>BMAU01017253.1:0-727982 GCA_019973935.1 Trichonephila clavipes
CGGATTTAGTCAAATGAGAAACACATGAGGCATAAGACATCCCGCAATGTTAATACGCACTCTAGTGAAATATTCTTGTGTGAAATGCTCCAATGTCGAAATGCAATTACTTGTGAAATATGTAATTACTTGTTAAATATTCTATCCCTATTAAAATATTCTTCATCTCTGAAATATATTCAACAATATCAAATTAAAGTTGGTCGAGTACAGTCGAGAGTTCCGCATTTTCTTTCAACATTTAAAATCTTAATATTGAACTCTATATTAATCAAATTAAACTCCTAAACTAATGACTGCTACAATGAGAAATCAATGTCAAAGTGAGCTGCAGCATGCATTACATAACCAGTTTCATATCTACCGCTTGTGCCATACTTAAAAATATTTAAAGGATTTAATGTAAATTTAAAAAGATTTAGACACACATGCTTTAAATTTATTATCGAAATTTAAGTAGTATTTAACGTCACGGATTTCCCTGAAAAGCTATATTTAGTTCTAAATATTTTATATGCATTCTTTATAATTTACAAAAAAACATCTTCATCATATCGTCGGTCTAATTATCAAACTGTGTAACTCCATCTGGGGGGCTAATTTGATATAGTGGGGCTATGCGCCAAGTTTTTGTTTATGTTCGCCAAGATGAGCGATGATATTACAAATTGGTTTACTTTGATATTTTTATCGAGCGTTAATGTGGTTGCCATGGAGATAACGTATATGTTAGTGTTAATTTTTTTATTGTTTTTTTATTATTTATACTTTTTTTTTGCGCGTGGTAACCTATTAATTTCTGACGATTTTAATTCGATTGCTTAAAAAATTTAACAAATTCCATTGCATTTGTTCTTTTCGCTTCTATTTCGGTGTTCTGTTGTATTTTGTGCTATTTTAGAATATGTATATTGCTATTATCATTGGTGAGAACCAAGATATTTTTTTAATAGAATGAGTGTTGTGCTTTTAAGTATTGCTATAAATCGTTCCTTTCTACTTTATTTTACTTTTTACAAATGCTTTTTTTGAACGTCCCTTGTTCGATGAAATTCATTGAAGGAACTCGCAGTTTGTGGAACATTGGAAGTTATCAGCACTTAATAATTCATATTCATTATTAATTTTAATATATATTATTTTATTTATAATTCAATATAATAATTATTATATCGTCGGCCAAATTATCAGAATGCGCCTTTAAAAGCTTGTTAAAAACAACATTTCTACCTAATTAATAGGATAAAGCCGCACAATTCCTAACTAGCAAACCGCACTTTTGCGTTAAACAAAACAACAAACCTCTAACTTTAATCAAAATTTTGGAAAACTGTATAACACATGGAAAATAATATTTTGATCTTGTAATTGAAAAATTACAACTTACAATTACTTTTTCAAAATACGGTATTAAATATTACTACAATAAACATTAATTTTACATACCTTATTGATCAAAACAATACGAGTCTTTCTTACGGCAGCGGCGAAACAAGATCGAAATTTATGACCAGGAAATCTAATTAAGTCCAGCTTATCCGGGCCCCGGGCCCCTGGATGCCCGCCCCTAGCACCTAATGGATAGACCGGCGCAGCTAGATAGCATTAAAAGTCTGATTTCGATATTTTGTGGTTACGCATTATCATAATTAAGCCGACGATATATAATAATTGTGTTCATATTATTAATTTATAATAATTATTTTGTTTTTTTTACAAATGTTATTTATTTATAATTATTGCTATTGATGTGTAACATCTTTTCTCTCGGTTTCTGGATATTTGTGGGGAGTGATTTCGTGAAAAGGGACGGATGTGTGTAACAAGATGTGACGTAAGTGCGTGCTGCTTGATTTGACCAATGAGAGTGCGTGGCTGTGTCTTTTCGCTATCCTCGCATGGGGTCCAACTCTAGTAACCATCAAGCACTCGAGCGCTTGACTCTAAATCCGTTAGTCATGATATTGGAGGACATAATTGCGGCAGAATGCTTATTTGAAAATGAACAAACAGTGATTTTCAGTGGTCGTAAACATTTCTTCGAATCAAACGGTTTTAAAAAAAAAAATTAAAGATTTCTTGCATTTTGTACTTTTACCATATAACGAAGGTGGTTCTGCTCTTTAAAAAAATTATCACTCACTTCCCTTGATTTTGAGTGGTGATTTTAACTTTAACTTCAGTTTGCCAAAAGCTGAGCCACTCATAGCTTTTTTGAATGATGAAAAGCTCGAAAGAAACACAAATTAGAATGTTTCGACTGCTAACAGTAGTAATGTTATTGATGCTGTTTTTCAAAGGTTTTGAAACACTTTGAAATCACAAGTATATCTAATATATATTATGAATGCGAAAGTTTGTGAGGATCTTTGTGGGTCTTTCACGCAAAAACAACTGAATGGATTTCAATGAAACCGTACAGTAATATAGCTTATACATCAGAATAGCACATAGGCTATAATTTATAGCATAGACTATAATTTATAAAGATATTGCATGAAGTGTCCAAAATATAACGATATTTGTCAAGTAAGTAGGAAAAAATTCTGCCATCTGCGAGCAATTCTGGTTTGCACTGCAAAAAAGCCCACGTCAGCATATATCTATCTTTTGTTTGTGAAAGAACTCTTTTTGTTTTGGCTACGCAAGGGGCCCGTTTCTAATTAATTCCTCTGATCAGCATAATGCCTATTTTTTTTAATTCAGAATAAAACTAAGTTTTGAGGGAGAGGTTGTTATAAATCTCTCTTTATTTTAATGTTTTTTTTATGATTTTATTATGCACATTTGGTAGTAAGAAATTGATCTTTTTTCCAAATAAATGCTCTTTTATCAGTTCTGATACTTAAAGTAAATAAACTTTCTCTTTCACACTGCATCATTTGGACAAATTTTCAAAATTTGTTTGTGGTTAGTAGTTAATTATAACGCTTTAATTTTAATTGAATAGGCAGATATAATTATTTTTACACTTAAAAACGCAATAACTACTGTACTGTATTTTTTGGAGTGTGAGAGTGAGTGAATATTAATGTCGCACTGTTCAGCTACACGAGGGCCTTTGGCAACGGATCACGTAATTTTGAACCATGGTCAAGTGACGTGGACGACACCTGAGCTGGCACCCCTTCTCCTAACTACCACACTACACCAACTTAGAAGGAATATTCTACCAATACTTAGTAGGAATATTCTTTGAAATCCACTCTTCCAAGATATATGGCAGCACGGGTTCCATGATGAGTATTTTAGCGGAAAAAATAGTTTGTCAAAATTTAAGTGTCTTATGTTTTTGTATGTTAATGAAGACCTTAGAAAATGATCTGACTACTTATTTTAAGTGAACAGTATATATAATTAATTTTACAGTGGAATATCTTTAATTAATTTATTAGCTCTAACGGATTAAATTTTCCGAAGTGGAGTATTTTGTTTATCTATATTCCTTAATTTTAAATGTAATGATCCAAAAAAAATATTATATGGGAAAAAACTGCAGTAAATCATAATGCGGTTGGATAAAGTATTAACGTGCATCGTACCCCTACACGGCGGGTCTTACAAAGCTCTAATAAAGCTCGAGTTATGAAAGTAGCTAGGCATTTGCCAACTTGACTCTATCGTTAACATTGCGCTATGTTTTTCATTGAATCACCATTATAATTTAAGAAACGGCGTTGCTTGCGATTATACAATTTTAACATAAAATAAATACTACAGAAAGTATTATTAATGTATTATACTTTCAGATAAAAATTATTTACACTATTTTAAGCGTTCATTACACAAAACTTTTAACAATGTGTTACTTTTGCTGAGCAGAGATCAGCTTAGGAAGGTATTTTCAAAAATCGACCCTCAAGAGTGTTACGGTGAGTTATAAATAAAAAAAAAAAAATCCTTTTTATCAGCTATTAGATCTACATACTTAAAATTTAACAAAGGTGTTTTATTTCTCTCTTTTTTTGTTTAATTTTCAATTCACGTAAAATTAACTCATTAAAAACTTCTTTATCCTTCAATCTGTGTTGTTTAATTTTTCAGTTCACCCGTGCGAAGAACGGGTATACCAGCTAGTGTGTTATTTTTAGTTATCATAAGTCTATTGTCTCCGCTCTTCCCCAAATTGAACAAGAATAATTATTTTTGATAAAATATTGCATTTTTTTACTCCTTATGTTATATATATATATAATTAAATACAATTTTCATTAAAGATATAATTATTCGATAGAAAATTATTTCCAATCATACCCGATTCATATTTTTTTCAGGATAAAAGTTAATATTGCGTATTTACCACGATAACATGTCAGATGTTACACATCATATGCGACTACTGAAAGACTCGTTTCTTTTTTTTATATTATATGAGCATTATTATATATAATAATTATATTACATGGACATTATTATATAAAAATTACAGGAATATTATCATATATCATAATTACTATTAAATTATATTATACGATGATGATAATATATTGCATTATACTGTTATTATTATTATTATTATGTATAACTTTTATTATATAATCTTAGTATTCATTATTGATTGGCATTGGTTATTTTTAATCACATTCTTCATCTGAAATATATTTTGAGAAACAGCTCTTTACAATTATTTTCCTGACGATTTGCTACGGTTAGGCCGTCATCTTGGATTTCATGCAACTCGACAACAACCGCTGCTTGGTGCGATTGAAGAATCACGCCAAAAAGCGCTTGTCGCGTTGCACTCCTATATCAAATTAATTACATCGGTGGAGTTACGCAGTCTGATAATTAGGCCGACGAGAGAGAGAGATATATATAACATCTTATATATCAAAAAATATCTTATGTTTCTGATCAGTTATATAATATACATATATATCATAATTTACTCACAAGGGATGATCTCTTCCAAGTCACATTGAAGAAGTGAGCCAAGTGACCATGGTCAGTAACTCGCAGCTGGCGATGTCTAGTCGGAGGTTGCGTCCTGGTGACACTAAAAACAGACTTATAGAGGGTCAGCGTTGTGTGGATGTTTGAAGAGTGAGAGCGTAGCTTCTAGTGCAATGTTAATAAAAAATTCTTATCAGAATATTTAATAATAAAAAATATCCTATTTTGAACTTTCAACGGTTGTTTTTACCACTGATGCTCACTTTCAATTCCAAGAAAAAAATTGGGATTACAAAACGAAGATGTTACTCAATAATTTTCTTAAATTACCCCGGTTTATGTCAAGTAACACCTAAATTCATGATTTTTAATCACCTTCAAAAGGAAATGCTTCAATTTGAAATTACGATCCTGATTCAGATGGTATTAAGTCTTACACTGATAATAATTTTAATTAATTAAACCACTTGTCATTTGCGTTCGAATGCATAAGAAGGAAAACATTATAGGTAGTATATTTCTTTTCAATTAAGTCTAATAAGAAATATATTTAAAAAGATGTGCATTTTCAATACATATATGAGTTTTTAAGAGTAAAGTAGAAACAATTTACCATAAGATAACAAAGAAAAATTTTTTCAAAAGAAAAAAGATTACAGAATAAAGATAAATGATTTGAAGATTAGTTAAGAGCATAGTATGCATATAAAGAATGTTTTTTTTCCAGGTATAGAAGTTTAAGTTGACATCACTTTCCAAGATGGCGACCGATTTAACAGCTGTCAAGTGATTTATTCTCAGTTTGGTTTGGCAATTCATCAAAACGATCATCAAGCAAGGTGTAGATTCGTCGAATGGGCCCAAAACGAGATTGCCGTTGTTCCCGATTTTCATAAGCGAATTTTGTTAAGCGATGAAGCGCACTTCTGGTTGAATGGCTACGTCAACAAACAAAACTGCCGCATTTGGAGTGAAGCTAATCCACAAGTGTATGTCGAAACACCGTTACATCCAGAAAAACTGACTGTTTGGTACGCTTTATGGGCTGGTGGAATCATTGGTCCGTACTTCTTCAAAAACGATGAAGGCCACAACCTTACAGTCAATGGTGATCGGTATAGAGCCATGATTACTAACTTTTTCATTCCTGAATTGAACAATCATGATGTCCAGGAACTGTGGTTCCAACAAGACGGCGCAACATGTCACACAGCTCGTGCCACAATCGATTTATTGAAAGACACGTTTGGTGACCGCCTAATTTCACGTTTTGGACCTGTGAATTGGCCTCCAAGATCTTGTGATTTAACACCGCTAGACTATTTTCTGTGGGGCTATGTAAAGTCATTGGTCTATGCGGATAAGCCACAAACGCTTGACCATTTGGAAGACAACATTCGCCGTGTTATTGCCGATATATGGCCACAGATGTTGGAAAAAGTCATCGAAAATTGGACGTCCAGATTGGACTACATCCGAGCCAGCCATGGCAGTCATATGCCAGAAATCATATTTAAAATGTAATGCCACAAGATTATCTTTCGAATAAAAAAAAATTCATGTCAATCGAATAATACATCGTTGTTTTATTGCAATTTAAAGTTCTATACCTCTAAAAAAACATCCTTTACATGTATGGGTTCTAAATAGTTCTTCTTGGCATATCTAAAAGTAGTGATTGTATATTTAAATAATTTTCATACAAATGTGAATGTGTTAAAATTTAAATAAATAAATTAATTTACAGAAATATAACGGTTTGTTTCCTTTAGAGTTAGTAACTGTGCTGTCAAATTTCAAAAGCTGAAATGAGAATTAAGAAAAATCAAAGGTTAATTTGCTACCCTTGTGGACAGAAATATGGCGATGATGTAAATCTTAAAAAATAATTAATCCTTTAATAGGTCAATAATTTTTATCCAAAATGTTTTTAAAAATGGCACATTTTTTATTATACATGCGCCATAATTAAACACCATACTAAATAAAGTAAGAAAATGGAAGAATTTTATCTTAATTTTAAATCTATAAGTTTTAACACCATTTTTATGTTACAATTGCGGAACACAAAAAATAATTAATGCTTAAAACTGGCGTAGCTTTTTTTTAATGGACCCTGTATTCATATTCCTTGGAGACCCTTTCTAGGAGTCCCTTAACATTTTGTGACTTTTTTGCTTATACGTTTTGGGGCATCCAAAGCTTTTGGGTCCCATATAATTGATACGGCCGTAGCTACGTCCCTGATGCTTAATTTTTGTAAGTACAGTCTGCATGACATGAAGAGAATTTGTTCATATATTTTAGAAAAACTTTTACTTTGGTACTTTCTCAAATGATTAAGAATAATCTAAATAATCAGCAAACAGTTTTGAATTCGTATCTAAATTTAATTCATAATTTCACAAAAAGGTGTTTTTATTGTTTGTGTTAACTGTACTTTCAAAAATCTCAGTTCTAAAAGCAAAAGCATTGCTTGCAGTAGAGCACAATTTTAAGGATCTAAATTCTTGTATTCAGCAAAAAGAAAAAATATCCATCTTAATCACGAAGAAAATACTAGATAAGTATTTCAGAACCACAACCAAACTGCATCACTACGCACGAACCGGTTAAGGGGTTATGAGTTAAAATAAAGAAAGATTTAAATTCATAACAGTACAAGCAAATACTTTCATGTGTTCTCCAAAGACTAAAACATATACGAAATCAAATTCCCTTTATGTGTTAGTATTCAAAACGTATTTTTTCCTTGTAACTGAATTAGTGCAACTGATTATAGAAACTTTTTTTTATCTCATCTCTATATTACTTTGTTCTGAAGATGGGCATGTTAAAGCATTTAAAAGCAAGAATATATATATTTCGTCAAGTAAATTGTGCATCGTCCAAATAAATCTTTTAAACTTTACAATCTAAAAACGCTACAACAGGAAAGTTATTAAAAAATTTGGCCATTTTAAAAAATGAAAAGAATTACACAAATTTCAAACGAAGTAGAAAAGAACAAATAAGCAAAAATGTATTTACTTTTTTTGTGGAAAACCAATCGGAGAAATATGAATACCAGTACTTGAAGAAGTAGAATACGAAGGAAATTAGAAATGGTTGGAAAAGAAGCAAAAAAAGATAAAATAATTAAAGTGGAATGTGGAAAAAATGAAAATAAATAAATAAATAAAAATAACTATAAAAAATTTAAAATTTCAAGCCGAGGAAAGAAAGTATTATCAGGATGTAATAAGATTCATGGTAAATGCTATGAAAGTTTATGTGAATCCGGTTCCTCGAATGCATTGTTAATATATTCGATTAACTCGAATATAAATTGAAAATAATTCGAATAATTTTCAATATATCCAAAAATTACGAGTTTCGTTAGTGAATTTCATCGAACAAGAAATATTTAAAAATTCATTAATTGAAAATAAAATTGAAGTAAAATAAAGTTTAAAATAGCAATTCACTTGCAGGGGAAATGTAATTATTTCTGATAGATTAATTATTGTGACCGCGAAAACTTGCAACTGTTTTCATTTTGCTGCCACATCACATTTCATGACGGCTGAAATAAGCGAAATCTTAATCAATATAATAAGAATTAAAAAAAAAAATTATTTCAAAACGAAGTGGGCAGAATTCGGTAATCCTTTTCAACCGTAAAAATTAAAAGCTTAGCTTTTAATATTATTTTGCAAAATATCCTAATACTTACCAATATGTTCGAAACATCCATTTTCTAATAAATGACAGAAGATGAAAGCTGCAATCTAGACAAACGCAAAGAAAGGAAATGTTTTTACCGAAAAAAGATGGAATTAAAATCGTTTGAAATTAATATCAACGCCATAAATATAAACAAATAAAAAGTTAGTAATATGAATAATGTAAAAATAATTATAAATAGTAAAATAATATACATAACAATAAGTAATAAAAAGAAAAATAATTAAAAAAATAAAATCACAAAAAAGAAAAAATTTGCTACAAAAAAATTATAATTAAAAATATTTTTTTATAAATAAATAAAAAAAAGTTTGATAAGAGTAAAATATAATGATGACAACCACACAAAATCAAAGCGAAACATCAAAGTAACCACATTAAAATGATATCGCCCAACTTGGCGAATATCAACATTTTTTTTTTTGGCTTGCATCATACTGATATCAGATTTTCAATGACAATTTTTTTGTAAAAAAAAATACAACAAATATCCATCAGATCTTTATAAAGTCAAATTAAATTTATTACGAGTATTCCAAAACACAAATAAACGTGAGATATTCTTAGAAATGGAATTCTACTATTAATATTTCTTGTTTATAAGAATACCCAGCATTCAGTTACGGAATCTTCAATCAAATTCTTTAAATTAACAAAAATTTTAAAATTATCAAAATTATGATGTATAATATTTCAAATTTCTTACCATTAGTAGTTTTTTTCAATCCCTCAAATGAGTTAAATTATCAAAAAAAAAAATCAATTCATACTATATAAAAATATTCATCTGCATCGTATTGACGCCAATGGAAGCATATCTTTTTGAAATAATCGTATAGACTTTTGAAAATTTTATTTTAAGACAATTATTGTAAAAAAAAAAATAATGCTTTTAACACAAGCAACATTCTAAACTTACCAGGAATAATTTAAAAATTACCCATTCTTAGTGTTAGAATTACGTTCGAATTTGGCGCCATTCAGAAATACTGTTATTTTTACATGGCAGTCGGATTATCGACATATAAACAGTGATTGCTCCTAACTAGCCATTCACTGGTATTAACAAAACGTAGATTACATTCCGATGAGGGAAAAAACGCCTGCGCTGTCAGCATATTTTTTCTCGCCTGCATTGGCCACAATAACACTTGTGCGGAAAGCAGATTATGTTGTGTAATTAGTCAAAGTCGCCAAACCATACTCGATTCAGAAAAAGGCAGATTCTCTTTCTATCGTATGACTATTTCGATCCTCACAGTTTTATGAGATGTTACAAGAAATCCCAATTTTTTATTCGGTGTTTGCTGTTTTTATTTCAACTTCTAATTAAATTTAAGTACCATAAGAAGACAATGAAATCGTTAGTATTAAGATATTTTGAATTGCTATATAGTTAAGAATTAGAGAAATTGTATGTAAATGATTATAAACTTTTTAAATATTACAAATAAATTCGGTAAACTGCACCTTGGTCATACTAAAATATGAAATTAATAGTTATTTAAATTAATTCTTCTTTGAGGTATATTTCAATCAGAATAGAATTATTGAATCATATTTCTCTTTCAAAAATTATTAAAATTTGGATTTTTTTTGACGAGCAAATATTTTTTGAAAAATACTTTCAATTATTCGGGTAATACTTTTGTGTAGTGGTCTTCGAACTTTTTCAGCTCACGGAACCCGTAGGACAATAAAGTGTTTTGGGCAGTGGCGTAACGTACACCCCCGCAACCCCCGCATTGCGGGGGGGCAGGGCTCTAGAGGGCCCACAGCCTGACTATCGCCAAGTAAAATACAACTTGGGGGGCCCAAAACCGGACTTTGCAGGGGGCCCAAGTGTTCTCCGTTACGCCACTGGTTTTGGGGGAACTCCATTCTCACTGGTGTAGCTAGTTCTGAGTGGGCCCTGCATCAAAAATTTCTTGGGGCCCTTTTTGGGCCTCGTTAATACTTTACGTTTTCTTACTTACGTTTTCTTTTTACGCCCCTGTAGCTTGAGGGTCCCGTATCATTGATACGGCGGTAGCTACGCCCCTTTCTCAGTAGCACGACAACCCAGGTTTGGCCTTGACCTTCTCAAGAAGCCTTTTCCAGGCCAGCCTTCTTCCTGCTGGTGTTCCCCAGTGCCTAGTTCTCAAAACTAGGCATCTTTTTCTAGGTCATCAATCCATCTAAGATTTGGCCTACCCTTTCTTCGTGTGCCAATTGGTTGAGCAGCTATGCCTCTAAACATTCTATATATACACCCTTAGAAGGATATACAGTCGAAACTCCATATTGCGAATTTTTTTATATAGTGAGCTTTTTTCTGGAACTAAGAACATTTTACGATTTTCTTCATAAAATAACCTCCCTATAGCGAAGTGCATTTTCTATATAACGATTCAATTTTTTCTCCCTGTTTTTAAGGTATTTCTGGACCTTCGTATGATGCAGTGATAAACTTGAAATTATTTAACGTGGATTACAGTGTGAAGGAAATATGCCTGAAGGGGTGCTTGGGTTATTGCAAAGATGCGAGGCGTATTATGAGAGAAAACATTCTTTCAAACCAATTTTTTTTAATAGACTTTATCAGTAATTAAAGGATACATCTGCTAATATATGCTTATATGCTTAAAGCTATAAGTTATAAAAAATGTATGTTTAAAATTACTTGTAGGTTTTAAATTACAGAAAATGTTCTTAAAATTCATTAATTTTAGTATAAAATTATTTTCTTAATGCTAAAAATACATTGTATTCCTTGACATTATTTTTTCTTGTTTTCCTTGCAGTTTTTCTTTTTTTTATGAGTAAGATATATAAAACAAATAGATATTGATTTACAAAAAGGTATGAATAATTACTTTTTATAACACCATATAGTGTTTATGAATTTAAAATTTGTTTTACGTGGTTCATAAAGTATATTGAAAGATGAACCTCTATATAACGAACTTTTTTGCGGGATTTAGTGTCTTCGTTATATAGAGGTCCGACTTTATCTTAAAATAATATTTAAAGTAGATCAAAATATATTTTAGGTGCTTTATATAAAGACAAAAAATAATATTGGATTTGTTTGAAAGCATTGTTACTCAATTGAATTAATTTGCGTTTTAAATGTCACGTACTCATGCAGTATATTTAATAACTGAGATTCGTGCTTGCATTTTTTTAAACAAAATGTCGAAATCTATATCTATAGAAATTATCTGCAGTCACATTTCACAATTTCTGCGTTTAATTAGTTTTTATATTTTGTTTTTGTTGCCCCCCTCGTTGAGAAATATTTTTCAATTAATAACATTGTTCTGAATGGCATAAAAATGTTTATAACTGTGTGAGAAATATTGTGTATTTTGGCTTTAATTTGAAACCTAAAATTGTAATGACCTCCCCCCTGAGGAAGCTAGCTCATCAGCTACTCGACCTAAATCTGTAAGAGGTAAAGATTGATGACCCAAACTAGCCATGAGAAATCCAATTTATTATTACCAAATATAATAATCTAAGATAAGCCAACTATAGAGGGAAAATCTAGAGTGATATAACGATAGCTCAAAGCCCTATGTGACTAATCTCATGAAATCCTAATAGCTTAACTTTACTCAAAAGTTATCTTACGAAACCTAACTTCCTTAACTTATTTTACTAGCTAAAGCCCGTCCTCTATTCATGCGTCTAAATTCTGATCCTTACCGTACAGCACTGCTTTCAGCAACTTGGTTTCTTTTCCTTCTCCTCACGATTACTAAACTTCCACTACATATATGATAGCTAATCTGCATATCAAGGTTTCTTCTTGAGATGGATGGTTGTGAAATAACTCAATTGCTGGTCCCAATGATTCCTCAAGAGGATTAATAGAAAATCTCGTAAAACCCCGTCACAAAATGTAGGAGCAGTTCTCGCTCAAAGATAGATTTCAACGTTGAATTCTTTTATTTGTCGATAAATTGTATCCTGTCCTTCATTATTTTTTTAAACGAAAAAACGGAGCATTTTACATTAGAAAATGATTTAGTTGTGCAAAACATTGTATTAATGAGTACAAAATTATTTCGTTGCACCCGGGATAGTAAATGATAGAATATTTCCTATCTGGTATGTGGCACATATAAAGAAAAAGTATTTCAATACTCTTCTATTATATTATATAATAAAAATTTAAAAATATTTAAAAATAAAGTAACTACGTATAAAAATAGAATTTTCAGTTTTAATGACTATTATGGGTTTTAGATACTTGTGATTATGCAAATTTCAAAGAGAATGTGAATCGCTTTTGCATACAAATTTATAATTTTTTATATTTTTTATTGTGACTTGTGGAATCCCTGGTTATACCTCGTGGAACCTTTTAATGGTTTTTAAATTAGAATAAATATATCAATAAGTCTGTGCTGAAGTTACGGTCCCGAACTCGCGGCCGGCGTTGTTTTCTTCAAGTATTGGTGCGAAGTACTTGAGTAGAGCGGCCGATGCCCTTTTAACTCTTTCCTGCTTCACTTTTTACTATTTCATGTACCAATAATTCTTTTTTGTTTATTGCGTGGTGGTAAATAAAACGTACCACTTGTTAAAAAGTCTCCGAAATTGATGCTAGATAGTACATTCTCTGAACCGTTACAGAGGTCAACCCTCAGCAGTTACTCAAGTTTCCAACACATGTCAGAAGCTAATTGTGTGCAATGGGTTTATATAGTAGTTCATTCTTTGATCAGCTGTGAGTCTGTTGAGTGGTATATTTTTTGGATTGATTGAATGTTAGTATCGCACTGTTCAGCAACACGAGGGCTTTTGGCGACGAACCGCGTAATTTTGAACCATGGTCAGGTGACGTGAATGACACCTGAGCTGGTACCTCCCTCTCCTAACTACCACAACACACCAACGGGAGGAAGGTATTCTTTGGAAGTGACTGTGTTGTGTATTTCTAAATGTAAATGAAAATGATTCTTGTGATATTTAATACAAATCAGGTAAGTACATATATTACGTAACTAAATAAGCCAATATTACATTAGTTAGTACCTCACAAGTGCATTCCTAGTATAAAAATAAGAGAGTCCAAAAAAATGTATCACCACGCTATTGAAGGCCTGTATTCTTTACAAATACAAAATGCATTCCGTATTTAAAATGGTAGGTAAAATAGTGAGACGTTAATATTCAGTAACTCACTTCTCTAATGCAGTGTTTCTCAAACTGTGGGGTGCGCCCCCTAGGGGGGGCGTGAAAACTCTACGACGGGGCGCGAGCATATTAAAAAAACTTGAAAACAAAAGATTATTTTAAAAAATTGTTAATTTACTTTAAGTAACAAAGAAAAATGCATTTTGACATAATAAAAAATAAAATACACATTTACACTGATACAATACACTTATAAATGTATCAGTCTGTACAATGTATTTTATAATTAATTTAACAATATTAAGTTAAAAACAAGTTTGATAATTACCAGCGACCTAATGGGTTTGTATTAAAAATCTTATCTTGATAGTTTGTATGATTTATAATTAATCCCTTAATTGCTGAATAAAAGTTACGCGATTCGCTCCCTATAGTATTCACACCAAGGCAGTCGGCGTCAAGCTTTGAGCGTCTAGCTAATCAGAGACTTCATCTCGGGTGAAATGAAGTCTCTGATTGGCTAGACGCTCAACACATCTCGACGCTGACTGCCTTGGTGTGAATGCAGCTTTATGCCTCCGTTTTCCACGTAGATGCTCATGTGTGATGTTTTTTTTTAGGGGGAGAAAAGTGATAAGTAAGCAAATCCTCTGAAATAAGTAAATCCTTCGCAAACTCTGTCAAAGTCCTTTTATTGCATTCCAAAGCCTTCGGAATAATGTTATGGGCAGTAGTGCACAGAAAAGATCGTACTTCGGAAAGACGTATATGTACGCCCAGAAAATTAATGCTGTAGCTGAGCATGACGTTTATATACGCCGGTGGCCTCAAGAAGCTGAAGTCGTATTGTAGCTTTAGTGTCAAACTATAGTATTATTGAATTCAATACAGTGTTATTGTACGGAGGGGAGGGGCGCAATGAACTTATGATTGAATATTGGGTAGCGAATATTGAAAGTTTGAGAAGCACTGTACTAGTGTCCAAAATTAAGAGAAGTTTTAGATTTTGTAGATTATATCTAGAACTACTACACAGATTTTAATGAAATTTGGTACATATTTAAGGCTGATATAAAATGCAATAAATAACCAATCCACAGTTAAAATACACACGCATATTCGTGCGTAACACACATTGGAAAGTATGAAACAGCAGTTAAAAAAATAGAACAAAACGAATTGGTTAATAGTGGGTATGTGGTCCCCTCTTTCAGATAAATAGGCCCCGTACCGTGATTTTATACTGGAAATAAAGGAATTTATGAGTTCCTGTGCCGATTAATCCCACTTGTACAGCAACTCAGTTTTCAGGCCTTAGATGGCTGTTGGAGGGAAGTTGCAAATGCCCTCCCTAGAGCATCCCAGAAATGCTCTATGTGGATGAGGTCTGGAGATCTAACTGGCCAATCCATTCGACAAATATCCTCACTTTCCAAAAATTCGCCGACTGGATGAGCTCTATGTGCCTCGAGTTGTCATCCACTTAAATAAAATCAGGACCAACTGCATCCGTGAAAAGGTGAACAGGGGGCTCCAAGACTCCATCCCTATTCCTCACAATGTCTCTTGTCAACGCATAGAGATGTGTCTGGCCATCCTACGTGATGTGTAATACATTTATATTACTCTGAGTTATATTTATTTTCTGTTAAAATTGTAATATTCACAAGCAATGCTGTTCCTTACATTATAATGGTGATTTAATAGGAACTTGGCGAGATCTTGGCAATAGAGCCAAGTTGACATCCTATTGGGCGACCAAGTTGGCTGCCAATTTGGTGACTTCGGCGTCATTGGCAACCATATTGGCGAGTTCGGGACCCTCTGAATTCTTCTAGAAATTAGAAATTTGTGGAGAAACCCACTAATTTCGCGCTCAATGGTTATCTTTCTGGAAGTTTCCGCCGCATTTATAAATAGAGCGGTGCTCGCCGAAACAGTCAGTCTTGATTCAACCAGCGATTAGTAAACTTGTTTTGACCGTGATTTCCGATTAAGCTCGGCTGTGCCTGTGAATAATCTTTTACATACGTGTATTTTAGAAACTGGACATTGTGTCTGAGTGCTGTTTTAGGTGTAAAGACCTTCTGAGATTTACTCTGAATATTGCTGCTGAATCCTGTATTTCAAGGATTAGAATTTCAACTATAAATTCGCATCACTCTTAAAGAACTGTTATTTTTCTTTGTGACTGCTTTGCATAAAATCCTCGAACCCGGATCTACGTAACAATATTAACAGTATCTGTATAAGGTTTCTGTCTACCGGCTATTTCAAATTCCTAAATGTAATGTTGAACCAATAGAATCATTTTTTTAAATTTTTTTCCCTCATACGTGGATTGATTCATTGATCTGAATACAAATGATGTATCCCAAAGAGCCAAAAATAACGGAGGTTTCTCTGCAATTAGACTTTTTCCTCATATTTTTGAAATTATTCATTAAAGTCCAGAAGGTTTGAAAAGGATTCATTAAAATAAGCATAAATATATTTTTAGAAATCAGAGGGAAAAAAGATTATCTAAATTAATTGTTTATAAATGTTGCCTTTTAAAACAGCAGTCGCCAACCTGTAGAACTTTATGGACTACTAAATATATAATTTTTGTAGTTGGTGGACCACTAATGTGACTGACCATTATAACTATCTTGTCACGTATTTTTACGTCTCTATTTACATTTCCGTATCACTATAAAGGAGCTTCACGAAAAGCCAAAAGAAATAGGCAATGCAAAGCGATATCAACAACCTGAAGCGTTATGCCACCAACTTACCATTGTAGCCACTTCTCACTCTCAAATGCCGCTAGATAAACATGCAAAAAAATAGCTGAAAAGTCACTAAACTCGGAAGAAATTTTGCTAAAAGAAGTAGCTATTTTTTTAAAGTATGATTTCACATTTCATAATACGTTTTGTAACTCGTTATTTTATAAATTGAATCTTCATAAAAATATGAATATCCCAATTTTTCAGCGGACAATCAAATTTTTGTCACCGACAACCAGTTGGCGATCGCTGCTCTAGAGCAGCACAAAGACTATTAGTGATGGACTTATTTATTTTGATCTACGGTCAAGAGGCATTTGAGCTGGCAATCTGCTCTCCAAACTTTCTCTCCATGTCGACGCCAGGACTTGCAGAATCGACAAAAACAACATCAAACACTTGTCGGTGACTTGGCTTCCGCGACTACAATGTCAATCCAGAGGAGCCTTTATTAGCTTTTGCTTTTTTGGGTGCACTTTGTAGAATTTAGGCAGACGAATAATCAAAAGGTATGTAGAAAATAGAACTTTCATATGATAAATATTATATTCACAAATTAAAAATGGGGGGTAAACAAAAATCGAATGCAATTTATTTATTTATTTTATCTTGTATTAAAATTTTATGGCACTTACTTATTATCGCAACCTATTGGCGCCATTATATGAAACGAAGCGTATGGTTCCAAGTTCAGCGCGTACGACTCATAGGAAATCCAGATTGCCAACTTGGCGAGTTATTAATAGAATTAGCGCTTGTTGCGATAATACGTAAGTACTACTTTTATATTTTGAAGCTTATGTTCCATTGTTTGTTTATTTTTATTACAATATTTACTATCTGTGGATAAAATGGCTATTATAACCAAACATTTTATTAAAGGATCTTATGTGCTTATGTATTATACTGTTGAACAATTACGCCAAATTAAAAGACGTCGCCTGTTTAAAAATACCGACAAATTCTGTGATCGTTCTTATTATTATATTCGAACATGAGCAGGAAAGATTTCCAGTATTGGCTGCATTTTGTGGCATTTGGCGACGTCTTTTGATTTCGTGAAACTAGTCGACAGTATAATTTGTAAGTGCTGTATTTTGTTACGCGAATCACAAATTTTCATATCTTGTTCCCTGATGTCTTGCAATGCAACAAACTCGATCATCACTGATAATATATATTTATTAAAGACTGCTCAACATTTACAAATGCGGCATGTAGTCCCAAAAATGTTCTGATTAGAGAACAATGCTAACAAAAATATTCACAACATATATGTACTATTAGATAAGCATGTATGCTACATTCATGAATTATATTTCATCCAGAAATATAGGAAGAGGAGACATGCTTTCTATATTTAAAATTTCACAATCCTTTTCCAATGACAAAATCGTATGTTCATGCATATGATGATATCATTTGGACCATCATCCAATGATGTTTCTGAGGCCAAATCAGCAAATAAGATTTGTTCATCTGAACAGTTTGTTCAGTTGAACAGGTGAACAGTTCAACTGTTCACCTGTTCTTCAGCAGCTCCATCCGACTGAGTGGTATTGTCTATGGAGAAAAGACAGGGCTGCGTCGCAGGGAAAGTCTGGTCACCATCTTCTGTCTTGACAGCCCGCGTTGGAGAGTTGAGGAAAGCCCCTGCAGCGTCCAGAGCCAGCTGGACAACGTCCGTCGATGTGTCGTCCGTGGTCCATTCTGATGGCATAGGGAAGATACCTAATGCGGACAGATCATCGATTCGGAGATGGGCTGTGTTGATCGAATTGGCCAGTTCAGAAGCATCTGTAGACATAAAAGAGTATAAGATTACTTAAAGTCTCTGCAATATACAGTAGTACAGACATGCTTTTAAAAGAAAATTTCTCTGATGTGGATTCAAATAAATTCATTTGAAAATTTAATATTTTCTGAATATCTACTTAATTTGTATATAAATACACTAGCAGGAAGAAGGCTGGCATGTGTGTGTGTGTGTGGAAAGGGCTTCTTAGGAAGGCCAAGGCCCACCCTCGGCTGTTGAGCCACTGAGGAAGGAAGGAATACGTGCATAAAAGATGACTCAAAAAGGGACAGAACAAAATTAATAAACAAAAAAGGTCTTCTTAAAATGCACTGTTTATCTTTCGCAGTCGTTGTCATTGAATAAAACCGCAATAAATCAATAACTGATTTGTTTTTTTCTCAACGAAACATTTTATTTTTTTAATTTATATATCTGCTCTCCTGCACAAGTCTATAAAACATACCTTTATGTGATTCACGCTGTAGTGACAGACAAAAAAAGGAAAAGGATCTGTACGTTTCCCACTTATAATGTGTTACAAAGAAAATGGTGGTAATATTTTGAAAACTACGAGATGAAAACCGTGTGTTGTTTCTAAACTCTTTTCGAAATTATTCTAATATGAGTTTAGTCGAAATGAAAAGTAAAATATTAATTCAATTCATGAATTAGAAAATTCTTAAATTTACATTTTATTTCGACTCTTCTAGAGCTTTAAAAGTCTTATTTTAAAACAAAGCTTGTTTTGCTCTTTTCTTAAACCTTTAATATTAGATAAAATTACGTAGACCGTTAAAGCGAAAAATAAACAATTCCAAAAACATTTTATACATTAATTGATCGTAAATAGCTAAAATCTCTCAAAAATACATTTTACCTCTTTTCGGATAAATAATTGATAAATAATAAAGGAAATGAGATGATATAATTTATTATTGTTCACACTGCTAACATTAGTTAAATAGAAAGAGGAAAAAAGAATATGTTGCACAAAAATAGATTATATTTAAATATTATCAACAAAAAGACATGCTGTGAAGAAAACCCGTAGCTTCATAAAAAATATCGTGTAAACTTTTTAAAACGAAAATGTAGGAGAATTTTAATTAAAATTTTATGAGATACCTTTTTGTTTTACTTTTCATTATTGATTAGATCAAGGATTGCTGTGATGACACTTTGGATTGAACTGCTTATTACTTTTGAAACACAAGCCCACTTTTTACCATTACACAGTTGCAACAAATCAAAGCGTTGTGCATTTGGAACTTCTTCAATGGAAATTAATTTTCGCTGACATATACTAAACTGAGATCTAGAGTACAATTGTTTTATTCGGCCATCTCTAGTTCCTAATTGGAAAACTCCATCGCAAAGCAGCTAGAACCGGTTCAAAGAACTTTCGAGAATGCGGTATTTCATACTTTAATGATTAAGTAATCGTTATTCTATAGAATATATAGTTAAATCATAGAATTCAATAATTTTATATACTTTAACTGACTTGTCTAGTTCATGAAATACCTAGTTATTCTATGAAATAACGGATTTCACACTTAAATGGTAACATATACAACTAGAGTCAAAAAGTTCCCAGAATGGTCGTCTATACTCACGTAGGTGTTCGTAGGAGGGGAAATGTCCCTTTCAGGGGTTGGCTGCACTAACAAGGAAAACGCACAACCATCTGAAATTCATTTCTTGCACTATCGGTATTGACTACAGTGGTCATTTATGACAAAGCAAATTTTTCATTCGTCAGATTTTGCAATGTCGTCTTTGGAGCAGCGTGCAAACATCAAATTCTACGTTTTGCTCGAGAAATCACCTTCTGTGACGCTCGAGATGCTGAAGAAAGCGCGCGGAAAAGATGCCAGTATCAGCGAATTTTTACCTGTTTCCACGACTGAGAAAAAATGAAATTGAAGAGACATCGTTTTGTAGATTGAGATAAAAAATACTATGAAGCAACGACTAGAAAAAAATTGCGACGAAGCAACTAAAGGATCTCTCAAAAAATGTATTCCAGGATTTTTTTCGAACAGTTATACGAACGCCAGATCAAGAGTGTGGATGTAGAAGGACAATACTTTGAAGGTCCATAAGATCAAATTAGTGTTCTATTTTTCAATAATTTGTAATTGACCCATTCCGGGTTCTTTTTGACCCTACCTTGTAGCATACGTTGTCCAATATTCGTACAAACGATAACCTATAGCAAATAATGTGCCTGACTCACAATCTTACAAACAGACTCGACCGACTACTACCTTTCTTCTTCTCTTTTAATAGCCCGAAAGTCCTGGATGGGCCCTGGCCTTCTCCAGAAGTCTCCTCCAGGCATGTCTGTTTTTGGCCTTAAAAATATTTAGATCTTTTTTGATTGAATCAATGTATCCTGAGAAGGAATGTCTTAAGACTTGAGGCCCTGGGCCCTCTGGGCCTCTACACAAATGCAGGTCTCACTTATGACGAGACTTAAAAGTAGGCAGGACATAGCATACATTGCCAAACACTCGTATAAACAATAACCTGAAACAAATAAATGTGTACGACTTACAATGGTACAAACCGGCTCGACCAACTGCCGCCTTTTGACTGAATGAGTAATGATGATGAGGCCTATATATGGATGACGTTCATCACATGTAGTCAGTTGACATATCGTTCGAAATTCTCAATTTTTCGGAGAATACAACCGGAAATAACATTTTACCGTTGAAATTATTCGAGTTATGACCTTATTAAGACTAAATCGAGAGCGAGATGAGGCCTCTATTATGGCTGACCCCTGGGCCCGGGTCCAGTCGACTCATGCCTTAAGACGTTCCTGTTCCCAAGGTTTATTTCCCGTGGGTTTGTTCTGAATGATTTTGAAAAGAATGAAGATCTCAGCAACGATCTTCATTCATTCTAGCCAGATTACCAGCCCATTTAAGTTTCTGTATAATTTGATTAATGTCGCTTTTCAACTAAATGAATAATAATAGAGTATAGAGGTAAGCCTAGGCTTTAACACGGGCGATGGAGACGACATAACAAGGCAGTCTTACCACTGTTGCCAGTTGTCATATAATTTCAATTTGCCAGTTTTTTGGAGACCATATCAGTGAAAATCATTTGTGACGGGCTCACGTGTCTTTTCATTAATAATGTTCTTTTGGGTTCTTTTGGGCCTGAATGAATGACAACTCTTTTCCAACCAACCCAAGAAGTAAAGCGTGAAGGAGAGATGCAAATTAGGAAGCTTTTAAATAACAGAAGTTCAGAGTAAGCTGGGTGGCACTTTAGGGAATGTTATGATAGTCCGTGATTCAAGTGTGAAGAGGTTTTGAGAGGTTAAGTGACAGCCAACAGAAGTTACCCGTGACAGAGAGCCCTTAGGTCAAGGTGCATACCATTGCACTCCAGTGAACCGCAACTTCAACTAGGATCAAATTGATTGCTACTTCATTCGACATTAAGGTAGGAGTGACTACTTAATATTTGGGCCTGTGATAGCATTGGAATTAAGTTTAGGCGAGTTATTATTTATAGTGGTCCGAGTTACGTTATTTTGGTATTATATATTGTGTGTTTAGCCACCGTAGATTCTCTCACATATCATATTATTATCTAATCTGTTAGAGGTTTAAGTTTAAGATTTTAATAAAGTCATTTTAAGATCATGGCAACTTCTAGTTCTTCATTTATTCCTACACCTCTAGCTCACGCTGATAATCAAGGAGAAGGGCACCCGAGGGGGGCACCCTTACACACTTGACGATTAAAGTAATTCACATCATGATCTTATGATCGCCTAGTCAAGAACGAGGGGAAGCCCCACACCGAGGTCGAGGATCTGAGTCGGAGCCCAGCTGAACTATCTCTTAAAACGTCCCTGTTAATCATTATAATTGCTTATTTAAGTTAAATGTTGTTACAATTCAATTCACAATTTATTCCGAGTTTAAAAAGAACGTGTGTGTAGCACATATTTCACTTCTCGTAGAAAATAATCATACATACAGAATGTCTTACCCGATTGTTCTCCAAATTCTCTGGGATATTCTATCACATCTTGCTCTCTGCTAGAATAAGTCCGCAGTATGTTTTCGTCATTCAGTTCCCCTTTACACCGACTCATTTTTTCTTGCTTCCTCCATTTAGCCCGTCGATTCTGAAACCATACCTGAAGAAAAACAAAAATGTTAATTATTTTCAGGGTTAGGAAAAAGCGTTCAGAGAGAGAAATGTAGTAGCTGTTTTAAGATAAATGATCATACTTATTGGTCAGTTTTTAATTATTTATACATTTAATTTTCATTCTTCTAATTTCTATTAAGATCTTTATAGAGATTATCCAAGACGAGAAGAGTCTTGTAACTGTCAACTCGATGAGGGAGTCCATTTCTTCACGGGGAGAAATGGAAACAACTAATTCGTGAAATGAACAATTTTAAAACTAAAAACAAAAATAATTACAGTAATTTTTATTTACATAATAAATGAAAAAAGATCTGCATTTTTATTTTTATGATTTAAAAAATAGGAAGGGTTGTTGATGTACGCAACAATGCAACGCAGCAATCTATAGTGATGTTTTGAGATTTATCAAGGTCCTGGATCCTTGTACAAAAGTAGGTCTCCCCTGTGACCTTTTTAAGTAGACAATATATAGCATACGTTGTCAAATACTCGTACAAACAACAGCCCAATCTCACAAATCTAGACGCAAACCGACTTGACCAGCCGTTGCCATTCAACTAAATGAGGGTGTATGGGGATATACCTAGATCTAAATAAGGACGACGCACTTAAATTAATATTGCAGTCTTGCCACTGTTGCCATTTAGCATGCAGTTTGAAATTCTTAGTTTTTGACTATTAAAATTATTCAGATCATGATTTTATTCAGGCTGAGTCGGGAACGCGACGATGCCTTTCACCCAGACCCAGTTAGCTCTACCCTGGCAACCTACGCAGACGATGCGCTATTCTATGTTTACGTAAAACGGAACAATGGAGCCATAGTAAATCCCAAAACATAAATAAATTTGCTCATCTCGTTGTAGTCGAACTATACTTAGTTTGGAAAAGGATTTGATTTAGGGGGCGTTTTCTAGCCTTTCTGTCCTACTCTAATGTCCCAACAATATCTTATTTTAAATGGTATCTCACTCTTCTCACTTTAAGGCGAATCAACCCTTGAGACACAACATTGCCCCCACACGATTACAAGACATGAACTCACTTCTCATTGGTTATGATTGGTTATTCTATAAATATTCCTCTTAAGGTTTTTACAGGTAGTATATTCACACACTAGTCAATGAATTAGAAACCTTTGAGATTTGCATTTTAACGCGTGCTAGGGATGAAATATACAAATATTTTTTATGATGTGGGTTACACGTAATTAGAATGCTAGTATAAGTAAGGTATAAAAGTACTTTTCACTATATGAATGAAGTAAAATGGGAAAAACGACAAATTTTTCAGTATTTGAAAAAGGGCTTTTTGCTGGTACCCCTTTAGCAGTGGCCTCGATTTCAAAGGCAACGAATCTCACTTGGTTCTCAAAAGCAGCCATATAAAAGGTTTTCAAGAGTTTGAATTAGAGCCCACAACTCTTCTCTAGAAGACATAACTACGGTTCGAGCACAGTTTCCCAAGAGGGTGATCGGCAGCGTCACCGACGAATGGTACGAAAGAACATTGGCTCCACTGTGCTTCAACTGACACAAATTGTCAACCAAAGTTCTTCCTAACAAATTTCAGTTCGAACCATGCGCAGAGAATAGTAATGCATAGTCAGGTGGCAGTGAGAAAACCACTCATTTTTGCCATTTTTGCCTGAGATGCAAAAATTCGTTTGCAGTGGTGCCGCCAAAGAGAACACTGAATAACTGAGGATTGGAAACGGGTAATGGGGCTGGATGAACCTTATGAAACCTTATTTATAACACCTTATTTTAACCTGATGGAAGAAATCGAACTTTTCGAGAACCCCATGAAGCCATGAATTCATCTTGCTTTACTCGCACTGTGCAAAGATTAAATGGGAGTATCATGATATGGGCATGTTTCTACTATCATAGAAGTGGTGCCCTTTTGTTCGTCGAGGGTAAGCAAGCAGTCATAATATACCTAGATATACTGGCAGATCAAGTGCACCCTGTAATACTGCATTTTTACCCTGATGGGGACGGATACTTCATGGACGGTAAGGAAACTTATATATCGTGCCAGAAGTGTTCATAATTGATTCACTAAACATCAGTCTGACTTGCAACAACTTTCATGGCCACCGTATATCCCAGACCTCAACCCCATAGAAAATGTGTGGGATGGGGGAAAGACGCATCCGACAGCACTCTCTTTTTCCATCTTTTTTACAAGAATTAAAAAGCTGTATAACAATGTATAGTATTCTTTGGACACAATCCAGAAGCATGTAGACTCGATGTCCTAATGAATCAGAGCATTAATTCCTGAAAAAGGTGGTCCGATAAAATATTGATCTTTTTTATCCAATTCATTGACCAGTATGTATATAGGTACATATTTAATGTCGAACAAATACATCAAGATAACTATACATTTTTGTTTGAAGTGTTAGTTTTTACCTGAACTCTTGCTTCTGTCAATCCGATCTGGGAGGCCAGTTCTTCCCTGGAAAAGACGTCCGGGTAGTGACTGATATGGAAAGACCGTTCCAATTCTTCTAGTTGAGTCGATGAAAAAGTAGTCCTGTAGCGTCTCTGCTTTCTTCTGCCGGTACACCTTCCTTCGCTGGTACTGAAAAAGGAAATATTTTTTAATTTTAAATTAATGTTTAATTTGTTTTGAATCAATTAAGGTATCTGACTACTTGCGACAACTTTTTAAAAAAAAAATAGAGATATGGAGATTTTTTTGTGGTTTTTAGATTTATTTAGTACACTTTAAGAAAATAAGGTTGCAGTTAAGAAGAGAAAAATATAAATTATTACTTTTAAAATGGAAAAAATAGGTAAAAATTGGCAAAAAATTACATAAAGTAAATGAACCAATTCTCAATTTATCAATTTTGATGTATTACTTTGTTATTCCTTTTTGAAGTGACCTTCCGGATAAGAGATATTTAAATTTTTACAAAAACTAGAGCACTTTATCTTAGTTATTATATGAAATTGCTTAAAAAAACAGTGATTATATTCAGATAAGGAACTGTAAATTTTGTAATAAAACAGTGATTGATAAATCTGATGGTCAAAACACTTCTACTGTTATACAGAACATGCACAAAAAATTTCAGCAAATTATTTAAAAAACTTTTTGAGCAATCGCCGTCCCCGTTTGAGTTTTTCGAAAAAAAAAAACACATTTCGAGTAAAACGCGTTTTAAAGTTTGACACCTTATGTAAAGTTACGTCGTTTGCTTTTACTGAAACACTTGTAGTTTTTTAGTCTAGTGAATGGAAAATAAAAAAACTTGGTATTTTTATAAAGATAATAGGATTGCCTATAAAATAAGATAATTAAAGAAATTTGTCAATTTTTAAGAAAAATCATGATTTTAGGATAGTCGGATCTTAATCACGCCAAGAACGTATTTACAACATATTTGAATATTTAACATCACCATATTAGAAGCCACTGAAGACATCAGAATTATTAAACAAAATATCTAACACGATCCATTTTTACCATTTGTTAAATTGATTTAAAGACGAATTCGTAGAAGGAATGAGTGAACGCTACAAAGCAACATGAAGGCTAATAGCGATGGACCTGGTAAATTTGAACTGAGGAGATTGATACCTCAGCTGACCCACCATTCTCCGCAATGGCAACGGGAGGACTTTGAACCTTGATAGATTTTACGTGCATCAATTTCCCTATACGGTGGCAATGGGGCTCGAACTCAAGTCGCACCGGTCATGAGGTCGTGACCGTAGCCACTAGTTAACACGTCCACTCGAAGAAGGAAATGCAAAGCATTTTCTTTTTAAAGGTGAATTAAACTCAGTTTTGAAGTTTGTCACTTGAACATTTAAGTATTATTGAGACTATAATCTCACCTGAGAAATTCTGAAGGAGAATCTGTAACTTCATTAGAATCTTTTGGAGAACTGTCTTCCAGTTGATGTTCTTTTATTTCACTGAGGGCATCAGGGCTGTACCCTGAAAACAATAATAAAAAAATTGTAACATCGATATTTTTGTTCTAAATTTTAGCGCGTGCTGCATAATCACTCCGTAATAGGGCATTATATTACGACAGAATTAAAAGACATCAGGGGACACAAAATTCAAAACACTCTTTTTTTTCTCTTTTTGTGTATTTTTTACAAATATTTTTAATAAATATACACTGGCCTCAAAAAGTTAAGGTACAACAAAGCTCACCATAAAAAAAAAAAAATGGCAGTAACAATAAAATGCATAGTTTACATGAATGATAATAACGAACTTTAAAAACATTAATGCAAAAACGATTGCTACCACTTTTATTTTATAGAAAAGAACGTATATTTATGAGTGAGAGAAAATATGCAAATATCAAGCTTTCGTACTTTTGTGTGTAAGTTGTGTTGATTTTCAACAGTTGTTGGCAGTTTCGGTGACAATAGTCAATAGAGTTTAGAAAATGTCTCAGAGACGTCGTTTACCCAATTCGTTAAGGTGGCGGGCAGTTGGATGGATGGAAATGGAATTGTCGCAGGCTGATGCTGCTAGACGTCTCAATGTGTCTCGTAGTGTTGTTCAGCGACTTTGGGATCAATACCAATCCGAAGATTCTGTGTCCAGAAGACCTGTTCCAGGCCGACCACGAGCTACAACACCTGCAGAAGACCGTTTTCTAGCTCTTTCGGCACGAAGGAGAACCACTACTGTGCCGCAGCTCGTTGCAGACCACTTTCAAGCATCAGGAAGAAGAATCTCCGCTACTACGGTGCGAAATCGTCTTCACAATGCAGGTCTGTATGCAAGAAGACCAGTTGTGTGCGTTCCCCTCAACGGACGACAGCGAAGGAACCGCTTATGCTGGGCAAGAGAACATGTTTCTTGGACGCAGCAACAATGGGCTTCTGTGCTGTTCACAGACGAGTCCAGATTTACAATGAAGAGTGATTCAGGGCGTCTACTGATCTGAGGGAACAGCGCACTAGATACCATCAATCCAACACTGTTGAAAGACACAGTTATAGAGGTGGTGGAATCCCTGGTTTGGGCAGGGATCTCGCTCGGTGGCCACACTGACCTGCATGTGTTCCATGGAGGAACCGTAACTGGTCTTAGATATCGGGATGAGATCCTTGATCCATATGTCCGCCCATATGCTGCTGCTATTGGTAACGACTTCATTCTGATGGATGATAATGCACGACCTCAGCGAGCTCGGATTGTTGAGGAGTATCTGGAGGATCACGGTTTGGAACGAATGGAATGGCCAGCTCGATCTCCAAACCTGAATCCGATAGAACATCTTTGGGTCTATCTTGGCAGAGAGGTTGCTGCTTTAAATCCTCCTCCAAGGTCGTTACATGAGCTGAAACAAGGCTTACTCTGTGTCTGGTCTTCGCTTCCTATTCCGGTGTCCGACAACTTAATAAACAGCATGGGAAATCGATGCCGCCAATGCATTCAAGTTAGGGGTGGACACATTCCTTATTAGAACCCATTTTTGTATTGTTTTTATGCCATTTTACCACATAACACTGTGATGTGCTGTTTTCTCAAGAATGAACTTTTCCGCAGAGATTGCTTTTTTTTGTTATAAATCGTTTTTGCAATACACTTATACAAATTTCTATGACGCATTCAATAAAAACTATTTAATGCACATATCCTCCAAATTTGTTGTTTCTACATTCATTCATTTGAAAATTAGACACAAAAACCCGGTTGTACCTTAACTTTTTGAGGCCAGTGTACTACTAAAAATCAAAAGATAGTGTCGTAAATCAATTTAAAGAAAACAAAGTGTCTTAGATGTACAATAAAAGATAAACCAAAGAATTGTGGTGACTGATGCACACACACACACACAATATCCAAAGACGTAGAAAAAAATGAAGTTGTGGAATGAAATGAAATTCAGAAATGAATCCTTCAATAGAGGAAAAGGAAACGCATCTTATTGAGCTTTTTGATACAAAATGAAAAGTACATAAATTGTAAATATCAGAAAAATAATATTGATAAACTAGTAAGAGAAAATCAATTTTAGGAAGAAGAAAAGCTTCATCTGACGGACAGTAATGTTGAGCGTCTGTTAGGCATGAGTGACAGGGATATTTATATATCACTATAAAGCTGCCCGCGGGCTATTGGTGACGGACCATGTAATTCTGAACCATGGTCAAGTGACGAGGACTACACTAGAGATGGAAACCTCCTCTCCTATCTTCCCTACCACACCAACGGGAGAACGTTTGAACTTCGACAGATTGAACGTTCAGCGGCCACCTTTACACGGTGGGCTTAGGCTCGAACTCATAATACATCAGACTCGAATCCGTTACCTTGACCTCTAGGCTACGACGGGCACTCTTTCAAGCATGAGAAACAAGGCTGTTTATTTTTACTGTACAGCAATAATATACAATTTTAAAATATTGTGGCTCTCGACAGTGCCAATTTAAGCTCATTTCAGGCCCTCGGCGCTGAAGATCTATAGTTTCCTTTGACACTGATGGATCGGAATTTATAACCAGAAAATCTGGTAAAATCCAGCTTGTCCGGGCCCCGAGCGTTTGGGCGCCCACCCCAAGTGCCCAATGGTTAAACCGGTACTGGCTCTCGAGTAACGTTTAAAGTAGAAATAATACCTTACTCGATATCACACTCTTAAAATTTACACACTGCAGTAATAAGAGGAATGTGAAGCTGTGTGTTCAACATGTATCAAACTTCCTATATGACAAGTATTTGGTGGTAATAGACTCAAACCCAATCTTGAGATAAAACAAGTAATATATATATATATATATATATACACACAAGGTGATCAGAATTAAAACACCCCTACTCCGAGCTCTCTATACATCGAACTACTCAGTGTAGAGGCTCCAAAATTGTTGAACATACTATTCAAGACATGGGGAAATGGATTACGAGAAAAAAATAGTTCCAGAAACACCGATAGATGGCGCTGTAAACAAGATAATCTGAAAAAAGGAAAGAATTATCACAAAAAACAAAAACAAATACATGCAATATGTAATTTTCCTTTTTGATTTCTATTGCTGATATGAAAAAAAGAAGATAATAAAAGTTAAGAAACTTAAACTGTCATTGTAATGGAAATTTCGCACTGTAAGCACAAAAATTTGCATAAACCCTTGGTTTGCAGCTTGTTCTTGGCATAAAAAGGGATGAAACTGGGAAAATGTCATTCTTATCATTGATGGCTGTCACGCTGCCAGAACGCGCTTTGCTTGTGAAGCTGTTTTATGAAAGCAAAGGAAATGCTGCAGCTGCACTTCGGGAGTTTCGTCGACTTAAAAATTTACGCAAATGACCATTACTTCCACAAGCTTTAAAGAGAATGATCGCTCGATTCGAGAAAACTGGACATCTTGGTGTTCAGCCGGGTCGAGGACGCAAATCGACCCGTTAAGATGTCGTTGAAGATGTTTCCACCGCTATTGTTGATCAATCAATGGATAACGTCATAGGCTGTAGTAGTGCCCGTGCAGTATCACGACACTTAGGTGTTCCCTACAGCACAGTGTGGAATGTACTGAGAAAAATGGTGCATTTTTTCTCGTACAAAATTCGTCACAATCAGCAGTTGATGGCTAACGACAGGGAGAAGCGACTGACCTTTGCATCGACATTCCTGGCTAGAGTTGAAGTGGATGCATCATGGCCGTGGAAAATTCTATGGAGTGACGAAGCGTATTTCCATCTATGTGGAACAGTTAATACCCACAACTGTCGCATTTGGGACACGGAAAACCCTCGCACCTTCCAAGAGATTCCACTTCACTCACCGAAAGTTACAGTCTGGTGTGAATTCATAGCCACATTTATTCTTGGACCTTTCTTTTTCGAAGAGACTACTCGCAATGGCCCTGTGACCTGCACCGTGACGGCCAGGAGGTAGAAAAACATGCTTGAAAATTTTGTTGCACCCCAAATGCTACAACACCAATATCTTGATTCAATTACCGTCATGCAAGATGGAGCGCCTCCATACATTGGACTGTGTGAAGCAGTTTCTTTGGCAACATTTTACTAATGATAGAGTGATTAGTCGTGCGTTTCCGACAGCATGGCCACCTCGTTCTCTAGATCTTAATCCCTGTGACTTTTGGCTGTGGGAATATTTAAAAAAATCTTGTTTATCGAGGACGTCTGATAACCTTGACAGATTTGAAGGACAGTATCACTCCGCATGTGAGAAGCATCTCTGTCGACCAATTACAATCAGCAGTTGAACAAACTCTCCACAGACTGCACATTTTACATCTTGAAGAAAGGAACCATATTGAGCAGCATTCCCTGCATCGATAAGATATGAATGTTTGGTGCGATCAAATAAAATGTGTTGCAAATGTGTATTTTGTGTCTTTTTAGTATATTCTCTGTTGCACAGCGCCATCTATCGGTGTTTCTGGAACTAATTTTTTTTCGCTAAATCCGTTTCCCCATGTCTTGAATAGTATGTTCAACAATTTTGGAGCCTCTACACTGAGTAGTTCGATGTATAGAGAGCTCAGAGTAGGGTGTTTTAATTCTGATCACCTTGTATATATATAAATTTAAGTCAATTCCTATTTAGAATTCATTAATAGAAAGTATTTATTAACGATTGAAAATTTGAATAAGATATATAAATAAATATATATATATATAAAAGAAATGTATTATATATCAAAAATAAATATTATATATATATATATATATATATATATATATATATATATATATATATATATATATATATATATATATATATATATATATATATATATATATGTGGGAGTCCGAATAAATCTTCGAATAAAAATCAGACTCTTCAGAAGGCGGGATTTTAGATTGGCGAGGTGGCTTGTCTAGGGGGTAAGTATTTAAGGGTGAGTGATGAATTAAATGAATCTAAGTCATTAAAACACGAATACTTCTTTTAAGTAAAAGAGAGAATTTATTTAAAGTTAAAGGAAAATATTTACAAAAAAAAAAAAAAAAAAGATAATTACAAATATAAAGAAATGCAGGAATTAAGTTAATTAAAAGTTGAGTAATACCTTTAGAAGACGGGGAAATGAACCTTTCTCATTATTGGACGTTAGGACTGGCGGTGCGCGTTGGGCGCGGAAATGCGGTAGACGCGATGTGTTGATCAAGCAGTAGTTAGTTGGCCTCTGCCGAAAAATTATTCAAGCCGGAGCTACGAAAGCTCACTAGGTGGCGCTGCTTCGGAATGCAGTAATAAATCAAATTGAGATTTATGGTCCTCTGAAAAGGATATCACTCAACCTTTTTACAAATGTTTCAAATGGAAAATCCTACAGAATCACCCTCTCCTGACAGAGCTGGTCTCTCAGTTTTTACAAAATGTTGAGAGCTTAAGTACTTTAAATACAAACTATTTTTAGTTACAACTATAAATTTGATGATTATTGAATATGAATGTAATAAAGACAAATAATAAGATTCTTAAAGATAATAAAAATAAAATATTACAGATGAAAAGATGTATACCTAATGTTCACAATTCCGGACCTAAAATAAAGCATATAAAAACAAAATATTCCATGTTGTGATCTACAATTAACTAAACCATAAAAATGCTTCGCATCAATAGAAAGATAATGAATAATACGAAAATATAATAAATATTACAAGCGAATATAAAATGATTAATGGAAACGAGTGTTACCATAGAACATCTATTAATTTCTCAAGAGAGATATGAGAAAAATTAAAAATAATAACTAATATAAAAAAAATCAATTAAGCATAAAAATGTTTCATCAAATCAGCTGAGGTGGTGGTTGAGTTCGGTCCATCGTGCTGACCAACCTTTTCCACTTCATACCTATCCTTGGAATTAACTTTTGTTACTTTGTAAGGGCCTAAGAACTTTGGTCTTAGTTTCAGTCCAGCTCCAAATTGGGTTCTTTGGATGGCAACTAAATCACCTTCTTTGTATAACGAAGCTTTCTTTCTTCTTCTGTTATACGTCTTTCTATTTTCAGACTGTAGGGTTTCGATGTTCTTTTTTTGCATCGTTTCTTAAAAATTCGCGTTGTTCTAGTAATTCTTTCGCCATTTCTTCTAGAAGTAAGTCTTTGATTAGGATGTCTTCCTTGTTACGCATTTTGATTCCCACTAATAGTTCGAATGGTGTCCATTTTGTACTGCGACTTATAGTACTATTTAGTATTCTCTGTAATCTGTCGACGTATTTGTACCATTTCGTTGAGTCGTCTAATGATAGTTTGGTGAGAACTGGAATCAAAGTTCAATGAATTCGTTCAACTTGTCCGTTTCCTCGAGGAACACCTGTTGCTATTTGTAGATGTTGAATGTTCTCTTCATCACAGTAGTCGTTGAATAATTTTGAAGTGAACGCTGAACCTCTATCAGAGATAATTCTGATGGGATTACCAAAGGTCTTCTGCTGTTGTTTTAATTTTTCGAGGGCACTTTCAGCAGATACAGTTTTGACGGGATATAGCCAAGTAAATTTGGTAAATGCGTCTACTACGGTGAAAATGTGTTGATAGCTTTTTGTTTGTGGAGGGTAAAGGACCAATGAAGTCAACATGGTACGTACTTAAAGGAATGCTTTCCTTAGAAATAGGATTCAAAAACCCTTCCTTTTTGCCAGTTTTCTTATTAGCTGAGATACATGGAACACAATTAATTATTACTTTTTAACGACGTTGGATAAATTTGGGATAAAAATTCCTGTTTCACAATTTCTTCTGTTTTTCCTACTGAGAAATGACCATTTTCGTGAATCAATTTAATTAGTTCAGCTTGCATTGCTTTAGGTGTTACAATTAATTCTCGACCATTTAAGTACTTGTAGAGTATACCATTTCGCTCAAAAATTCTTCTGATTCTTGCTTCTCTAGAAGTGATTTCAATGTTTGATGTTGTCATCTTCCTCTTGTGCGTTTTTAAGCTTTGAAGTTAATGTATCATTGCATACCATCATTACGGGATATCGGCTAAGAGCATCGACGTGCTTCATACGACTTCCAGCTCTGTGCTCTATTTCATAATCGAATTCTTCTAATTGAAGCGCCCATCTGGCTATGCGAGTAATTAGCTCCTTTTTGCATAGTCTTCTGAAATGCTGAACAGTCAGTTACTATTTTAAAGGGTTGTCCTAAAAGATAAACACGAAACTTCTTTAATGCGTTGATAATTGCTAGTACCTCTAATTCGTAGCTGTCATACTTTTCTTCTGCTGTATTTGTTTTTTTTCGACATGTAGTAAACGGGATGTAACTTTCCATCTTCTGCTTCTTGTAACAAAATTGCGCCGTACCCTTGTTTACAGGCGTCTGTATGCAGTTCTGTTTTTCTTCCATACTTGTAGAGGTGCAAGATTGGGCCTTCGACATGATTTTCTTCAATTTTTCAAATGCTTCTTTTTGTTGAATCCCGAAAACAAAGAGGTTTTTTTTTTCTTGTTAAATCGCTAAGTGGTTTAGCTATCTTTGAATAATCCTTGATGTACTTGCGGAAATATCCAGTTAAACCAAGAAAACTTTGTACTTGTTTTTTATTGTTGTTGGTTCTGGAAATTTTCGGACAGCTAGTGTCTTCGTGGGTGATGGTTTAATAGTTCCGCTTTCTACAATGTGACCTAGAAATTCAATTTTCTTTTTAAGAATTGGCACTTCTTGAACTTAATTTCTAATCCGTATTTTTTGTGACTTGAAAATAATTTTAAGTTTTCGAGACCTTCCTGTTCATTTTTCGCTGGAATGACGAGATCATCTAAATAACTGATTACAATTCCTTTCCGAGTAAGATCTCTAAATATACTTGATACGTAGCGTTGGAAAACTCCTGGACTTGTGCTTAGTCCGAAAGGAACTTTGTTGAATTCAAATTGTCCATCTGGGACGATAAAGGATGTATACTTTCTGCAATCTTCGTCAACATCGACGTGAAAGAAACCATTGCGTAAATCTAATGTAGAATATACCTTTGCTTCTTGCAAAGTGTCTAAAACATCTTCGAAGATAGGTAACGGAAATTTATCTTTCACAAGCTTCTGATTCAATTTTCTGTAGTCAATGCACATTCTCGAAGATCCATCTTTCTTTTTTACCATTACGATTGGACTTGCATATTCCGCAGAACTCGGACGTATAATGCCTTCGTTGAGCCATTCTTCTATCTGTTTGTTTACTTCTTGTCTTTCTGTGAAAGCTAGTCGACGAGGAGGTTGACAGACTGGTTCTTCGTCTTTTAAAATAATTCTCATTGTGACGTCAGTAGATGCTGTTTTTCTGGCTTGTAGTCTTGAATTAACTTTTCAAGTTCCTTCTTGATTTGACGATTTTCAACATGACGTAGGTCTAGTTCTTCTTGAAGATTTTCAGCAGATATTTGCATAAGCTGTGCATGATTCTCATATTTGTTGAATTTAACTCCTTCTTTAGTAAAACTTATCGATGCTTGTTCCAAAAGATCTGATCCAATAACTGCTTCGAATTTTAATTTATCAGTCGGTACAACATGCCAAGTTAACGAGTAATTTTCATCATCTATTTTGAACTCATGTTCAAAGGAACCGATAGTTGTCACTTGTGCTTCACCAATACCTGTGAGAAGCATCTTGTTCTTCGATAATTTCGTTGGATCCATTATTCTTCTGCTTGTGTTTTCTCGAAGCAAACTTACGGTACTACCACTGTCTATGAGCGCCATGATTTTCACCTTTCCAAAAAATATCTCTTTAGTACGTAAACCTTCCTTAACGATGAGTGTGCAAGTTTCTTTTGGAGGTTCTTTGAATTCCTGTGATTTTGAATAGTTTGTTTGAGCATGCTTGGAAGCATTGTGATTTGAGTGTTTCTCGTAATTTTTGTTGTAATACCCTTTCTGCGCGCTGTCTTGATATCTTTGAACAGATTCGTACTTGGTGACAGGGGCTTCGTAATGTTTGTTGTAATTCGTTGACGCTGGAAACTTCTTATCTTTCCTGTTATACTCGAATTTTCCTGGTGATTCATATCTGCGATTCTTTTCTGTGAATCTGAATTCTTGTTTCTTCACATTTGGACCACTCGATTTTTGTTTCAGAGTCCTTTTAAAGTCTTCGAATTCTTCTAGTTTTTCTGCTAATTGAACAGGGGAGTTCATATTTGCCCATTCATCAAGATAATATTCTTTAAATTCAAAAGGAGTTTTTCGTTTGAGTTGATCTGTTATGATTAGATCTGATAACTTGTTGAAAGTATCTATCTTCAATCCATCTATCCATCCGTTGAAGTAAGTGTTTAACTCATGGTAAAAATCAATCCATGTTCTTTCAGATGCTTTTTGGTGAGTGACAAATAGTTGTCGAAACTTTTCTGGAGTTAGTTTAAAGCGTTTCAGCAGTAAATCTTTAACGTGTTCGTAAGAGTTAGCTTTATCGTCAGGCTCTCTCGCTATGATGATGTGAGATACTTCCGTCGGTAACAAGCCTAACAGATGAGAAACCCAGTTTTCTTGATCAATATTCAATCTCTGCGCTTGACGTTCAAATAATTTTAGATAAAGACTGATGTCTTCTTTCAAATCAAAACGATGTATAAACTTTGAAACTTCTTTGACGAGAAATTTAGCATCACTTTCTTTGGATGTATCAGCGCCTAACTTGGATTGTGTTTGGATTCTTAACTTTTCCAACTCAAACTCATCTTTGCGTTTTTGCTCATCTAACCTCAATTGTTCGAAGCGTAATTTTTCTTCTCGTTCTTCAATGCGTAATTTTCTTTTTGCTCTTCAATGCGTAAATTTTCTTCTCTGGCTTTGCGATCCTCAACAATCGTTGAATGTATGTTTTTTTGGTCAGTTCTTCGTCATAATCTTCACTACTAATAATTAGATCTTTAAGTGTGGCGATGGTCATTGATTTATCGAATTTTAAATTTAATTCCGTGGCTAAGACAAATAAATCTTCGCGTCGACCTTTGCCAAGATACGCCATTTTAAAATTTAAATATAAGTTTAGATAGTAACCAAAGGAATAAACAAAATTGTTACGCGTTCAAACAAAAACAATAATGTTGCTATTGGCAATTCTCGTTTGCATTTACAAAATTCTCAAGTTAAAATGATATTGCATCAAAATACACTAAATATACATTGAAATATTCAAATTCTATTCATTTAGAAATATTTTAAACCAGTAACGTGTAAAGACAACAGTGCGAGCTAAAATACGTAATGCTTAATTTTAAGTAGTAAAATCATTAATTTCAACTAAAAACAAAACCTTTTTTTTTTTTTTTTAAACCATTTGATATATCAGTTCTCATTTCGTTATAACAAATGCAAAAAGAATTTGAAAGAAAAATAAATTAATATAAATCTTGTTTAGAAACAGTGATTAAATTTATTGTGATATGAAAAAAGAATTAAGGAATATAAAGTTCTTTGCTGAAAAAGCAAACAATTAGAAGTTAGTCACTTATAGAAAAAATCTGGTATGTTTTTTATTACACCAATAAAAATAAAATCTTTTAGGATCTCATCAGCACATTCTAAGGATAAACACATGTTTCAGCATAATAATTCTGTCAAAAATGAACTCAGAATACTTATATATTAAACGATAAAATACACAACATTAAAATAAGATTATACACGATCCTTCATCAATTTAAAAACATAGCATATTTCTTTCAAAATATATTTCTGAATACTCGTAAAAAATAATTAATTACTAAACATCTGCAAGAGAAATGTTAAACTATATGAGTCATTGAAATTACGATTGCAACGAAACGGAAAAATGTTTAAGAATGTAAGAAACATTAATCTCTTAGTTCAAGGTCGATGACATAACTGAAGAAACGAAAACTTTTCACACATACATGAAATTCAATGCGATTCATTAATAAATGAAATAACAACTTGAATATTTTACGTACGACTTTCTTAATATTTTAAAAGATATACTTGTAGAAAATTTTTAATTGATACAATTTCTATACACAAATAGAAAAGTAGTATTTCAGAAAAACACACATGATATTTAAAAATATAAATTACTTCAAGAAATCGACTACAACAACAATTTTTTTCATACTCAAATTAACGGTGACTCACGTATTCTTTTAGATTTTCCTTTTGAAGAACAACATAAAAAGTACCTGATACAGTTGACGACGTGTGATTAATTACTTGAAAAAAAAACTTCAAAGGCTCATGGATGTGTTCAGTGGACTTGTGAAACTCTTGTAGTTGTACACGGCAGAAAATAACTTGAAGCACCTAAATGTTAGTTTGTTATGAGAGGCAATCCGCATTTTCGATTCAGTCCGTTTATAAATTAGGCTTGCAGCCAAAAATGGTTTTTTTTTTTTTAACGAAGAAGAGGGTTAGAAGGTTATCAACTTATTATTTAGAGAAGATTTTTGAAATCAAATCCCAGGCGATCCCCCCAATTATTTCTGTGGGAGTCCGAATAAATCTTCGAATAAAAATCAGACTCTTCAGAAGGCGGGATTTTAGATTGGCGAGGTGGCTTGTCTAGGGGTAAGTATTTAAGGGTGAGTGATGAATTAAATGAATCTAAGTCATTAAAACACGAATACTTCTTTTAAGTAAAAGAGAGAATTTATTTAAAGTTAAAGGAAAATATTTACAAAAAAAAGATAATTACAAATATAAAGAAATGCAGGAATTAAGTTAATTAAAAGTTGAGTAATACCTTTAGAAGACGGGGAAATGAACCTTTCTCATTATTGGACGTTAGGACTGGCGGTGCCGCGTTGGGCGCGGAAATGCGGTAGACGCGATGTGTTGATCAAGCAGTAGTTAGTTGGCCTCTGCCGAAAAATTATTCAAGCCGGAGCTACGAAAGCTCACTAGGTGGCGCTGCTTCGGAATGCAGTAATAAATCAAATTGAGATTTATGGTCCTCTGAAAAGGATATCACTCAACCTTTTTACAAATGTTTCAAAGGGAAAATCCTACATATATATAGGGAGAGAGTGAACTAATAGTAGGAATTGAAAAAAGAGCATGATTTGTCTGAATTGCTGTAACAATGCAAACCCTGTTTGGCTAGTTTGGCTGGAAAACAGGTTTTCGATGCCACCTTTTGTCTTTGTTTTAACAGTTACATTGTTACAATAACAGAGACGAAATCTAAGATGGCGCCAGAAACCAGTAAAAATGAAACCAACATGGCTGTATCTTTAATTCTTTGAATAATTAGTTTCAGTCAATTAATTTTAATTAATTATAATTAAATTATCATATTTTTATCCCAAACAATAGGGTATAGAAAATTTCAGCTCAAATGAGTGTTTTAAAATGTGAGAAAATATAGACTTATGTCGCTAAGTCGCCAACGTGGCTGTATTTGTAATTCTTTGAATAATTAGTTTTAATCAATTAATTTTTATTAATTATAATTAAATCACTGTATTATCATCCAAAACAATCATGTATATAAAGTTTCAGCTCAATTGAGCGATTTAAAATGCATTTTATTAACGATTCAAAATTCCACCAAGATAAATAAATAAACAAAAAAATATAGAGAGAGTGTGACCTAATAGTAAGAATTTAACGACACCAGCTATGAGATAACGCTAAGAACTACTCCACTAATGTGTTCAAAATTACATCTTTCTTTTCCTTATAGTACGTTAATTTTCCATATTTCTGAAATCCTTCCTTTTTCAGTGGCTCGACAACCCAGGGTGGACCTTGGCCTTCTCAAAAAGCCCTTTCTAGACCAGGTTTCTCCCTCTTAGTGTTCTCCAAAAGTAGTTATCAAAACTTGGAGATCTTTTTCTAGGCCATCAGTCCATTTTAGATTTGGACTACTTTTCTCCGTGTACCAATTGGTTGGGCATTGAAGTGGCGCAGTCTTTGTCCATTTTAATAACTTTGCCTGCCCATTTAATTCGTTGTACTTTGATGAATGTCAGATTCTTTATATGAGTGATAGAGTTTCAAATTGGATCTTCTTCGCCACGCGCCATTTTCTTGAATTCTTCCAAAATAATTCTTAAAATCTTCCTTTCGTAGGTACTTATCATGTTTTTATCGGTGCGAAACATGGATCAAGTTTCACATGTATAAGTTAATACTTATCTTAAAAGACTTTTATAAAATATAATCTTTGTTTTTCTTTTGATTGCATTCGAGAGATTTCATATATTTACGTATTCCATTAAAACATCTTTTAGCCATAGTAATTCTCTTTTAGATTTCAGTAGTGCTATCGGTCTCCTATAGTTAATTTAAGAACCAAAGTAAGTGAAACTGTCTACACGTTCAAAATTATTCTCTTCAATTTTAAAATGGGAATTATACAAATATAATTTAGTGCAGAACATGTACTTGGTCTTATTCTGATTAATTCTAAATCCCATCCTGAGGGCCTTTCTAATTTCTGAAATCGGTGATATAAAACTGAACATCTCTTTGGGTACAGAACATCCACAATACAATATAAGCTTCGAAGCAGGAGTAGCCAACCATTTTTGAAATCAAGGGGGAATGGGAATAAAATTACATTGCAAGCAAACTTATTGATTAATCAAGTAAAGAGTGTTTTTTTTCCAGGTATAGAAGTTTAAGTTGGCCTTACTTTCCAAGATGGCGACCGATTTAACAGCTGTCAAGTGATTTATTCTCAGTTTGGTTTGGCAATTCATCAAAACGATCATCAAGCAAGGCGTAGATTCGTCGAATGGGCCCAAAACGAGATTGCCGTTGTTCCCGATTTTCATAAGCGAATTTTGTTTAGCGATGAAGCGCACTTCTGGTTGAATGGCTACGTCAACAAACAAAACTGCCGCATTTGGAGTGAAGCTAATCCACAAGTGTATGTCGAAACACCGTTACATCCAGAAAAACTGACTGTTTGGTGCGCTTTATGGGCTGGTGGAATCCTTCTTCAAAAACGATGAAGGCCACAACGTTACAGTCAATGGTGATCGATATACAGCCATGATTACTAACTTTTTCATTCCTAAATTCAACAATCATGATGTCCAGGAGCTGTGGTTCCAACAAGACGGCGCAACATTTCACACAGCTCGTGCCACAATCGATTTATTGAAAGACACGTCTGGTGACCGCCTAATTTCACGTTTTGGACCTGTGAATTGGCCTCCAAGATCTTGTGATTTAACACCGCTAGACTATTTTCTGTGGGGCTATGTAAAGTCATTGGTCTATGCGGATAAGCCGCAAACGCTTGACCATTTGGAAAACCGCATTCGCCGTGTTATTGCCGATATACGGCCACAAATGTTGGAAAAAGTCATCGAAAATTGGACGTCCAGATTGGTCTACATCCGAGCCAGCCGTGGCAGTCCTATGCCAGAAATCATATTTAAAATGTAATGCCACAAGATTATCTTTCGAATAAAAAAAATTCATGTCAATCGAATAATACATCGTTGTTTTATTGCAATTTAAAGTTCTATACCTCTAAAAAAACACCCTTTATATTAATCATATTCATAATTTACCCACAAAAAATTGAAATCTCAACAAAATTATTCCCATTTATATTTATAAAAATTCTACAGGCATTCTTTTCTAAATAAAAATGACTAAAATTAGTTAAGGTATCCAACTACGTTCGGAGCCATGATTTTGCAAAAGCGTATAAATGGATAATATTTATGATATTTAGTGTCACTTAGATTAGAAAATGTGTATAAAATTGTTTTAAGAATAGTATTACAATTAAAAACTATTTAAGTACAATATTTTGACAAAAAATGAGCATAGAATGACCAATTTTCAAAATATTCTCTTTTTGTGAAAAATGCTTCTATTATATTTATATTTTGCCTGTATATAGCTCAGACCTCTGTACAGAGGCTCAACTAGAATTTTTTTATATATATAAGTTAGAAGTGGGTTTATCCATGTTTTACGACGACAGAGGGGAGAAATTTTAAGAAAAAAACATCCATAATTATTTCAATTGTTTGTAACTCTGAAAATAATGTGAATTTTTCAAAAATCCCAGTTCAGACTCTCTGGAGAAGTCTTTGGGGCTGCGGAAGCCCAGTGGTCAAGGCATCGGATCATGGCAGGCATGTCATGAGTTCGAGCCCAGTACCACTAAAGACCCGCCGTGTAGGGCAGTGTTGCATGTTAAATCTGTCTAGAGCTGAAACGTCCTTTCGTTGGTGTGGTGTGGTAGTTGGGAGAAGGGGGTTTCAGCCAGGTGTCGCCTACATCACTTGACCATGGTTCAAAATTATATGGTCCGTTGCCAAAAGCCTTCGTGCAGCTGTACAGTGCGACGTTAATATTCACCCACTGGAGAAGTCTTTATTTTATACAAGCAAAATATTATTTTAGAAGCTTTTTTTGTAAATGGAGAACATTTTGAAAAAATGTTATTCTAAGTTAATTTTTTGCCAAAATGTTGTATTTAAATAATTTTTTTTGTTAAAATGTCCTTAAAACAATTTTATACGTGTATTATAACTTAAGTGACACTAAATATCATTTAAATTATCCATTTATGCACTTTTTTTAAAATCACGGTTCCGAACGTAGTTGGATACCTTAATAAGAACACGCGAGTATATATATACAAGGTATCCAGAAATTCAACATCAAGCGGGCCCGAGGTGAAAGGGAGATGCCATTTCAATTCTGGGAAAACATAAAAAAATTCCCAGTCACTTTATTAAACGGTGTATATATTTGAAAATAAGGAAAATTGACACAATCCATCACTTCATTAGGTACAGGGAACACACATTTCTCAATTTTACAGTGATTTTTTACTCTGACGAGATCTTACATAGCTGTGATATTAATCACAGTTCGAACAAAATCTTTTCTGGTTTAGAACGAACAATATTACATACTACCTTAGACATTTCAAAAGATGACCCATTGTGTTGAGATTCCAAAATAGTGCATCACTTTCTACTTTTCTATCCATGTCAATCATGAATTCATTTTCAAACAAAATGATTCCATTTCAAAAGGCTCAATCCTTGTATGTTTTTCAAACTAAGCAATAAATTAAAAAATAAAATGGAAAACATTTTTGCAATACTTTATTCAAATCAATGTTCGAAATGTTTGCCTTCTACACCAATGCAAGCTCCGTATCTTTTTAAAGTGATCGCTTGATGAGTCGTAACTAGCTAACTTAATTTCTTCCCCTGCTTCAGCCCTTTTTTGGAACAGTTCGGCAACATTTTTAATTGTTTAAAAAATTTAGAAAGCAAGATCTACGAGCATTTCATGTATTAAAGTATTACAAAAATATTTTCCTTTTTAATTTTTAAATTTATACCTAAATTTGAATTACACAATTAAGTTTTTTAAAATAAAATCATTTTTTTAAAAAAAATTGTCATTAATTTTCATGGATAGAAAAGTAGAATGATGCACCATTTTGGAATCTTAACTAAAGGGGCCCCCTTTTGAAATAACTTGCCTAGGGTAGTATGTAATGTATATCCAATTTTAGTACAAATTCCTTTGCACCATTTATTTTCTTGGTATGTTTCTTAAAATCCAATCTCGTTCCTTTTAGGCCTTGTAGGAAGTACAGTTTTGTTACTTATTATTTTATTTTAATTTATTGTACTATATATATAAACATTATATGTCGAATAGCTAAATTTTTTAGGTGTTACCTTTTTAAAATTTAAAATTTTTGAGAATTTGGATATTCTCAAATCCCTTAGTTGCAATAGGGGGAAGGTTGGCGCCATCAAACTAATTTAATTCCACTCATCGGTCCTAAGCCCGCGGTTGCACTTTGATATTTTATAAATTTTTACCTTATAAATTTCAAATTTTGTTTGAAAACTTTGGAGCTTTTCCTTTTCGCCATTTGTATGTAACAGAATCTTTGGACTCGATTTTTACCCACTTTAAAATGCCAAATTAATTCGAAATTTTGCACCCTTGTCAAGGATCGATGACAATACAATAATTTCATAATTTTGTTCCGTTGCGATACGATTTATCGATTTGGCGACTTATTATTCCGCATACTTCTTCCAGATTTGGCGACTTATTGCATAAACCACTTTCAGATTTGGTGACTTATTCCATATGCCATTTCCATACTTGGTGACTAATTCCAGATTTAGTGGCTAAAAGATCAAGGTGCAACCCTAAAACTGCGAATAGGCTCATGTTAATACAAATAAAACAATTAAAAAGTTGTCTTTATGTGGGAAAGGGTAGGGTATGTGTGTGTCAGCAATTTCTTACCATAATATAAGTCTAGTTTTTCAGAAAATGGAAAATAAATAATAAAAAAAGACTCGTGCATGTGAATAAAAATAATTTATGTTCTAACTGTGAATTTTTTTTAATTTTTATAAAGCAGTACGTCTGAAAGGTGATAAATGCATGTTCTAACTGCTAAATATTTTTTTTAATTTTAATAAAGCAATACTTTTAATAGTGATGATACGAATTAACATTATAGCAATACATTTAAAAGGTGATTATACGATTGACACACATTTAATATTTCTTCTTGACACACTTTAAATAGTTAGACCTGTATCTATAGAGACGGAATCTTTGAAATATAACGATATGGGACTCATCCGAAGCCCCGTAAACGGAAAGAATAAATACCCTTCAGACCCGTTAATTAATACCCATTAAAGAGCAAGACTAATTCTAGCAGGCACGGCTCGAAATATCAAACTCAAGGACCCAAAGAACAGGCTTTTTTTGTAGATTGAACTAAAAAATAAATTGTAGTTTATATATATATATATAAACTACAATTTAATTGTAATTTATATATATATATGTGGGAGTCCGAATAAATCTTCGAATAAAAATCAGACTCTTCAGAAGGCGGGATTTTAGATTGGCGAGGTGGTTTGTCTAGGGGTAAGTATTTAAGGGTGAGTGATGAATTAAATGAATCTAAGTCATTTAAACACAAATACTTCATTTAAGTAAAAAAGAGAATTTATTTAAAGTTAAAGGGAAATATTTACAAAAGGGGATATTTACAAAGAGAAAGACATGCAAGAATTAGGTTAATTAAAAGTTGAGTTATATCTTTAGAAGACGGGGAAATAAACCTTTTCTCATTCTTGGATGTTAGGACTGGTGGTGCGCGCAAGGCGCGGAAATGCGGCAAACAACGTGTTGAACAAGCAGTGGTTAGTAAGCCTCTGCCGAAAAATTATTCAAGCCGGAGCTACGAAAGCTCACTAGATGGCGCTGCTTCGGAATGCAGTAATAAATAAAATTGAGATTTATGGTCCTCTGAAAAGGATATGACTCAACCTTTTAACAAATGTTTCAAAGGGAAAATCCTACATAAATTGTAGTTTATATATATATATATATATATATAAACACGTTTTTTAGTGAATCAAACTAAAAAGTAAAAAAATAATTCTTAATATAAGAATAAAATGATGAACGAGAGAATGAATGTCATTGGGGTAAAAGCGTGGGTGCTTTGTTCTACATTTTTGCACTAATTTGCATTTCGGGGAATAGAACTAGTAAGAAATTATAACAGTTAATGTAGAGCATCCCACGTTTTTACCCCAATGACATTAATTTTTCTCGTTAATCCTTTTATTCTTATACTAAGAATTATTTTTTTTTACTTTTTAGTTCGATTCACTATAAAAGCGTGTTTTTTAACTATATTTTATTTATATTCACCATTGATATTTTAAAACGGGATATTGTTTATAGGATTCATATAATTTCAAATTTTTGCTTAATTACAGAATTGTGATTGTGATTTCTAAATATTTACATATATATATATATATTGCGTGGTGCATCAAAATTGGGGATTCCCTTTCCTCAAACCGTGTCTAACTGCGTTAATTTTAACTAAACCAGCAAAGTGTTTTGCTCCGCTTGTAATAATAGTAGAGCTATATGTGAGATCACGTTAATGGAAAAGTCACTGTAAAATTGTGAAATGTGTGGTCACACAGTACCTAATGATGTGATGGATGGTGTCAATTTTCCATATTTTCAAAAATATGCTTTTACCCTTTAACCAAGTGAAAGGCAATTTTTTAGATTTTTCTCAAAACTTTTATGAAGCCCCCCCTTTCACCCTTCCCCACTTGGTGTCGAGTTTCGGGAGCTATCCTTTATATGAAATGATTCAGTGTGGAAATATTTAAATAATTAATTACCTCAAAAATCCTTTTTTTTAATTTATATTTTTTAAGCAATTTAGTAAAAGACAAAGAATTCTTTTTGGAAAATGGGTTATAAAATAATAGCATCATAAAATCAGGCGTATAACACGCACCTAGACTTTCAAGCAGTAATTTTTAATTTTTAGGTATATTCGCCGTTTAACGCGCACCCTCCCTTTTTTACGAAGGAACCTGAAATGTACATGCGCATTCTCTTATTTTTGACGTCATGCTTTCTAGATATTATTCAAAGCTTTAGAAAAAATAATATATACTTGAAGAACTACAACCTTTTTTTAAATTCATAAATAATGTCATTTCTTTTAAATTATTTCTATCTATGTAGAAGTATAATTTTTTTCTATGCTCATCTTCTCTTTATTTTTAAAGCTCTCATTTTTCCAAGGGTACAATGTGCACCTGTAAATTTCGATTTTATTTTTTGTGTTAAAAGGACGTGTTATAAGCCGGATTTTACGGTATACGAAATGCTTTATTTAAAAGTAGTGTGTTAATTACATAAACGCCAGTCTTTGACCTTCAATCAATAGACCTTCTATTTTATATTATCAACTAACTCTCAAAATATGCACAATTATTTGTACGCAAAATTAATTTTGTGCAGTGTATTTTCTACAAGAGCAAAAGTAACTATTAATCTGAAACATTTGTTGCATCATCCACATGAGTGAACAAGACTTTCGAAGGGCAAAACCATAATCGGCTCAAAAAAGAACAAAAGAACCTGGAATAGGAATACCTATAAAGCCTGACAAGTGTTCAAATAGAATGAGAGCTCCTAATTTGCTCTCCTCCCCCAAAGAAGGACCCTACAAATTGAGTTAAGAGACCTCTTTATCCAATTTTCGAAACGATTTTCGAACTGCCGAGAACAAATCAGGGAAACTTTTCCATTCTGTTTTGTTATCTACTCTCGATAAGTGCAAACGATTTTCTTCTATTGCCACTTTCTTTTAGAGTTTTTATAATTCCGTATTGAAATTTGTTGCCTTAATGAGTTAATTATTAATGAGTAATTCATATTTTGTATTGCATTGCACATTATATCGTTTGGATTATTTAAAAGAAGAAACATGGTATGTAATTCTAATTTTTATTTCCAATACGTAGAAATCAAGTGTTACATAATGATCAGTAAGATTTTTTAATTCAAATTATTGTTTTTTTTAATTATTTGAGCATAACCTATGCTATAATTTGCTTGCTAAAATACTTTTAAGGAAATTGAAGATTACCTGCATAGAGGAATGGTTTTCGGCAAATTACTATCCAGTAACTGCGCAGAAAAGAAATGTGCATAAAAAATAAATCTATTTTTTTTGGATATATTTTAATAATATTGAAAGACATTCTATGAAATCAAATATAATGTAACATATAAATCTATTCACTTGGATGGAAAAAACTAAGTTTGTATTAAGATTTTGAGGATTGATTTCTTTAATGCCATTTTATACTTTGTATTGTTTTATAACATTGAATTTTAAGTAATATAAATTGCACATGTATCATTTCTCTTAGGATCGGGAAAAAAATAAAGATCAATAACTACAGTTATATAATGTTTATTACAGCAATATAATATTGATGACAGCAACACAAGATGATTTTAACATAAATCTGATATTAATATTTTAAAATATAATTTGTGTGAAGTGATCATGTTTTTTCCTATTTCTTTTTAATTTCCAAGAGATATTATAAGACATGCAAATATAAATTTTTTCTGTCATTAAAAAACAATAATTTCTCAACTATATATTCTTGAATTATTAATCAGAAAAATCATTATCGGGAAAATTTAAAGAGAAATAACGGTTTCCACCTCTACCCCCCCCTTTTATTTACGATTATTTCTACGTTTTTGCGTAAAAATCGTGAAGACATATATTTTCAAGGAAAAAAATATTAGTTTAGCTTATTAAGTAGCGCAGAAGGTGTGAAATACAATAAACTGATTTATAATATTGAAACAATTGATTTATTTTCTTTGCTAGCAAATTACATATATCAATTTTGATACAATTCTTTAACCCTTTCGTGGGCCATTTATTTCTCTTTTGAATTTCACGCAGTTTTTTGTTTTATTAACAATTATACAATAGTATTTAAAGAAATATATTTTATTTTGTTGAATGTTACATTTACATTTAAATTTTAGGATTGGGAAGAATACTTTCCTTTGATCCATTTACTTTCATAAAGAAAATTAAATTTAATGAGGATTATTTGTTATAAAAGGATGAAAAGCACAAGGTGACATCACATTCTGCACACATGTAGTGGTTCCTCTTTTCTTGTCCTTTCTGCTGCATTTCCTACATCGTTTATAGTAGGAAACCATCTTTGGTATTTGTTTTCCCACATTGGCTAAACGCACATCATCCGGAATTACACACTTCTTTGCTTGGAAGCTAGCAGGATGTCCTTTCCTTTTTCTTGAGCAATATCTGTCTATTAGCTGACGAAGTAATACTATACACCTTCGTTCAAAAGAAAAAATAGTGCCATAGGTAACTGCCTAACGAAATAAATGTTCTAATTTTTCAAATATACAAATTGTACATGGCTTTTATTTATGATGCAATAGCATTCTTACATTTCACTATTACTTATTATTCAAATTAGAGAGTTACTCGCACAAAATGTGCAAAAATGTATTAGAAACAAGCAAATATAGTTACTATAAAAGCAATATTTTTTTTATTTATTATATAAATATATTATTTACGAACTAAATATTCTATTTTTTCTAATAGTATACAAATTGCACCTGGCTTTTATATGATACAATAGAACTTCCACATTTCAACCATTTATTATACAATAATAGGTAGTTACTGCCCAAAATATACAGAAATTTTCGAAATAAGAAAGTGTTATTACAATTAAAATAGTTTACTCACAAAACTGTAAATTTTTTTAATGAAACGGTGATTGATAAATCTGATGGTTGAAACACTTCTACTATTACACAGAACATACACAAAGAAATTTTAGTTCATTATTTTCAAAACCTTTTGAGCAATTGCTGTCCCCGTTTGATTCTTTGGGGAAAAAAACACACATTTCGAGTAAAACGCATTTCCAAGTTTGACATCTTGTTTAAAGTTATGGTATCTGCTTTTACTAAAACACCTGTAGTTTTTGTTCTAGTGAATGGAAAATAAAAAAAACTTGGTATTTTTACAAAGCTAATGACAGTCTATAAAATAAAATCAGAAAAAATTGTCACTTTTTTAAAAAAAAATTCACGATTTTAAGGTAGTTGGTCATTTAGTTAATCATTTAGTTTCATAGTTATCTTTTTAATTGCAAACCAGTATGTATGCAATTAATCCCTTAACGCATTTGCCCGTGTCTGACAGAGATGAAAATTACCGGCAAATTTACACAAGCCCGTGTCTGACTCGGGCGATTAAGTATCTCGCGTTATTTTATTTCTAATGCCCGTCTGAGATACGTTCTTGTAAAAATAGATAAGCTGGATTATAATTAAATTTATTTACCGTTAGCTATAGGAATTCTTTGTTATAAACCAGTTAATGTGAAAAGGTAAATATATCCATTTTTATTGCGTTAAATATCATCCAAGTAAATAGTTAAACATAATTTTTTTTAATAAGTATTTTTGCAGCGTTGAAAAAACTATCTGCTTATGAGCGACTCTGACGTTTTTGAATGTGCTTCATGGTATATTATACCAAACTAAATTTTTAATCATACATATGCTTGTAAGTATGACAATTTGATTTACCTTAAAATCCGGCGTATAACATGCCCTTTTAACACAAAAAATAATATCGAAATTTACGGGTGCACGTTATAAGCCTGATATAAAAATGAGAGCTTTAAAAGTAAATTTAAAAAAATGATGAGCCTAGAAAAAAATTATACTTCTACATAGATCGAAATACTGTATTTTTCTTCAGGGAAATGACATTCCTTATAAATTTAACGGGTTGCAGTTCCAGAAGTATACTATTTTTTTTTCTGAAGCTTGAAGTAGTACCTCTAATAAATGACTTAAAAACATAAGAGCATTGAACAATCACATGTCAGGTTTCTTCGTAAAAAAGGGGGTGCACGCAATACGGCGAATATACCAAAAATTAAAAATTGCAGCTTGAAAGAATGGGTGCGTGTTATATGCCAAATTTTACGATTATTTGATTTTAATATTTTGAAATTAAAAATAAACATGTAATCAAATCGCTTACACTTTGTATAATGATTTTTTTATGTAACTTCTACCCCTCCCCTCCCCCACACCTAGTTTTTCCTAGTCACCCCCAACTAAAATAATGAAATATAATTTATTTTATACGTATATACTCATTTTCTGTCAAAAAAAAAAAAAACCTTGAATATTTTTAACCAGATTTTCGGAAAAAAAACTCGCGCCTATAGTAGGGGATTTCAACTTTTTGCACTCGAGGACTAAATTAATAAATCCAACGTGAAACGAGGGTCACACGACTGCCAAAAAAATATTGCAGTCAGGAAATTTATGTATAAAAAAAGGGAAGTTTGTTTCTTTACTGATTCTGAGGGAAGAGATGGTGCTTACAGATTTGCATATGTATATTGTTACGAATTTTATGCCAAATAGTGTAAATAATTTGCATTTTGTTGTGCAATGCCGTTATCTATCTATAAATTAGATTTAATCTACATTAAAATTGTAATATTCACAAGCAACGCCGTCCCAAACATTATAATGGTGATTCAATGGGAATTTGGCGAGATCTTGGAGATAGAGCTAAGTTGACATCATATTTGGTGACTGTGGAGACCATTTTGGTGAGTTCGAGACCCTCTGGATTCTTCTAGAAATTTGTGGAGAAATACACTAATTTTACGCTCTATGATGCAAGCGGTTATCTTTCTGGAAGTTTCCACTAAGTTGGCGTCATTTTTGGCGACCATTTTGGTGACTTGGCGATCATGTCGGTGATCATTTTTGGTGAGTTCGGGACCCTATGGATTCTTCTAGAAATTAGCAGAGAAATAAACTAATTTCAAGACCTATGACGCAAGCAGGTCTTTCTCGAATTTTCAGAGATAGATATAAATAGAGATGCTCACCGAAAGTCTGTCAATCTGGCTTTAACTAGAGATCAGTTAGTATTGCTTTGACTGTGGAAGCGATTAGTGATTACTTCGGCTGTTGAACGAGCGATTGCTTGTGAATAACATTTTATGTACGTGTATTTTAGACACCGATAATTGTGCCTGAGTGGTGTTGAAAGTGTGAAGACCTTCTAAGATTTATTTTGCAAATATTGCTGCTGAAACCTATATTTCAACGATATATATATATATATATATATATATATATATATATATATATATATATATATATATATATATATATATATATATATATATATATAGTCGACTCTAGATAATTCGAACTTTCGATAATACGAACCTCTCGCTAATTCGAAGTATATGCTCAGCCCCTAGAAAAACTCTTGATATTTCGAACTAAAACCATACGTTTTGGTACTCTCAATATTTCGAAGTAAAATTTGTGGTTGGCCAGACTACAACACGCGATAATTCGAAGTTATCCTATAAAACTCTCGATAATTCGAACCTTCAATATTATGAAGTTAGATTCACTTCCTGTACCTAATTAACCCACCAGCGGTTTTTTTACTGAACTTATTTTTGTCCAAATTGTGCATGTTGATAGAATAACTACTTTGTTTATTATATTTCCGGTATTTGCTAAGCAGAATTTTGATTTATTCCTAAGCCATCTATTTTTTTCTTTTTCCGTTGATACCCAAGCTTTAGATGGATAAAGGAAAAACTGCTTTCTTTTTTATTCACTGTGCAGTAATGAGTGATGCTTCGTTTTACAAGTATTGCACAATAATTTTGATTTGGGCTGAGTATTTATTACTAATAATGAGTCACATTTAAACAGATGTTTTTTTTTAAAAAATAAAGCACTCAAACTACATACAAGATTATTCAGCAGAATTGTTTTATGGCAGAGAATTGAAAGCGAGAAATAAAACCTTTATATAAAAATGTACGAGGCAAAGACAGGAGAGACAGGGATTTAACTTTATTCTATTATTTTTTAAAAAAAAGTGCTGTAATGTGCTACTAAGAATTGCTCCATGTGCCATACTTGTCGACCCCTGTTATTAAGTATACCCTGCAGCTGAGTGTGAACTGTGAATACGCCTTGTGTTCATTTTAGATTCCAAATTTTAATTTCCGATTTTTTGGCTAGCGAGGGATGGCTTACAAATTTTAAGAAAAGGAATGGGATAGTCTTCAAAAAAATGTGCGGGAAAGCTCAAGTGTCGACATTAACGTTTGTTCTAAGTGGCAGAACTCGCTTTCGGATCTAATAAAGGAGTACAAACCACGTAACATTTTTCAACACGGATGAAACCGGACTTTTTCAAATGTTTGCCAGAAAAACATTTACATTCAAAAGAAAAAATGCCATGGAGGAAAAACATAGCAAGGGAGAGGTTAACTATTTTACTGGCTGTAAACATGGACGGCTCAGAAAGATTACTCCTCTCGTCATAGGAAAATCTGCAAAACCTCGGTGTTTCAAGGCATAAACTGTTCCTTACCAAATACCGCTCAAACAAGAAGGCATGGATGACCACCGAACTCTTTAATGAATGGTTGGTCTCTCTGAACTCGGAAATGAAAAAAGAGAAACGATATATTCTCTTATTTTTAGACAATTGTGCTGTGCACAATAACGCCCCAACTTTATCAAATATGAAACTTCAATTTTTCCCTCCAAACTCAATTTCAAAACTTGAGCCACTCGACCAGGGCATCATACATAATTTTAAAACTTTTTATCGGCGTGAAGTCGTTAAAAGGCTTTTGGATAACCTCGAAAATCAGCAGAATGTAACTACTATTTCTATTTTAACAGCTTTAATCATGATTGACAAGACTTGGAGAGCTGTTACTCCTTTGAAAATTCACAGCTGTTTCAAAAAGTTAGGCTTCCCCTCGCCGAATCTGGTTGATGTGGACGATACACTCACTGAATTTAATGCTGAACCATCCCTTTGGGAAGCTCTTCCAGAACAAGATTTGACGTTTGACGACTTCGTGTTGGTTGACACGGACATTGCTGTATGGGGAGCTCTATCTGACGCTGAAATTGTGGCTTTGGATCACAATAATACAGAAAATGAGGAAGACGAATAGGAGGAGTTGACTCCGGTAACTCTGTCAGAAGCTAAAGTGTCTCACTAAACAAACTACGCAATTTTTTCCTTCAAAATCATGCTGATGCAGACATTTTACAGGCTTCATTTGTTCTAGAAAAATCTATTGACAAAGTTAAATTGAATGCCTTAAAACAAAAAAAGGTAGCATATTTTTTCGACAAAAAGGATTAATTATACATAGTATGTATATTCTTTTAATAGTTGTTTTCAAGACATAAGTGTATTCTTTTAATATAGGACTTTTAACTTCTGTTTTATTTTTATACTGTATAAAATGTACTTTAAAAAATTATGTACAATTGTTGCTTCATTACATAGTTTTAATTTTAAAAGTGTTAGAAAAAAACTTCTATTTATGTATTTTGAGAGTTTTTTCCTACCCTCTTAATAATTCGAAGTTATTCATTGGTCCCTCCAACTTCGAATTATCGAGAGTCGACTGTATATATATTGAAATGTTGGCATTCGCGAGAGTCTCTAAGTGGAGAAGTAATGCTAGAAGTGATCGCTAAGTGAAGTGAGATAAAGTCTAGAAGAGGAGTCTTCATTCTGGGAGTTGGCCTAACGGTGCCGGTGTAGATAAGCCAAAAGTGGGTCCGAGACCAACGGAGCATTGCTTAAGCCAGATTAGAGTTTGACTTAACGTTTTAAGGACCGTAGTTGTTTACTCAGGAAATAGCTATAAGCTAATTCATCTAAATTATAAGTATAATGGGGATACTATTAGATAAGGAATTAATATATAAATATTGATTCACACACACACACACAGTTGGTAAGTGCGCTAATTATCAGTAATACGTATTGCGTCTATTTACTCGTGATCAATATCCTTTAGACTAGTATTGTTACTGTATTATATATCAACCAGTGGCGCACACAGGAATTTTTCAAGGGGGGTCCGGGGTTGAAAGTTCACCATTCTTGTATCATGCTCCTTTGATTTTGTCAATTTTCGGGAACAAAACACAGTAAAAAGCTAATTATTGAATAAACAATTAGAATTAATTAATAAAATTAATCATTAATAACAAATACTTAATTAAATTTTCCGTACTATGTGCTTAGAATTATAATCAATCGGGAAAAAAAATCAAGGGCTTTGGGGAGTCCTAACTTCCAGGACCCCCTTTGTGTGCGCCACTGATATCAATTAAGATCATAATAAATTGATTTTAGTACGGCAGATTTTTAGTGTGTGTGGGGTTCTTCCTTCCCTCTAACATAGGTCGCGTTAATAGTGGAGAAAGGGCGTTGCCAATGGAGGGGGCACCACAAGTTCAATATGAAGGATATATTTTTTGCTCCGAAATTTCCGATATATTAGAAAAGGATACATTGTCAAAAAGGAAAAAAATCATTCTATGAAAAAATACTCTCTTTTAAGTAAACAATTAAAAGGAATGTAAGCGTAATTAGTGTATTTTTGTTTGAATCAATAAAATGTTTCATATATTTAGGTTGTAATCTTTTCTTAAATTTTTTTGTCCTCCTTTTCATTGTACAAAAAATTGGTCACCTTACTAAAAACGAAAGAGCAATAATTAAGAATCTTTCCGAAAAGTTCGGTTTCAAATCGATGTGTTCAGTGAAGGATGTACGTGCACTTCGCTCAAAAATTACTAAAAAAACCACTAGTTTATTTATTTTTGAAAAATTTAAAGGTATATTTTGTAAGTACCATATATAAAAATCAAAACATTTTTCAATGCATATATCTTTATTATAATAAGTAAATATTGACGTTACCTTCCACACTACATGAGATTTAGCAATACAATGCACTTAAAATTACATATCTTTGGAAGATCAATATTTTAATTGCGCAATTATAAACCATATTTACTAAATGAATTTTTTTATTATTCATTAAGCTATTTTTTACATATTGTTACGAATTTTGTGTAAATAGTGTAAATAATTTGTATTTGAATGGTTAATGCATTTATATTACTCTATGTTATATTTATTTCATGTTAAAATTGTATTATTCACAAGCAATGCCATCCCTTACGTTATAATGGTGATTCAATGAGAACTTGGCGAAATCTTGGCGGTAGAGCCAAGTTGGCATCATTTTTGGCGACCAAGTTGGTGGCCAATTTGGCGACTTTGGTGACCCTTTTGGCGTCATTGGCGATCATGTTGGTGAGTTCGGAACCCTCTGGAATCTTCTAGAAAGTAGTAGATCTCTCCACTAGTTTCACATTCAATGACAGGAGTGGTTATATTTCTGGAAGTTTCTATCGCGCCTATAAAAACAATGCTCACCGATACGGCGAGGAGTCTTGATTAAGCCAGCGAGTAGTGAGGATTGTTTTGACTAGCGATTAGTTCGGCTGCGCTTGTGAATAATCTTTACTTACGTATATTTTTAAACACTGGTGATTGTGTTTGATTGCTGTCGAAGGTGTGAAGACCTCCGGATATTTACCCTGTGAATATTACTGCTGAATCCTGTATTTAAAGGATTGGATTTTCGATAATAAATTCACATCGATCTTAAAGAACTGCTTATTTCATTTGTGATTGTTTTGCATAAAATCCTCGAATCCGGATCTACGTAACAATATTTATAGTTATTAACCCTTACGTCGTTGAGCTTTCGCTGTTCAGATCTTCCTCCAAGCGTTTCCTCAAGGCGCGCTTTTTTTAAAAAATAACGTATTAAACAGGGGCGTAGCTACCGCCGTATCAGCCGTATCATTGATACGGGGCCCCAAAGCTGCAGGGGCCCCAAAATGTGTAACTACAGTTCACTAACAGGGCTTTTATATCTAAAAAAGGACCCCGAAAGAATTTTGATACATGGCCCCCACAGAGCTAGCTACGCCAGTGGTATTAAAATTTTTTAAAAAAATGTTTTAACTCTTTCACGCGCTGAATTTTCGACAAAAATAATGCACTAGAGGAAAATAATTACAAATATTTTAGATAGACCTTTTAAAACTACAATTATGGAACAAAAGCAGGTACATATTAATAATATTAAGCACTTTTTCAAAAAAAGGGTTTTAAAAAAGTTTTAAGTAAAGTTTTAAAAAGTAGGTATTATATATATACATATATTATACCACCACGCTTCAAGAACATAATAGTTCTAGAAACATGTTTTTTTCCTCCTTAGGCACAACGGTAGCTTTAGCTAGTTATTTTATTGTTGGAAAATAAATAACTACTCTTCTTCATCTTATACTATTATTCATCCTAAATATTAAAATATATTTTCAGTTTTTCCTAATCTAATGTAGTAAGCTTAATTTTAGTTAAGTCCTAATTTACCTAATGTGTGGGTTTTAATTTTAAATATTATATTCTATCCATTACTTTATTTTACTTAGTTTTTTATTTATTCAACATATATAATAAATGTATTAGTTGTATTTATTTTTTCCTGAACACGAGCTATAGCTCATTCAGGACATTTGTATAATTTAATATATGTATTATTATTTAATAAATATTATTATTCAATTCCTGCACACTATTAGCTCACAATCTCTATATATTTATTTATTTATTTAATTATTTATTTATTTATTGATCTTGGTGGAATTTTCAATCGTTAATAAAATACATTTTAAAGCGCTCGATTGAGCTGAAATTTTATTAACAGGATTATTTTGGATGACAATACAATAATTTAATTATAATTAATAAAAATTAATTGATTAAAACGAATTATTTGAAGAATTACAAATACAGCCTCGTTGGCATCCTTTTTGGCGACTTAGCGACCCTTTTGTCGACTTGTGTCAAAACTTGAAAAGGTTTTTTTCTCACCTTTTAAAGCGCTCGTTTGAGCTGCAATTTTCTATACACTTTTGCTTTGAATGACAATACGATATTTTAATGACAATGAATAAAAATAATTACCACTTAATGTTGTAAATCTATCACATGCATATACATATTTATATTAATTGTAACTATTTAATAAAAAGTAGCTAAAATAAAATTTTTCTTCGTTGATCTAAGTAGGAATTGACTTAAATTTTTTTTATATTACTTGTGTGTTTGTTTTTTAAAAAAATGTAGCGGAATGCATTTTGTATTTGTAAAGATGGCCATCAATAGCGTGGTTGTACATTTTTTGGACTCTCATATTTTCGTACTAACAATGCACATGTGAGGTACTAACTATTGCAATATTGGCTTATTTAATTACGTAATATACACTCAGGAACATTGAAAATAGCGACCCAAGAAGAAAGCATCGGATTGAAATGAAATTTAATGCACATAATGACACAGATGAGAGATTCACTTGGTCTCAAAAACAAGACAATTAAACGAATACAGGGTGTGCAACGACACAAATACTGGGAAACTTCAATAGCGCGTTGGACCACCTCCAGCTGCAATACATGCCGCCACACGGTCCGGCATGGAGTTGATTAGACACCTTATGTTGTCCTGAGGCAGATGGGCCCACAAATCTTGAACAACCAACTCTAAATCATGTACAGAGTGACACGATGGCATCTGCCGTTTTAGCTGATCCAACACTTGCTCTACATGGGGCAAATCGGGGGAGCGGTCCGGCCATGGATGAGTCTGAAAATGACGTAGGAAGTCTTGAGCAACTCTTGCTGTATGCGGACGAGCATTGTCTTGCTGGAAAATTGCCCCTGGGAGAGACCATTTAGGAAAGGTCCTACATGGGGTCGAAGATTATCATCAACGTAACGTTGGCCCGTTAAGGTTCCACACATCACAATTAAAGGGGACCGGCTATCATAGGCTATGGCCCCCCAGACCATTACACCAGCTGTGCGGGCAGTGTGAAGTAGAACAGTGTGGGGGGATTGTACCGCTCTCCAGGGCACCTCCACACCCGTACACGGTTATCATCTGTCCCCAAAACAAACCGTGATTCATCACTAAACACAACCTTTTGCCAATCTGTGACATTCCACATTGATCTGGCTTGGCACCACTGTAGACGCAGTTGCCGATGTTCCGGTGTTAAAGGGAGTGCTCGGAAAGGGCGCTTGGATTTAAGATTTGCTTCTGAAAGGTGTCTGGAAATTGTTTGTGGAACAATTGCTACGCCTACGTCTACTCGTATCGTTGAACGAGTCACTGTGGGGTACAAGTGCTTGCCGCACGATCCTCTCTCCTCGTGGTCTTCCTGGTCACTCCAGACCCGGTTTTCCGCGCGTGGGTACCTTCTCGTGTCCACTGCTCCCAACAATTTCTAACGGCACACTCCGAACGATCCACCTGGCCAGCAGCACGGCGCGTCGACCAGCCTACAGTTTTCATCCCGATGATCAGGCCTCTATCAAACTCGCTTAACGGTGAGAAATGTCTTCTAGCACGTTTACCTGGCATGTTTTGCTTACCAAAGTCTTCCTACAATCGGAGGGTAATCGTCACGTTTATGAATCTTCGAATTTGCGCTGGCTTATATAGCGCCCTCTTCCTGATTGTAGCGCCACCTCGGCGTGTATGAGCATGCGTATTGACACAAAAATTGGATCATTTGCATATCACATTACGCTGTACTTATTTGCAAAGTTTCGTGATTGTACTTAGCTTCCTTCTTGGGTCGCTATTTTCAATGTTCCTGAGTGTATGTACTTACCTGATTTGTATCAAATATCACAAGAATCACTTCCATTTACACTTAAAAATACACAACACAGTCACTTCCACAAAATACCATTCAACAGACTCACAGCTGATCAAAGAATAAACTACTGTATAAATCAATTGCACACAATTAGCTTCTGACATCAGTTAGTAACTTGATAAACTGCTAGGAGTTGAGCTCTGTAGTGGTTCAGAGAATCTATCATCTAGCATCAATTTCTGTGGCATTCAAACAAGTGGTACGTGTTATGTACCACCACACAATAAACTAATACGAATTGGTGGTACAACATATGTACCACCAAGCATGAAAGAGCTAATATTCAGTTATAAAAATACAGTTTCAATTTTCCAAATTCAAAGAAAAAGTAGGTAAATACATATGGATAACAAAGATGTTAAGTTTACATTCTTTAAAAATTTCTCTGTTTCATTATTATTTATAAGAAATTAAAATCTTTTGGAATCAATATCATTTAACATTTCTTAATGGAAAAAAATCGGAGCTGCAGTTTTAATAAACAAAAATTCCTTTTTTAATATGTTTTGATTCAATTTATGAATTCAGATTTTTTGTTAATTATGTTTAATTGAAGGTCTCTGAAATTGTAATTAATTTAAACAACTAATGCAACCATCGTAATTTTGTCAGATTTAAAATTTAGCAAATGCTCTGATTTTTTTTTCTTTGTTCATCATTATTTAGGCATTTCGAAAATTCAATGGATGCTTGAGTAAATTTACCGAAGATGCCCGAATACACAACCAAATTGTATTTATATTTATTTATTCGAATGTTTCCTGCATGAGTAAAAATATTAGAATAAAAAATGGTTGCATTACACTTTGTAAACCGTAATTCCTTTTTGCAAACCCATGTAATTACAAAAGTATGAATTTCCTGATTATTCTGATCAGTATATTAAAATAACTTATCGCTAAGCTCTTGTATATTTCCTTGTTTATTGTTTTGAATAATTCATTTTGTGATTTTGAATTAATTCATTTTATTTTTATTTGATCATAATGTAATTTGGCAAGTGTGATGGATTAATGACTGGATAGACTTTTGACCTGAATGAACACCGTTTTTTTTCTGTAATAAGCATATATTACTTGGAACATATTAATATTTTTCTGAATTCATATGTTATGTACATTATAAAGCAACTAACAATGAAAATATGTGAAAAAAAGTAAAAATAAGAGAGAGATTTGTCATAACTGCGTGATGATTAAACTCATGAGAATAATTTTTTCCAGATATCAAAATTTATCAAAGTATAATTATTAAGCACCTTTCGATCAATTAGATAATATGTTCTCTAAGCTAATTACCGCAAAATCCGGCGTATGACATGCACAGACGTACTAAATCAGCTTTTCTTAAACTATGGGATGCTCCCCCCAGGGGGCATGATAACTCTACGAGGGGTCGCGTGCCTATGGAAAAGTCAAAAACAAAAGATTATTTAAAAAAATATTAATTGGCTGAAAGTAAAGAAACAAAATACATTCTGACGTAATAAAAAAAGTACACATTTACACTAATGTAATATGTATTAGTACCGCACAATGCATTTGATAATTAATTTAACAATACTAAATTAAGAACAAGTTTAATAATTACAAATGGCCCCATGGGCTTGTCATGTATAAAATTATATACAAAAATTAACGCTTATCTTGATAATGTGTATGGTTAATAGTTAATCACTTAAATGCCGATTAAAAATTACGCGATTCGCTTTCCAATGCCATGGTTTAACTCGCAGGAGAGCGTATGTGATGTATTGGGGGAGGGCTAGATAAAATATGAATAAGCAAATAATAAGAAATAAGTAAATCCTTCGCAAACAGTGTCAAGGTGCTTTCATTGTAATTCAAAGCCTTCGGAATAATTTTATGTACAGCAGTTAACAGACAAAATCGTACTTCGGAAAGTCGTATATATACGCCTGGGGCAATTAATGCACTGGCTGAGCGAGACGTTCACATACGCAGGTGGCATTTAAGAGGTTAAAGCCGTATTGTAGGTTTTGTGTCGAAGTATTGCATTCATTGTTATTGTATGACGGGAGTGGGAGCGCAATGAAAATTATGATTGAATATTGGATCGAAAATACTGAAAGTTTGCCAAGCACTGCTTAACTGGAAAAGATTTCCCTTCTGGGAATGAACAAAGTACGCAGAACACCAACCAGATTCGACTGTCTTATCAGAAATATCATTGATGCACAGATTCCGACGATGAAAAGGAAATGAATAATGCAGCTCCTGTTCTCATGTCATCCGAAATGAAGAACGTTATGAAAAGTAAGCGCGGTTATTCAGATGCATATTCCAATGGTGAGAAATGGACGATATTGAGCAATTTGTTGAAAATTTGATGCTTTAAATAGTACAAAGAAAAATATCAGATTATTATCCAAAATTTCAATAAATGTTTTGTTTTCCAAAAATTTGAAACTTTTGTATTAAATTTCTTTAACTTCTTCTGAATGTTTTTATTTCATTGGTTTTCATTAAATATATGCATATATACATATTGTAGGGTTGGATATGTGCAATGGACAACCTCTCCCCTGTACTTAGGGTGGAGCAGTCCACACTGACGTCACACCCCGTCAGGAATGTCCGACTAAAAGGACACACGAGAAAATATGTAGACGGACGTTAGGGACGCTAAGCTTCAGTCGTAGGAGAAAGACGTTCTCCTTTGCTGTTCAGTATAATCTAGATATTTCATCTTGTTAAATAAATCATTTATCATCCTTAGATTGTAGTCATTTTCCCATATTTTGGGGGCTCGACCTTTTTCTTGCATATTAAGGTAAATCTCCTCTAGACGAGAGAAAATTTTTAAGACGCGTTAATATTTTTCTTAGTTGACGCTACATTGCAAAAAGCGTAAAAACGTGTTGCTGTTGGAATTTCTTTTCTTGGATTCACTTAGTGCCTCAACTGGTTTTGGATTTATTGTACGGACTGCTCCCCAACCCCAGGTAGGCAAAATTTAATTAAACGTATTTTTCTTGTTTGTTTATTTTGGGCTTTAAAATAACTTGTATTTAGTAGTTTTAACTCAGAGTGTGATAGGGAAATTTTGATTACAACCTTGCACCGTCTAAATTTTCAAAGTGATTAATTTTGTATATTAAGATGTCCTGTAAAAATATTAAATTAGGCGATATTCCTATAATTGCTAATTCATTTTGAAATGTGGTACAACTCGTGCTGTAAAAACATTAAATTCTATATTAGGATTCACCGAATTTGACCATTCTTCGCGAAATAAAATAAGAAATTTTTCTACATTCCCGAAAGAGTTTAGAGTTGAAGAACACAAAGAAAAAATTTTAACCGAATTCTCATTGCCTGATTTTATCTCAGTCGCTAATTTATTGCATTTAGACGTAGAAACAAATGAGCAAAATTTATGCAATAGTATATTTAAAGCTTTGACGAACTTAGATGAATTCCAACTATTATTAAATAATTCGGAGGCATCCTTTTCTGAAGGCGAAAACGTAGTTTCGAAAACCACGTTTCAAAAACGAATCACGTTAGACAGGAATTTTTCATCGGAAAGGACAGACCAGCACTCCCCTTTTCAGCAACATCCGGTCAGCAATTCTCCCCTGCCCAGCGTTCAAGGTTATTCTTTCATGCCGGAACATCAAAACGTTTCATCTCTTTGTACACAAAATACTTTTCCTCCCTATTCAAACGAAGCTTCCCTTACAGAGATGAATACCCGGTTTTGGACTTTATTGCGGGATATTTCGGCGACTAGTAGAAAATTTGCCGGGGAAGATTTTTGTTCTGTAAATAGTTTCTTTCGCGATGTTGAAGAAAATTTTCAATTATTCCCAGCTATCAGTTCTTCTCAAAAATTAATTTTCGCGAAACGTCTAGTATGTGGAACTGCTAAATCATTTCTTTTTCACAAAGAAATTTAAATACATACGAGTCATTCAAAAAAAGCTTTAATTGAAGAATTTTCGGATTCAGTCGCTTCAATAGAAATCCACCGTGAATTAGAAAAAGCAAAATGGATAAATCCGAGACTTTAATGCAATATTTTAATTCCATGCGTGAATTAGCAAATAGATGTGATTCAAAAATTGACGAAGCATCAATTATCCAGTACGTAATTAATGGAATTGATGGGCCTCGTTCAGATAAAATAATCCTCTATGGTGCAACCTCATTTTCCAAATTTAAGCAGAAATTACGTACCTATGAAACTGTCATTAAAAACAGGGGAATATATAACTCTAATTCACCGAATTTTCGTCATTCATATGAAAGCCGAGGACGCGATTTTAAACAACAAAGCTTCCAAAGAAAACCCACAAAACTTAACGCTTCCGACGCAGCTAGAAATCCCCAACGTTGTTTTAATTGTAATGATATAGGTCATCTATCAAAATCTTGTCCTAATCATTAAAGTGGCCCCAGATGCCTCTCATGTAATCTTTATGGTCACAAATCATTTGAATGCCGACGAGCTAATTTAAATAACACTTCTACACCACCTTCTTGTGTAAATGCTGTGCATGAATTGCATTCTCCTATTAATATGTGTAAAGACGTAACAATTTTTGGGCGTAAACTTAACGGGTTAGTAGACACAGGCAGCAATTTAACACTATTAAGAAATTCTACTTACATAAATATAGATGCACCGCCACTGAAGCAAACCAACACATTATTAGCAGGTTTTGGTTTTTCGCGAATTAATGTGATAGGAACTTTTGATTCTGAAATTACTATCGATGATCAAATTTTTCCTGTTACTATTTCTGTTGTACCAAATTCTTGTACAAATTATGACCTTATAATCGGTTGTGACGTAATTAAACAAGCACATCTAAATATATCGCCTACAGGCGTAAAATTTGCACAAATTTTAAGGCCCTCTGATAATGCAAATGAAAATTTTATTATGACGATTTCTGACGGTTCACCCACATTTGATATCGGTCCAAATGTTTCTCAACATAATCGAGCTGAAGTCGAACAACTGCTATCGACATACACGCCTAAAAAAACAAAAACTGTAAACATTGAGCTTTACATCGCTCTCACCGACGACGAACCGATATTTCATAAGCCTCGACGTTTGCCATTTGCTGAACGAGATATAGTGGACGCTCAAGTTGACGAATGGGTTAAAAATGGAATTGTTGAGCCGTGTTCATCCCCTTACGCTAGTCAAGTTGTGGTAGTAAAGAAAAAAGACGGGAAATCAAGAGTTTGCATTGATTATAGACGCTTAAATCGCAAACTTATTAAAGATAACTATCCTCTTCCTTTAATTGACGATATTTTAGATTGTCTCCAAAATGCTAAAATATTTACTACTCTAGATCTAAAAAATGGATTTTTCCATGTCGCGGTAAATGAAAGGAGCCGTAAATTTACTAGTTTTGTTACTCACAATGGTCAGTATCAATTTAGACGAATGCCTTTTGGACTGAGTACTTGTCCTTCCACCTTTATGCGGTACATAAATGCCATTTTCCGACATCTGATTTCGAAAAGTATTGTTCTCCCATATATGGATGATGTCGTTATTCCCGCTGCTAATGAGTCCCAAGCCCTTGAATATCTAAAAATTGTTCTACAGGTAGCTTGTGATTACGGACTTGAAATAAATTTTAAAAATGTCAATTTTTACATAATAAAATTGAGTTTCTTGGCCATATTATAGAAAACGGTAGATTGTTTCCTTCCCCTTCAAAAACTAAAACTGTTATTAATTATCCTGATCTTAAAAATATTAAAGACGTTCGCCGATTTCTAGGCCTTACTGGCTATTTTGGAAAGTTTTCACCCTCATATTCGACCATAACAAAACCTTTGAGTGACCTCCTTTGTAAAGACTCCCTTTTCCAATTTTATGCTGAACAACAGACAGCATTTCAAAAATTAAAATACTTACTTTCCCAACAACCCGTTTTAAGTATTTTTAACCAAAATTCTCCCACTGAGATTCACACTGGCGCGTCAATCGATGGTTTTGGGTGCAGTCCTACTCCAAAAATCCATACATGACAACCAGTTTCACCCTGTATTCTACAAGTCAAAAGAGACATCAGACCATGAAAGAAAGTACACTAGTTTTAAACTAGAAATCCTTGCAGTGGTCGAAGCACTTAAAAAGTTTCGCATCTATGTACTAGGAACATCATTCAAAATTATTACTGACTGTGACGCCCTCGTCAAAACACTAAGTAAAAAAGAGCTTAATCCCAGGATAGCCAGATGGGCACTTTATCTCCAAGAATTTAATTATACAATAGAACACCGTACAGGCTCAAAGATGGCTCATGTGGATGCTCTCAGTCGACCTCCACATTGTATGCTAATCCAAAATAGTGTTCATCTTCAATTTCTCAAAGCACAACAGGCTGATGACCAAATAACAACAATAAAGACGCTTCTAGAAACAACGCCGCATGACAACTATATCGTAAAAAACAAACTTCTTTACAAAACAGTCAATGGCACCGATTTACTAGTGGTACCTGACGAAATGCAGGTTAACATCATTAAAACTGCACATGAACGTGGACATTTTGCTGTTCTACGCACGTAAGATTTAGTTAGCAAAGACTTTTACATCCCACGACTTAAAGACAAAGTTGAAAAATGCATTCAAAACTGTGTTCCATGAATTCTCACAAACCGGAAACGTGGAAAACAAGATGGCACGCTTAACCCGATAGAAAAAAACGATTTACCACTCCATACATTTCATCTAGATCATTTGGGTCCCCTAGCGACAACTTCTAAGAAATATAATCATGTTTTGCAGTGATTGACGCATTCAGTAAATTTACATGGCTGTGTATCCCACTAGATCTACGGACGCTGCAGAAGTCATAAATCGATTAGAAAACCAAAGACATGTCTTCGGAAACCCCGCTAGGATTATCACTGATACAGGATCCGCATTTACTTCCTCCGCATTTAAAGATATATTACTGTAAAAAACAAAACATCCTTCATATCTCCATTACAACTGGTCTCCCAAGATCTAATGGCCAAATTAAAAAACAAAATTCCACCATCATTTCTGTGCTGTCAAAACTTTCTGTCGACGATCCCGAGAAATGTTATTCTCACGTACCCCACCTGCAAGAAATCCTGAACTCAACTTTTCAAAGAAGCATCAAGATGACTCCATTTGAGCTCCTTTTCGGCACCAAGATGAAGTCTTGCCAGGACATTGAGATTGTCGAACTTCTTAACGATGAGATTACAGCTCAATTCCAAGAACAACGTGATGCTCTCCGTCAAGATGCCAAAAGCAAATCTACAAAGTTCAAGATGAGAATCGCCGCACGTACAATCTCCGGCGCTGACAAGCTCATAAATATCAACTACATGACCTAGTAGCAATTAAACGCACTCAGTTATGTCCAGGCTTAAAACTTAAGCAAAAATACCTCGGACCATACAAAGTTACAAATGTCAAGCACAATGACACTTATGACGTAGAAAAGTGTGATTTTGTCGACGGACCATCAAAAACGTCTACTTGTGCAGAATTCATGAAAATCTGGCCAAACCAAACCAACTCTACTCGATTTCTCCATTAAAAACTGTTCACAATTTTTATTCCTGTGAAAGACTTTCGTTATGGACATTAACAACAGACTTTTTATCTATTTATTTATTTTTGATTCCATTTTTATTGAATGTCTCTAACATTTTCTTATTTCATTTTAGTACAAATTTAAGTGTTTAGAAGTAGGAGCATCTTGCTTCAATATGTTCCTGTTCCTTATTCCAGATTCTTATTTTACCCTTGATATTATTTGTATCGTTAACATAATTTGTTTTACCCCAGTGGTAATGTATAAAACTTTTCTATTTATGAAATATTATTTTAAATTTGTTCATTTTTCAGTGTTTTTGTACTTTTTTCTTTGATGATATTTTGTGTTGTGTATAATTCTTTCATCTACTGTGTAACTGTGTACATTTTTAAAAGGCGAGGTCGCCTTCCCGGTCATGATGGCCGATGTAGGGTTGGATATGTGCAATGGACAACCTCTCCCCCTGTACTTAGGGTGGAGCAGTCCACACTGACGTCACACCCCGTCAGGAATGTCCGACTAAAAGGACACACGGGAAAATATGTAGACGGACGTTAGGGACGCTAAGCTTTAGACGTAGGAGAAAGACGTTCTCCTTTGCTGTTCAGTATATAATCTAGATATTTCATCTTGTTAAATAAATCATTTATCATCCTTAGGTTGTAGTCATTTTCCCATAATATCTATGTAAATAAAATACACTCTAATTAACTTAATTTTGTTGATAGATGGCGTTTTTTTGCAATATCCTTTAACACGAAATTGTTTTAACGAGGAAAAATATTTCAGACCCTTCGGTTTCGTGTTAAGCGATTTGCACTGTATATGTTTAGTTATTAAACTCATGAATAATTTCTCACAGATGTCAAAATTTATCAAAATATAATTATTAAGTTCCTTTCAATAAATTTGATATGTTTCTGAACCAATTACCATAAAATCCGGCGTATAACGCGCACAATACTCTTATATTTTTAAGTCATTTTTATTCGAGATATTATACCAGTTTTTTTTTTTTAAAGTGTACTTCTAGATCTAACAACCCTCTAAGTTCATAAGACGTGCTCTTTCTTTTAAATAAACAAAAATTCCATGTATAGAGAGAGAGGTCTAGTTTTTGTTTTTATGCTCCTATTTTTTTATATTTAATGTTATCATTTTTATGCTCGGCGCATGGCGCGCACCCGTAAATTTCGGTCTTATTTTTGTTCTAAAAGTGCACGTTTTCCCTGGATTTTTCGGTACTTATTTATACGAAGTAGAAACTAGAAAAATGACTGTTTTCAATTTTTTTATGATTCCATTGACTGTCACTAATTATGTTTAAATTTAACAAAAATTATTTAATTTTTGGGTCTACAATATAACAAAACTATTAACTTTGATGTGTATATTATTTTATAAGAAACTTCCGTGTGTTTAATACAGGGTGTTTTTTTAGAGGTATAGAACTTTAAATTGCCGTAAAACAACGATGTATTATTCCATTGACATGAATTTTTTTTATTCGAAAGATAATCTTGTGGCATTACATTTTAAATATGATCTCTGGCATATGACTGCCACGGCTGGCTCGGATGTAGTCCAATTTTCGATGACTTTTTCCAACATTTGTGGCCGTATATCGGCAATAACACGGCGAATGTTGTCTTCCAAATTGTCAAGCATTTGTGGCTTATCCGCATAGACCAATGACTTTACATAGCCCCCCACAGAAAATAGTCTAGCGGTGTTAAATCACAAGATCTTGGAGGCCAATTTACAGGTCCAAAACGTGAAATTAGGCGGTCACCAAACGTGTCTTTCAATAAATCGATTGTGGCACGAGCTGTGTGACATGTTGCGCCATCTTGTTGGAATCACAGCTCCTGGACATCATGTTTGTTCAATTCAGGAATGAAAAGTTAGTAATCATGGCTCTATACCGATCACATTGACTGTAACGTTGTGGCCTTCATCGTTTTTGAAGAAGTACGGACCAATGATTCCACCAGCCCATAAAGCGCACCAAAACAGTCAGTTTTTCTGGATGTAACGGTGTTTCGACATACACTTGTGGATTAGCTTCACTCCAAATGTGGCAGTTTTGTTTGTTGACGTAGCCATTCAACCAGAAGTGCGCTTCATCGCTAAACAAAATTCGCTTATGAAAATCGGAAACAACGGCAATCTCGTTTTGGGCCCATTCGACGAATCTACACCTTGCTTGATGATCGTTTTGATGAATGGCCAAACCAAACTGAGAATAAATCACTTGACAGCTGTTAAATCGGTCGCCATCTTGGAAAGCAATGCCAACTTAAACTTCTATGCCTGGAAAAAAAGCACTCTTTATAAAAGAATGAAAAAGAAAGTGTTTAAACTACATACATATGTAGAAAGGCTCATCAATTTAAGTCCAATAGCGATTAAATTAAACCTTCCAATTCCACATATCTTTTTAATTTACGAAAAAAATTGTTTTTTCTTTTTATAATCTTATAAAAAAGTTATACCTTCTTTCCTGTTGATATTTTCTTGTTATTTTTTATGTTCGAAAATGAACTCTAAAAGAAATCGTTAAATGTCTTTTTTTCCTAATACAGCTAATGTACCTTCTATTCTTTTTTTATGCGAGTCATCTCAGTTACTTTTATCATAATTATTGAAAATTCACTTGGAGTTTTCAATTTTTAGTTCAGTTATCTGATCCTAGGGAAGATCAATCGGCTTGAGGGGAGTTGGAAAGCTCTCTCTCTCTCTCTATACTGACAATGTTAAATTGGCTGTTTTCGATGTACCTTTTCTCAAAATCTGTTTCATGTACATGCTTGAAATTTTTCATACTATTAAAGTACACCTCTCTCATTATACTAAAATGAGCTTTTAGCTAATTTTGAATTTTTTAAGAAATTATGAAATATTTTATCAAACATTGCGAAATTTGACCCATTTTTTACTTAAAAAATTTGTAAAAATTAAATTTTTGAGTGTTTTACAAAAAGCTCATTTTAGTATATATTAGACACAATTATAAATAATTCATAAAAAATTTACGTACCTGTGAACAGTAGTTTCTCAGAAAAGGTACACCGCACATTAAAATTTACATTTTGAGATAAATTGATTTTAATATATACAGTGAGACTTCTAATCGGCTGGGAAATAAAAAAATAAAAGGCTAAATTTAAAATAAAAGATACATGTTTTGGTTTATATCAATCGTTACACTTTTAAGCATAAACAAAGTAATTTGTTTACAATTTTCGCCATTAAAATGGGCGTTGCCCAAATTCAACGAATATTTAAAAATACATTTTAAAGGCTTCTAAATACCCCAGAGGTTCAAGTAAGGTATTTTTAGGGAGGTTAAAATCTATACAATTTGTGTGTGTGAAAATGTAAAAATCTCAAATTGTCCAAAAAATAAGATTTTAGCTTTCCAATTTTAGCTTTAAATCGGTTTTTGGAATTTTAAAAAAAACCTATTGTATTAAAATGCTTTATTAAGTTTTAATTATTAGCATTTCATTTTAATTTTACAATCAATAGTGCATATTTTTTTCATCAAATAGAGGATTTATTTAGCGTTTTTAATTCTCACAATTCAACTTATTTTCATTTAATTCAATATTATTACAGTAATTTACTTTCATTATTTAAAGAAAACGATATAAAGTTTACAATTTTAATAACAAAATAAAATAATTTAGTATTTAAAAGGATTCCTTGGTGGTTTCTGTTTTTATTTCAACGAAAACAAATGAATTTTAGAAGAAAATGATTGTGTTGTTGTTGTTGTTTCCAATCCCCTTGCAGCAGGAAAGCCTACACCAAGTCCATTTGACCTTCCCGCGTAGTAGTGTCACACACCAGGTCTTGCCCTTCATACAACTGTCGCAGGGAAATGCCCCAGCAATGCAGAAGATGAGCAGGAGAAGCAAGGAGAGAGCAAGGACAGGTAAAGAAAGACTTTACCCCCCGCGCACAAAAGTCATACCATGCAGGTGACCGCTTCTAAAACGCGCCAAGGCCGTCTGATGAGTCCTGGAACTCCTGCGATGTAGAGATAGGCCAGGACTCTTAGCTTTGTACCAGTGGTGAGTACGATGGTTTCGCCAAATCAAATTCATTTTATTTCTTTGGAAGGAAGGAATTTCCGAATGGGTTAAGACAGTGGAACTGGGGTTAGGGAGATCACATCCCCTACCAGCCAGCTCATCAGCAGCTTCGTTCCCAGGCTCACGCACATGTGATGGAATCCACTGGAGACATACTTTTTTCCTCTGACCAAGCCTAACTAATTTGGATAAATTATCTAGACCAATACTGTCCATAATTTTTGACCAATTCTTCAAATATTGGATGCAGCTTCTGCTGTCTGTCAGGATCCAGATACTGTCCTTATAAGAGTTGAGAGCATGATCGAGAGCACCACTAATAGCAATGAATTCCGATCTAAAGACGGAACAGTGGTCAGGATTCCTGATGCTGATTTTAACATCGTTCCCAGGAGTGTTACTAAAAATACCACTCCCTGCTCTACCCGTATTCGAACGACTACCATCTGTGTAAATAATCAAGGCTTGATCGGGTACGTCATTTATTACTTCAAGTGCCAGTTGTCTGAGTAATTCCGGATGGCTGCTATGCTTGGGAGTACTGGTCAATAATTCCTCCCGGAATTCAACAGGATTAAAAAAATCAATAGGTGTGATGCAGATAAAAGGTGTAAATGTATAAACGTTGAAATCAATAAAATCATGTTTACGCATGTAATTAAGTGGGTTGTCTCGCTTTAAATGTTGGTTACCAGTCCAATTTAAAATGAGTTTCTATTGAAAGAACCAAAGCTTTTAATTTTGTTTAAATACCCATATGAGTTGACTTCGAATCTCATAGTAAGAGGTTGGATGTCTGCCTCGTACAGAACTATGTTAGTAGAGCAACTACACTGGTGTGCAAAAATTAAGGACGAGACGGTTTTTTCAATATAACTTTGTACAAAAGCTTTCCAAATCAACACATTTAATACCGTAAGATCCCCAATACGTAAGGACATGTGTAATATGTAAGCAACACTTACTAAAGAGAAATGAGAGGGATAAAAAGAAGCTTTGTTGAAAAAGTAGCATGGAGCGCAATGCGACTGAAGGCCAAAACATCCCTGTGATGGGTGTCCAGCAAGAAACATCCGGTCTTTAGTAGGGGATATGATCTCCCTTTACTGCTAGGCAAGTTTCACAGCGTCTGCCCATGCTGAGAATGAGGGTGTCAATGAGTTGTTGAGGCTTTGATGCCCATTCGTCTTGCAGCGCCAATCGAAGCTCCCGAATCGTTACTGGTGGTAAGGTACGAGCTGCCAAGCGTCTGCCTAGAAAATCCCATACATGCTCTATGGGATTGAGATCCGGAGATCGTGCCAGCCAATCCATACGTTCAATATCCTCACTCTCTAAGAGCTGCTCGGCAGCTACTGTGCGATGACATGGTGCATTGTCGTCCATGAAAAGGAACTGCAGACCCATAGCGCCTCTAAAAGAATCACATATTGAAGAAGAATCTCGTTACAATAACGGGTCCCGTTGACTGAACCTACGTCGAAGATGTGAAGATCTGTACGACTACCAAGCATGATGCCTCCCCAAACGAGAACACCGCGACCTCCATACCTGTCCCTTTCAATGATGTTCGAGGGATGATTGCGGCTTCCCCGCTCTCTCCAGATGAGTATGCGATGATAATCGCTACTCAAACTGAATCTGCTCTCATCTGTAAAGAGTACTCGTCCCCATTCATTGTCTCTCAATTCCGGTGTTCCCGGCACCACAGAGAACGCCTTCTCCGATGGGCAGGCGGTAAAGGTACACACAGTACAGGGCGTCGGGCAAACAGACCACCACCGTGCAGTCTTCTGGCCATGGTAAAACGCGATATCGGTCGTCCAGTCGCCTGTGTCGTGTGTCTAGCGATTTATCCCGCTGTCTGCCGCCTGTTTCTTCTGGCCTGTAAGACAATGTACCGGTCATCTGCGGGCGTGGTTCCTCATGGACGACCACTACTGAATCCCCGGATAGCTAGCTGTTCCTGTAGTTTGAAATTCTCTCCAAAGTCGTGAAACGATGCTGTAAGCAATTCCGAACTCTGCAGCCACACTTGTCGCACTGCGGCCTTCCTCCAATTTCCCAATGATTCGACCTCGGGTAAAAGCATCCAGATGTCGTCTAACAGATTGATTATTCGCCATTTCTCGCTGAGGCAGCAACTCGGTGTGATTTTAACTGCTATACAGCGTACAATCTCTTTGCCAGAAATACTGATCTTACACCGACAACATGCTTTATACTACTCAGACACTCCCCCATTACGTCTACCTGCATATCTGTGCATGTGCTACCTTACATCACCTTACTTAATCTCCTGATTGGTCTTTCTGTCCGCTCTGCCTCTTCGTTCAGCTGATATGCTAATTTTTCGACTTCGTCCTTAATTTTTGCACATCAGTGTATATCTAAAGCCCGTGATAATCCTCGCAGCACTGAGTTGCACCCTCTCCAGTTTTTTCAAGTTTGTAGGAGAAGCTACTTGAAAGATTTGGTACCCATATTCAAAGACTGGGCGAATCAAGGTTGTATAAGTTATTCAAAGTGTGGAGGCGTCTGAACCCCAGTCTCTGCCAGAAAGATATTTTAAGATCTTAAGTCTCTTTTTTGCTTTATCGGCTATTTTCTCAATATGTTTACCGCAGTAGAAAATGATTGTAAAGATACAATTTAATAAGAAATATACGAATGCGAAACTAAATTAAGTACAAATAAAACTTCATTCAACATATATTTTACTTTTATTACACATTACTGTTCTTAAGTTTCCTGAAAAGTCGACATTTTCAAGATAACTAGCTGCAACCCACCCACTTCACTGGGTATTTCGTGTGATTCCGTAAGACTATGAAATATTTTGAAGTTATCAATATCTAAATTCTAGAATTAAGCTTTCGATGGTACCTAAAAAAATTCTTTTAGTCCTAGCTATTTGATTTAAAAAGGACACTACCTGATTTTTTAAAACGGTGTGTTTGTTTTTACGCCCTCCATAAGCCCTTCCCTTTGGGAGTTGATTTCTGCAAAATCCGTTTTTACCGGATTTTTATTCAATAAAAGAAACACGGTTGTTAAATTAAAAGTCTGTGTAAGTCTAAAAATTCCTGAGATCTCGTGATGAAGTCGAGGTATTACTCTGTGTACTTGTTTATTAATAATCATCACTTTTGGTTGTTTATAGTGGGGAAAACTAATTTTATTGTATTAACTAATTTATTCTAAAAAGCTTTAACCAAATAAGTCTTTTTGTATTTTTTGAAATTTCAACTCCTTTTAGACAATATTAAACTATGAAACTTTTGATTCAATTATTTTTTTCCTAATCTCCATACTATATAACATCTTTTCTGTATAACATCTTTATACATATTTTCTGTTCCGAATAACAATAAATTTTTTCCCTCCGTATACCTCTATGTAATATATATGTGGGAGTCCGAATAAAATCTTCGAATAAAAATCAGACTCTTCAGAAGTCGGGATTTTAAATTGGCGAGGTGGTTGTCTAGGGGTAAGTATTAAAGGGTTAGTGATGAATTAATGGAATCAAAGTCATTTAAACGCAGATACTTCATTTAAGTAAAAAAGAATTTATTTCAAGTTAAAGGGGGAAATTTACAAGGGGAATATTTACAAAGGGAAAGAGACATGCGAAAATTAGATTAATTGAAAGTTGAGTTATAGCTTTAGAAGACGGGGAAAAATTAATTACCTTTCTCATGCTTGGACGCTTGGACTGAAATCGCACTGGGCGCGAAATGCGCAAAAAACGTGACGTGTTGAGCTGGCGGTGGTTAGTAGGCCTCTGCCAAAAAATTATTCGAGACGGAGCTCCGAAAGCTCACCAGACGGCACTGCTTCGGAATCCGGTAAAAAACAAAATTGACATTAATAGCCCTCTAAAAGGATATGACTCAACCTTTTACAAAACAATTCAAACGGAAAATCCTATATATATATATATATATATATATATATATATATATATATATATATATATATATATATATATATATATATATATATATATATGTAACAACTACATTTAAACCCTGCCTTCCCTTGATGATTAGTGGCAGCCAGGGGGCACCACCTGTTCATTTGAGAAGCGGGAACTCGTTCCCCGTTCTTCTGCCCTGGATCGCTACCGGGGAAAGATGTGGACACGTGGAGTCAGGGAAAGCCTGTTTCCCCCCTTTTAGTCCTTAAGCTATTTTCTGTAACTATGACGGATGTGTGTTGTTTTATTTAAGTGACCCCTTGTGTTGTGGAACGTAAGAACATTAAATAGTATTTGTTCCAGTAATGAAAAGGCTTCTTTATTTCAACACAATGAATACACGACATGGGGGATTGTCATAGTGGCGCCCAACGTGGGGACACTATGACAAGTGGCATAACAAGTGGCACAAGTGGTTTTCGATCAAGTGGCATAAGATAAAAAAACAACAGTGTTCAAAATTAAGGTATCCGACTACGTTTGGAACCGTGATTTTCAAAAGCCCATAAATGGATAATTTTCATGATATTTAGTGTCACTTAGATTAGAATATATGCATAAAATTGTTTTAAGGACATTTTGACAAAAAAATTTGTTTGAATGCAATATTTCGGCAAAAAATTAACTTAGAATAACCTTTTTCAAAATGTTTTCCTTTTGTGAAAAATGCTTCTATTATAATAATATTTTGCCTGTATATAGCTCAGACCTCTGTACAGAGGTCTAATATATATTTCAAAATATTTAATAATAATAATATATTTAACGAACCTTTCAAAAAATTTATTTAATTTAAAAAAATAATTCAATGAATTGAAGAAAAAAGTTGATCGTGTGGAATCAATCCCTGGCCTCGGGCATAGTAAGCAGACGATTTACCAATTAGACTACGAACTCGTTGAGGGAAATTAGAATTTAATTGTATAAAAGCTAAGCATGAATTTCGAAGGCTAATTTCTCCGAATTGACTGGCCCTTCGGCGGAATTACATTGAGAGTTGAACACCCTAAAGGAGTACTACAATTACACCAAGTCTCGATCCCAAATGAATTTCCTTAGTCGTTCCCTCCCCTTGTTAGTATTGATAATATAGTTATGAAATATATACTTTGTGCAGCACTGAGACATTTATAAATGTATTATATCGGTGTAAATGTGTTTTTATATTTTATTATACAAGAATGTATTTTGTTTGTTTAATTTCAGTAAATTAATAATTTTTTTTAAATAATCTTTTGTTTTCAACTTTTCAAAATGCTCACCCCCCCCCTCGAAGAGTTATCGCACCCCGCTAGGAGGGTGCGTCCCACAGTTTGAGAAACGTTGTTGTAATGTATTAAATTAATACTTTAGTAATGTAATAGAGTAATACTTATAATACTTTCTGAGGAAAATAAGATACATTCTAAAAATTATTATAAAATTTTTTATGAACTCTAGCAATATAAATCTTTTCCTCTGTCTTTATAATTTCACAAATTGCTGCGGCAATGGAGAAAATTTTGAGGAATCTACTGTCTTGTTTTTAATCTTTTAAACTCATTTCCTATGTAATGAAGGACGGTTATATTTTTCTTTATAGATAAAAAATTAATTTAAATGTAAAACTTTAAAACATTTTCTCCGGTTTATATGGAATGGGATAATAATTATTAGTGCATATGCTCTTATCATCTGATAAGAGAATATTTGGTTAAAAAATGAGAGAAGATTAAGATAAATACTATTAAATTACAAAATGATAATCTTGTATTAGTAAAATCTTCATTTATTTATTACTTAACAAGTTATATTCCTATTTGAGCTAATTAGAATCGTATTATAATTAAATTTGAACTCTAATTAATTGTATTCATACTTTATTGGTTTTATTCCTGTTTTAATTTGCAAGATTTATTTATTTTGCTATTAAATCTCTATCCATATACATGATTTAAATAGTTTTACTTAAATTTTTATTTCGTACTCCCTTTTTGTATTTTAACTAGTTTTCTTAGTATTTTGTATCTTGTTATATGCATACTTTAACCCTTTATCAACCGCATTATGATTTACTGCAGTTTTTTTCATGCAATATTTTTTTTTGGATCACTACATTGAAAATGAAGGGATATACATAAGCAAAATACTCAACTTTAGGAAATTTAATCCGTTAAAGCTAATTAATTAATTAAAGATATTCCACTGTAAAATTAATTATATACACTGTTCGCTTAAAATAAATCGTCAAATAATTTTCTAAGGTCCTCATTAACATACAAAAAAAATGATGCGTGGAACGCCACGCGATAGTAATGAAACTTCTTTGACGACGTTGGAACATTGATTATTTACCCTAATATTCCAAATTGACCTAGCACGTGTCTCAATCGCCTAATTTGCGTAAAAGGTATTCGTGGCGAAATGAGTCTTTCTGTTACCAAATCCAAAGTAGAAAGATGTCCCCTGGAATTTCTGGGTATACAATACCATTATATTTTGATAAATTTCGTATACTATTCCTATTTAAACTTTGTCGGCAATTGTAGCATGCTTTAATGTGTCTTCTAAATTAATTCCCGGTAAAATATTGTGTAAAATATTTTTGTGCTCAGCAACAGATGTTTTCAAATCATGTCTAAACCATAATCTATCATAAATTGAATGCCCGTATCAATTGAACGATTATCAACGAATCGCTTTTGAAAATTTTTGTGAGTATTTTTATGGGAATCATAGTCTTTGTAACGTAAGATAGAATTTATTATTGATTTACATGCATCAGTTCCAACACGCACTAGAATTGTTGAGGGCTCTGTAGTTAACGGCACAAAGTGGTTCACTAAGTCTGTATTAATCTGTGCAGTCATTAGAAGATTCTCAATAGCATTCCCATTCCTTAAACTGAGCATTAAGAGAATATTTTGCAGTGTTTTTTTCCGTGCTCGATATTCACTCATGTACTCTGATGGAGATTCCACAGTAGCACTTAATAAATTTGCAATATTTTTCTGGGGTTTTGTTGTTGTTGCTTTTTTTCTTGTCACTTTTTCGACTGGACTTGCTGATAGTTTTTCTTTTTTCTTTCTTTCACGAAACACTTTTCCTCTTTGTGCATTTGATTTAGGCATTCTGACTAGAATTAATATAATAATTCAACGCAAATAAAAGTCAAAAAAGCAAATTAGCCGCCAAAAACATTGCCATGTAGCAAACCATCTAAGAAAATATTTCAAAAAAGCACGCTTTTACTGCGACCAGCTATTTTGTCTGCACCATAATGCCACTGCATCCCATACAACCGTTAATAGATGTTCCCGGGTCTGGGGGGGAAAGAAACCCCAATAGGAAGGTGAGCAAGTTGACCAATCGTAGGTGAGCAATCATCCAACTTTTACACGGATATGACGCAAGTCACGTCGTGTCCCCGCTCCCCCTTTTCCTCCCAACTCACTATCCTGTCATCATGGTGACGATTCGGGGGATGGGAGGGGGCGAGGAGACTACTTCCGTTCGCTTTTTCACTGTTACGCAAAACTGGGCAAATTTCTCATTCACTCTCGAACGCTAAGAAGTTTCACTTCAATAAGACACTCAAAGTTTGACATTAACTATTTTTTCGGGACAAAAATGATAATCTTCGTAATCCGCTGAAAACACCGTCAGCTGAAAACCCAATTTCTGCTCTAAAACTATTCGCTTTCCCCGCTAAAATACTCATTATGGAACCTGTACTGCCATATATCATGGAAGAGTGGATTTCAAAGAATATTCCTGCTAAGTATTGTCAGAATATTCGTTAAGTTGGTTATTCTTAGTTATTTTAAAGTGAGTGGTACTTATAAGTACCGTCGGTAGATAAAGGGTTAAGTGGTTACTCTCACATGCACATGCTTTACTTTTTAATTGTTTTTCATTTTAAACACTGTTAATGAAAACCAAATTAATTTCTTCAAATAATATTTTCTCACCAGTATTCTCTCTTCATTAACTGTGTCCAAGAACTCTATCTTTCCTCCTTATAAATTATAATAAAATTATAAGGAAAAAAATTGTTTTAAGCAAGGTTTTATTTTAGGAGATTGATTGTTTAGCAACCTCATATTTCAAAGCAACACGAGGGCTATTGGCGAATGAACTTGCACATTTGATTCTTGGTTAAGTGATGAGGACAACATCTGAGAAGGCACCTTCCTCTACAAACTTCCACACTCCCCAACGTGAGGACTTAACGTGCTTCAATTCCTGAACATACCGAGTAAAAATTTTTTCATTTTTACTAAAAATATCTGTTAAATGATCGAGTAACAAACGGTAATATTTATTATTTATTTATTGTAATGACTGCTAGATGGCGCCACCAGACAGAATACTTGCAGGTTTTACCCCTGTGGAAAACCGGTAGTTGAATCAGTAAGACGGTGGATCTGCTGGTGTACGGCATCACGCGAGAAATCCTTCCCCACATGTTCCTGTATTTTATATATTATCCTAGAACTGTATAAATGTACCTGTGTACAGTAAATAAATTGTATTTAACCCTGAAGTGAGTTAATCTCATCTAATGATCTATCCATTCATCCCAGCGGGCTAAAATCGTTAGTTCAAGTTGTGTTATAATTTCAAGATTATTTCAAGTTGTGTCCTGCTTTTTGGAATCATATTTAAGCATTTTGATCAGAAAAATAGTTAATATTATTTCAGAATAAGTAGTATTATATTTTAACGAATCATTTAAATCTCCAAACGTTAGTAAAAATACTAATTCCCCTTCAACATCAAAATTTATCGTATACTTTACCTAAAAACTGAATCATTAGCACACATACATCGATATTTAGTGATATTTTAGGGTAATAAATCGGAATGTACGTGTTGCGATTGAGATCTTTAATAACTATCAATTAAATTACTCTTGTGAATTCGAAGAAAGGGAAAAAATAAGACTTTATATAGTTACTTTAGAAATTCTTGCTTTTGCCAGGGGATACATTACGATTCAATAAACAAAAATCAGTCAAAAAATCAAATCAAAATTTTTTAGCCTAAGTTATTTTTTGTATATTTTTCTATAATTTCACAAAATTTGAAGGCTTTATCCCTTTTTCTACCCCCGCATTATGATTTACTTCAGTTTTTTTTCATGCAATATTTATTTTGAATCACTGCATTGCTAATTAAGGGATATACATAAACAAATGCTCAACTTTGGGAAATTTAATCCGTTATAGCTAATTAGTTAAAGATATAAAACTATAAAATTAATTATATACAGTGTTCGCGTAAAATAAATAGTCAAATCGTTTTCAAAGGTCTTCATCAACATACAAAGAAATAATAAGACACTTACCATTTGACATTAACTACTTTTTCGCCACAAAAATGACAATCTTCGCAATCCGATCAAAATGTCAGCCGAAAACGCAATTTCTGCGCTAAAACTATTCGCCTTCCCCGCTAAAATCTCGTCATAGAACTCGTGCTGCCATATATCTCGGAAGAGCGGATTTAATGGAATATTCCTGCTAAGTATCGTCAGAGTATTCGTAAAAAGGATTATTCAATATAATTTTAAAGTGAGTGGTACTTATATAATACTGTCGGCATAAATAAAGGGTTAAGTTAAAAAAACACACTAAGTTATGATAATATTTATTTTCGTTTTTATTCACATTCCACACACAACGGCAAAAAAAACAGCAACTTCAAACTCATTTATTTCAGAAAAAAGCTACGGACTTTTTTCCTTTGTGCCGCAAATGCTTTGATATTTTTAAACTATTGCTAGTAATACACGTAATTAAAATTTGCATGCATTTTTTAATCAAAGAAATATTTATTTATTTTTGAATATTGAATTTAGAATTTACATATTTTTAAGTAATTTTCAATAAACAATCGTAAAAAAATAATTTATGAATACCAATCGTGTTATCACAAAACCCATATTAACTTTTACAATACATAGTTTGATGAAATTGTAAATCAAATTTCATATGTTCGTGAATTATTGTAGGAGGAGTAGCATTTTAAAATCACTCGATAATTTTTAAAATTTTTCCTTCGAGCCCAAAAATCTGTTTTACATAATGCATATACTCAGGGGGCAACCGTTAAATTTATGAAAACACTATTATATATATATATATATATATATATATATATATACAAGATTTTTATTATTATTATTATTATTGTTATTACAAAGCATACCATGTCTCCTTAAAAAATAAATGATTTTCTGTTGTGTGAAAATTTTCTTCGTTTGGATTTTAATGAAATTTCAATCTGGGGTGCTAAGTGTTACTTAGAGGTGAAATTAATTCACTTCTAGACTAAGTCCTCTGTGGATATATTTTTATAAGTATAAGATCTGGGGCCAAACTGCACTTTTAAAAACAAATACATATGTCTTTTTAAATATTTCAGCCATCATCAAAGGAACAATCTACGTACCGAAAAATGCAGAATCTTCCTCCGAGCAAAAATTCCCGTCCAGCAGCAAGGGATCATCGAACAAGTTCTCGAGCTCAGGTCCGGGACTGGTCTCGGAACCCAACGATTCGTCGTAAACGATCATACCGGGACTGTTCTCCTCGGTCATATTTTCCGAATACTTTTTTATCAAAGGACCGAAGCCTACCAGTCGCCGCCTCTACGACGAAGAAACACTTGTCAGGCTTCAGGCTTGGGAAAGAGAATGAAAGTTGCTTCTGTGAGTGTTCTAAATCCGAGAGATTCTCCTCCCCACTACCACCACATCAGAAATGAATGAGGTGCGGTGAGCAGGATATATTCAAATGTGCCTCTGTATGAATATGCATGAGAAATGTGTATCGATGAGGGGTGATTTTTCCATATAATGCAGCGATACTCAATCTACGGCCCACCGAGACTTTTTAAGCGGCCCGGTCATGACCCCATTGCTCTGAGAAATTCACTTATTTCAGAACATTGCATTAAAAATTTGGTGGTAAATTCTTTGTCACGAAATCAGATACAGTCGAACCTCTATATAACGAAGTCTCTAAATCCCGGAAGAAAGTTCGTTATATGGAAAATGCGTTATATAGAGGTTCATCTTTTAATAGACTTTATAAACCACATATAAAAAACAAATTTTGAATTCTCATAAACACTATATATTAAAAAAAGTAATTATTCACACCTTTTTTAAATTAATGTATGTTTGTTTTATATATCTTACCCATCAAAAAAGAAAGGAAAAGTGCAAGTAAAACAAGAAAAAAGAATGTTGAAGAATTCACTGTATTTTCAATATTAAGAAAATATTTTTAAACTAAAATTAATGAATTTTAAGGACATTTTATAATTTAAAGCATACAAGAGAAATATTAAACATATATTCATTATTTTATAATTAGAACACGGGGTCACGGAACAACTCCACTGAGGGTGAAAGAGGATATCGAAGATGTTTCTAGTGAAATGGGTAATGGGGGTTAAAGGTTGCGCTTCTTGGATGAAACGTCCAGAATTCTGTTGCTCTCGGCGAGTTAGGATCTAATAAAACCAGTTCAAGATTTATGACCACCATAAAATGTGTTAAAGGGAGAATAACTTGAAATTTTTTCAGAAATACTTTAAAAAAGGGGGGAGAGCAAAAATTGAATCATAAAAGAAAAAGTTCGTTATATAGAAAATGTACTTTGCTATAGAGAGGTTATTTTACGAAGAAAATGGTGAAATGCTCGAGGTTCCAAGAAAAAGTTCGCTACACAGAAAAATTCGCAATATAGAGGTTCTACAGTATATCAATTTTGCTTTTTGCTATCGATGTCGTACGGCTGCGAATTGATATTCCCTTTCTATTTGGAATGGTTACGGTTAGTGATAACGGACAACAGTGGAGTAGCTACAATTTTATGGGTGGAACTAATTTTGAACAATCTTTGATACCTTGCAAGCGAAAAATATTCGAACGATTTGGAGGTTGACTGTTTTGTAGTGAAAAACAAACATTTATCAGTACTTATTTGATTTGTCTCGGAAGTGCTGTATTTAAAAAATATCAATAAACAGGAATCATTTAATGACACCCTTCCTACAAAATCTCTTTCAATAGGTGATAAGTAGGCTTTGTTGAATGAATATTCCTTGCAATAGCAACAAAGTGTTTTGTCAGTGGTAATATCACAGTGGTAACAAAGACATCCTATAAAGTTTGTTATATTATGGATAATCATATGAAACCGTTTACTGGTGCAAAAACTGTGAGAAGGATTGTTTCTTAAATTACTTTTATTTACATAAATAGTTAGTGACAAAAATAAAAATATATAAAAAATAATAATTAAAAAATGCAAAACAGGAGTTATATAATTTTATACATTTTAAATTTCCAATGTTATTTTGGTCCTAAAGCCCCCCCTTAACCACTTATTGCAGCCCATGTAAAATAGCTAACATAGGTATGCGGCCCGCGTGAAATGGTTGACATATGCAAGCGGCCCAGCAGAAAAAAAAGGTCGAGTACTCCTGATAAAGTCCCTTAATTAAAATAGTGTGACTAGAAGTGGATATTTAAAAAAATATTGTTTCTTAAAGGGGAGATTAGTTGAATATAATTTTTGTGTTATTATAATTATGTAAAATTTAGTTGCTCCCTTTAAAGCCCAGTAGGGGACCGAGGTACAGGGTTACTTTTCCGCATAGGTACGCTAGGCACTTGCCTAGGGTGCAAAAGATTTGGGGGTGTAAAAATCGGAGGGCAAAAAAGGAGTTAAAAATTAAAATTACAGCTAACGTAATTAACGAATCGTGAGAGAAACATTTGTGCACTCAAGTGAATAAAGACTGAAATAAAATCTACTATGGGAAATATGAAAAGCTTAACGGTTTGAGGGTGCTATGCACTCAGACTGATTTTGAAATGGAATTTGACTTTTAACGATTTTCTCTCTCGAAAAAAATCATTCGTTTTTCGAAGAAAATCTTCATTGTACAAGTGCAATGACAGTGACTCAACAAAGAATAAGTATGCCAAAAAGTAAAAGATAATAAAGCGATCAATGATGAAAAAGATGATATTTAACAAGTTGAAAACAGTTCCTACAATAATGTATATTCTATACTGTAATTGAAAACGATTTCATTAATTTATAGTACTAATTTACAAAAAGGTGGGTGGTCCATGATGCCGCAAAGCAGTGCTTCTCCAAGTTTCAATATTCGCGACCCAATATTCAATCAAAATTTTCATCGCGCCCCCCTCATACAATAACAATGTATTGAATTCAATAATACTATCCTTTGACTCTAAAACTACGATACAACTTTAACTTCCTAAGTACCACCGGCGAATATAAACGTCTCGCTCAGCTAAAGCGTTTATTTCCCCTGACGAATATATACGTCTTTCCGAAGTACGATCTTCAGTGAACTGTTATCCATTAAAATATTCAAAAGGCTTTGGAATGTAATAAAAGTACTTTGACCATGTTTGCGAAGGATTTACTTATTTTAGATTAATTGCTTCTTTATTCCCCCAAATACATCACACCCACTCGCCTACATGGAAAACAGTTGGCATTGGGAAATGAATGGTATAATTTTTAATCGGCAGTTAAGAGATTAATTATAAACCGTACAAATTATCAAGATAAGAGTTTATTTTTGTATATAATTTTATATATGTTAACCCCATCACACACGGGGTCATTGGTAATTATTAAGGTACCTACGTTCGGTGCCGTGATTTTAAAAAAGCGCGTAAATGAATAATTTTCATGATATTTAGTGTCACTTAGATTAGAATACATGTATAAAATTGTTTTAAAGACATTTTGACAAAAAATAATTATTTAAATGCAATATTTTGGCAAAAAATTAACTTAGAATAACCTTTTTTCAAAATGTTCTCCTTTTGTGAAAAATGTTTCTATTATAATATTTTCCCTGTATATAGCTCAGACCTCTGTACAAAGGTTCAACTATGATTTTTGAAAAATTCATATTATTTTCAGAGTTACAACCCATTAAAATAATTATCGGTGTTTTTTTTCTTAAAATTTCTCCCCTTTGTTGTCGTAAAACATGGATAAACCCACTTCTAAGTTATATATTTCAAAAATTTTAGTTGAGCCTCTGTACAGAGGTCTGAGCTATATGCAGGCAAAATATTATTGTAATAGAAGCATTTTTCGCATAAGGAGAATATTTTGAAAATGGGTCATTCTATGTTCATTTTTTGTCAAAATATTGTATTTAATTAATTTTTTACTGTAATACTATTCTTAAAACAATTTTATATACATTTTCTAATCTAAGTGACACTAAGCATCATAAATATTATCCAGTTATATGCTTTTGCAAAATTACGGTTCCGAACGCAGTCGGATACCTTAACCGTGTTCTTAACTTATTATTGTTAAATTAATTATAAAATACAGTGTGTAGCACTGATACACTTATAAGTGTAGTATATCCGTGTAAATGTGTATTTAATTTTTTTTTATTATGTCAGAATGTATTTTGTTTGCTTACTTTCAATGAATTAATAATTTTTTTAAATAATCTTTTCTTTTCGACTCTTTCCAATATGCCCCTCTTCGTAAAGTTGTCACGCCCCCTGAAGAGGGCGCACTCTACGGTTTAAGAAACGCTGCCGTAAGGTGAGAAATGAGCAAGAGTGGTCAAAACAGGCCACTCTATCCTTTCCTTAAGACTGTTAGTTCGCAATAAGATTCATAGGTGGCGGATAAAGAAAAAACTATTCAAACATCAAACACATACACTGGTGTGCAAAAATTAAGGACGAGACGGTTTTTTCAATATAACTTTGTACAAAAGCTTTCCAAATCAACACATTTAATACCGTAAGATCCCCAATACGTAAGGACATGTGTAATGTAAGCAACACTTACTAAAAGAGAAATCAGAGGGATAAAAAGAAGCTTGATTGAAAAAGTAGCATGGAGCGCAATGCGACTGAAGGCCCAAACATCCCTGTGATGGGTGTCCAGCAAGAAACATCCGGTCTTTAGTAGGGGATAGAATCTCCCCTGACTGCTAGGCAGGTTTCACAGCGTCTGCCCATGCTGAGAATGAGGGTGTCAATGAGTTGTTGAGGCATTGCTGCCCATTCGTCTTGCAGCGCCAATCGAAGCTCCCGAATCGTTACTGGTGGTAAGGTACGGGCTGCCAAGCGTCTGCCTAGAAAATCCCATACATGCTCGATGGGATTGAGATCCGGAGATCATGCCGGCCAATCCATGCGTTCAATATCCTCACTCTCTAAGAGCTGTTCAGCAGCTACTGTGCGATGACATGGTGCATTGTCGTCCATTAAAAGGAACTACAGACCCATAGCGCCTCTAAAAGACGCACATATGGAAGAAGAATGTCGTTACAATAACGGGTCCCGTTGACTGAACCTGCGTCGAAGATGTGAAGGTCTGTACGACTACCAAGCATGATGCCTCCCCAAACGAGAACACCGTGACCTCCATACCTGTCCCTTTCAATGATGTTCGAGGGATGATTGCGGCTTCCCCGCTCTCTCCAGATGAGTATGCGATGAGAATCGCTACTCAAACTGAATCTGCTCTCATCTGTAAAGAGTACTCGTCCCCATTCATTGTCTCTCCAATTCCGGTGTTCCCGGCACCACAGAGAACGCCTTCTCCGATGGGCAGGCGTTAAAGGTACACACCGTACAGGGCGTCGGGCAAACAGACCACCACCGTGCAGTCTTCTGGCCACGGTAAAACGCGATACCGGTCGTCCAGTCGCCTGTGTCGTGTGTCTAGCGATTTCTCCCGCTGTCTGCCGCCTGTTTCTTCTGCCCTGTAAGACAATGTACCGGTCATCTGCGGGTGTGGTTCCTCGTGGACGACCACTACTGAACCCCCGGATAGCTGTTCCTGTAGTTTGAAATTGTCTCCAAAGTCGTGAAACGATGCTGTAAGCAATTCCGAACTCTGCAGCCACACTTGTCACACTGCGGCCTTCCTCCAACTTCCCAATGATTCGACCTCGGGTAAAAGCATCCAGATGTCGTCTAACAGATTGATTATTCGCCATTTCTCGCTGAGGCAGCAACTCGGTGTGATTTTAACTGCTATACGGAGTGCAATCTGTTTGCCAGAAATACTGATCTTACACCGACAACATGCTTTATACTACTCAGACACTCCCCCATTACGTCTACCTGCATATCTGCGCATGTGCTACCGTACATCACCTTACTTAATCTCCTGATTGGTCTTTCTGTTCGCTCTGCCTCTTCGTTCAGCTGATATGCTAATTTTTCGACTTCGTCCTTAATTTTTGCACACCATTGTAGAAAGAGAAAAGAGTAAGAGTTAAGGGAAAATCCCTCCCGAAACAAAACAGGAAAAAAAAAGAACTACAGGAAAAAGGGGCTGCAGAAGTAATAGAAGAAGGGGCATAGCTATTGAAGTGCCTAGGCTCCGAGGAGGTTAATAACGACCCTGCCGCGGTAGCCTAGTGGTGGGCGTGTAGTCAGCGAGTCATGAGTTCGAGCCTTAGTACCACAGAGTATAAGGCATGTTAAATCTACCATGGCTCACAGTCCTAGCATTGGCGTGGTGTGATAAGTAGGAAAGGGAGTGTCATCCTCGTCACTTAATCGTGGTTCAAAATCACGGGGTCCGTCACCAATAGCCGTCATTTACTTAAAATAACTAAAACGTACTGTATTTCTCCTTCTGATGCTCTTAAGGGGTCTCAGGGGTGTTAAATCTCTCTAGAGGTCTGAAAATATAAACAATTTTCAAGCAGGTATAATTCTTTTAAATTTAAATTAAATGATTCGAATCTTTTACACATTATTTATAAAAGAATGGTGCTTCAGAAAAGTATAAAATGTTTAAAATATAATATTTTTAAAAATCAAAAGCATATGAAAATTCTATAATAAATATTAAGTATTCTTTGCGTTGTGCCCGCTATTTTCTAAAATAATAGCCTCCGATGTATAAAACTTTACAGAATTATAAAAAATTCATCATACTCTTTAAACCCTACCTAATTTTAGTATTATATACCTTTTGTGCTTCAAAATATTTGTAAAATATTGCAATTTTTTAAGTATTTTTTAAAAATGTATTTTTTTTTATTTATGAAAATATGTAGGTTATTATGCTACAGTGTAATAAGAATACATTTAACTTTATAAATCAACTTATAGCTTGTAATTAAAGCTACTATTTTAGAAAATAGCATGCGCGACGTAAAATTTAATTAATATTTTTTATAGAAAAGTTTCTTATTTTCATATGCTTATAATTTTTAAAATTATGATTATATTTTAATCATTTTATACTTTTCTGCAGCCTCATTCCTCTATAAATAATGTGAATAAAAGATTCGAACAAATTAATTTAAATGTAAAAGAATTATACCAGTTTGAAAATTGTTTATATTTTCAGACCTCTAGAGATATTTAACAACCCTGACACCCGTCGTAACAGGTATTCCGTAAATTCACTTAACAATCAAAAACATTTATCTTAAATATGTGATCTGGAATCAACGCAATAACAATTATTTTGAAAACATCCATTTACACAATATTGATTGTATTATTTTGCTTCTTAATATTAGTGCTATTCCCAGACTAAGTTATTATTCTTTGGAAGTGCCCTCGGAGAGGTAGTTGTATACGGACGTATCAATGATCAATTCCGAAACTAGTTTCGCGGTCTGCATCTTTTTCCGTTGCATCCTTCACACACAAGGCTTATCTTTTTAAATTCAGAAAATACAACTCTTTTCTTCCAAGCAGAGATATTGGCAATTGGATTCTCTGTCTGTTGGGCAGCAGCTCATAATGTTAGAATTCATATTTATGTTTGACTTAACCCATTATCTACCGCATTATGATTTACTGCAGTTTTTTTCATGAAATATTTTCTTTTCAATCACTACATTGAAAATTAAGGAGTATACATAAAAAAAAAATGCTCAAATTTGGGAAATTTAACCTGGTAGAGCTAATTAATTAATTGTAGATAATCAACTGTAAAATTAATTATATACACTGTTCACTTACAATAAAGAGTTAAATCGTTTTCTAAGGTCCCCATTAACATAAAAAACAAGACACTTAAAATTTGACATTAACTACTTTTTCGGGACAAAAATGATAATCTTTGCAATCCATTGAAAACGCCGTCAGCTGAACACGCAATTTCTGCAATGAAACTATTCGTCTTCCCCGCTAAAGTACTCATCATAGAACCCGTGTTGCCATATATCTTGGAAGAGTTGATTTAAGGTATCCGACTGTGTTCGGAACCGTGATTTTCAAAATGGATACTTTTCATGATATTTAGTGTCACTTAGATTAGAATATATGCATAAAATTGTTTTAAGGACATTTTGACAAAAAAATTTATTTAAATACAATATTTTGGCAAAAAATTAACTTAGAATAATCTTTTTTCCAAATTTTCTCCTTTTGTAAAAAATGCTTCTATTAGAATATTATTTTGCCTGTATATAGCTCAGACCTCTGTTCAGAGGCTCAACTAGAATTTCTGAAATATATAAATTACAAGTGGGTTTATTCATATTTTACGACAACAGAGAGAGCAATTTTAAGAAAAAAACGCGAATAATTATTTCAATTGGTGGTAACTGAAAATAATGTGAATTTTTCAAAAATTCTAGTTGAGCCTCTGTACAGAGGTTTCAGTTATATACAGGCACAAAATATAATTATAATAAAAGCCTTTTTCACAAAAGGTGAACATTTGGAAAAAAGATTATTCTAAGTTAATTTTTTGCCAAAATTTTATATTTAAATATAATTTTTTTTTGTCAAAATGTCCTTATAACAGTTTTATGTATGTATTCTAATCTGAGTGATACTAAATATCTTGAAAATTATCCATTTATGCGCTTTTTTAAAATCCCGGTTCCGAATGTAGTCGGATACCTTAAAAGAATATTCCTGATAAGTATCGTCATAGTATTCGTAAAAACGGTTATTCTATGTAATTTTAAAGTGAGTGGTGCTTATAAGTACCCGTCGGTAGATAAAGGGTTAAAGTTGTTAAAATCCTCATTATATTAAGTCTGAATTTAAATCACTATGTAAAAACTTTTACAATCTGTTAAAAGTTATAAATTAGGTTGACATGTTTCTATAGATTTTATGATTATTAAATTTTTATAATAGAATTTTCATGTTAATATTTAAATAAAATTTTTCCAGTAATTAATTCACATTACTTAATTTTAAAATATTTTTAAAGATTGATGCAATATTCTTTGTGTTAAATAACTTGTTAAATTTTTATTTTGTGTTGCATGTGCTTAAACTGATTTGATTGGCTCTATACGTTGCAATTATCTGTTTGTTATTCTTTTTCTAAATAAGTGTATATAAATATTTAATATATTGTATTATATGAAACATACTGAATTTGAATTGCATATAGTCTTCAATAGTAAAATGTATCTGAAATGTCTTTTTTTAAAAAACAACAACTTATTTTAGAGAGTTTTTACTTTGCATGACATTTATTGCATGTGGAGTATCTTCTGAAAGTACATTTTTTCTCTTCATCTGATGAATACTTCTTTTATTGTTAATTCGGCAGTTAAATGTGTGACACAATTTTTGTGAGACACTCTTTCATATTTCTGTGAATTGTATTGCAGTGCAATACCAGCAATAAAATATTTGTATAAAAAATATTATTTTCATGTTGATGTCTTTTCAACTAGTTTATTCAATAATATATATATAAACAAAGTGTGTGTGTCACACACTTTGTAAGACTCAAAGTATAAGTGACCACACGATAGAGGAGATAACTTGTAACTTTGTAATGTTATTTCAGGGTTTAGTTATGAATAAAAAACAAGAAGATGTTAGTATTGTCCTATAAAATTATTTATTCATGTCTGTACTCATTAAGTAATATTTTTGTGCGAAATATACAATCATATTTGGGAATTAATTGTATTCTAAGAAGGAAACAATTGGTTTATGGTAGCTGAAATAGGTTATAAATCCTTTAGATTCAAAATTTTTTATTTAAATATCTATAAAATAAACTCCGTCAAGCGTTGTTCCGTACTTCCTCGTGCTTCATTTGGATCATTTGACATAATTAAATTGAATTCTGATTTTAAAAAATCAACTAAAGGTTTTGATTTGTCTTTTTCAATTTCTACTTTAATATTCCCACTTAAAATCATATGTAATTAGTTCAAAAGACCTGATCCGGCTTTGTGAATTTTGGTTGTAATTTTACAATATTCAATTCTATTTATGAATTAATTTAAGCAAAGGAATAGTAAGACTGGTAGTTGATTGGGAAGAGAGGGATCTAGGTCAAAACCTTTAAAAAGAGATTTAATCAGAAGATTTATTTCACCTATAATCTCTGACTTACACTAGCTCTTTTTTGTTATATTTTGGGAGTTTTGTACAAATATATCCGGTGCTGCTGCAAGGAAAGTCTTCTTAATTACATTTTGTTTTCTTGTATTTAAATAATTTAGTGTAACTTTTTCTTAATACCTGTATACTTCATTTTGTTATTTAAAATTTTTAATTGCTTTAATTTTCTTTTTAGACTCAAAGTATATTTAAGTAATGTGATTAATAGAACTATTTATTCATTGCTAGTCTGATTCGCTTACAAAAATAGATTTTTATTCTTAAGATCATCGCAATATTCCTAATGATAATACTATTTATTTAGTTCTATAAAAATTTGTCCTTTTTCTACATTTTATGTTTAATTTTAGTGTAGAATTTCTTTTTCTCTCTAAGCCTAATTTTTAAAAATATTACGTTTCATTTTCATGCTTCAACTAGGATTAGAAAGAATCTCACATTCATTACCCTAGAGCAGGGATGTCCAACCCGCGGCCCGGGGGCCGCATGTTGCCAGCCTTGAATAATTTTGCGGCTAGCTAGGTTCTTTGCAACTTAACAAAATTAGACTATTTTGTACAATATTTTTTGTTTAAATGTTTTATTTATTTATTTTTTGTAAAAAATAAATCCCATGACTGTTATTATTTTATAATGCTGCTTCTGTTACTCTGTGAATCTCTCCTTTTTTTCTGAATTGAAATATCTGAAATTCTGAAACATCTGAAATATTGAAATTCTGAACATAAATCGAGCTCAAACTTAACGCATGAAAATCTGCAACATCAATTCTTCTTCTTCTTTATAAGCGTAACAACCTGTTACAGGTCTTGGCTGCCTCCACAGCTCGCTTCTTCCAATTCCAACGATACGCAGCAACTCTCTGCCAGTTTTTAATATTTAGAGGTTTTAAGTCATTTTCAACATCATCTATATCCACCTTGTTGGTGGTCTTCCTCTTGTTCGAGATCCCATAGGATTCTTAAATTTGTAAGCTCTGGTCTGATTGTTTTCAGGGCTTCTCCAGATGTGGCCGAGCCATCTCAATCTGTTACTTCGGATGACTTGAGTATAACTTGAGGTTCTTTGTAAAGCCTATATAGCTCGAAATTATATCTAGTAGGCCAACATCCTTGATCTTTAACAGGCCCAAATATAGTTCTCAGTGCTTTTCTTTCGAAGGTTTCCAGAGCTCGTATAATCTCCAAATTCAGCGTCCAGGTTTCGCTAGCACACAGCAACACAGGCAAAATTAATGTCTTATATAACCTTAACTTTGTTTTTCCGCTGATAAATTTCGATCTTAATTGCTTCTTTAGTCCAAAAAAACATTTGTTAACCGAATTTATCCTGTTGTTTATTTTAGCTTTCAGCTTATTTTGATCGTTAATAATGGTTCCGAGGTATTTGAACTCACTAACCCTTTCAAAAGAATGACCGTTTACACAAAAAGAGGTGTTGTTTACAGAAGAGGGCAGTGTTTCCATGAACTTTGTCTTATCCTCGTTGATAGTGAGGCCCACATGTTTGTGGCTGAGATTTCAAGGGCTTGAAAAAACTCTTTCACTGCTTTTTCAGAACTTCCAATTATGTCAATGTCGTCTGCGTAAGCCAGTAATTGTAGTGACCTATTTCACAGGGTGCCGCTTTGGTCCAAGCCACTGTCTCAGATACATTTCTCCAATACCAGATTGAAGAGCAAGCGAGTCTCCCTGGCGCAGGCCTCTTTCTGTAGTGAAGGGCTCAGACAGATATTTTTGTATTTTAATCCTACAGCGTACATTTTTTAAAGTAGCTTTCGTGAGATTGGCAAGTTTTTTGGGTATTTTAAACTCAGCCATTGCTTCAATCATCTTATCTCTATTTATGCTGCCATAAGTAACTTTGAAGTCGACAAATAAATGAAATGTTTTGATATTATACTCCTTAGTTTTCTCCAAGATTTGTCTCAACGTATTAATCTGGTCAATGGTAGATCTCTGTGGTCTAAAACCACATTGGTAGTTTCCGATTACTTTGTCAGTACAAGGCTGAAGTCTTGCAAACAGCAAGTTGGAGAATATTTTATATGCCGTGTTAAGGAGAGTAATTCCCCTATAGTTACGACATTCAAGTTGGTCTCCTTTTTTAAAAATGGGGCAGACAGAGCCTTCTTCCCATTCAATGGGAATTTTCTCAGTCTCCCAGATATTAACCATAATTTTATGCAAGGCATTAACAAGTTCTTGTTCATCAACCTTTAAAAGCTCGGATGGACTGCTATCAGGTCCTGCTGATCTATTATTTTTTAATTTTTTAATAGCAAGAGTTACTTCGGTAATGGAAGGTGGTGGGTTTTCCTCATCTGCTATGATGTCCTGTTCAGTCTGGACATTCTGGAGGACAATAGGTTCATCTCTCCCCTCAAGCAGATCTTGAAAGTAGTCTTTCCACACTGTAGTTACTTCATGTGATTCACTAACGAGTTCTCCCCTCTTATTTCTACAAGTTATAGTTCTTGACTTTTTTGAACTCACTTCTCATTCTATTAATTGATTTATAAAACTTTCGGCACTCATTTTGGCTGTTGTAGTTTTCCAGGTTCTTTAATGAATTCTCGAAAAAAATTTCTTTTTTTCTTCTGAGTAGTTTTTTCTCTGCTTTTCTCAGTTCCCTATATTTCTCTTCATGAGTTCTTGTGCAGTGCTTTTGCAACAACTATAAATATGCTTTATTCTTCATTTCTGTCGCTTTTCTGCAGTCCTCATCATACCATTCATTTCTGGCACGACGTTCTAGACCAGGCACAGTCTCATTTGCAGATTTCAAGATTATTTCCTTTACAGATTTCCAATTGAAATCGTTGCCTGATGAATCCAGTTCTGATATGATTCCCGCTGATAGCTTTAATTTATATTCTTTGAGAATATTCTTCTCCATTAGCTTAGAGGTATCAGGTTTATAGTTGTCGTTGTCCCTCTTTCGGTAAAAATTCTTGCACAATCTAAATCTGACTTTAGACCTGACGAGTATGTGGTCAGTGTCAACATTTGCGCCTCTGTAGCTTCTTACATCCATAATGTTGTTCCGATGTCTCCTATCTATAAGTACATGGTCAATCTAGTTGTGGGTTTGACCATCAGGGGATATCCATGTGTATTTGTGTATTTCCTTATGTGGGAAAGCTGTACTAATGATGAATAGGTTTTCTGATACAGCAAAATCCCAAAGTCTCTGTCCGTTTTCATTGGTTTCTTTGTGTAGGCTATGAAGGCCAGCATTGGAGCTAATAAAAAGTTCTCTCCGGATTTTAGCATTAAAGTCTCCGATAACAAGTTTCATATCTTGAGCAGGACATGAATTATAACTTTTCATGAGTAAGTCATAGAAAAGATCCTTCTCTGTTTCGTCTTTATCATCAGTCGGTGCGTGGGCTCAGATTAAGGTGGTATTGTAATGTCTTCTTCTCAGTCGGATTTTACACAGTCTCATGCTTATGGCCTGAAAGTCAATGACAGTATTTCTCAATCTTTTATTCACAATGAAACCTACACCAAAATGGCGAGCTTTCACCTGACAGCTGTAGTACAGTATACAGTCTTTTTTATCCAGTATTCCAGTTCCCAGCCATCTAATTTTCTGAATAGCTAGAACATCAATGTGGTAGTCCACAAAAACATCAGTTAAGTTTTACAAAGTTTCACACCCTTATATAGGGTACGAATATTCCATGTTCCAATACTCAAGTCCTTTTTCATGCCGAGTCGCCTGGGTATATTAGAGCCGGTTTTAGCAATCTATTGAGGTTTCATAACAATAGTTTTTTTACGGAGTAGGGCTGTTAACCCTGCGCCCAACCCTATTTTAGTCGCCTCTTTCGACATGCATTGGGATACATTGGGACTATTCTTACCCCTTGGTTACCACATGGTAACCTTTGAGGAACCCCGGTCACCACACGGGATGCAGCATCAATTACGATACGCAAATACACATGCATTGAGATCGACTTGCAAAAACTAAGTGAAAGAGTTGTGAAACAGATATCTCACTAATTAAATAAATTAAACTTTATTTGACCATTGCATTATTATTATTTTTCTATCTATGTTTGTATACATGAAAAACAATGAAAACAATAATAATATATCAGTCTGTTTTAATTTTCACTCCAAAAAATGTTTGTAATGGATCCAAATCTTATATAAAGATATACATTTTTATATGCGGCCGCGGGATTATAAAGTTTCCCGAAGTAGCTTGCGAGGTCATTTGGGTTGGCTACCCCTGCCCTAGAAAGAGGTGAGGGGGGGGGAGGAGCCCCACTTAGATCGAAGCTAGGAACTTTACTTTTACTTCTATTGGTGGGGGTACAAACTACCGGTTTCAAAGTGGTGGGTGAAAACGTCTCTCCTTTCCTTTTTAGGGATGAGTATGTCCGAATGAAGATGAAAAGAGCCGAATCAGCGTTACATTCCGGAGCGTGACGTTCATTCGCTCTCAAGCAAATCGCGCCAACAGAAGTTATCACTCGAAAAAGTATCGTTAACATAGAACGAATGGCCCGCACAGTCTCTTTCATTTCTTTGTTTTTACATTCTCCCACGTAAACAAGAATAAACACCTTTTAATTTAAATAGCGCCATCTAGTGGCATACATGAACCCTAAAAGTTCATATTTATTCCGTCAATCTATCTTCAATTTCCCTCCTCCACAATCAAACAAACAAATCCCACTATTTAAATTTAAATAAACTTTCTACATACCAGAATTTTTACAATATTGTTACATAGATCCGGGTTATGCAAAACAGTCACAAAGAAAAATAACAGTTCTTTAAGAGTGATGCAAATTTGTTATCGGAAATCCAATTCTCTTTAAATACATGATTCAGCAGCAATATTCACAGAGTAAATCTCCGAAGGTCTTTCCACATTCAACAGCAATCATCAGTGTTTAAAACACACGTATGTAAAAGATTATTCACAAGAACAGCCGAGCTAATCGGTGATAAAAACAATGCTCACTAATCGCTGGTTGAATCAAGACTGACTGTTTGCGGCTAGCACCGCTCTATTTATAAACACGGCTGAAACTTCCAGAAATATCCGAACGCGTCATGGAGCGTGAAATTAGTAGAGCAATCCACTAGTTTCTAGAAGAATCCAGAGGGTCCCAAACTCGCCAACTTGGCTCTATCGCCAAGATTTCACCAAGTTCTCATTGAATCGCCACTATAGAGTAAGGGACGGCGTTTGCTTGTGAATAGTACAATTTTAAAATAAAATAAATATAACATAGAGTAATATGAATGTGCATTACACATCCAAATACAAATTATTTGCACTATTTACACAAAATTCGTAACAATATTTTTTGGGTTAAAGCAAGCTTTTCAAACTTTCAATATTTGTGACCTAATATTCAATCATAATTTTCATTACGCTCCCTCCCTCCATACAATAATAATACACTGAATTCAATAAAACTATTCTTTGACGCTAAAGCTACAATAAGACTTTAACCTCTTAAGTGCTACCGATGTATATAAACGTCTCGGTCAGCAAAAGGGTTGATTGCCCCGGACGTGTATATACGTCTTTCCGAAGCATGATTTTTTCTGCGCTTTACAATCCATAAAATTATTCCAAGGGCTTTGAAATGCAATAAAAGAACCTTGACAGTGTTTGCGTACGATTTACTTATTTTGGAGTATTTGTTTATTTATTCCTTTTCTACCACCCCCTCCCCCCATACATCACATACTTGCGTGGAAAATGTTGACTTTGGTACGCGAATCACGTAATTTTTAATTGACAGTAAAGGGATTAATTATAAACCATTCAATCTATCAAGATAAGTGTTAATTTTTGTATATAATTTTATATATGACAAACCCATGGGGGTCACTGGTAATTGTTAAACTTGTTCTTAGCTAAGTATTGATAATTATCAAAGACATTGTGTGCAGTACTGATACATTTATAAGTGAATTATATTAATGTAAATATGTATTTATCTTTTATTATACCATCATGTATTTTGCTAGTTTAATTTCAGTAAACTAATAAATGTTTTAAATAATCTTTTTTTCTTCGATTTTTTAATATGCTCGCGTCAGCCTTGTAGAGTTATCACGTCCTTCTAGGGTAGGGCGCCCCACAATTTCAGAAACGCTGGATTAAAGCCCATAATGAAAATTATTACAATGACATTGAGCTAAAATTGCTATTTCAGATGGCGAGAGGTATGTGTGTATCTGTTCCTCACTCCTATATCTCAAAATTTTTTAAAAACATGCTTATTGAAGCCTGGGAGAATTTTTAGACTTATTCTAAACTGGTCTACGGGTCCAAAAATACTTACCGACCACTGATATTAATATTAACCCTTATCCTAGGTACATTGTTCAGTTTTTGACAAACGATGCCCCGTTCCCATGTTATTTACATAGATTTAAATTAAAAACTGATTTCAGTTGTCTCTGTGGATGTATTGGGGATGAGGATCACTATGTGTATTCCATTGAACTTTTACAAACAAAATTATCTCACTGAGACCACCCATATATCTTGGGAATTAGGGTTTTCTTGGCAGCCCCTCCCAGTATGGTAGCGTTTCTCAAACCGTGGGGCGCCCCCCCTTAGGGGTCAGGACAACTCTACAAGGGGGGGACGAGCCTATTGAAAAGTCAAAAAAACAAAAGATTACTTTAAAAAATATTATTTTACTGAAAGTAAACAAACAAAATACGTCCTGGCATAATAAAAAATAAAATTAACTTTTGTACTAATATAATACACTTATAAATGAATCAGTACTGCACAATGTATTTTATAATTAATTTAACAATACTATAAGTTAAAAACAAGTTTAATAATTACCAGTGACCCCATGGGATTGTCATATATAAAATTATATACAAAAACTAACACTTACCTTTATAATTTATACGGCTTATAATGAATCAAATGCCGATTAAAATTTACGAAATTCGTTTTCCATTTAGGGGCGCGTATGCGGTGTATTGGGGGAGGGGGAAGAATAAAGATGAGCAAATAATATGAAATAAGTAAATCCTTCGCAAACACTGTCAAGGTCCTTTTATTGCATTCCAAAACCTTCGGAATAATTATATCGATAGCAGTACACAGTCAAGATCGTACTTCGGAAAAACGTATATATATACGTCCGGGGAAATTAACGTTTTGACTGAGCGATACATTTATATACGCCGGTGGAACTTAAGGGATTAAAGTCATATTGTAGTTTTAGCACCGAAGTATAGTATTATTGAGTTCAATAGATTGTTATTGTGTGAGAGGGCGCGGTGAAAATTATGATTGAATATTGGGTCGAAAATATTGAAACTTTGAGAAGTGCTGCAGTATGGTGGTTATGATTGTGTAGCCCACAAGGCTTCTCAAACTTTCAACACTTGCGACCCAATATTCAATCAGAATTTCCTTCCCCCTCCCCTTCCAAACAGTAACAATGTATTGAATTCAATAATACTATACTTTGTCGCCAAAGCTACAATACGATTTTAACCTCTTAAGTGTCACTGGCGTATATATACATCTCACTCAGCCAAAACGTTAATTGTCCCGGACGACGTTCGAAAGTACGATTTGTTCTGAGCATTGCTATCCATAAACTAATTTCGAAGGCTTTGGAATGCAATAAAAGGACATTGACAATGTGTTCGCGAAGGATTTACTTATTTCAGAGAATATGTTTATGTGTATTCCTCTTTTCCCCTCCCCAATACATCCCACACGCATGCCCACGTGGAAAACAGTGGCAATGGGGAGCAAATCGCATAGCTTTTAATCAGCAGTTAAAGGATTAATTATAAGCAGTATAAATTATTACGATAATTTTTAATTTTTGTGTATAATTTTATATATGGCAAGTCCATGGGATCACAGTTCATTACTAAACTTTGACCCGCCTTGTAGGGCAGCGATGCACTTTAAATTTGTCGAGAGCTGAAACGTCCTCCCGTGGTGTGGTGTGGTAGTTAGGAGAGGGGGTGCCAGCTCAGGTGTCGTCCACGTCACTTGACCATGGTTCAAAATTACGTGGTCCGTCGCCAAAAGTCCTCGTGTAGCTGAACAGTGCGACGTTAATATTCAATCAATCAATCAATCATTACTAAACTTGTCCTTAACTTAATATTGTTAAATTAATTTTAAAATACGTCATGCAGTACTGATACATTTATAAGTGTATTGTATCCGTGTAAATGTACGTTTTATTTTTCATTATGGTCCGAATGTTTTTCTTTCGTTTACTTTCAGTAAATTAATACTTTTTTAAAAATAATCTTTTGTTTTGACTTTGCTCCTGCCCCCCCCCTCGTAGAGTTATCATGCCCCCATAGGGGGCGCATCCTACAGTTTGAAAAACGCTGCTGTTGGCTTGTAATCAAATGAGCACGGGTTCGGAACCCGAATAAGGCATGGAGGTATTTTCGGGAAAAGAAGTCGGACCTGAAAAAGATTCCCGTCTCGAAAGGAAAACAGCGCACCCCTTTTGTTCTATACCGGGATCATCGTTTGTATAATAAAAGTCTATATTCTTCTGTGTTTGTACTGTATGTTTTTGTTCATGTACCACGTCTTTCATATGTATCCTAGGTTGAAACACACAACAACAACTTTAATTTCTTGTTTTAAAATAGCAAAAGATATATATATATATATATATATATATATATATATATATATATACAAATATATATCTAGATATATACTCTAAATGTGAAAGTTTGTGAGGATGTTTCGGCGTCATTCACGAAAAAACTACTGAATGGATTTTAATGAAACTTTACAGTAATATAGCTTATACATCAGAATAACACATAGGCTATAATTTATAAAGATATTGTAAGAAGTGTCCAAAATATAACGATATTTGTCAAGTAAGTAGGAAAAAGTCTGCCATCTGCAAGCAATTCTGGCTTGTGCTACAAAAAAGCCCACGTCAGCATATATTTATCTTTTGTTTGTGAAAGAACTCTTTGTTTTGGCTACGCAAGGCACTCGCTTCTAATTATTTTCTGTAAACAGCATAATCCCTAATTTTTTTTAATTTCAGAATAAAACTAAGTTTTGAAGGGAGAGGTTATTATAAATCTCTCTTTATTTGAATGTTTCTTTAACGATTTTATTATGCACATTTGGTAGTAAGAAATTGATCTTTTTTCAAAATAAATACTTTTATTGCTTCTGGTACTTACAGTAGATAAACTTTGTCTTTCACACTACATCATTTGGACATTTTTGCATAGTTTGTTTGTGGTTAGTAGTTAATTATAACGCTATAATTTTAATTGAATAGGCGGATATTGCATTTTTAAGAATAAAAATAATAACTACTGTACTGTATTTTTTGGAGTGAGTGAGTGAATATTAAAGTCGCACTGTTCAGCTACACGAGGGCATTACGCAAAACTTTTAACAATGTGTTACTTTTGCTGAGCAGAAATCAGCTTAGGGAGGTATTTTCAGAATTCGACCAGCAAGAGTGTTACGGGGAATTGTAAATAAAAAACAATCCTTTTTATCAGTACAAAGCAAGGTGTTTTTTTCTTTCTTTTTTGTAGATCTACATATTAAAAACTTCTTTATCCTTAAAATTTAACATGCGAAGAACGGGTGTTTTTTTTTTCTTTCTATTTTTTGTTTATCTGAGATATGCAAAAAAATTTTTTTTGTTTAATTTGCAATTCAAGTGAAATTAAATCATTAAAAACTTCTTTATCCTTCAATCTGTGTTGTTTAATTTTTCAGTTCACCCGTGCAAGAACGGGTATACCAATTAGTATATATATATCTTTTGCTATTTTTGCTATTTAGCACTGTGGGTTCTAGTTATTCGAATTTTTACTTTTATTTTATTACATTACTTGATTCTATAGCTTTGTGATAAAAGAAATTTTGTTATTATTTTTTGAAAGATACTTTTCTTATGTAATAGCATTTTTCTACTTTTCTTATAATATTTTGTGATTTTTCTGCATTAAGAGTTTGGGAGAGTTTGTTACATAATAGTAGGAATGGTTTTATCATGCTCTCTGAGTTATCCATACTATAGTTGCTTTACTCGCTAGGTTCTTCTTTTTAGTTTTTTTTTATTTTATAATTTTCTTCATGTTCAGCTTTTATATTTTTATTACACTATTTCTTGTTATATATATATATAATATATTATATATATATATCTTTCTTCATGTTTATTTAATTTAATAATTGAATCAATTTATTTTTTGAGTTTGTACGATTCATTTGCATTTTACATGTGTGTATGGCTAATAAATTGTAAATCTCAACATTCTCCAAAATTGTCAGTCACTGATATATTAACTCCAGTCTTTAGTTTATGCAATTCAAAAATTCAGTCGTAAGACGTTTCAAATAACCTAAAATCATAATTTTTTTAAAAATTGACATTTTTTATTATTTTATTTTATAGGTCATTTTATTAGCTTTATAAAAATACCAAGTTTTTTTACCTTCCATTCACTAGAACAAAAACTGCAAGTGCCATAACTTTACATAAGATGTCAAACTTTAAAATGCGTTTTACTCGAAATGTGGTTTTTTTTTTCTTTCGAAAAGCTGAAACGGGGATAGCGATTGCCCAAAAAGTGTTGAAAATAATTTGTGGAAATTTTTTGTGTATGTTCTGCATAACAGTAGATGTTTTAACCCCTTCAGATTTATCAATCACTGTTTTATTTAAAAAATTTACAGTTTTTTAGGTGAATAAAATCACTGTTTTTCTTAAAGCAATTTCATATAATAAGTAAGATAAAATGCTCTAGTTTTATAAAAATTAAAATATCTCTTTTCCTGAAGGTCATTTCAAAAAGGAATAGCAAAGTAATACATCGATAGCTGGTTTTGAGTTGCGGAGCACCTAGTCCGCCAGGACTTTTATCTCCTGTCTTGTGATTTGAGATATACATGAGATAACTATTACTTGCCCATTTTAAAAAGGGTTTAAGAATTTAAAATTTAAGATAGATTAAAATAAATGAAATTTACAGAAAGGTAGACATAATTTACTTGCTATTACAATAATTTAAAGAACAGCTTTTTTCAAAGCTACTAAAAAGCATTCAGCTATTACATTCAGAAAATTTAGAATTTACTTGCAACCTGACCAATGGGGTAGCTACTCGTGACTTGTTGTGTGTGTGAGAAAAAGGTAAAGTGCTCGCTTCTTTCCCATGATTGCGAGAGGGAGCTCTGTGATTGGTTGTTGGGGTAATTAGGTGACTTCGGTCCCGGGAGGGGTACCGTCGTCTTGTCCTTGTGCAAGAATTTCCAGAGGCTGTACGGCTAACATCAAAATTGAGAATTTGTTCATTTATTATTTGTACAGAGCGGGCCCCGTTTATATAATTTTTTGTCAATTTTTACCCATTTTAATAATAATAATTTATTTCTCTCTTCTTAATTTTAGCCTTTTTTTTCTTAAAATGCACAAAATAAATCTAAAAACAACACAAAAAAAATCTCCATGCCTCCATTTTTTTCAAAATATAACGTTGTCGCAAATATTTGGATACCTTAAATTCATAATTTAAAAGACGGTGGAAATATATTCTACATAAACGTACTTTTTCACTTCAAAGATCATTAAACCAAAAACGATGAATTTTTTTTAAACTTTTTTTCTCTGCAAGAAAAAATTTCATTCCAAAAAGGAATATTCCAAAGGTTTATGTGTTCTCTACTCAACACTCGTACACGAAAAGCGGTGTCTTTCTTTGGGTAGTTGAAGGTTTTCACAACTGAAGTGTCGTGCTTATATCGATTGAACTTTTGATGATAGGTAATGACGTATGAAATATTAAGCTTTTCCAAGCGTGACCTTGAAATTTTCTTGCAAGAATCGAAGCGACACTAATGGTTTTGTTTTTTCAACAATGAAAATAAGGCAAGACCAGTTCGTAGAACGATGGTTATGTTTACCAAAATTCGATTTTTAATACTTGTTATTGAACATTTTCGCTAGTTTATTATGGATGTGGAAGTTAGTTGGTATCTACATGTGTAATTCAGTAAGCTCGTAAATATCCATTTAGTGTGTTCAAATACCACAATTAGACAAGGATGATAAAATGAAATGACTTTTCTACAAAGGACTTTTTCCAGGAAAAAAGCCATAATGTAACTACAGTCGAACCTCTATACTGCGAATTTTTCTATACAGTGAACTTTTTCCTAGAACCTTGAAAATTCCACGATTTTCTTCACAAAAAAAAACATCTCTATAATGAAGTGTATTTTCTATATAACGAATTTTTTCTTTTGTGATTCAATTTTTGCTCTCCCCCTTTTTTAAAGTATTTCTGAAAAAATTTCAAGTTATTCTCCCTTTAACACATTTTATGGTGGTCATAAATCTTGAACTGGTTTTATTAGACCTTAACTCACCGAGAGCAACAGAATTCTGGACGTTTAAACCAAGAAGTGCAACCTTTAACCCCCATTCCCCAGTTCACTAGAAACATCTTCGATATCCTCTTTCACCCTCCGTGGAGTTGTCCCGTGTTCTAACTATAAAATAATGTATGTTTAATGTGACTTGTATGATTTAAATTGTAAAAAATTACTTTAAAATTCACTAATTTTAGTATAAAATTATTTTCTTAATGAAAAAACAGTGAATTCTTCGACATTCTTATTTCTTGTTTTCCTTGCAGTTTTTCTTTCTTTCTTGATGGGTAAAATATATAAAATAAACATAGATTAATTTAAAAAAAGGTGTAAATAATTACTTTTTTTAATATATGGTGTTTATGAACTTAAAATATTTGTTTTATGTGGTTTATAAAGTATATTAAAAGATGAACTTCTATTCAACGAATTTTCCATCTAACGAACTTTTTCCGGGATTTAGCGACTTCTTTATATAGAGATCCGACTGTATTAGTAAGACGAAATTTTATGAAAAATATACTAAAAGTTTTGTGTGTATGTGAAATATATGTTTTGCTTTAGTACTTGCTTAAATTATTCAATTTTTGTATGTTTTCACTTTCTACTTTAGAGAAATTGTTTGTGTAATAGTAGATTCCTTAATTTTGAGCAAAATAAAATTATTTTATTATTGTTATTCACACAAAGTTTACTGCACGAAATTTCAGTACTTAATTTTTGCTTATGTTTTTGCACATATATCCTAAAAAAGCGTGTATAGCGAATGTCCTTTTTAACTTTAATCCACATGGTTTATTATTTCTTTTAAAGCATTATAAATTAATATTTTTATTCATACAAATATGTTCTTTGTGGGGGGGACAGCTATTTGAAAAGAAAGATTATAAAAGTCAATTAACATGCAAGATTACAATATTTGGCTCTTATCTGTAATGTAGATCGGAATCCTAAATTAAAATAAAAATTTTAATTTATCTTATATTTTTTTTCTATTCTAGTCCAAAACAAGGCTTTAAAATGTGTTTTCTTAAATAAAGAAAAATTTATTTATTTATTTTTTGCTGGTTTTTTAAAAATAAGTTTTCATATTAAGGGGGTAAATTCAAAGATTTGCTTTACTTTTCAAGATAAATGAATTTAAGAAGAATATGCTCTTTAGAGGTTCGGTTCTACTGTGTATAGTTGCAAAATGAAAGAAATTCTTAAAATCCTCATTTATTGTTAATAAAAAAACATATAAGGTTGTATACATGTAAAGAAATAAAAACTCACTCATAAAAAAGGCACATAAAATTAATACCAATACCTATAAACTTTATTACAATTGGATTTTCTCTCATAAAAATTCCACATTTCATACAAAAACCTAAAACATATACAAAAGTTCCAGCGAGGTAAAGATCTCCGTTCAGAAAATGGAGCTTATGAAGACTTTAAATATCACAAGAAACTTGAATTTTATATTTAAAGTAAATCGTTGTACATAAAGTCTTCTACACAAAAATATAATTTTTGATTCTCGTTATCCACACTTAATATCTTATTTTTATTAATTAATTCTGATACATGTAGAATGGGATTTTTCCAAGCAGCTCCCCGTAGAAGAAGAATCTTCTTCCAATCGCGATAAGCATTGCTATTGTTAAAAAGTCATTGCAAAATTTCGTAGTCCATTATTTGGTCGCCAAGATTGTCGCCAATCGGAAGCAATCCTGGTAACGAAGTCGTAATGCATTACATTCCTGAGAATAAGGCTTAGAATTCTGGGATTGGAGGCTAGCTAGGAATGTCAAGAGATATCTGAAAAAGAAAAATGCAATTAATGAGTTTCATACTGAAATTATAAAGAACAATAATTATAATTTAATAAATATACGAAATTAATTTTTCGTAATTACTTTTTGCAGCAACATTCGGTTTTGCAAACGAATAAAATCTTTCATAGATTATTTTAAAAATACAGACGATTTTATACTTATTAAATTTGAAAATAATGCACGAAATGTAGGTTCTTTTGGTAAATGGTTTAAACGGAAAATAAAGCAATTTAATTATCGTTTCAAAAATAATAATAAACAAAATAAAATAATGGCAGAATTTTAAAAAATTTAGTTTTAAAAAATATGCACAACATTTTTTTTTATGTTTCACGAATTTCTATAGAATTTGTAATTGAACAAACAATATTCGAAAAAAGGAAAAATAAAATTATATCTGCACTTTATTTTTTTTTTTTATTTTTCAGTTTAAAAAAAATAAGAATGAAAAAAGTAAAAGTCTAGAAATATTCACAGATAAAAGAGTAATAATAATAATAATCCTTCCTAAATACCAGAGAGAATCAAATAAACTAATGGAAACTTTCCATTTTATTTACTCTTCCTAATTCACTATTTTGCGATATAAAATTTACGATACTTTGTATTTGAGAAAGAGATAATTATAAAATCCTATAAAATTAACACAATGCTCGCGAATTCAAAGTGGAGAATAGTCGAAAATCAGTTTTTTAGCTATAGGTGTACATCAATATAATTAAAAAGATTTAAATTCTCTAAAAATAATTATCAGAAATATTTATGCATGTCGCTGGAAAATGACGAAATTAGGAATTTCATGAAATCCCTAAGGGATAGGATCAGTTGACGGGAGATGTTAAAATAACGTCTCTTCAAGGTCATTTCCATGATGAAAGTAAGTGATTTTATCAAACCCTGAACTGTTTCAGTGAAATAATAAAATGAACTAGACAGGATTTGCATTTCAAAATGCTGTCCAAAGAGGTGGACACCTGGTGGGGGGGAGGAGGTCGAATTCTTGTATTTCCTAACCATAAAGGTAGTACTATCGATCCCCTAAATAACAACCCCATATCTTTAAAAAAATGGCATCTTAGAATTAACATAGGGATTACTTTAGTGTGTAAGCAACCGAGAGAAAAGATGTTACACATAAAAAATACCAGCCTAATTTTCTAATTATTTGTTAATTAGTTTCGAATAAATAATTTGTATTCCATTGACTATTGTTGTATCACTCACTTCTACGTTTAATAATGCACCCTATTTGTTAAATAAACACTTTTAAACTCTTGACAATATTGTTTCATCATTTTACTGAAACACGTCAAAGATTTGGTCAAATCCCTTACTTTTATCTGGGAAATTACCTTGAAGAGGCGTCATTTTAACATCTCCCATCATTTGATCATCTCCCTTAGAGATTTGATGAAATTCCCAATTCCATCATTTTCCTGCAACATCCACACTTCTCGAGTATTTAAACGTACAGTGCATTCTTTCTTGCGTTGAATAAAGTCTTATTTTCCAATGTGCCCATAAATATAGGGTGAATCAAAAGTCTAACCCTGATTATAAAAATCCATTATAAATAATCTAATATATATTATAAATGTGAAAGTTTGTGAGAATCTTTGTGGGTCTTTCACGCAAAAGCAACTGAATGGATTTTAATGAAACTTTACAGTAATATAGCTTATACATCAGAATAATACATAGGCTATAATTTATACCATAGGCTATAATTTATAAAAATTTGTAAAAAGTGTCCAAAATATAACGATATTTGTCAAGTAAGAAGGAAAAAATTCTGCCATCTGCAAGCAAAAAAGCCCACGTCAGCATATATCTATCTTTTGTTTGTGAAAAACTCTTTTTGTTTTGGCTACGCAAGGGGCTCGCTTCTAATTAATTCCTGTGATCAGAATAATGCCTATTTTTTTATTTAAGAATAAAACTAAGTTTTGAAGGGAGAGGTTGTTATAAATCTCTCTTTATTTTAATGGTTTTTTTATGATTTTATTATGCACATTTGGTAGTAAGAAGTTTATCTATTTTCAAAATAACTACTTTTATCGCTTCTGGTACTTAAAGTAAATAAACTTTCTCTTTCACACTACATCATTTGGACAAACTTTCATAATTTTTTTGTGGTTAGTAGTTAAATATAACGCTGTAATTTTAATTGAATATGTGCAGATATTGCATTTTTAAGTATAAAACTAATTATAACCACTGCACTGTATTTTTTGCAGTGAGTGAGTGAGTGAATATTAACGTCGCACTGTTCAGCTACACGAGGGCTTTTGGAGACGGACCACGTAATTTTGAACAACGGTCAAGTGACGGGAACGACACTTGAGCTGGCACCCCCTTCTCCTAACTACGACAACACACCAACTTAGCGGGAATATTCTATCAATACTAATCTGTAATATTCTTTGAAATCCACTCTTCCAAGATATATGGCAGCACGGGTTCTATGATGAGTATTTTAGTGGGGAAGGCGAACAATTTTGTAGCAGATATTGCGTTTTCAGCGGATTGCAAAGATTATTACTTTTGTCGCAAAAAAATAGTTAATGTCAAAATTTAAGTGTCTTATGGTTTTGTCTGTTAATGAAGACCTTGGAACATGATTTGACTCCTTATTTTAAGTGAACGGTGTACATAATTAATTTTACAGTGGAATATCTTTAATTAATTTATTAGCTCTAACGGATTAAATTTTCCAAAGTGGAGTATTTTGTTTATGTATATCCCTTAATTTGTACATGTAGTGATCCAAAAAAATATTGTATGAAAAAAACTGCAGTAAATCATAATGCGGTTGGATAAAGTATTAACGTGCATCGTACCCTACACGGCGGGTCTTACAAAGCTCTAATAAAGCTCGAGCTACGAAAGTAGCTAGGCATTTGCCAACTTGACTCTATCGTTAACATTTCGCTGTTTTGCATTGAATCGCCATTATAATTTAAGAAACGGCGTTGCTTGCGAATATTACAATTTTAAAATAAAATAAATACAACAGAAAGTAATATTAATGCATTACACTTTCAGATATAAATTATTTATACTACTTTAAGCATTCATTACGCAAAACTTTTAAGAATGTGTTGCTTTTGCTGAGCAGAGATCAGCTTAGGGAGGTATTTTGAAAAATCGACCCTCAAGAGTGTTACGAGGAATTATAAATTTAAAAAATCCTTTTTATCGGCTATTAGATCTACATAGTTAAAATTTAACAAAGGTATTTTTTTTCTTTCTTTTTTTGTTTAGCTGAGATACGCAAAAAGCTTTTTTTTTGTTTAATTTTCAATTCACATAAAATTAACTCATTAAAAACTTCTATTGTTTTATATATCTTACCCGTAAAAAAGACCTACAAGAAAAACAAGAATATAGAGGAAGAAGACATCTCAATTAAAATTAAGAAAACAATGCTATTAAGAAAATAATGTTACGTTAAAATTAATGAATTTTAAGAACATTTTCTAATTTAAAGCATACAAGTAATTTTAAACAAACATTATTTTAGAACACTAAAATTTATCGAAGATGTTTCTAGTGAACTGGACAATGGGGGTTAAAGGTTGTACTTCTTTGAGGAAACTTCCAGAGTTCTATTGCTCTCGGCGAGTTAGGCACTTAATAAAACCAATTCTAGATTTATGACCACCATAAAATGCATTAAAAGAGAGAATAACTTGAAATGCCCAGAAATACTTCAAAAACAGAAAGAAAAAAATTGAAACACAAGAGAAAAAGTTCGTTATATAGAAAAACATACTTCGCTATTGAGAGGTTATGTTACGAAGAAAATCGTGAAATGTTCTTGGTTCCTAGAAAAAGTTCGCGCTATATAGAAAAATTCACAAAAGAAAGGTTCGTAATATGGTGGTTTGACTGTATATAAAATACAACATTCTGGGCATTTTTGATTATAAAGAAGTTTACATCGAAGATTGGCCGTTTATAGGCTTAAGTAATTCCATAACAAACATTTTTTTTTCGTAAAAAATACAAAACATTGTATTTAAGTTAAATTAAAAATATTAAGAATTTAAATCTTTCTATTTCTCATTTTGTGTACTATTTTAAGTTTCAAGTTTTTATTTCCTGAAAATTTTGCAACATTTTAAAAAGGTGTCGTTTTGAATAACTGAACAACATTTAACGATATATGTAGAATTTGAATAAATCACAATTTAGGGAAGATTTATTTTGAGGTAAATGACTTTTATTACGTGTAATCGTCGTTTCAAACAACAAAGTAATAAACTGCTTTTTTTTTTTTATCTTTAGCAAACCATTTATCACAGCAAAATAAATTACATGAAAAAAATAATAAAATATAAAGAGGAAAAAGAATAAGTTGGAAATAAAACCTACTTCATACATTATTCTTCACTTTAATAAAAATATTTAAAAGTCTTTACTATAAAATGGTCCATAAAAAATTAAAATTTAATTTAAAAGAAAGTAACTATATACGTATATAAACAAAAAAAACCATTCATATAAAAATATAGCAAATAATTAGAGTACTTAAACTTATTAAAGCGGGAATTATTATATGGAATTATTTTATATGGAATTTTTAAATATCTAAAAAAGTATATACTAGTTAAATATATAAACTCTGAATAGCTTTTTCATTTTTTCTCCAAATAAAAAGTTTTTAAAAACAGGAAGGTAAACGATTTTTTTTTCAATTATATTGAATGCATTTTTGTCTTTCAAAAAAATTTTTTTTAACATTTTACAAACGAATAATTTAAAGCAATATCATTTATTCAATCTTCAAAAATACAATAACTTTTACAATTCCACAGAATTCAATTTTTAAGTAAGTGAAAAAAGCTCGTCATAACTTTTTATTCCATTAACATTTACTTTATCATTTCTTCTAAGCTATAAAATTCTTTAAAAATACGGCTCTCAGTTCTTGCATAAATGTTTCGAAGCATTTTAAATACATTTTAAATCACTGTATATGAAACTTCGTTGGAATAATAATATGTTTGGATGAAAAAACACTGAAACGTGTGTGATTGAAAATTACGTATTTTTTCCGAGTCGATGGCAACAGATGGAATGATATGGTTCACTGATATATAATTTCATGGTTCTGTGCGAGAAAAAAGATAAGAAAATGGTAATTATTTTTTTTCGAGGACTCATTCCTTTTTTAAAAACTAGTAAAACTGCGTCGAATAAAAAAATCAATTTATTGCGGAAGTTTGTACTTCCGCAATTGATTTGTAGTTCAATTTGAAAACTGTGGAATGTTTTTTATTATATATTCCATGAAAAATTTGAAAAAATTCACTAAATCTTAGAGTGCATTTAATAGACATTTTATGTAACTTTCATGCTGCCAATTTTTCTTTTCAGTTGTATTAATAACTTTCAAACTTAACAAAATACATAAAATTATCTATGAAAATTTTCAAGAAAGGTAATTGGTTTCTAAATGTACTTGACAATCATTAAACTTGAGTTCAATGCATCATGTTTTAAAGATATTTAAAGACCATTTGAAACACAGTTATAAAAATTAAAGCTGCATACATAACATTTAATGAATCGTTATGTAGTTTAATTCAATGTAAATCAGCGGAAAATACGTATACTCTTCTCTTTTATAATGAAAGAACTGTCATTGTTCTATGAGTTTAACAAAAATAATAACATTGAAAGAAAAATTTAAATCGTCTGTCATTAAATAATGTAGACAAAAAACTTATTTCTGATACACAGAAAGCATCATTAAAGAATATTTTTAAAAACATAAAACTGTTTAATAGTATTAAAATTTTTACAAACCTTTACGAAACATTTATTTTTAAGCAATTAAATTCATCATTTTCATAGCATAAAAGTTCTCTGTTCAAAAACATCTGCTTCCTTTATCTTTAAAATACAGGGGGTTTTTTTAAAGAATAATGATTTGCCAATTAGTCATTTCACAAGTTGTTTTATTGTAAAAATAATAAGCTACTACATTCTAATCATTAGGTATTTTAAACGTTTATCAAACTAAAGATGGCAATTTTCTTAGTTGTGCATTTTTACTTTTTACATTCAAGAACTTATTTTCAACAAAATTCGAAGTATGCACTAGTAAAGTAACTCAGAAGAATTATTATATGTTATTAAAACTCAATGTTATTACAAACAGAATAGAACTCGAATTTTTTCAAGTGACAGTAAATGTCGAACGAAGCATTCTAAAATAAATTTATAACTAAAAAAAATTAATACAAAAGTTTAACAATAGAAAATTCGTTGGAAAACATTTTAAGTGCTTTTCTTCACTTAAAAGCAGAGAAAAATTCTAATTTTTAAATAAATGTCATTACGCCGTCATTGTCTTTTTAAATTAACATATCGTTTCAACATTCAGTTTCTAAATGCAAATAAATCTTGCAATTATATTTTTAAAGTATTAATATATGTATATGTTTTAAAAAACCGGTTTGTATATGTTAATAAAAATGAAATAAATTAACTATATACCTTAATCTGCTAAACCGAATTCTTAGATGTGACAATGAAAGCAATTACTTTAAAAAGTGTATCAGACATTTTTAAGCCCTTTTTTCGTTTTATAATAATGTATCAAATATCAAACTTGTTCCACATTTCTTTTAAAAAGCTTTTCTTCCCTAAAAACTTAAGTTAAAATTTGAAAAATAAACTATACTCTTAACGGTAAAACTGAAAGAAATGTTTCTTTTTATTTTGTATGAATTAAAACTTTTAAGAATGAACTATTTTAAATAAAATTTTACAAACAAGGAAAATAATAATTCGAAGATTAATTACATATTTTCCAAATAGAAATGAATTCAAAATTAAAATGAATAACATTAATAAAGGCAGTATCATTAATAAAAAAAAAGCTTAAGCGTTTCTTTTTTACTGATCAAAATTATAAATTCAATAAAGTTTTAACTCTGCTTATATCAAATTGATGGTTGAGTAACTACTTTAAAGAAAATTAAGTCGAATTATATCTTTCTTAAAAAAGAAAAAAAAATCGCAAACGATTTAAGAATTATTCATTATTCTAAAACTAGTCGAGAACAGTAGTATGAAATCACAAACAAAACGAGAGTATTTATAAACAAGTTTTATTTATTTATTGTCTAAGCAAAAAACAGCTGCATACTTATCAAAACTATTTTGGAAACATTCAAAAATTAATTAATCATTTAAAAAAGAAATTTTAATAATTTAATCATGAAGTGCACAATGAGAGAGATTTTATTCGATTGAAAAATATTTACACTTTCTAAATATAAACACATCAGAAGCTAAGTTCAAATATATATTATCCATTACTATGCAGATCACGAAAGGAAACGTTTAATAACTGTCAAAATTTAAAGTATATGGCATTCAGATACATATTTATCCTACTTACACTAATTTCATAGGCTATCTTTTTTTAATTACAATCGCTTTTAACTGGCCAATTTATAAATAGATTTATAGTGTTATCTCGTAGTTCATCATATTCACACATTTCAATTTTAATCAGTTTCTTTTCACGATAATATATTCAATCAGTAACTTCGGTAGAATTCTTAAATTTGTATATAATTATTTACATCTCATTCTTATTCTGTGTAATTTCCTGCTATTTATAGTAATCAATAACGGTTGATAAAACTATCGTATTTTTTACAGCGATTATCTCAAAACATTTCGTGATATATAACTCTAATACTAATTTATTAAAAATCCCATTCTATGTCACTTTGAATTTGTAAATGCATTTTTAACTCTAGAGTTTCTATTTTCTCCTCTGGAACCTAGACTATTGTATTTGTTTGAATATAAAATGAAATACATCCAAAAATATGAATTAAAAAATTATTATTATTTTGGATTGGGTTTTTTTTCTTTCAAATTTGATAAATTTTTTTAAATGATTTCCAGAAGATTGATGGCTTATACTTGAAATAACAAAGTAACTATAAAGGTATTTCACAAATGGAAAGAAAAAAGTTAGCATACAGATAACTTCTTTATTAATTATTTTTTCAAATGCATTCCCGTAAATATACAATAGTTGCAGAAACTTCAATGGATATTAATATTGTACTGATAAATTCAAAATAGTAGATAAACGATAATCTCACGTTGTTTTGGTATTTTATTTAAACTCAAATCTTAGTAGTTAATGTTTTATTCTATATTTATTAATAAAATATCATTTTATTTATTTAAGAGTCGTTATTATAGTGTTTAAATTATATTTTATGCGTAAAAAATAGAGAAAAGGATTTATATAGTCTATACACATAAATTGCAGGCGATAATGATATGAGAAATCCTAGTATGAAATAGTTAATGCATTTTCAAAATGTTTATATAAAAAGCAGTTTAAGCCCCTTCATGAAATATTACACTTGGTTGTATTAGAATTCGCGATTTTGTTACATCTATTTCAATTTTTTCATTCCTTTTTTTAGCTGATTAGTATAAAATCCCTTTTCCAAAAATAAAGGCTTGAGAAATGGTGCATTACGAAACAAAAGTTATGAATTTTTGTCCTTATCTATCCTTACTCGTAAAAAAAGATATTGACAATAACAAACAAAAAACAATACAAAAATGAAAGAATTCATAATTTTTGAATATTATACAGTGACTTTCCCAGCAAGAGATTAAAATTCTTCCTCTCACAACATTAGATAAATAAAAATAATAAAATAATGTAAGCTCACCTTTCTTAAGGCAGTTCTGCCGCCACAGTTCCTAATCTCCTGCATCAATTGTTCCCGAGGATCAACTTGTGGTGTGACAATCTTCCTCTCACCAACACTGCGAAGTCCATTCAATTTGATAGATCCTTTTGACCTATCGACCGCTGGCATGGGAGGTGGAGGTGGAGGAACCAGGCTTTCTGTAAGTCCAGATGGGTCACTTGTTTGCTTTGATTGAACAATGTTCCCATTGGAAATGACCAGATGGCCATTCAGATTCCTTTCATTGTTTTGCTTCACAACAGGCTTCTTGTAAGTTGATGTTTTAGTGGGAACAGGAGGAGGCACCTTCTTGTTGTTACGTAAATTCTCCAACACAGGAGCTGGTGCGTTGTTCCTTAATCTTAAGGCACCGGCGTCTACGTCATCATCATTGGTCTCCGAGATCAACTTAAGGCTCTCAAATGATGGAAGGATGGTAGATAGGATCTTTGTATCATCGTATACATCCAAATCGCCATCTTTCCTAATTTCTGGGGGCAATCTCTGTCGGTTTTTGGTAGAAACCCTCAACTGGGGTGGCTTAAAGTAGTTTTTAGTCTTAGAGGACCTCAGAGTACTAGATCCATTTGTAATGGGTACAGGACCGAATTCCAAAGATGGTATGTTGATTGTAGACCTGGGCAAAGTAGAACACTTTGTAGGTTCGTAAGATAGCGAACGAGTCACCAGTGGACAAGAGGTTGGAGATTCATCTGAATAATCTTCCCCTTCAGGAAGGCTGTGAGATTGTCTAAGAGTTCTGGCATACTGGGGCACGATACATTCTTCCCTTAACATGGCGTGATTGCTTAACAGTTGCTGTTGCCAACGAATGAATTGTCTCTGGAGTTTAATATACTCACGTTGGAGTCTTTCTTGCTCAACCTCGAATTCTTGCTTGTCCTCAGAACTGAGATCAGATAATGATCTCTGGAGATGCTTTGACTTTTTAATTTTGGAAGAAGCACAACTTGGTGATCCTTCAGTGAGATTGAGTAGGGATGAAGATCTCCTCAGAGAAGATGAAGAGGTTGATCGAGAATGAGGACGAGAAGGTGGTGGATCCTCGTCGTCGATAACTAAGGCTTCGTTGTCCACTCCACAAAATTCAGAAGGTGGAGGCGGAAAGGTTTCTAAACCGTTCTCAAGGTCATCCTTTAAGTCCAAAACTAATCTTGAAGTTGACTTTTGCAATGAATAAGATATATCTTTTGAGTTATTCTCGGTTTCTATAGCCGAAACCAATCCGTTTGTTGAATTTTGTTTACAGTATATTAAATTAACGTTATTTTCAGGCTTGAAATTGGAAATCAATTTTGTAGTTGATTCCTGAGAAGGTTGAGATATGTCTTTCACTTTATCCTTTGTTTCTAAGCCCGAAGTTACCTTAACCGAAGACTTTTGCAAGTGGCAAGAACTATCGCCAATTTTTTCCTTCGGTTTCAATTCCAAATTAAGTCTCGTCAGTCCCTTCTGCGGTGAATAAGATACATTTTTCTCGTTTTTTTCCTGCAAATCCAAATTTAATCTCGTAGTAGATTTCTTCAAAGGATAAATGTTATCCTTTATATCCTCCGTCGATTCCGATCTCGATGGCAAATTATCCTCAGGGTATCGCCCACTAGGTGTGGACAAAGGGTGTACCCTAGATGTCACTGCACCATTTTCGACGACCGCCGTTCGTCCACCTCTCTGCTTAATGGCCAAAAGGGAAGGACCGATCTTCTGAGGGCTGTCCAGCGAGTAGAAAGCAGCCTGGATGCTGGAGGCTATTTCCTGTTGCGTCACTTCCTGCTCGATCCGAGCGTTGAGGGCGACCAGCGCCACCCTGGTCACGGAATCGCCTGCAAAAAAGGGAAAGGACACACAAATGAATCGTCTGCAAAGAAAAAAAACAAGGGGTAGGATCCGAAGCGTCTCGATCAAAGGTCAGCGCCCGTAAATCTGAAGTGAAGACGGTACTCTTTTTGTTTCAACCGTCTCCTTTTGTCATGCATGGTCTACGCCCAAACCTGATTCCTTCTCTCGTTTTGGTTTTTGTTTTCGTCTCTCGGATGGAATGGTGGGAATTCTTAAGCATCAGGGTCTGGCGCTATTGTTTGGCGCTATCTGCTGAGAGTTGCGTTTTCATTGTGGGATGATTTCATTCTATTTTATTTGCGGAGAGTTAATTATTTATTGCCACATAGAGCTTTCATAACGAGATTTAATTTTCTCCCGCTTCTCCAATTCTTTTTTATAAGGTTCACGGCGTTGTTTATAAATATGAATCATATGCGTTGAATTAGTGTGTTGATGTGTGATGCAAGGAGCTTTTTTCAATCAGAGGCTTGATTCTTTCGTGTTTATCTTTGAATTTGAGAAGAAAAGTTCATTGTTTTGTCAACAAACTCACATTGTTTTCTTTTTTTATCTTGTTGGAGTCTGATATGATTGCGCGTGGTGAGATAGGTGCGCAAAAATTATTAATTATATTCTTTTATATTCCATTGATCCCGTAGGAAAATAATTGCGTATTTATTCCTAACTTTGGATTTTTGAAATACGACCTGGATTTCTTTTGAAACTGATAAAGAGAAAAAGGAATCTTTTTTCGAAACGCCTCAACTTTTTTCAAATCTATTTAAATAAGCAATTTAAGGTATCCGACTACGTTCGGAACCGTAATTTTGCAAAAGCTTATAAATTGGTAATATATATGATATTTAATATCACACACTTAGTATCACACCTAGATTAGAAAACGTATACAAAATTGTTTTAAGAATATTATTACCATAAAAACTTATTTAAGTACAATATTTTAGCAAAAAATGAATATAGAATGACCAATTTTCAAAACTTTCTCCTTTTATGTGAAAAATTCCTCCAATATAACAATATTTTGCCTGTATATATCTCAGACCTCGGTACAGAGGCTCAACTAGAATTTTTGAAGCGGATTTATTCTTATTTTACTACAACAGAGGGGAGAGATTTCAAAAAAAAAACGCCGATAATTATTTCAATTGGTGGTAACTCTGAAAATAATGTGAATTTTTCAAAAATCGTAGTTCAGACTCTCTAGAGAAGTCTTCACTTTTTATAAGCAAAATATTATTTTTATAGAAGCCATTTTTGCAAAAAGAGAACGTTTTGAAAAAAGGTTATTCTAAGTTAATTTTCTGCCAAAATATAGTATTTAAATAATTTTTTTGTCGTAATATCCTTAAAACAATTTTATACATGTATCCTAATCTAAGCGACACTTAATATCATGAAAATTATCCATTTAAGTGCTATTTTAAAATCACGTTTTCGAACGCAGTCGGATAACTTAAACAAAAATAAAGGAAAACATAGCTTAAAATATCATTTTAGTAGCTTTAAAAATTAGAAGCATACGCTTTATCAAATAATTGCCTTAAATTTACTTCGTACTTTAAAATTCATTAAAGCTACAATAAATAAGCTATCAATGGATTGAAAAAAAAATATGATAGTTGAATTATATATAACATTTTAATGTGAAAAACACGCAACTCCTCCCCTACTTTGAGTTAGGTGTTATATTTTAGAACAGATTCACATACCTTATGGTTAGGGTGGCATTAGGTCGATCGCGGTCGACCAGTGGATCACCAAATTATTTTGAACTGAAAATTAGCAGTTATTAAATACATACCGAAATATACAGACTACGTCTTCTACTGAATATAACTAATGAGAATTACGAGGAAGTTTATTTAATTGCATTATGTATATAGGTAAGTACACATATTTTGATTTTATCACTAAGCTATAATAAATATTGAGGACCTTTTTCTTAGCTAATCACACCTACGACACGGGGTGGATTGGTAGAAAAAATTAGAAATAGCCCGAACCCAGGAAAAGTTTGCCCGCTCCTGTTTTATGGTATGTCAAAATTTGAATAGCAAAAAAAAAAAAATTTTAATGTTTTCATAATTTTAAAATGTGCTCAATAAAATTTAAACCTCATTTGCTATTAATACATTTTTTATTCAGATCTACGAATTCCTTTGTTTTAACTATCAGACTATACTATATCTTTATTTGTTTACAATTTACATGCTTAAGACATGTACGCGCGCACACACACATATAATCAGAGACGTCCTCGGGGAAGGGAGGGGGGCAAAGTGTATCCCATAGAATTGTTAAAAGTATTATATAAAATGAAATATATGTGCAAAATCCGAATATTGGACGAATAACTGCAAACACACATTATAGGAAAACATACCATATTAACTCGAATCTAAGCCACGCCTTTTTTTCAACACAAAAACTTCTGAAAACCGGAGGCGGCTTAGAGTCGAAAGAAAAAAAATGTTGGATGGGGCAATTATAGGTTCATGTATGTATTTAAAAGTTTATAATACCAGTAAAATAATTAATTATTCACTTCTTATTAGTTCTTTTAAAATATTTTCATTTTTGCTGGGTAAATATTTCAATCTAATCTTCACATTTTCTTACCCCCCCCCCACTTTACAACGATTGCGACACTAATGCACACCCAATAGAGAGGCTTACTCACTAACAGTTTCATCCAACCACAGTGCTTCCACTCGTGCAAACTGAGAATTGACTGCCCTTTTACAAAATTTACCATTGAATAAAAATTAGAAAAGTATTTAAATAAGAGTAAAATTTAGTTTATGAGCCCCAGTTACAGTGGCCTCCGACGACAGCCAATCAGAACACACTGCGATTCAACAGAGTTGAACGCAGCAGAATTTTTGAAAAATAACTGAGTTGTACAGAGACCTCCGACGACAGGAACATCCATCAACCGGACTGATCGCCTCTTCCACCCCCAGTGATGACGTCACCTCCTTCGCACGTGCCTCACGTCAGATGACCTCATAAATCTTCATGCCTGGAGCCAACAGCTAAGTGAAGCTCTGCTCCTTGCGAGCTGCTGCTTAAACAAACTTCAAAGGACTGTTCGACAAACGCAAAGGACTATGAAACTACTTTAAGGAACTTTGTCAACTGCAAAAGACTGTTTCATATTTTCAAAAGACTGTTAAAAACTTCAAAGGACTTTTTGTAATTTCTAATCACCACTTTAAGGACTCTAATACATTGCCGATATGAGACGGAGGGTTATTAATTAACCCAGTTTCCCAACGAACCCCCCAGCTTTCTTCAATTTTTGTAAAACTGGATACCGATAAACCATTTTACACTGTTTTTTATTTTTCAGAAAAACTTCAGAAATTGGGGTGTGGATTAGAATCGATGGTGGCTTAGATTCGAATAAATACGGTGTATATCCTTGCTAAAGAACAATAATTTAAAGTTTTAATTGTTAGAATTTTAAAATGTTTACTTCCTAATTCTTATAAACTTCGAAAGTTCAACCTGGTGATTTACGGGGTCTCAGGGGTGTTAAATTTCTCTAGAGGTGTGAAAATATAAACAATTTTCAAACAGGTATAATTCTTTTAAATTTAAATTAAACAATTCGAATCTCTTACACATTATTTATAAAGGAATGGGGCTTCAGAAAAGTATAAAATGTTTAAAATATAATCATAATTTTAAAAATTAAAAGCATATGAAAATAAGAAACTTGTCTATAAGAAATATTTATCAAATTTTATATCGCGCATGCTTTTTTCTAAAATAGTAGCTTTAATTACTAGCTATAAGTTAATTTATACAGTTAAATGTATTCTTATTACACTGTAGCTATTTTTATATAAATAGAATAATAACTTGCATATTTTAATAAATAAAAAAATACATTTTTAAAAATATTTAAAAAATTGCAATATTTTACAAATATTTTGAAATACAAAAGGTATATAATACTAAAATTAGGTAGGGTTTAAAGAGTATGATGCATTTATAATTGTATAGTTTTATACATCAGAGGGGCTACTATTTTTAAAAACAGCGTGCGTGTGCAACGCAAAAAATACTTAATATTTATTATAGAATTTTCACGTGCCTATGATTTTTAAAATTATTATTATATTTAAAACACTTTATACTTTTCTGAAGCACCATTCTTTTATAAATAATGTCTAAGGGATTCGAATAATTTAATTTAAATTTAAAATAATTATACCTGTTTGAAAATTGTTTATATTTTCAGACCTTTAAAGAAATTTAACACCCCTGAGTCACCTTACCTCAAACATTTCACACAGTTTGAATTAATCAACTACGAGTTTTTCCCAAGTTTTAAGTTCTAAAAACCTCCCAACCCCGCCACTCGAACTGTTCCTCAGTTAAACAAGCATTAACCTCTCTCAAACCCTCCCCAGTAACTCCCCAATCGATGTAATTTCTTCTCAACCCCATTTTATTAAATAATACCTAGCTTAAGCGAGACGGATGACACCCTAGGAGTAGTAAACACACCGGAGTAAAACTGGAAGAACACGACAGATTTCCCACGCATCGAAATCGTTCCGGATTCCTGCGCATTGCTGATCGGAATGTTTTTGCGCATGAGAAATGAATGCTTCTGGAGTTTGGTTCGCTGGTGATGCGGAAGGGCCCCAAATAAATCCCCTCACGAAGCGAGATGGTTCTGCACGAACGGACGGGGATGAGTCAAGACAAGGTCAACTCGTGCGACGAGAGGTCATATGGAGTTGTCAAGTGAGGGTATCTTGAGGAACTGGGCTGTACATTGTTGCTAAGTGGCATATAACATAGTTGATTGTATTGTGGTTTCTTGAGGAAATGGGAAGAAAAATAGTACTGATTTATTTTGCTTGGCTGATTTTAAACATTATGTTAAGGCTCGATAACGTTGTTATTATCACAATCGCAAAAAAAGTAATAGTAATTAGTTAAATATTAAGGAAGGAAAATACACTGAAAAATTAAAAGCAAAGGTTTTACTGGTAATAGTACTTTCTAGGATTTAAAATTTCTGAAAATAAAAAGTGACCGTGGAAGTCTAGTGGTTATGGTGACGAGCTTGTGGCCGATGTGTCATGAGTTCGAGCCTAGTGCCATTGAAGACCCGTAGAAGGGGTCTGATGCACGTTAAACCTATCGATGCTCAATGTCAATCTGTTGGCATGGAGTCTAAGTTAGGATAAGTGGGTATCAGCTCAAGTATCGCCCTCGACCAAAGCTCGTCCCCTCCAATACCCTTCTCTTAACTAACCATGGTCCATTTATTTCTAATTTGCATCACTTCAAATTAAAAGCTACTCTCAATTGTCTTTGTGGTTCTGTTGTGGACGCTGATCGTTATGCATTCTTATGTCCTCTGAATTAGGATTTTCATTTGGTCTCCCCATCTCAAAATGCAAAAAAAAAAAAAAAAAAAAAACTGGTTTCAATCTACCATTAGAAATCCTTCCACTCACTCTAAACTAAACCCATGTATTAAAATTGCCTCTACAATCCGGGATCCAATTCCTTATACGAATCCAATGGTTTTTTTTTGTCGTGTTTTTTTGTTTTTGTAAGATACATTTGTATTGTATATGTTTATATTACTTTTGATGTATTTGTGTGCAAGAATTCTAGAATAAAGTGCATTCTTTTCCCTTCTGTTACCCTTTATGTTTTTTTTATTATTATCTTCAGCTTTATATGTTTGCACATTGCGCAATTACATATGTATTTCGCTAATTTCCCTTTAATTTGTAATATGTAAGTTTAATGTGTGCTACTGTAAAAAATGTTAACTAGACATTGTTTAATAAAGACTAAACGTGAGGGTGTTTGTTTCCTGGGTGATCGTTCTGTAGCTCTAAACTCCTTTCGGGTGAACTCGGTTTCTTTGAGCATTCCGCCAATAGTGCGATGTAAATCTAACTTTCAAGAGTCTCACTGGAAAAGAGCTTTCATTGAAATGCATAACATTCATTGAATTGGAAGATATTATATTATTAATTCTTGAAGTTAAACTTAACTGACAACATAGAAATTATGTATTTTCAAAGATTTTATTAAATTTTTTAGTTTAAGCTAGTTTGTGATTTTTTCCAGTTTTTAATCAGAATAAGGATGAATGATAAAACTTTCTTCAGCAAAATGAATAAATAAATCCAATGCTCCATGTCAAAACATTCCATTCTGAAAACAAAAGCAGCTATTGGAGACAGACCTCATAATTTTGAACCATGGGCAAGTGACGAGGACAATACAAGAGCTGGCTTCTTTAAAGTACCACTCAATGTCAAACAGGAGGACTTAAGTCTCGGCAGATTTAATGTGCGTCAGCCTTTCTATACGGCAGCTCTTCAGTGGAACTAAGGCTCGAATTCATGACTCGACTTAAGGCTCGAGCTCCTTACCGGGATACTCCAGAAAGGGTCGTTGACATCCTGCCGAAACTTAGGAAAATACTAGATTTGGGGCATAAGTCATGGCAATTATTTTTTTTTCTTGTAGATAGGTGAACGGGTCACAAACGTGTATGTGTCATGTGGAAGTTCTGAAGGCATAGTGTGTGTACAAAAGAACAAAAGATTCTGTAATAGCTGGTAGTAGCACAGCGAGGGCTGTGAAATCAGTCAGTTGGTGAGTGCCGTGTAAGATGGAATTAACCCGTGTTGAGCAGCGTACTTACGTCAAAATAGCCGTTCTCCACGGGAGAAATTCGCCCTGTGACTTTGATCTCCTTCCCAAGATTTAGGAACCAATACGTGGTAGACGGTTTGCAACACAAGAGGACAATGCTAATGCTGTGCACCAAAAGGTAACTCGATTCACACATGGAGCGGCAAATACTGTGGCTGATGGTATTCAGCGCCTCCCACATTCCAGAATATATGTACACAGTAGCTCTCAAAAGTGTTTGTATGGTACGATTTACGCAAAAATTTTCAATTTAAGAATTTTTAAATATTTTTTGGTTGCCTCCTATGTGTGTATACTATGTAAAACAGATTTTATGCTCAAAATTTCATAAAAAGCTAGCCATATAATTTTTTTAAGGAAAAACTTAAAACTTGTGAAGTGATTTTAAAATGCTACTCCTCCCCCTACTAAAATTTACATACACACATGAAATTTGATTTACAAGTACGTCAAACTATGTATAACAAAAGTTGGTATGGGTTTTGCGATAACAAGATTGGTATTCGTGCAATACCTCTGTTTATGATTGCTTATTAAATATTCCTTAAAAAATGTGTAAATTCTGAGTTCAATTATTTTTTAAAATATAAGTATTGCTTTGATTCAAAAATACATACCAACTTTTGTTACATGTACTATTGGCAATAGGTAAAAAAAATTCAAACCATTTGGCACAATAGAAAAAAGTCTTAGCATTTTAAATGAATACAAACTAGTTATTTTATCCTTCTGAGATAAGTAAGTTTAACGTTTTGATTTGCCATAGGGATGTGAATAAAAACGAACGTAAAAGCTATCATAATTCTGTGTTTTTTAAGTTTAGAGCTTTCAATTTTTGTGAGGTTTATAGAAAGGTATATAAAGAATAATTTAGGCTAAAAAAATCAGATTTGATTTTTTTCTCCGATTTTGGTCAATTGAATTGTGCTGTGTGTCCTCTTAAAACATTGTATAACTACTATTTAAAAAAATTAATAAGCAAAAAACTTTTAAAAATTATACCACAAAAGTCTGCGTACACTTAAAAAGAATCTCAACATAATTTTAAATATTGTATTTTTTTTCTTAATTTATTATTTAGTAGGATATCTTTTAGCCTCTCGGTAAAGATTTAATCAGTTTTTTGTAATTTCGGCATCAATAATCCCCCATTCTTCTGTGATTATTGTTTTTACTTTCCATTTTGTTTCCTTACTTTAAATTCAAATTCTCACCAAATATATTTTACTGGGCTTAAATCAGGAGTTTAGGAGGTGTTTTCAGAATTTAGGGATAGTTATAGAGACACCAGGGGCGTACGTTGAGAGCAGTGCGCTTGAGAGTATTATCTTGCTAAAAAATGAAGGATGAATAATTTCGAATTGTTCTTCAAAATTATTAAATTAAGCTCATAGTTCCCAGTGCCCTCAAAAATATCAAGTTATCTAGTCCTGAAGCCGATTTACATTTCCCATACAAGAACACCCACACCTCCATGCTTCACTGTTCCAACTAAATTCTAGGGATTAAGTTTAAAAAAATTCAACATTAACAGCAAGTTGGTTGGGTTGACTGCAAATTCGGACGCGTAATAAGTTTGGAGAAGGAAAAATGAGACACTTATAATCCCAAGAATTTAGTTGGAGCAATGAAACATGGAGGTGGAGGTGTTCTTGTAAAAAAATTAAAATACTGATGTATGAATTTTTATTAGTCGAAAACATTAAATTTTATAGAAAATTGTAAGCGTACCAACACTCTTGAGAGACTTAAAAGTATTTTCATAACTACTTGTAAGGGGAATTCTTAACTCACTCAAATGGTTATAAAAATATATATTAAAAACCCGTTTTAATTAAATTTTTTTTAAAAAAATCGACCAAGATTAATAAAACGACTAATATGGTTTTAAGATGACTAATGTTTACTTTTGACTAAGTAAACCTTTGATATATGAACAAGGGGAAAATCATACAAATTTAATTTTTTTTAAATACATTCTACTTAAAATAGAGGTTAACCCTAAAAGTACATGGAAGGAAGTCCTGCCCTCTACTCGAATTGTTTTTTTAAAAACCACAATAGTGTTATTTTTGATGAGATTTACAAATGAAAATAAAATAGAGTACAAGTCACACAGATATCAAACCCTCGTAAAATATTCTAAAAACACCGACAAACGCCCACAGTTTCCGTTTGCTGTTGGTAAATTTATGAACTCAAAATTGGTTTATCGATGTTGATCCAACAAAAATATTTTTGGCATTAAAATGTCAATTTGAGATAAGCCATAATATATTATACTAAATGGAAAATGCATAACTATGCTTTGCTTGATATTTAGATTGGACATGAATAATCGATCGCGGGTGTGACAAATCTGGAAACATATAAATCTTACTTTTTATTTTTATTTTGCAGACATGAATACATTTTTCTAATGGCCGATATTTGTGCATCATATAAATGAGTCATTCACATATGCATATATATATATTGTGTGTGCATATATATACACAATTTCAAGCATGCTGTAATACTCAGTCTTACATTGCAATAACGAAAGAGATAATATCAGCTTTTTTGGATTATCTTTCCATTTTCATTTCTAGAAACAAATGGTACATTGTCTTGCTAATCCTTGTTCTGTATCGAATATTTTTATATAAGTGTATCTAAATTCCTGACTTCAAAGAAAAATTCCCGCCTTCCCCGCGAAGAAAATCCCGTATAGGAAGTATTTCAGTACCATAGACAAACTGCTTCTCTTAAAAACACTAGCACTAAAAATCTCATTAGAATAATTAAAATTATGTGCAAATCAGCGATAAAAAAGAAAAATGTATCAGTGTCTGTACAGAGAACGGAAAAAACGGTTGTGGCGAGCATTTGGTAGAGAGCTCGTACGGTGTACGGGCAAACCAGTTAAGGGGTAAATGTAGAGTTAGTGTATGTTACAAAATGAGTAGTTGTTCTGGGGGTTATAGACAACCTTCTGGGCAAGATAGATAACCTTATGAACGCTTTAAATGGAAATACTTATAAAGAATATTTTAAATTTAACAAAAAAAAACAGTTTAGAGCTTTATCACATTTTCAGTCAAATGCTTCTAATTGACAATAACAAAAGTAGTAATTAAACATTTTGCAAATTCCTTGCAAAAATTATTCAGTTTAAGAGAAACAATACTTGTTAACCAATTATTATTAATAATTATCAGATATCTCTTTTCTATTGAAACGAGAAATAACGAAAAAAAATCCCCTGTGTCTAAATGTAAGCAGTATTCGTAAATAAATGATGAATTATTGAAAATATATTTTCGGTGCAATTGAAAGTATTTAACATCTGCTTCATAACTTTTCTGATATCATAAGAACGGGAAAAGGTCATAAACTAGTGAAATTATAAAATCGTGTATATTGACTGCATTTTTTTTCACACTTATTAAATATAAATTTTTCTCAACTATTGGTTCTAATTAAAATGAATATTAATACTTAGCCTACATTTATTATATTCTGTTGCAATATATTTCGGCATTTTATTAGCTGCTTGATTTCTATTTTCATTGCACTTGTTTGTTTAATACCATTTATATTTGCTTTATATTGCATTACTTTGAGGGTCTGGGTTTTTTTCATTAAAATAGTTTTTTGTAAATGCTCTTTGAGTTAAATGTACCCAATTTTATTTTTACGCGAATTAGGAAGAAAAAACAAACATTAATTTTGCTTTCAAATTACTTGTTTTAATTTAGCTCTATAGACTAAAATTCTAAGAATACTTTATTTTACTTTTTATATTTGCGATATTGGAGACAAGGAATGTAAAGGAAATTTTATTTGTGAGAATTTCCAAAATTTTTAAACCTTAATGTGTGACGAATATCCAGGCTGGAGCCGATAGATTTTCTGAATGCGAAAATTGTAGGCACGCATGTAAAATATCCCTTGAGTATCAATTTGGTTCTGGTACTATCGAAAAAATTAAATCACTGCAGTATTTAGCATCCGAAGAGAGCTTAAATCAAAATTAATTCAATTCAAAATCAATTTGGTAGCCAGAGCCGCCACTAGATGGTGCCATCATGAAATGGCTCTCCGCATTAGGAAAAAAAATATCAAGATATCGAGCTCACGATACCAAACACAATGGTTAAGGTACGTGAAAGAGAACAAAAAAAGTGACGAAGACATATTTTACTAGTGCTCAAATTTCCAGTTGATTAGCGAAGAAGTAATTTGGACAGACCAACAATTTCTAACTGTATTATTAATCTTACCCCCTAAAGGAGAGAAAGCACGAAATGAACAATGATTCTATGTCTACTATATACAGCGGGCCACAAAAGTGTTCGTACACTTGCAATTTCTTATAAAATTTAATGTTTTCGACCAATAAAAATTAATATAATGTAATTGTAATTTTTATATGATATCTTCAACTTGTTCTTAATGGAATGATATAATTGATTTTTTTTTAAGAATAGTATAACTATTTTTTTATAAAAAAAATTATTATCAAAAAGCTACTAAAAAATTACGCAACAAAAGTCTTCGTACACTTAACAAAAATCTCAACGTAGCTTTAAATATTGTACTTCTTTCTTAATTTAGTACTTAGTAGGATATCTTTTAGTGTCCACAATAACTTTTAAGGGTCTTGGTATAAGATTGAATCATTTTTTTGTAATTTCTGCATCGATTTTCCTCCATTCTTCTAAGATTATTGTTTTTACTTCACATTTTGTGTTTATTTGTCATATTTTCTTTTTTTTACATCAGAATCTCACCAAATATTTTCTACTGGATGAAATAAAGTGATTGAGGAGGTGTTTTCATAATTTGGGGACAGTTATAGAGACACCAGTGGGGTACAATGGGAGCAGTGCACTTGGCGTCATTACCCTGTTAAAAAATTAAGTAGTCTCCAATATCCAAATTTCGGGTGGATAATTTAAAATTTCTCTTTAAAATACTTAAATAGAGCTCATGATTCATAATACCATAAAAAATACCAAATTACCTAATTCTGAGGCCGATTTACACCCTTACTCCAGAACACCTTCACTTCCTTGCTGAAGCATGGAGGTGGAGGACTTCTTGTTCCACATAAATTCATGGAATTAAACTCCTTATTTTTCATTTACAAGCTATTATAGGCCCATCGGAGCCAAAAATGTTGAATTATCTGCCATCCTAATCAATTTACTATCAATTTTGAATTTTCTGAAACTAAATCCCAAGAATCTAGTTGGATCAATAAAATATGGAGGTGGAAGTGTTCTTGCGTGGGGGTGTAAATCGGCCAGAAAATTTGGTGATTTGGTATTTTTTATTGATATTGTGAATCATGAGCTCTATTTAAATATTTGAAGAGAAATTTTAAATTATCCGCTTAAAATTTGGATATTGGAGACTACTTAATTTTTTAACAGGGTAATGACGCCAAGTGCACTGCTCTCATGGTACCCACTGGTGTCTCTATAACTGTCCCCAAATTGTGAAATACCTCTTCCATCACTTTATTTCATCCAGTAGAAAATATTTGGTGAGATTCTGATGTAAAAAAAAAGAAAACGGGACAAATAAACACAAAATGTGAAGTAAAAACAATAATCACAGAAGAATGGAGGAAAATCGATGCAGAAATTACAAAAAACTGATTAAATCTATACCAAGATGCTTAAAAGTTGTTGTGGACACTAAAATATATCCTATTAAGCACTAAATTAAGAAAGAAATGCAATATTTAAAGCTATGTTGAGATTTTTAAGTGTACGAAGACCTGTGGCGAAATTTTTTAGTAGCTTTTTGATAATTAATTTTAAAAAAAATAGTTATACTATTTTTTAAAAAATAATTATGTCATTCCATTAAGAATGAATTGCAGATATTATAAAAAATTACAATTACAATATATTAATTTTTATTAGTCGAAAACATTAAATTTTATAAGAAATTGCAAGTGTATGAACACTTGTATATAACTCATGAAAGCTATCCGCAAGCTGATGAATTTAAGTTAGGCACTGAACTTTTGGGAATAAAGCAAATTAACAACCAAGTTATCAAATAAAATCTTTTTATGTTTGACTCATATATATTTTTCTTTTTTTTTTTCTAATTTGCTTCAGGATTGGTAATTACCATTTCAGACCTAGTACAGTCCCCGGAGCTGGTATAAATTTTCGGTATGGCACCATATAGATGAATTTCAATTGTCACAATCTAATTTTGATGTCCAGTTTTCTTTCCAGAGAGAGGCACCTGAGCTATGACGATGCAAAACTCCACTAGGAATTTAATTATCCTGAGAGCACTCAAGCCTGACACTTCAGTGAATCTTTAAGGTATCCGACTACGTTCGGAGCCGAGCTTTTCTAAAGTGCATAAATGGATAATTTTCATGATATTTAGTGTCACTCAGATAAGAATATATGCATAAAATTGCTTTAAGGACATTTTCACAATTTTTTTTATTTAAATACAATATTTTGGCAAAAAATTAACTTAGAATAATATTTTTTCCAAATGTTTTCCTTTTGTGAAATAGAATAATTAGAATAATATTTCGCCTGCATATAGCTCAGACCTCTGTTCAGAGGCTCAACAAGAATTTTTGAAATATATAACTTAGAAGTGGGTTTATTCATATTTTACGACGACAGAGGGAGCAATTTTAAGAAAAAAACGCGAATACTTATTTCTATTGGTGGTAACTCGGAAAATAATGTGAAATTTTCAAACATTCTAGTTGAACCTCTGTAGAGAGGTCTGAGCTATATACGGGCAAAATATTATTATAATAGAACCATTTTTCACAAAAGGAGAACATTTGGAAGAAAGATTATTCTAAATTATATTTTTGACAAAATATTATATTTAAATAAATCTTTTTTGTCAAAATGTCCTTAAAACAATTTTATGCATGTATTTTAATTTGAGTGACACGAAATATCATGAAAATTATCCATTTATGCGCTTTTTTAAAATCCCTGTATCGAACGTAGTCGGATACCTTAACATACCACATGGATGCTATCGATTTTTTGCATCATGAAAATTCGCCGACTTCGGCCGGGGTCGAACCCGCAAAATCGGACGTTCAAGGCCAGCGCCTAACTAACTACGCCACTTAGCCGGAAAATTATTAAACATAATTGGCTAAATACACGACGATCACATGATAAAAACAATCGCGTGTTCTTCATTGTAACTCAAAATTGACTTGCACTCTTTTTTACTTGTAAAATTTAGATAAAATTTCAGTCTTTATAACTGGTTAAAGATTCTATAGTATCATGCAAAAAAAAGTTATGTATCAAAATATTTCAAAAGCTTTTTTGTTCAAATGGGAAATGTCTATAAATTTAGAAATAATCATCATAAGTATCAAAGAAACCAACTTGTTGCATTACATAAATTTTCGAAAATTAAGCTGGTCATAAATCATTCGAAAAATAATGTTTAAAATCATTCGCGCGCGATTAGGACTTGCTGCGTGTATAATGAACTAAAAAATCATGTATGTAATGTAATGTATATATGAATTTTTTTTCCACTAATATACAACTTCCACACAAAAAATTAATCTTTTTTAATTAAAGTCTTTTCACTGAAAGTATTTTGTGGTGCATACGGAATGAATATATATCAGACTAGTTTTGTAAAAAGATTTTTAGAGTATTATATTAAGTAATTGAACCAATTTATTTCTAAAATCGTTCTATTTAGTATGCTAATTATGAATCTATATTATAAATTTGTTTAACATGTTTTGCTCATTCTAACAATTTATTATAGTCTAAATTTTATTGAATTTAAAATCAAATTACTCTACGAACTAAAAATTTCAATTCAACAAGGATATTATATAATTAAAACGATATGAGAAGGTGAAATATGAATCGAAAGCTCATTTTAAACTCTTTGGTTATAACTTTAAACTAGACTCTTATGCCAAATTATTAACATTAATCAAAAAAGAAAATAATTATTAAAGTATTGAGTCTAAAATTATTAAAAACAAATTATAAGAGATATTTTGTTTTCCAAATGTTGTGAAACAAAATGGAAAAGAATGTTGAGAGTTAAACTCAACATATTTAATACATTATACTATTCTTGAATTCGCTAATTAAAGTTGAATTGCTTTAAAAATACTTTTACCAAAAATAATACGAAATTAAATTACAAATATTTACAAAATAATTATTCATTCACGACCGAAAAAGTAAGCAGAAAAACTTATTCCAAATAAAAAAGCTTTGTAGTATTTATATAGAATTAAAAAAAATTCAGTTGTGGAATGGATATACTCTTAATTATTCTTCTGGTATTTTAATTTAATAACGAGCCTAAAACCTTCAAATAGGAAATGAATTAATTCTGTTCAATATAACACTATAGATAAAAAAAATTACATAAAGATATCAGAAAATAAAAAGAGCTAAAAGTGGAAAGTCTAAAGCTGTATGCGTTCATTACAATTTTCTCTGTGTTAAGCAAAAAATAAATTTTAACATTTATACAGAACATTTACATAGCACATTTTTACAGAAAAATGTTCTATAAGCTAAGGCGAAAGTTTCGCTCTATCTGTTCATTTGTTTCCTCCTTATTAGAACAAGTAATATTTTTTAAAAAATTAAGATCAACAAAGAAAATTTTTATTTTAACTAATTAATTTTAATTAACGAAAAAAATGTATTAACATCAAGTGTCATCCACTACAGTAAGAAAAAATCGTTAGAGAAACTTAATGGCGCCATCTGTTGGCACTAGTTCTAACTTCATCAGAAATAATGCAAAAAAAATTTAAAATTGAAAAATAAAATTTAATTAATGAATTAATATTTGAAAACTGTATTAACATCAAGTGTCATCAACAACAAGTTTAAAAAATGCATTTGAATTTCAATGGATGAATAAAAAATATTTTATTAATGATTGAAAATTTGATGATGATGATGATATATATATATATATATATATATATATATATATATATATATATAGGGAAGAGAGTGAACTAACAGTAGATATTGAAAAAGAATACTTTTCTTGAGATTTAGGCTTTTTAGTAGTGCAGAAAATTCAACAATGACAGAATGAGACCGTGAAGAATTTTTGTATAAATTATATGTGAATGCTTTATCGGATTGTCCGAGAGATTCTTCATAAGGAACGAGATATAGTTTAAAACCCTGTTGTGTATCATTACACTTAGGTGAGTGTTATACAGTTTATCATACCAGAAAAGTATTAAAAGTTATATAAAAAATATCTCACCAAAGTTTCATTTTAATTCATATTGTATGAGGAAAGTTTAATTGTTATGTTAAATAATTCGTGAAATGTGATAGCTTCTGTGCAAAATCTCTAGATGACAATAAGTTAAAATTCAAAATTTTGGAGAGCTTTTAAATTATATCGTAAAAATTCCGAATTAAAATTAAAAACTGTTACTTCAAACTATTCCAGAATATTTTACATAATTATTATTGTTATTAGTGTCAGTTAAAACTGTTATTATAGTTATAGCACAAAAAGATTGTGGTAAAAAATTTTAAAAATTGGGATTGTGGAGATATTTTATTTTAATTTGTATATAATACAAGCGCAACATATATGATTTAAAAGTACAAGAAAATTACGATTCAAATTCAAAACATTTATCATTAGATTTTTGTATAAATAGTACTTAAAGACATATTGACGCCATCAAAAATATGTCTGTCAGTTTTTCAGAAAGTTAAGAAATTTCCTTGGTTACAAAATCAATAGTTTTGAAAGGATTTCTCCTCTAATGAAGTTATTTTAAATACAAAACTGAATGAGTACCTTTTCGAGCACTAAACTAAATATTTCTCTAATATTAATTTCTCTTTCTATTAATTTATAAAATATAATACAAAGATTTTTGGTTGGTGCTGAAAAAAATATTTTTAAAAATTTACTGTTTTAATAGCTACGTATTTCGGCTCCAATTCATTAATTTTGTGAAAGCAAATTGAATATAAAATATACCATTTAAATAAATATAATGATGAAAAGGATTCGAACTAAAAGAAAAATTTTACAATTATTAATTTTTACTATCTTTTCATAAGTGAAAAAGGCGTCAATAATTTATATTTCCTCTAAAAAATCATTTACTTCAAACTATTGTCCTAATTATTTTTACTTAAAACGGTTAGTACGCAAAAAGTGATGGATTCGATATTGTTAAGGCTGTTTTCGGCTAATGTTAAAGAATAGGACCCGAATTCTGAATATTTTTTCAGCTATAAAAGTACTCGAACATTAATATTATATATTCTGGCTTCACTATCCTATAGAACAGTGATGTCCAACACGCGGCCCGCATGTGGCTCACCAGTACTAAGTACCACCGACTCTTTTTAAAAAGTTTTTAAATATCAGATTTTAAAATATTTTCATTTTGAAATTTATTTGAGGGGAAACTTATATATTTATATATACAAGGTATTTACCTGTTACCTGTACTTGTTTTAAATAAATCCTTTTTGATGATAGAAATCACCTTTAGATTAAAATAGATTTATATTTTATCAAACAATTACGTTTGATTTTACTATAGTAAATTACTTTTTTAATAAATTTAGAATTGAATGTATTACTATGGAATGTACATGATTCTCTGTGTGTGCGACATTCATTTCTCCTCCTCTTTTTCTGTTTGGAGTGCCCAAAAAGCAAGAGATAGTCAGAGATGTGTTTTTTAAAGTTTTAAAAAATATTCAGGATGGTTAAGATAAAGGGCAATGTATACTTAATCGTTTGCGAATGACAGCACAATCAAATTTCAACAATGAGTAACGAAAGATCAAATCAAAAGGAAGACCGTAATTTTCAAGGAAATGGCAACTGGAATATTTTAAGTATTATTGGATCACTGCATTATTGTATTATATAAGCATTATTATATTATCTATGTTTGAAGCATTATTATATTATCTATTTAATGAAAACAATAATAATAATTCATTCTGTTTTAAATTTTCACTCCAATAAATGTTTTTTTGTTTCCAAATCTGATATAAAGGTACATATTTTTATGTGCGGCCCGCGAGATTATGTTTTTGCGAAGTGGCCCGCAAGGTCATTTGGGTTGGATACCCCTGCTGTAGAGAATCACTTATTTTATCATACTACGTATTTTTATCCGTTTGACACATTTTTACTTTTATAAATTGTGTTTCGCATTTTTTCTCCTGCACCGTAATGCTAAATGTGCGCTCTCTTTACAAGTTAAAAGGAAAAACTAAATATTTATGAAATAGTTTGAAATTTTAAAAACCCTATATTATAAACAAATGCATGAGTTACAATGTCGCAAATTTTTATAAAAATTAAGGCATTTTTTCTGTTTGAAAATGTGCTCCGCGTTAGTTTCCCGCTCTCGTACATATAACGAAAACAGCCTTAATATAGTATCAGAATGAATTTACATATAAAGAAGAAATTTTAAAAAAGACTAACAAGGCATAATATTTCAGAACTGAACATAAATATTTGATGGAAAATACAAATAAGATAGTAATCTAGATAAAGTCAGACACAACATATTTTTTGATAATTCATTAAGGTAGACATTATTCAATTGGAGAAATAAGATCCTCTAAATTTTATTCTAAGTATAAAATCACATTTTGTTTGCAAAATCAAACACTTGTTCGTAAATATTTAATTAATAAAGCTTTCCTAATTATACGCATTTCAGGTAGAATTATTAAGCAGAAATTTTAAGATATTCTTAAAGGTGAAAATGTCTTAATTTATTAATCATAAATAAGAGGACAAACGATTATTCCACTTAAAATTCTTTGCATAAGCTTGGCGAAAATTATTTATTGTAGTTGCCAATATGGTAACCATACAACGGAAACAGTCGCAGTGAATTGAAGGTGTCATTAGAGAGAGAATATGAGTGTGTGAACGAAATATGTGAAAAGTTAAATAATACAAAAAATAAGAAAGGATCTTTGCAAATCAAAAATAAATTTCGGGCCTAGGACTGAACATACGGATAATCAATTTTAAGCTGGTCTGATGATTCGAACTTTCCTCTTTTAAAATTTGCTATTATAATATGTTAATATCCAAAAACACAAAAGGGTACCGTAAGCAAAACTTCAAAATAAGTGAATAAAAAGTTTACCAAATAAGGGTTTAAAGAATATCAGAGTGTTATAGCAACAATAGATAAAAAACTATACTTACGGAAGAATTAAAAAAATTATAATCATGAAATGATTGTGAAATATTATCGACTAACCTAAATATAGATATTAAATGTATGAAAAATAGTATTTCACTATTACCGGGCTGATGGTACCCAGCTGTTTGCATCAAATATTAAAATATGTAAGTAGATTAAATGCTGTTAGGTACTAAATGTGTGTTGGAAAATGTGAAATCGGACAAAAGTAATCTTAATTTTCCCATCTAGTATGTATAATATCCTATTAGCATAAATAACACTGAAATAAATGTTATTTTATAGGAAATTATTGCAACTATGTAAAGTGTTAACGGATGTAATAAGCAAAAGAAAACAATTTTAATAACAACGACGACACCTAAGTTTGTACCCCTCTCTCCAAACTTCTACACCAACGTGAGGACTATATGCCTTGATTTATTTAATGTACAGCAATCGTTCTACATGTCGGGTCTTTAGTGGTACCAGGACCCGAACTCAAGACTCGAGAGCAACAACGCCGGTCTCACGAGTTCATGAACATTACCAGGAAGTTATGCTAGAATTTTACCACTGTGCATGCATATAAATTGTGCAGATTATTTTGAAACAGACGATTTTTATAGGATGGATGTATAAGAAAGAGGGTGCAATATCTTATTTAAAGTATGCAGGTTACGTATTAAACGTATTACATTATTTTTTTCATTTATTGAGATCTAGGACAGAGACAAAATGTAAATAAGGAATTAAATATGTTCTTAGATACATTTGTAAAATCCCATTGAACATGAAATTTTTCTCATTTCCAGCCAAACATATTCACTAATAAAAATACCTGATCCAAATACATTATTGGAGGAATGTCACTCCGATTGGCAACATTCTACTGGTTTGAAAAAATAGTAGACGAAATTTACAAACGTACCATTCTTACTATTAAGCCAATGGATTAATTGTGACCATTTTCATAGAACATAGAGCCATGCAAGAGTGTGTTTCAAATATTTTTTATTAAATAATGTAATTATAAAACGAAAATATATTTCATTAATTAATCAGTTTTAAGGCTTTTATACAGGGTGAGCCAAAAGTCTTGCCCAGATTATAATAATTCATTACAAAATAACCGTTAGTAAAATAATGCAGGAGTGGTCAATCCGCGGCCCACCTTGAATAATTTTACGGACCACGAAATTCATTACAACTTTAAAAAATGCGATTATTTTGTGGAATATCTTCGTTTTCTGTGTAGTGTTTTGTAACAAATAAATCCCACATCTGTTTCTATTTTTTCAAATTATTTTTGTTTTTCAGTTGTATTGAGATCGACTTGCAAAAACGAATATCCCACAAATAAATAAATTAAACATTATTATAAAAAAAAAATAATAAACGGAAACATTTGTAAGAAAGGCATCACTTTAGGCCGAAATGGCGTCTGTTCGAGAGGAAACCCAATGTGTGCTTTGGTTTCACGAAACGAGTTTGCCCATTAGTGTTCAGAGTAAGTTTCGATGTTGTTGTGAACGTCCTTTACGCAAAATCAATAAAGCGATGGAACGAAATGTTAACAGAAACATGCAACATAACGGAAGACACGTTAAGGAATACTTGGCGGGAACTGGAATACTGCCTAGACCATGAATGGTGAACCAGCGCTCCTTGTGCCATTAATAACACGCGGCAAAATATCTTGGGATCCAAGCGATTTGCATTTTAGTTCAAAATAACTAAGTTCACTGTGAAGTATTATGAGCAAACGCGAGTGATCGGTCGCTGTGCACCTGGAGCACGGTCGTTTGTTATTGTCTTGCCTTTGTTACATCGGGGTTTTCAATTGCTAATGATGCAAGGTTTGTCTACGCATACTCAATTTCGTTGTTACAACTCTATTTTGAAGTTTATTTGTGTTATATTTACGATTTTTAACTGTTATTTAACATGGCTAGTTCAGCAAAAACACAAAAAGTGCAAGACAGTACATGCAACAGAAAATCTCAAACTGGTTGGACGGTGGAATATGGTATGATAATTAAAGGTGACAAGGTTGGTGTGTGTTTTATATTCTGGAACAGTGGTATGTAGAATATCGTCAGTAAAATGGCATTTTGAAACAAATCACAAGTCCTTCTGTCAAAAAAGTGAACCAGAACAAAAAGAATTAATTGCTTAGAAACCGACTGACACATGATTCCGATACAGCATGCATTATGCTTAAAGTGGCATCTTATAATCCTAATATAAGTTATTTGTCATCTAATCTGCAATAACATAAGTCCCATTAATGTTACTTTAATCTGAATTGCATGTGCAACTAAAACATTCACTACTATCCTGTGCAAAATGTATTTTTTTCACATTAAAAATAAAGAGTTTTGAGTTATTAGCATTTAGTTTCATTATTTTTCCAATAATCACGAGTCAAAATTATTTGACGGCACGTCTATACTTCATTAAACATTTCTTTAGAAAAAATGGCACCTTGATTCATAAAGGTTCACCACTCCTTTGCTTAGACACTCTCAGTTTAGTTTTCTCAGAATATTTTCTCTCTCATTAGTACTTCCTCTATATCCGAACTAAAAAATGTCTAATTATAGTATATTAAGTGCAATAAATATTTATAACCAGAGTAAGATTTTTGGTGTTCACCCTATTTGTATATTTAAAAATTCATTGAATAAATTTTTTTAAATCAATATATCCAAACATATAACATGAGAATAATCAAATTGTCAACAATATTTGACTCAATTTCTTTATTTTATCTTTTCATAAGCACGGAATAAGAAAAATTATAATTATTCTATACTCTTCAAACACAGAAAAATCTAATGTGCAATTGACTTTTTATAAGTTATGAATGGACATAAAAGACAATTATAATTAATAGCTAATTTTTTAGTGAAATAAGAATAATATAGTTGGGAACATATTTTTATTTCCGTAATCCAGATAATTCAAATGCAATCAAATGGAATTCTAAAAATATCTCAAATAATATTTAATCCGGTAAAACATATTTTTAGAGAACGAAAAATATTAATTTAATATCAAGTTATTTTAAAAAATTATCTATTTTGAATAAACTTTAGAAATATAATTTAAATAGTGTGACGGATCTATACGCGTTTTTCCAACTAATCTTCTTGGGAAATCTTTGGGCTATCAATTCGCGTTTTCCATAACCAACCCTTCGGAAGAAGAGAATCGTGATATTTAAATTAACTTACTATAAATAGGCGAGGTTTTCTAGCTTGAGAGAGAAAAGGAGAGAAAATATACTCGAGCCAGTTAAGATTGCTACTGAAAGTATAATATTAGAATTATAGTGATTTTATTTTTTTTAGAAGGAAACTTTAAAATGACGATTGTTCACTAGGACTGAATTGAGATTAGAAGATATCGGATGATAGTTTAGATCCTTTATTAAGATAAGGATCAAGTTTGATAGTCTCTTAATTATTCACATTTACCGTCGTTGTTCCACTTTCACGGTTAACATTAAGACATTCTCTTACTATTATTAGTTGAAAGTGTGTCTGTTCTTTGTGTGGAAATAAATAGATTAATTGGATCATGTCGAGTGTTTCTTCCTTTCCCTCCACACATCTAGTTGCCCGAGAGAGAGGCGCAAGCCTCTTACAATAGTAACGATTTTTCAATTCCTGCTATTAGTTCACTCTCTCCCTATATATATTTATGTATACATATATATATATATATATATATATATATATATATATATATATATATATATCTTGTTCAAATTTTCAACCTGTAATAAAATACTTTTTATTCATCCACTCAAGTTCAAATACAATTTTTTAAACTTGTAGTGGATGATACTTGATGTTAATACAGTTTTTCCAAACATCAATTCATTAGATAAATTTTGTTTTTCACTTCTAAATTTTTTCAGCATTATTTCTGACGAAGTTAGAGCTAGCACCAACAGATGGCGCCAGTAAGTTTTTCTAGCAAATTTTTTATTGGCTTTAAATATATTTTTTTGAACTTGCAATGGACGACACTTGGTGTTAACACAGTTTTTCCAAATATTAATTAATTCATTAATTAAATTTAATTAACTAAAATAAAATTTTTCTTTGTTGATTTAGTAGGAATCGACTTTTAAATTTTTTTCCATATTACTTGTTTTTTGTTAATGTTTAACTAAACTAGCAATAAAATCATGTTACATAGTCTGTTTTCCTTTATTATTTATCAATAAATCTATCCTAATAGGAAATGTGTTTTTTGAATAACAAAACTATTTATATTGTAGTTTACTTATAAAACAACGAACTTGTTTTAATGTCAAATTGTTTATTTTTTCAGTTTTTATTAGTTAAGATGAAGGATACTTTATTGTAACATAATTGCAAGTAATTGCTATCAACACAATCCTTTATGTGAACAATTATTTTCACATTATTTATTACTTTTTCTCTTTTCAACTAAATGTTTCTGTTTTATAAATTTTTGCAGCTGTTAGTGGCAACGAATATTTTAAAACTATGTTTTTGGTAGTTTTTTTATTCATTTAGATTCCAGTATGGTTTGGACATTTTTGAATGCTATCAGTTTTGTCAAATTCAAAGTAGTGCAATTTTTACTGAAATAAAAATATCGTTTTGTTTATTTGTAAGACGTTGTATTTAGCATTTAAAATAGAAACTATTTTTTATAAGCCCTGTAATAATAAAAGTCATAACTTAAGTATACATCTTTTTCATATTAGCTTTTATATACAAGATAATATATATATATATATATATATAACCTTCAAAATACAGTAAAATGCTCAAAAGTAAGCGATTATTTTTTTTATAAATTTGTGAAATATGTTGAGATTATTTTACAATACAATAGAAGTAATAAAAGCAATTCATGAGCATTTTCGTTATAGATTTTGGAATTATCATTTGATTAGTTGTGTGTGTAACATATTCATCAAGATCAATATAAATGTCATGAATATATTTATATGAAAGTAAAATAATGTTTGTATCAAATATATGAATAGATGGCACTTACGTATTATACCATCGATCAACATCGTCAAATCAAACGACATCACCAAATGCAGCTATATATAGCTAGTAATGGGGAGAAATCATCCCCACTCGCTTTCAAACACAGCAAGAATAACGATGATAGCATTTGGCGACATTTTTTTAATTGGCGATGTGTTTTTGTTTGGCGAAACTTGTAGAATGCGTAAGAACCGATTAAATTAACAAGTACAGTAACAAAAATATTATGGTCTATTATTTTGTATATGATGTAAGAAATAATAAAGTATGTGTGATAGTAATCTTAAAAAGAATTCATAATAATGGTTTATATATTACAACAAATATAAGCACATCGGGTAATCACATGTCATGAATACTTAAAACAATACAAATATCATATAATACAAAAAATGTGTAAAAATGTGTGCGAAAGATCCAGAATTAAATGAGAAGTGGATATGTATTTTTAATGTAGCAATAATATACATACCATCATTGCTTTGTTTTTCAGTTTCATTTTTTCGAGTTTCGATGCGATCTTCAACAGTATTTTCAATGCTGTTTTCAATAACAGGTTCAGGAGGAAGAGGTATTACGGTTGATTCCGTCGGCTTGGAGTTTTCTATAAAAGAAAAACCTTTAAATAAAAACAGAATTTGATTCGTGTGTTATTTAATGCGTTTTAATTTATAATTTTCGCTACTTATGTTTTATACCGTCGACCAATTTCATCAAATCAAAAGTTGTCGTCAATTCAAAAAATGTCTCCAAATGCTGCTATCGTTATCATCACTATATTAGAAAACGCGTCGTTACGGTTTCCATCATTGACTGCGTATCACAGCGTTTGGCGACGTCTCTTGATACGGCAATATTGGTCGACGGTATAATTCGCACAAGTATCTATTTTTCTTACTGCATTAAAAAAAAAGTTTATGAAAATATATTGCAAACAGTGAAATTACTTCTTTGGAACAAAAAACAAAACAGCAGAAAATTATGCTTTAAAAAGTGCTCTAATACTTAAAATGATACATGTATAAATCATTTTGTGTGTGTGAAATTAAAGTATAATAACTTTTATCACCAGAGTCATTCTAATTCGATTTTTCCTAGTGCAGGGATGGCGAACTAGTGGCATGCGTACCATCAATGGCACGCGACACAATATTTCGGCACGCCAATGATCAAAATAGTTCGCATTTTATTTCAAAATAACTAAGTTCACTATAAAGTATTACAAACAAACGCAAGTGATTGGTCCCGGAGTGGCTGTGAGCACCCTGGTTTGTCATTGTCTTACCTTAGTTACGTCGTGATGTGGAGATGCTTATGATGCAAAATTCGTCTACGCATAGCATAGTGAATTTCGTTGACACAACTGTATTTTACGGTTTATTTGTGCTATATTTACGATTTTTAACTTATTTAATATGACTAGTTCTGCAAAATAACAAAAATTACAAGATAGTAAATGTAACAGAGAATTTCAAATTTGGTGGCGCTAGAAAACTACAACGATCGGTGTCATCCTGTGGTGTGTGATATAATAGATATTACGAGTCGACTGAATGGCAAGGGTTGTGACATACAGTTCTGCTGGATACCAAGCCACGTGGGTATTACAGACAACGAGCAAGCGGACATCGTCGCTCGGTCGGCAACAACAGAATTGCCGCTAACAGTTCCTCTTTGTGACATGAAGCGCGTCATCCAGCATCGTATTGATAATGAATGGCAGGAATCATGGAATTTGCAGACTAATAAAAAACTGCATTGCGTAAAGTCTGTCATTGGAGCTTTTGCCTGTAATGCCGATGCGTAGAACCGATGTTAACCCTTAACTTCGCAATTTTTTAAATTTCTATGAAAAAATTATAACAGCTAGTTCTCAAGTAATAATAAAAGGGAAAAATATGAAAGAAATCAAGCAGTTTTAATTTAAATTTCAGTCATTTTTTTGTTTGTTGCAGAAGTGCTGTAAATTACAAAACTTTTTTTATGTTAGGATTTTATTATTCATCATAAAATGTTTAAATTTCTTACCTGGTAATTTATTTCGTCAATAGACAAGAGGAAGCATAAAATGTAATGGATTCTTTTTATAGCAAAAACACAGTTCTTGAGGCATCAGAGATTTTTATAATTGTTGTGATTTCTGGAAAAAATTTACTTCCATCTAGTGTCAAAATTAGCATGTATTTCGTTGCAGTAATCTTTTTTTTCTCAGATAAGTGATTTGTAGGTAATTAAAAAAATAGTAAGTCTGTTAAATTAAAATAAATCATATGTTGCAGAAATGCAACAGTACGAAGTTAAGGGTTAAGCCGACTCTGCTTCGCATTGGTCATACTCGTTTTACGCACAGGCATCTTTTATTGGGTGAGAATGCCCCAGAATGTCCTTCATGTAAAGTCCCGTATTCTGTTCATCACATTTTACTAGATTGTCCAGTTATTAATCATCATCGCATCATTTTTCTTATACATCAATTTTATCTATATCTGATTTGATTGGGGAAAATCCCCATCCAATCTCTGCATTCTTACGTGCAATCGGTATGTTACATCAATTATAATTTTTTATAGATTTAATACAATCTGATCTTTTTATAAATGAATTATTTATTTACTTTGTGAAAATCCTGAAAACTTGAACATCATTAGTATTATTATTATTATTATTTATTTATTTTTTAATTTTTTTTATATTAAATTATTTTTTTTCAATAGAAATTCTACTGAAACATTTTGAGCAAAATCTTTTATCAAATTATTTACGATTTAGAACCAGTTTTCAAAGTTTTATAACTTTTTGAATCATTGTTTGGCGCAGCTTCACCTGATTTGGCTCTTGTACCATAAAATCAAACAATCAATGAATCAGCAAAATAACAAAAATTGTAAGATAGTAAGTGTAACAGAGAATTTCAAACTTGATGAATCTAGAAATATGGCATGATTAGTAAAGGCGACAAAGCGGTGTGTGTTCCGTGTTCTGGAATAGTGATATGCGAACATCATCAGTAAAACGGCATTTTGAAACAAATCACAAATCCTCTTGTCAAAAAAATGGACCACAGCAAAAATATTTAATTGCTTAGAAAAAATTCGGCAGATGACTCCAATTAAGCATTCATTCTTCTAAAAGTAACATCTTACAATCCCGATATAAGTTATTTGTCATCCCCACTCATGCACAATTGGCAGCAACAGAAGTCATACTAATGTTACTTTAATATGAATTACACGCTTAACTAAAACATTTACAACTGTACAGTACAAAAAGTAATTTTTCGTAGTAAATAAAGAGTTTTGAGTTATAGTATTTATTTTATTTTTCCAATAATCACGAGTCAAAATTATTTGACGGCACGTCATTATACAATTCTTTAGAAAAAATCGCACTTTGATCCATAAAAGTCGCCACCCATGTCCTAGTGCATAATAAAATTTCTGTATTCATTTTGTTTTGATCTACTGCGTTTCTATGGCAACACAGAATGCAAGAATTAAAAGCTGTGACCACACACCAAAATGAGAGAGAAAGAGAGAGATAAAAATTAAAATGGCATTTTTATCCATAGTACATATTCTTCATTAATAATGATTTTTAAACAATGTGGCTTCTAAAAAGTAATGGATTATATATTTTAAAATCATCTTAATTAAAACACAAATTATTTAAAAAAATTTAAATAATAGATCAAGCTATTTTAATTAAATGTTCCTTTTATTTGAGAATTTTACATATTATTTAGGATAAATATAATTATATTAACTTCTTCCACAAATTCTGATAAAAAAATATTTAAAATGAAATATAACTCAAAACATTTATAGAGAACACAAAAGTTTTATACTACTTCTTTTCATTCTCATATTTTACCGAAATAACAAAACATAAGTTCGAGACAGAGAGAGAAATCATTATTTTTTTAATCCCAAACACAAACAAAAACAAGTCAGTAAAAGTTTCGTTTAATAATTTAATTTTAAAAAAATAATCAGCTTCTTTGTACTTATAATGAAAGTATATCTCTACACAATTTTACATTCTTGCTTGCAAGTTGGCTCGGTGGCTTAGAGGTAGCGAGCCCGCTTCGATAGCACAAGGTTAAGGGTTCAATCCCGGTTGGAGTCGATAGATTTTCTGGATGCCAAAATCGTAGACAGCCTGTCATATGATGTAGAGCAAGTAAAAGACCCTTTGAGTAGCAATTTGGCTCTGGCACTCTCGGCAATATTTAGCATTCGACAACAGCTTGAATCAAAAGTAATAATTTAGTAACAAGAGTCGCCAATAGATGGCGCCACTGTGAAATGGCTCTGACATTTGGGGACTTGCCGTGTCTGCAAAGGCGAAGTTTCTAATATCAAGCCATTTAAAAATAAAAACATAATTGTGTGTTAAGAAACCGGTTTTAAAACCGTTCTATGATTGCAGACGACTTTTAAAAATGAATATTTTAAAATAGAATACACACACACATTCGATATATGTATATTTGATGATTTTATTCTAAAATAAAATTCGTCTTAGAGTTTCAGATGAATTAAGATAAAAAATTAAGAAATATATATATTACAGCTTCAAATTATACAGGGATTTATTATCTTCGCTTTAATTTCGGAAAGAACTTGAATATGTGATCGTATCTCTATTCACGTATACACAGATATTTAAAACAATACGAGATCGTCAATTTTTTCTCACCACGGTTTTCGAAAATATCTAAAAACGATTTCTTTTTCGGAAAGTTTCTAGAAAAAATAGCGCCAAATAATTTCGATTTTACATTAAATTACGGATAAGATTTTAAGTTAAATTAACTGAGGAAGAGGTAGTAGGGAATTTCTTCTATATAAATACGGATATATTTGCTCTTTAATCATCAAATAAAAATAACAAATGGTGGTAAAATAACACAAGAATAAACTGATAGTTCATTTTAAGAATTCTTAATATTCGATTATCACTGATGCAAGTAATGAACAATTTGTTTTCAACTAAAAGATAGACAATCAGAAACAGACAGCTCCAATCAATAGGGTGATATGGAGCTCATTCACCGGAACTGATTTCTCTAACTATTTTTACACAATCTAATCTGATATAATTGTGTTCAAAATAGAACGCGTCTTCATTAACTGTGAATTGATAATGAGCTGTCAGATATTGCACGGGTAAACAAAGATGACTTCTTCGGAACATATTGTACTCTCGGTACAACGCCTTGAATGAACTAGAGTTGACTGAACAAAGAATTAAAATGCCTTTATAAATCGTAGCATTGAATAAAGTATATGGTTTCATAAAAACTTTTAAATAAATTCTCTTATTTAAAATTATGAATTCAACCATTTCCGGTATAACAATGAAATGGTTCTAAGCAGAACATTTTCTGCGTTTTTATTTATTTATTTCTTGCACATTTATAGACGAGTTAAGATTATACATGCAATTGCGCGCAAAAGTATTCGTACATTTGCAATTTTCTATAAAATTTAATGTTTTCGACTATAATAAAGATTAATATATAGGAATTGTAATTTTTTAAAATAATATCTGCAACTTGTTCATTTTGAAATACGTAATCAATTTTTCAAACATGGCATAATTATTATTTTGAAAAATTATAAGTCAAAAACTGCTAAAAAATTACACCACAAAGACTTGATACACTTAAAAGAGTTTTAAATACTGGTGCATAGATAAAGGGAAAAATAAATTGATTAGTATTTTAAGTACTGCTACAATTGGAATTATGTTTAAGTATTTGAGTTTTTTAATGGTAGAAAGTCAAAGTTATTGGAAAGTCAAAGTGTGTGTGTGTGTTTGAAACCCGCATATTCCCCTTCCATATAATTCCCTTTCCACCCTATTGTAGAATCAAACAGCTTATATTAGACAAATTTTAAATTATTTTCGATGCGTTTATTTTTCAAATAAATGAACAAAACGATTTAATTTTGAAATGATAACTAATCTAAATGAAGCGTCAGGTTCGGTTGCGTTACGGAATTACTCGACTCCAGTTGGCAATCGTGCTCGGAATGGCGACTTTCATTTAGTTCTGAATAAGAAACATTTTAGGCACGTGTTTTGTTTGTTTTTTTCAAGAAAAAATTTCATGCACACTTTTTCCTGTTGAGTTATATTTTTTTAATAAATGTTACTGTCATGCATCCCACTTCCAATGAACACAAACGAGTAAATGTGAAAAAAGGAGTAAAAGCGAAAATAATTGGAAAAGAAAGATTATTCTTATAAAGGAGATCGAAGGTAAGAAGAAGAAAACATGGGATTTATTTTTTGAATCAGTTGAAAGAGCATTTAAGGTCAAAAATGCACCAAAAGAATTAAAATCTTAACATTTATTGAAGCCAATTGGCGAGAAAGTTGCGAATATTTTGGTATATACTGGCGATGACAACTAAGAGATTACGAGAAAATAAATAGTACGCAAGTGCCATATATATATATATATATATATATAATCTGCTTAGTAATTTACACATAAATATTTTTCAATTGGACTAATTGACATTTAAATCTTATATACTCATATATAAATATATAAGGATGCATAAATATTTAAACATTGCCCTTTACAGAAAATGGATGAAATAAACAAATCCACCGATGAATGAGTATGAAAAAGAGAACTACTGAACACCTGTCGTTAAAGAAAACGCAGTACATCCACCCGATTGGATTCTCTAGCCCAGAATAAATCAGTTCTCACTTCTATCGTGTGGTCATAAGCACACACAATTTATTTATTTATTAGCAGAACTTATACTCCTAAAACATACACTCGAATTAAATGAAACTGAAAAATAAATTTAACTGTTTACTTTAAAGATAATATTTCCAAGTCCATCAAATTAAAATGCTTTTTGCTTCTTGGACATCAAAAAATTTCAAAGGAAGACTTTTGAAAACTGATATCAATGAAAATTACCGACTTGTGTCAATTAGCGACTCGGGGCCAAATTTAATCCAGTTAGAAACTGTCGCCAAGTGTTGCTAATTCATACCTGGTATAACATCAACAGAGACTTGTTCTGACTTCATCTCAGGATGACCAACATCTCCATCTGAGTCATTTGGCTGGATATCTCCACCAGGATCCTTCTGGTCCACATGACCATTCTGGACAACAGGAGGTGGAGGCGGAGGAGGGGCTTTTCTCTTCTTCGTATTTGGGACAGTGGTGACCTGAGCAGGCAGATCCTTAGCATCAAGACTGCTGACCCCGGAACTGTCACTGGATGCCTTTTCATTGATGGCAACGCAGTGCTCTTCATGGAGGTAGGAGGAGGTGGCTTCATGGTAGCCACTGGAGTCGGAAGAACTCTGTCTGGAATGAAAGGGAGGCTCTGGAAGGACTGGCGGTGGTGGAGGAGGTGCTGGTCGACGTTTTTTGGGTTTCGATCTAGTTTGGTTGGGAGCTTCTGTGATTTTTATCGTCGGAGCAGGGCGGTGATGGGGTGTGATGCCATTTGTCAGTGACTTCTTCAGATCCTGGGAGGGTTGAATTGTCATTAACAATTTATAATAAGATAACAACAAATTATATAATAGCAACAATAAAAGCAAAACAGATGAATTTTTAAAATGATATATAAAAACTCAAAATTTAAAGGATTGGTTTAATAGTCTTAGAGGAGAGAAAAAAATTAAATTGTTATGTTGCTAATATTTGAAATTTCAAGCCATTAAGGCTGTTTTCGATTAATGTTTAAGAATAGGACCCAAATTCGGAATATTTTTTCAGATATAAAAGTACTCAAACTTTAATATTATATTCTGGCTTCACTATCCTGTAGAGAATCATTTATTTTATCATACTACTCATTTTTATCCGAGTTGACACATTTTTCTACTTTTATAAAATATGTTTCGCATTTTTTCTCTTATACCATCATGCTAAATGAGCTATCCCTTTACATGTTAAAAGCAAACACAAATTATTCATGAAATATTTTGAAATTCTAAAAACACAATATTATAAACAAATGCATGAGTTACAATGTCAAAAATATTTTAAAAATTGAGGCTTTTTCTTTATCTGAAAATGTGCTCCGTGTTAAATTCATGCTCTTGAGTATATAGAAAAAACAGCCTTAAAAGAAACCAAATTCGATATATTTCCAGAATTCGACTATCAATAAGACGATCGCTTTCGTAATTTTTTTGTTCCACTGGAAATTTAAAACTTTAAACTATTAAAAGGAGCACAGAAATAACAGCTGGAATTTATAAATTTACCTGCGCGATTTAGTCAATAGTGGTTTTTTCTCAGGTATACTAATCTTGCTTTATTTTCATTGTAATTGTGAATTAGGATCAATTTCTAGAAAATTTATAGGCGATGAAGTATTAAAATTTCTTGAGCCCTTGGCTCTTATACAAAAGTAGGACCCATTTGTGACCCTTTTTAAGTAGGAAGTATAGCATACGTTGTCAAATACTCATATAAAGGGTAACCCTAACAATTGAAATGTATAATATTATATAATTCATAACACTTAACAAAAATTCTGTATAGAACCATTTAAATGATCCATTAACTTATATTTACGGCAATGCTAGAATCTAAGCGATGTATTTAAGTAGTAATTTTAATAATAATTGCCTTCCATATTGGATAATTCAGCTCAGTTATAAGACAAATTATTACAAAAATTACGCAATTAAACTGTATCTTCATACCGATTCGAGAGAGAAGAGTGATGATAAATAACTACAGTATATTCATCTCTTTGAAAGAAAGAGCATTTGGAATACTAAACGTATATTATCTCATGAAAAAGTATTGACATTTTGTCCTTCACCTACCCACACGAAAACAACACCAATTATTTCATGTCATTTTAGAATAGTAAATCCTTTCATTCATATAAACGAAAAAGAAAATTATTCCATTACAAAAAAATACCGATTGACCGGTCGCCAAATTTTCGCCATCGGTGCGTAATTGACCTCGAATTGATAGCAACGCCTTCGTAAATAAAACCGGTCCAAAATAAGTAAATGCTTGACTGGATAAAACGCCGACCTTGAACTTAAACCAATGCTTTCAAAATTGACTCGAATGTCATATCAATCAAAGGGTAAAAAAAGGAAATCTGGAATAAAATTCTACGGCGTCATATTTTTATTTGCTTTAAAAATGGTTGTTAAATGGAAGAATAATTTCAGCTTGAAGGGTAAAAAATCGTTCATTCATATAAATAATAGACAAAATGGTTTGGTTAAAATAATAACTACAGCTTGTATTTTCCTCAAAAAGAGGAAAACTTTTGTTTTTCTTTAAAGTCGAAATGTCTTGAGCAGTGCTTATGAAGGGGAAAATTTGTTTATAGAATTGCTAAGCCTAATTTGTGAAAATGTACGAGTATCACCTGTGATGATCATTCATTCGCTGTTTTCTTCAAAAATAATTTGGTCTTTAAAGCTTTTATTTTGAAATGAACGAATTGCAGCGAATTGAGCATTAATTATATTAGGATCAAAATAAAAGAGACATGTTTTTCATAAATTTAGAAGATATATTAATGTAATCCATCTTATTTGCATGATTACCATACAAACAACAGTGACATATTAATAATTTATCTTTTTTATTAATTCCTGAAATATCGTAATGATAACAATGAGCTTAATCAAAAGAATGATGAAAATCGAAAATGCGAAGATGAGTTACAATTTCGGATAAAAACAAAACTAAAAAAATTATGAATAGTAAAAAAGAATTCGAATCGAGAATCTGAAGATGAATTAGTGGAATAATAATTTCTCTTAGAATAATTTAACAAAAGAAAAACATATTAAAATTAATTCCATCTAAGATATGTTAAAAATAACATGAAAAAAATAATTTTGGACAGGGAAAAAAATATCAAAGATATACTAAAATTGGAATTGAATATTAATCTGAATTTCGAATCTCAACTTTTTGTACTTGCAATTGTTCATTCAGATGCAAAGCTTTTAATGTTTTACTAAACAATCAATATTTTTAAAAAAAGGAGAAATATTTTTGGATGTTATCTTGTTTATATTACACAAAGCCAAGTGGCAAAAAGAAAGCTATATGGAATTATAATTACATCTCTCAATACATACAGAAACCAGAATCTTTGCTAGCATTCTAATCGAATATGAATTTTTAGCAAAGTCTATTATTTTTTTTAATTTTTCAATGTTTATTTTAATTGTACTCGGTTTCAGTTACTGCAGGACATGTTTACAATTCTAATTAATTTTCACGTTGAAGTAAACTTTCTAATCAGGTAGGGAAAGTTATTAAAAATAATTGAATTTAACAAAACAGAGAGCAGACGATTTTGAATAAGATGCAAGAATTTGATTATAATCTCAACCTCAGATCGCTGAACAGATGGTGAGAATATGGCTAGAGTTGGAAGAACTGTGAAATAAATAATATTTACATAATATATTTAAAAAAAGCTATACTCCATTCTTTAAACGTTCCAGTACCAATATCAAACTCGAGAAAAGTATAGAATTATAATAACACAGTAAATACGCTATTTAGTGAAGTAGCAATCTATAAATTGTCCTCAACATTTGACATTTAAAACTAAGACCTTAATCAATGTATTGATCGATTATGCAATGCGGGATTTATATCGCCTATTAATCCGCGGCAGCTATTATACCATTTTCATCAATTGTCTTGTGGAATTATAAAATAACTAAAATCTTATACTAAATCAAGTCGGACAGCCGCAGCAGTTTGTGAAACACTTGGAGTATGTTGTTTTCCCTACAATGATATACTGCTAGTGCGAAAAAGAGTTTTACAGGTACAGTACTTTTCCCAGCATTAATATTTGAATAAAATTATGGCAACCCTAGAAGTATACTAGCATATATTTATTAACTATGTCTTTGTGTAACTGTATTTACAGAGCAAACGACATGTTAAACTACGTCTTTAAAAATACATTTTTGAAGAAGAATAACATTTATTGTATTCTTTTTTAAAAAAAACAGTTAGTAACCATATATATAACAATCTATTTATCATCAAATGGAGTCAGCTGCAAGGTAACCGCTTTAGAAGACATCTACAGTATTAATCAAAATAAAAAGCAAAAGTTTTAGTTAAAAATAAACTAACTTCTCATTGTGACACGAGTAAATATTGAATTCCAATAAATAACATTGCATATAGTCATTTATCAAATCGGAATATATCAGCGAACAACCAAGGTCATTCCAAGGTTACAATCGTTTAGTTTTATTCAATGAGTCATAGTTACAATAGTAAAGAATCCAGTATTGTTTTCATGAATGAGAAAAAATATAGCTTTTAAGAGGAAGTTTGAATGGAAAACCAGCTGTCAACTGCACTTACCAGGAAATTCAAGTGTGGGCAATACAATAACAATGGTAGAAGGTATGAAAAAGAAAACGGCTCTTCCTTTTATAAAAGTGTGAAGTGGGTTTTTTTTTATCCGAATTTTACTTACTTTGCGATTTGCATCTTCGGCCAAGAGACGCAGAATACCCGTCTTCTTTTTGTGTTCTTCTGTTCTTTTCGAATATGGGATGACATGAGAGGTTGAATTACAAATATGAGATTCAATACCTAAAAATCATGAAAAAAAGTTTAAAATGTTTTTTTTTCTTTTTAAAAAATTGAAAATGTAGCATTGCGTTAACAGGAAATATGCGATTAGTAAAATAACAAATACACAAAAAATAACAAGCTTTCAACATTTGTCTTATTAATTTTCAAAAAACAAGTTTTTAGCAATAATTAGTTGTGTCTGAAATGATGTGGCATGTAAATAATACGCGTCAAGAAAATCCGCCAGAAGGCCATTTCAAGACATGATTTATGATGATTGAATGATTTGTAGTCAAATGCATAATTTACAGAAGTTATCACATCTAGTCATCAAAGCTTTTCGAATTTAAAAAAATTAATAATTAAATCGTAAACAGTAATTATTTTGGTACTAGTGTATTATACCACCGATCAATTTCGTCTAAATAAAAGACCTCGCCAAATACCATGATACACGGCTAATAGTGGAAACGTACCCACTGAAGTTCAAACGCATTAAGAATAAGAATGACTGCATTTGACGACATTTTTTGCATTGGCGATGTATTTTCGTTTGATTATATTGATTGACGGTATAATACGTAAGAACCTGAGAAGTATTTTATTCAAGTAAAAACACTTTCTTTGTTGTTTTTCAATTTACTGTGTGGCTCTTAACCACGCATGGCTGTTGCTTTTCCTTTTATGCAAATGCAAAATGTTTTAGAGTTCCTAAGAAAAAGTGAAAAAAGAATTTTTCCTTTTTGCTTGTAAAGCATTGCAGGGGGCGTCACATGATACCTACAATAACGTGCTTCCAGCCAATCACATGAATATGACGTCACATAAAAAGACGCCATATTCACATGATAAATGCAGTCACTTGTTTCCAGCCAATCTGTTCTCTTATTTGTTGTCAACTTTTTCTTTAACCATAGAATCTTTATTTTTAAAATATGTACATGTTTGTCAACAATTATAATGCACATACAAATGGCACTTTATTTAAAAATACACAATTAATATAAGATTTTTTTTAATTTTAAAAAACTTTTTGAAGAATCTTGATACTTATGTATTTTTTACTCAATTATCAAATCTGAAAATTTATCAAAATTTTACAAATAGTACTGTACAAGTGTTATGTCAATATTAAAATCAATAGAGATCACGTGATTGCATTTATCATGTGACCTTCATGAATTTAGCCTATTAGAAACACCTGCTAATATACAGAACAGAATTGAGAAAGAGGCTATTGGGTTGTAGTATGGAGAGAAGGATTTGCGTGGATTATATAAGCTGTGAATGTAATACATACCGTGAGTGAAATAAATTAGCTGCTATGATTTTACAAGATTAAAAGTTATTAAGATTGACAGAAATTAGTATGAATTACTAATTCAGGTTCTTAATAGTTGATTCGTTGTTTTTAAATATATTAAATTATGATATTGCCAATATGGGATAAATTGAAATAAATTCCCTGAAGTAAATAAATAACAAAATTTTTAAAAAGTAGGATATCACTTTTGTCGGGAAATATCAGCATTTCTACGAATTACTATGCTTTGCATATTGCTCAACTGATAATATTTTGAGCTGTTCCAAAAATTTTGAAATTAATGTTATTAATATATCTACATATTGAGCAAGCATAAATCAAAATGTAGAAAATGGATGTTACCTACTAATAATATGTTAATAAGTGTTTTCAGGAATCTAGCATATTGAATATTAATTTTGTACGGCTTTTCAAGCGCTATCGCCTGTAAGTTTAATGTGTGGCTTCTAAATGACTCTTGCATGAATGAAATTGCAACAAATTATTTGAAATTGGAAACCAGTGTGTATGGATGTATTAAATTGATGTACTAGAAAGTTTGGGGTCCCGAAAAATTATCCCGCTCGTTGGACGGCCTAAATAAATACACCTTTAAAGTGAGATCAAAAAATGAGAAAATATTTAAATTTTTTAAAAATTTTTTAACACTAACGTAAGTATAAAAAACTTAGGTCAATCCGATTCCCTTTTTCTAAAAACGGAGCAAACTCTAACTAGTATACATTTAAATATCCTCTCTATTTTCACAGACATTCAGATTTTGTTGTTTATTATGCCTCCTGTTTGACAGAGGCTCACAAAATTCATTGCAGCAAAGGGCTAAATGTACGCCTGTCGTTATCCGCAGCTTTGAGCACCATACAGGTGACAGTATGATTTTGGACAATCCCCCCCCCCTCAATTTTGAGGGAGAACAGCCTGGAGGCGTTCAGAGGCCTTCCACCTCTCTTCCCCTTCCTCCAACCTTCACGAAAGGACTTGCGGCTCGACGGCTATTTAGAGCAGTGGCGCACACAGGAATTTTTCAAGGGAGGGGGGGTCCGGGGTCAAAAGTTCACCATTCTTGTATCATGCTCCTTTTGATTTTGTCGATTTTCGGTAACAAAACACAGTAAAAAACTAGTTTTTGAATAAATAGCATTAATTAATAAAATTAATCATTAATAGCAAGTAATTAATTAAATTTTACGTACTATACACTTAGAATTATAATCAATCGGGGAAAAAATCAGGGGCTTTGGGGGGTCCGGACCCCCAGGACTCCCCCCCCTTGTGTGCGCCACTGATTTAGAGTACCCTCATGCTGCAATTTACTATACATTGACGAACATCCATGCCTTCTCCGAGATTTGAAGCCAGGCCCTACAACACAGCAGTCAGCGTTACTAACCACTATGCCAGATGAGCGGCTTTTACATTTTGTAAAATATAACATTAGAAAAAAGAAAAGAATAAAACCAACACTGGATTTTAGAGATATGGTTTGGATACCTGAAAAGGAAACTTGAGGACAGCTTCTAAATAATTATTCCTTAACGTGATGAATAAATTAGTAAGAGTTTTAGACAACAATTGGCACAAAACATAATTAATTATATTCATAAGTTATTTTTTGAACCTTTTTGCCTCCCTTTATATTACGTATAAACATTTAATATGTATTAGTCTGAACAACACATCTCACGCATTACAAGTAAAAAAAAGTATTAATTATATTGATTGGCTGATATATGTGTAAGGTAATTCTGAGGAAGACGCCAGTTGGGGGAAGAGGCCAGTTTGTTGATAGTACTTCTATGCGTCTATGCGTGGCAATTATGAGAGCCACTTGTTTGAAGAGTCTGGTCCGAGATTGAGTGTGGCTTGAGAATTTATCTGAATTAATCGTCTTTGATCGGCCTTATTTTTTTATCTTGGGAGAATTTAAACTGGCGAGTACTCCATTCCTCATATTTAAAGTTCCTAAGCATACTTGTTATTTTATAAATAAGATGTGAAGATCCCCTTGGATCTCACTTTGAGAACGAGAATAATTTGGAGTCAGATAAGAGCCAGTAGCCATTTTTATAAATAACTTTATATTTGGTTATCTTTCCCAAATAGAATCAAAGACTTTTAATAACAAATAATTCAAATTAGCTATATGAGGTTTAAAAGGGACTTTCCTTTAAATTAACTTAAATATTTAATGATCCAATTAATTAACAATTAGAATATCGATCACGCAGAGATTACCACGATAAGAGATCCCAAAATTATATTCAATAATATTCCTATTGAACATTTAACTTTAATCTCACTCCTAATATAAAGCTTTAATGAGACTTTAAATATAAATCAATATTTACCACACTGAATTTCAACTCTTCCTGAGATTAATTTATCCAACTAGAAATCTTCAATAATAAATCTCTAACTTCACTATTATACCTTTCTGCTTCAATCTCTCTCTCCTACTGCTTTTTACTTTACTATTCCGTTTGACTTAAATACTTTATCTAATCTGCATATAACAAGGAATCCTGTCCTCTTTTTGGAGCTGATTAGAAATAGGTAGGGGAATTAAATTTTTCCCTAAAAAAGACGTCTCAGAAGGTTAGTGATAAAGTTCCGTATAGGTTTGTCACAAAGATACTAGCAAAATTGGGGAATTACGCTCTATGTTGCACATGTAATGCATGGAGAACCGCCCATAACACTGCAGCAATAAGGATATAAGTGTATGTGACATCTTCCCCCTATATTTAGGGGAAGACGCCACATGGTTCCGAAAAAAAAAGAAATGAACTTAATTTTTTTTTATTTTATAACACTATGTATTATTGTATGGAATAAAAATGCCCTTAATAATTATTATTATAATTAATGATAATTTAATTCAATTAATGATAAGAATAAAAAATAATTAAAACCAATAATAATTCAAATTAACTAAATATTAATAATTGAAATTAATAAAAAACTAAAATAATAATTACTATTATTAATGACAATAAACCTTCGAAAAAACACAAGAAAAAGATGCGTGTCAGCTTGTCATTCTCAAGTGAAGAAATTCCTCTAGATACCAGTGGTGACAATTTTGATGAGGATAATAATGACGATTTTTGTGCTGTGTGTAAAAAGTACTTTTATCCTAAAAAAGGTCCCAAGTGCAACTGGATTCAGTACATCGAATGCAACAAATGGTTGCAAGAAGATTGCAATGATAATCATTTGCACGGAGTGAAATGTTGTATAGGCTATCATTCCAACCTGTACTGTTACTATATTGTAGCAAACTAATTATGAAACAATTTAATTTCTTTTTATTTTTCTATAGTTATTGTTACTTCACATTTAATTTGGCAATGTTTGTCTTATTTTTTTATTTACTGTGGAGTTGCTGCATCTTACTCCATGACTGGAGGCATCTTCCCCTTTTATATGGGGGAACATGCCTCAATTAAATGAACTTCTTTACCGTTAATTTTCTTTGTTTATTTTCGTACTAAGATGATAATTAACTTGTATGCATAACTAATTAAATATTGAAAAATAAAGTGTATCTTTTTCAGGGCCTTGTCATTTCAATTTTCAATGTACTAATCGAAAAATCCTTAAATGTGGCAACTGCCCCCGATTTACCTTGTAAAAGACTGAGTTTATCTTAGATTTAAAATAATAAAAAAGTGTAAAAACTTAGCCTTATAATTTGTTGCAGTATTTTGATAGAAAAAATAAATATCGTTTGTTCTTATAATCCCCAAGCCTAATATCGGCTTACATGAATTGGAAAGTAGTGTGATCTCCGTGGACCCGTACTCCGCTAAGGTCATGTCTCCGGACAAGGGTTGCCCCGGGTCACTGGGCCTCACCATCTGGTACCTGCTGAGGTCCAGTCCTTTCTCTTGACATACCATCGTCCGTAACTCGGAAATCTTGGAGCGGGGGGATACACGGGCTACGGTTAGCTGGTTGCGGGGGAGGTGCACTTGGACTCGGAAAGTAGGCTGGAAAGAAGATTTAGAATATCAGAGAACATATTCTTAACTAGATTTGCTTGGTAAAAACGTATAACATCATATGTGATTTGTTCCAGTCATTTGGTAGTGTGGTCAGTAAAAAATTTATTTCGACTTTGAAGCTGAATTTTGAGGAAAATGGTCAAAAAATAAAAATTAGAATCCAAATGCCTATCTGTGGAAATCTCGAAGTATAGAATTAAATTTGTGTATTTTGTTGTTAAATAACTGGTTGTAAATTGTTACCTTTATTTAAAAAAATCTATCCACTGGTATAAAAATTATAATTTTCAAATGTTCGAATTTTTTTTAAAGATCTATTTTTAGATTTTTATAATTTATAAGATTATTTATACAGATTTTCACAAATATTTTTTAAAGCCTTCGTGTCAGAAAACTGAAGTTATAAATATAGTCATCTGTACACGGCAACTATGTGATGTTAAAATAATACAATATCTTATTAAAATTACTATAAATATATAGAAAATATGTAAAGTGTGTGTGTGTGTGTGTGATTTCGAAAATACAGATTTATTTTCAGAAACATTTTTAAATGTCGAAGATATACTTGATATTCATAAGAAAACTATTGTTCACAACAAAATTAAGAAAATAAAAATTAAATTTTGTTGACCACACTAAATTTTTAAAATCTTGGGGTCTTATTAATAATTTAAAGATCAAAGTATTCGATGGGATAATTGAGTTTCACTAGAGCTTAAATCAAATTTCAGAAAATGACATTTCCAATAATGGTTTATATTTAAATTAATTTAAATAATTTTTAAAAAGTTTTGAGTATCTTTAGCCGAAAGATTATGACTAAAGTTGAACGATTATCTAAAACAAGATGTTTAAGAAAAAAATTAAAAGGCGTAGCTAAAAGGTTATCAAAAATAAAATGTTTACACAAGACTTAAATAAAACTCCTAGCATAATGATATACAGTAATGTTTCTTGCGTAACAGAATAGAGAAGTAATATGTTCTGAAAACACTTTTTATGATATTTGTGTGTTTTTTATATATTGTAATATATACTTAATTCTATTTAAATTACTTTTATTTATTTTGAATTATACAGTAGTTATAGATATTGTGTTAATGTTGAAAATACTTTTCCTTGTCACTATCGTCTGCTTTAATTCAAAAATTCACGCAACTCTAGTTTATTTTATTACTTAGTTTATTTTGCTGATGTATAATCGTCTGCTGTTAAAAGTTATGTTGCTTAAGTTGGCATCTTTTGGAATTCTTCTAAATTTACGTTGTTCGGTTGGAGAAAAAGAAAGGTATAGCATAATCGTCCCTGGTTGTGAATTTAATGTTAATTAATTTTTTTAATATTTTCGATGTCTGTGGAATAAATTTTGGCTGCTATTATTTACAATATTATTCCTTTTTAAAAGAAACTCATTTGAAATATACACATGCAAAATAATCAGAACAAATTCATAGCAATGAAAATTGAAAAACTGTATCAGTTTTGCAACCAATAAAACATAGACTTGAAAAATGAAACATATAATATATTAACAACACAATCACGTACAAATACTTTGTTAATCATTCTCATTCGGTGATTTAATTCATAAAAATATCACGTATTTACTTTTAGGTAAGTAAATACTAACAACACAGAATTTATTCATTTAGTGGAGATAGGTAAACACATCTTACCTCGAACGGTCTATGTGCCGTTTTGGTAGTCCTCTTCCCAGTGACGTCATGATGAGAGTCCTTCTTGGGCACAATGCAAATGGTGTTGGCATCCAGCGATCCGATAGGTGTGCTGGGTTTGTAGTGAAGGGTACTGCTACCTTTACCGTCGTCCCCGAAAACGTGAATAGTGTGTCCAGCTGGACTGATTTTCGTCGCGGAGGCAGCCTGGACTAGTAGGTCCATCATAGGGGTCCTAGAGGAAGATGTAGAATTCAAGAATTGGTGAAAACATAAAAAGTCAACGATTTGGATACATTTAAATTAAAAAGGAAACACATTTTTATATATATCAAGGAGGAGGGAGAAAACTTTCAAAATGATTTGAAAAATGACTACAACCTCTACCTCTGTAGCCTGAATTTAGTAAAGGCGATTCAAACGAGCCGCATTTGGGATGTCTGAGCAGACTTAGGGCAAGTGAAAAATTGGCGTTTCTATTCCGCAAAGAACGAAACGAGTTCGTTTTCTTTTTCCAGACGTTTAACGGAATGTAATTCACTCTATATTTACAAAGATACGGTGTTAAACACGAGTTTATTGTAAAGAGTGTGGCGGTGGACTTGAGGGCCGTGCCATATTTTTGTGTACAGCAAGCAACGGAAGATTTGAAAAATTTCCGCGTTTAAAACCATACATTGTGTGTTGTTTTATTTATCATTATTCTGCTATGTATTTTTAGCTTCCAAATGACCACGTGATTTAATTTATTTTGCTTTAATGAGCTAAATTCATGTGATGTCATAGTCACACGACAAATGTAATCATATGTTTCCAGCCAATCCGTTCATGAACTTCACTGTTCTCCTCTCTTGCTTTTTTTGCATAAACTTTCTTCTAAAATGTACACAATTGTCAATAATAATGAAGAAAATAAGTAAATTAAATGGACTTAATTTAAAAATACAAGTAAGATATACGATTCTTTTTTTATATTTGAAATTGTTTTTAAAGAACGTCGTTACCCAGTCATAAATTTTGAAAAACCCAACAATAACCCATTTATATGTTCTTTTCAAGATCACGGTTCCGAAAGAAATTAGACAACATAAGAGGTCTTATGTATAATACAGTTTTACAGTTATTATACTGAGTTGTTCGAAAACGAAAAAAAAAAAAGTTAAAATAAATCTGTTTCATCATTGGATTTATAAAATAAATGCGCAAAAAAAACACCATGCTTTATTACATAGAAAATGAAGAAAAAGAAAAGTTTTATTTAAGGTTAAAAACTAATAAAGAAAAGGAACTTTATTAAAAGAGTTATAACTGAAAAATATTAAATGTTTCACAATTTTTTTTCTTTTGAGTGAAATAATCCTTTGTATATCATCTTAATGATTTTTAGATATACCTCTGGAACTAATGAATACATTCGAATGGAATTTGGAACACAGAACGCTTAGATCATTTTCCATTTAACTGCGATAAGACATCGAACCCTTTAACGAAGAAGTACGTTTGAGATCGCTAGTTGTTTTAATTAATAAATTAAAATTATAGTTAAATCCATAAAAATGTCAACAGTGATATCAATTTTATCTAGCTATATCATGCTGAAAACTGAAAAAGTTACTAACTTTACAATGGTCGCTGATTTCTTTAAGAAATTTGTATAAAATGACGGATTTTTCTTTATTTTCTAGTTATAATAATTATAAGGAGTCTTAAAATTATGTACAACGTTATATTCTGCAGGCCATTAAAATTTCAACACCATGCAGAAGAGATGATACAAACTCAAAATCTTATGAAAGGATAAAGATGTTGTGATTTGCAAATGATTAGCATTTAAGCGCAGTCGAACCGCACAGGAAGGCGGAACAGCTGTTTAAAGTCTGCAAAAAAGGAAAGTTTCATAATGGGGCTCTCATTCGGAAATCACATTTGAATGTTGGTTGTGAGAAGATCTAATGCTTCATATAGAAAGTGATGAGTTTGTATTGAAATTCGATAGTGATAGAATAACGGTCATCAAAAACGTAGTTTATCGTTCCGAAATACCCCTACTCGCATTGTTCGGAATCTAACGATTGCCAGGCGAATACGAAATCGATGGATTCAAGAGGGACATACTGAATCCCATCCACGATCTCAAGTATCTCTTTCTTCTAACGCCCAAGAAGACAGACAAATGGTCAGATGGACCTTGTAGGATCATACAGCCACATCAAGAACCAAGGGAGGAAACTTGTTTCCATCATAGAAAACACCCGCAGGGACAGTCCAATGATATCACGGGCTATCAGTAGGGTGATCTCTTTTGCGACTTCCTTTGGCACCTAAGCATAGAAACGCGCAACGACAGTGGTGGGAACCACAAAAAAGTGGATATAGGAATGTAGCATGTAATCCTTCTAAACAAACCCCGGTTCTGTGTGAAGTATAACAATGGACAAATCCGTATCTACAAACACTCTTGTTTGTGACGACGGTAAGCGAAACAGCCAGAAATACATTTCTCAGATCCTAAGGCAGGAGATAATGCCCTATCTTAGTGGCCTCGTCATCTTTCAACAAGGTAACGCAGGACCGCATGCTGCCCGTCATGTCCTGACCTACTTCGGCACAGAGGGTGTTCGCCTGTTTTCTTGGCTAGAACGTTTTCTACATTCCCTCTGAAAATATATGGTCATGAGTAGCTGAAAGATAGGTGAACTTAGCTCTTTAGTCACTACCATTGATGAAGTTTAGCAAAGACAAGACTCGAAATAGCATGAAATGACTTGTCCGTATCTCCATTCAAGCCCACTTCAACTCAATTTCTCACCGAGTTAGAGCTGTTTTAACAGCCAGAGTATAATTTCGGAGCCTGTATACCTCCAGAGTGTCAACCAATTTAATCAAGTTTTCTTCCTATAGCGTTGTGAGGTACGAAAAGTTTTGCTGTTTGCTTTTTCTTTCTGGTGCTGCAGTTTTAATAGCGAACAGTGAAATAGCGTAACTCGCGAAACTGAATAGAAAAAGTCAAACTGACGTCTATGTTGTCTGCGATAGGAAAATTTAGGGTGTCCCTTTTTTTATTACTCTTAAGGTGAGGAAAAAACTATAACATCTCTGATTGAAGAGGGATATACTGAATCCCATGCACGTTCGCAAGAACCTTTCTCAGCTAACGCGCTAAAAGATAGACAAATTGTTAGATCAAACGTGCAAGATCCTACAGCCACATTAAGAACTTTGAACCGGGAAGTGAACTTATTTCCAGCATGACAAATATCAATTTAGACAATCCAATGACTTCTGAAGCAGCATGGACTGTCTGTACGATGACCTTTTTTTGTGGCTTTCTTTGGCTCCGTAGCATAGAAACGCGCCACGATAGTGGTGTTCATACTAACCATGCCAGCATGGTATCTCTTGAAATTAAACCTTAATATGGTTTTCGGAGTAAAAATTAGCTTAGAAACAATTCCTTAAGATAAACATTGTATAAATCCAGTTATGATACAAAATGGTTTCATCTATGTTTGATAGGTATTAACAAAACTTTTTATAAAAACATTTTTTTTTTATTTTTACAATATATTAACTGTTTTGTTTCATCTGAGGTCCAGGGTAGAGCAACAAAAGGATTCTGGGCACTCACCTCCTCTCCACCGTGAGTCTGACCTTTCTTCCGTCCGGCAAAATGACGTCCAGTTCCATCCGACCTTCGAGGAGCTCATTGATGGCGCAATCATCGCCTGCGTTATGATATGCGTTGGACATGGGTGGACTTTTCTGCGCGTGCTCAGATGGTTGCTGGGGGAGGCAACGGCTGCAACAGAAAGATACATGGTTATTAATAGCAATTAAGACAGTTAAAAATAACATTTACGCCAGTATTAAAGATAATTATATACACTACTTTTACATATGCTTAATACTTAACAAAAACGAAAAGCATCGCTCCAAATTTCTCCTTCAGAGATTCATTCGGTAAAATATCAGAAAATAGCCTATTGTGCAGACTTTCATTCAAGTTAATGCAGCCAAACCAAAATGAATCGAAATAACAGAAACGAATTTATGCGTGTACTTCATTTCTTGTTGCCAGGTTACAACAATAGGAATGCACACATCTAACCATTTTTATTGTTAAATATATACATATACAATCCACAATAAATCTTTTTAGAGATTCAAAGTTGACATTTTTCAAAATCGAAGTTTTTTTTTTAAAAAAAACTGAAGAAAAATTCTACGGAATACTTAAATTTCAATGTGTACTGAAGACAGATGCTTAAAAAAGAAGAGTTTTGAATGATAAATTATACAAGAAAGCAAGCCATAAACATAAAACTCGTGTCACTAACGGATGTTTGAATGTCAGTATATATAAGTATTTATTAGTCGCTTTTTTATAGTTCACAAAACTTTATATAATGTAATATTTTCTAGAAAACTTTATATGTCAAAAGCTTTTGGCAACTTTTTATATGTTAAAAAGAGAAATAATTTCTGTGAAAAACTTGAACAATTTAATTGCATCAAAACATAAGAAAAGTAGCCCCAAGAATTATTTAATTTCATGTATTGTTTGTTTTAAATGGCAATTTTTTCTATAATGCCTTCGTAGCCCCCCAGGGAGTTATTTTCCATAAAAACTATTCTTAGCGAATTTCTACCAGAAGAAACACATTTGCCAAGATTCAACATGAAATTGAAACACGTTTGTAAGTTAAATAGTTTAAAAACGAGAAATTTTTATCTACAACACATTTCTGTAGCTCTCTTCCGTAGATAATGAATCTCTACTCAATAAAAGAGCTGTTTGTCAAATTTCAAGCCTTAAAGCCTACGGGGAATTTGGTCTATAGTACTTCCGCAACCCCCCTAGAATTTAATTTCCTCCAAACCCATTCTTAGTGGATCTCTACTCAATAAAAAAGAAGATTATCCCCGCTAAAGCCAAGTTTGAAATTTATAGGTCCAATAGTTCCGGAGATCTCGTAATGAGAGTATATATATATATATATATATACAAATTCTAAAGAGAATGTGAAATGAAAACGTTTTTTTTTAATTTTAATATGTTTACAAATTGCACTAAATGTTGTGAATCATCTCAGAAATCATTTTGAAGGCCAACCTCCAGTAAACACACCGAAAGCTACTTTAAATATAGCCTTGATTGTTAAGCTTCAGAAATATTTAAAAAACTGATAAGTACAAATAATACGTACACTAAGATTGATCTAAAAAAATAAACACAAAAATAATTTTAAAAAATGCTTGAAGTCTTGAAAATGCTTGTTTCAAACTATATACTAGTGTATTTTTCTTTTTTTTAAGGTATCCGACTACGTTCGGAACCGTGATTTTGCAAAAGCGTATAAATGGATAGTATTTATATGTTGTGTTACTTAGATTAGAAAATGTATATAAAATTATTTTAAGAATAGTCTTCCAAGAAAAAAGTATTTAAGTACAATATTTTGACAAAAAATGAACTTTGAATGACCCATTTTCAAAATAGTCTCCTTTTGTGAAAAATGCTTCTATTATAACAATATTTTGCCTGTATATAGCTCAGACCTCTGTACAGAGGCTCACATAGAATATTTGAAATATATAACTTAGAAGTTGGTTTATAGATGTTTTACGACAACAATGGGGAGAAATTTTAAGAAAAAAACACCGATAATTATTTTAAAAGGTTGTAACTCTGAAAATAATGTAAATTTTTCAAAAATCATAATTGAGCCTCTGTACAGACGTCTGAGCTATACAGACAAAATATTATTATAATAGAAGCATTTTTCACAAAAAAGGAGAACATTTTGAAAAGAGGTTATTCTAAGGTAATTTTTTGCTGAAATATTGTATTTAAATACATTTTTTTTTTGTCAAAATGTCCTTAAAACCATTTTATACATGCATTCTAATCCAAGCGACACTAAATATCATGAAAATTATCCATTTATGCGCCTTTTTAAAATCACGGTTCCGCGAACGTAGTCGGATAAATTAAAGGAGATAAGTTAATAAAATTTAATGTAGTGTTGATGTTTATAAAAGATTGGTATTTTTCTGCTTTATGAAGTTCATAATTATGTTTTGTTGTTTCATTTTCAGTTTTGAAATAGCTAGACATTTTACGTTATGTTAGAGATTTCTCAACTCTAACAAAATTCCAGACTTCTTTCATCAAATAAAGAATATATTATCTAAATTTCTGGATGATTTTATGGTTCAAGAAATATTACAACTAAGAATAATTGTGTGTGTCCATCTTTTTCTTCAACGACTCAACAGCCCTGGGTGGGACCTGGCCTTTTCCAGTCATCTACACTTTTGGCAATTGTTTTCCCAGTTTTCAACCATTAAAATATTAAGATCTTTTTCAGTACAATCAATCCATCTTAGAGGTGGTTTCTGCCCCTAAGTCTATTTCCCACAAGGGCTTTGTCAGAAAATTTTCGTACAGCAACAATCTTCATTCATTCCAGCCAGCCCAGCTCATTCGAGTCTCTGTAATTTGACGAATTTTACAATATCAGGTTGTTTGTAAATTTCAGAGTTCTAAATTAAATGTATGTCCATCATCAAAACACTTTGTAGACTTTGATTTTTAAAACAGAAATTTTTTCGATATTGTTTTTAGTTGTTAAAAGCGTTTGTGAAAAACACAAAATTTAAAATGTAGTTTCGTTTCGCAGTGAATTTTATTAATACTAAACAAGAATTTAAACTGTTCTTAGAAGTCATGGAGAATAGTTTCGGCTTTCTTATTGCTTGTGGAAATAGTATTGGTTATTAGATTGATCGTATTTGATTCAAGGGTTGCTTGCTGTAATCTTTCATATAAGATTACTGCTACTCAGTATCCAAAAATTTAGTGCCAAGGACAGAAGATAAGAGATCGCCAAAGATTTCAAAATAAAGACTAATGAAACGACTGCCTTCTGAATCTGAAAAATTGACTCAAAATTATCTTGTGAATGTTTGCAGCAGTGGCGTAACGTGCACCCCACATCATGGAGAGGGGAAAGGACTCTAGAAAGGCCCTTTATGGTTTTGCAATCTGGGGCCCGAAATTTGACATTGTAGGAGGGCTTCAATATTCTCTGTTACGTCACTGGTTTGATAAGCTAAGTAAAGATTATTTCAGAGAACACCTTCCTCTGTATCTGAATATAAGTAACGATACCTACTCCATATGTTTTTTGATGTGGTGATCTCGCTTATCAGTGGGATTCTGGGATGTGGGCTCCGAAAGCAGTATTGATGGAGATGCCATTGAATCAAATTCGAATCGATTTACAAGCAAGAAATTGTAATGATTTACGTTTATTGACTCGAGAAATGAGTAAGTAATATGCAGATAGAGTATAAGCTTAAAGGGTAAGAATCAATCAGTACTTATCTGAATGAGATGCAATCCTACAAGCAAGACCAAATGTAAATCTTCTTTAATATTGTGCGGTAAAAAGCGGTAAGACAAAATGGATTATGCTTGCAACTAATGTGGTAATATCGTCAACAAGCTACATCTACTATTATCTATAATCATTCATTATTATTTATTACCGTCTACTTCGTTGACTATTTACACGTTATTTGGTAAGAACGTTCATTTATTGCGCGGCGTTCTTCTAGCTTAAAGTGCGAATGTGGCTGGATGGAATAGATATACGAGACCGAGAGGTTAGCTCATTCATACACATAGCTCAATCTTTTGCTACCTCTCATTTATAACTCACAGCGTGGTTATAACCAGTGGTGTAATGTACAACCCCGCAACTTCCGCATTGCGGGGGGTGGGGTAGGATTCTAGTGGGTCCAAAGCCTGACTGACGCCAAATATGTATTTAACCGCAATCACTTTGCAGGGGAACCCTAATATCCTCCGTTATGCTACTGGTTATAACACTAATCAGTGGCTCACACAAGGGGGGGCCCTGGGGGTCCGGACCCCCACCAAAAGCCCTTGATTTTTTTCCCGATTGATAATCCCGATTTATTGTACGTAAAATTTAATTTAGTATTTGTTATTAATGATTAATTTTATTAATTAATGCTAATTATTTATTCAATAATTAGTTTTTTACTGTATTTTGTTCCCGAAAATCGACAAAATCTAAAGGAGCATGGTACAAGAATGGTGAACTTTCGACCCCCCCTCCTTTAAAAATTTCTGTGTGCGCTACTGACACTAATTATAATAACACTTTAACAAAATTGAATTGCACCATTTAAATAACCATTCATTCTGTCAAACAGCTGAAGGATCAAAAGGAAATTTTTCTCTAAAAAAATGTTTAACTCTTAACTTTAAAAATACTATGTCGAAAATAAATTTAAAAAATTTTTATTTTTATTTTTTATAGAGAATTTAGGATTAGAATTCGAGGTTAAGAAAACCAAACAAACCGTGTGGATTATTTGGGAGAACAAAAGATTGGTGAAAAAAATAATAATAATCGAGAATTTATTTATCAAAATTGGAAAATTGTTCATTGTTGGTCTTCGTTTCGGTCGAACAATTTTTACGGGTATACCGATGAAGGCCTTGCACAAATTCTGTATATATATATTTCCTGTGTGTACTCATCAGCAATAGTCATGAGTTAAAAATAGGTTCGAAAATATATTTTCTCAGGAATAGCACTTAACGCACTCACCGGACTAAATTTATTATTATTAACTGCAGCACCCGGATGAAAACGTCACACGCTCTGTCAACTGCAATTGGTCAGGTCATCCATCAGAAACAAAACAGTACGCGCATTCACCAAGACATTCAAATACCGCTAATTTCTGGAGAGCATTAGAAACTTAATCCGATTAAAACGGTTTCACTAGGTAACGCATTAGGTATTAATTTAAAACAGAAAACGGATTACGGTTGGAAAATGAAATCATATCACTTCCTGGATGTGCTAATGAATTCAACTAGAAAAGTGAGTTTGAAAGCAAGTTAATTCGTATTACTCAAGAAAATCAATTGAAACCAGAAGTTATTTGTTTAGTAGAAGAGAATCCCGAAAACACGGCTAAATGAGAAACGAATAGTGGTCGAGTTTGTGCAAATACCGGGTTATCGAGAATGGGACTGATCTTGTGTATTCATTGTTTGCTTGAGAGAATACAAAAAAAAATCACTGAAATATCCTTAAGGTATCCGACTACCCTAAAACCATGATTTTTTTCAAAAATTGGCAAATTTTTTTATGATTTTATTTTATAGAGCATTTTATTAACTTAATAACAATACCAAGTACTTTATTTTCCCTCCACTAGAACAAAAACTACAAGCGTTTTAGTAAAAGCAAATGCCATAACTTTACACAAGATGTCAAACTTTAAAATGCGTTTTACTCGAAATGTGTTTTTTTCGAAAAACTCAAACGGGGACCGCGATTGCTTAAAAAGTTTTGAAAATAATTAGCTGAAATTTTTTGCTTATGTTCTGCATAACAGTAGAAGTGTTTTGATCTTCAGATTTATCAATAACTGTTTTATTTCAAAATTTGCAGTTCTTTATGTGAATATAGTCAATGTTTTTTTAAGCAATTTCGTATAATGACTGAGATAAAGTGCTCTAGTTTTTGTAAAAATTAAAATATCTCTTATCGTGAAGGTCACTTCAAACAGGAATAACAAAGTAACACATCAAAATTGAAAAATTGAGAATTTTTTTATAAAATCTTTGTACAGAGCGGTCCCCGTTTATGCAATTTTTCGTATATTTTTACTAGTTTTTTCCCATTTTAATAATAATAATTTTTTTTCTTTTACCAATTTTAGGATTTTTTCCTTAAAATATACTAAATAAATATAAAAATCACAAAAAGATCTCCATATCTCCTTTTTTTTTCAAAAAAAAAGTTGTCGCAAGTAGTCGGATACCTTAAGCAAATTAAAGGTACGTTTTTTATGAAGGCATAGAGCATTTACTACATGAAAATTAAAATTAATGAATACATAGTACATAGTAATTTACATAATAAGACACACCCTAGAAAAATACTATATGAAGGCATAAAATGATTTATATAATGAAAAAATTAAGTAGCCGATTTTGCAAAAACTGGCTACTTTTTCAATTCCTACTATTAGCTCACACTCTCTATATATTTATTTATTTATCTTGGTGGAATTTTCAATCGTTCATAAAATACATTTTAAAGCATTCAGTTGAGCTGAAATTTTATGTACATTATTTTATTTTGGATGACAATAGAATAATTTAATTATAATTAATAAAAATGAATCGATTAAAACTAATTATTTAAAAAGAATTACAAATACAGCCACGTTGGTATCATTTTTGGCGACCCTTTTGGCGACTTGTGTCAAAACTTGAAAATGTTTTTTTCTCACGTTTTAAAGCATCCAGTTGAACTGAAATTTTATTTACACGTTTGTTTTGGATGACAATACGATACTTTAATGATAATGAATAAAAATTAATTACCACTTAATGTTGTGATTCTGTTATTTGTATATACATATTTATATTGATTGTAACTATTTAATAAAAAGTAGCAAAAATAAAATTTTTCTTTGTTGATCTAAGTAGGAATTGACCTAAAATTTTTTTTGTATAAATTGTGTGTGTTTCATTTGGATCGTCTTCTTCAATCGATTTGTATCATTTTCCGATGGCCTTGAGTTGCCATTGTAGTCAATTATCATCAAATGCTCGTGGCCAGCCTAAGTCCAGTCGAAGGCATGAAACCTAATGTCCCTGATGCACATTAAATTTGTTGAGGCTCAAAACCATCCCATTGGCATTATGTCAGTGCTTCTCAAACGTTCAATATTTACGACCCAATATTCAATCATAATTTTCATCGCGTCCCCTCCATACAATAACAGTGTATTAAATTCAATAATACTAGATTTTGACGCTAAACCTACAATACTACTTTAACATCGTAAGTGTCTCCGGCGTATATTGTTGCCCAGACGTATATATACGTCTTTCCGAAGTACGATCCTTTTCTGTGAACTGCTATCCATAAAAAGTTATTCCGAAGGCTGTGGAATGCAATAAATTTAATCAGCATTTTAAAGATTATTATAAACCGTACAAAAAAATCTGAATATGTGTTAATTTTTGCATATAATTTGATATATATGATAAAGCCCATGGGGGGTCACTTGTAATTATTAAACTTGCTCTTAACTTAGTATTGTTATAAATTAATTATAAAATTCATTGCGAGGAACTGATTTATATGTGTGTGTGTGTGCGTGCGTGCGCGTGTGTGCGTGTGCGTGCGTGTGCGTGCGTGCGTGTGTGTATTATATCAGTATTTATTATTTTTTTATTATGGGAATGTATTTTTTTCTTTACTTTCTGTAAATAAATAATTTTTTAAAAAATAATCTTTTGTTTTCGACTTTTCAATATGCTCACGCTCCCTCCTACGGTTATCACTACTCCTTGGGGGGAAACCCACAGTTTGAGAAACACTGCGTTATGTAATTTTGGAGGGGGAGTTTGTCGCCTCGTGTGTTGTCCCCGTCTCTCTAGACCAGGGGTACTCAAACTTTTTTCTGCAGGGCCGCATACATATCTTAGTTACTTCACGCGGCCCGCCACATGAGAATAAATGGGAGAGGGGGGGGGAGAAATGCTGAAAGACCAAGATAAGATTGGAAATTTAAAGTGTGGAAAATTGATCAATATATATATTATAACTCCTGTTTTGATTTTTTTTAATATTTTTTACTTTTGTCGCTAAAAACACTAAATTAGAAGCACTTAAGAAACACTCCTTCACAACTTCTGCATCAGTAAACGGGTTTCATATGATTACCAATAATAAAACACACTTCAAAGAATGTCTTTGTTACCGCTGTGATATTACCACCGACAAAATACTTTGTTGCTGTTGCAAAGATTATTCAAGAAAGCCTATTTTTATCACCGCTTGAAAGAGACTTTCGAGGAAAAGTGTCATTGGATGATTCCTGTCTATTTGTATTTTTTTAAATACAGCACTTTCGTGACAAATCAAATAAGTACTGATCCATGTTTGTTTTTCACTACAAAATAGTCAACTTCCCAATCGCCTTGAAATTATGCATTTCCTTCAAATATTTTTCACTTGCAAGATATAAAATATAGTTAAAAATTAGTTTCACCGATAAAATTGTCGCTACTCCACTGTTGTCTGTTATCACTAACCGTAACCATTTAAAATAGAAAAAAATATCAATGCATATCCGTACAACACCGACAGCAAAAAGCAAAATTGGTATATTTGATTTCTTGACAGAGAATTTTCCACCAAATTTTTTAAGCAATGTTCTTAAATAGATAAATTTCTCAAAGTAATGGGTCATGCTTGGGTCACTTAAAAAGGCTCTGTAGGCCGCAGGTTGAGTAACGCTGCTCCAGACCGTAGTTCAAAACCATGTTTATCACCAATAGCCCTGGAGTTGATTCAGCGTGGCATAAAATTAAAAAAAATTAGCACAAATTAAAAATACATCTCTTTTCATATTTAAACGTAAATTCAAGAAACCACAAAGTTTATTTCAAATTCTAAGTCCCTTCGATTTTATATACTTTCAAACTGGTCAGTAGCGGTTTCTTATAAATTGACTCAACTCAAGAAACACAACTCAGTGGACTGCATAAACTCTTTGTTTTTCACACACTAAATACAAACTATTACACTCAAAAGAGGCGTGGCTGAAACCATGTCTGTGAAATCGTTTCCACCAGTTAGATTTCTGAGATGTTTGCATCCCGCAATTAACAGATTTACTTTTGATTAACGTCGCACGTTAAATCAATTCGATTGGTGACGGACCTCGTAATTTTGAACCACAGTCAAACGACGAGGATGACACCTGAGATTACACCCCACTCTCAAAACTTCCTCACTACGCCCACGGGAGGAATTTGAGCCTCTGCGGATTCAACGTGTACCAGCTCCTCCACAACCCGGGTGGGCATTACGTCGATCGCGATCAAACGGTGGACCGCAAAGACATTTTGGGATGACCGTCTGAAGAATTTAGCTGTTAGTAATTATATAGGGAAATATTGAAGATTGTGTGGTTGAAGTACGCAGACTATATTGCCGCACGCATAAGTCCCGATACCAAGTCCCGATAGCCGAGTTGGCAGAGCGTTGGACTGATCTTCCTCAGGTCTCGGGTTCGAATCCCGGCCCCGGCAGATTTATCCAAAGACTGGAATTTTGTTCTCGTTTTTAATGTATTGTTTCTCTAGGTTCTAGATGAATCCAGATCATTCTTTAGAGTGCATACTGGGTATTTCGAATATTCCGAAGTGTATAAAAGCAGAGTTCATCGCCAGTTGGGCATGTTCTCAGTCCAGTGTTGTATCGAGCTCCCAGCGTTAGAATAAATCTAATTGTTTGTTTAATTGAACTGTGTACTTCTTTCGAACTCCGTGACAAGTTTGGTGGAGGCGCGGGGTACAATTACGTCAAACGTGGATAATAGCGACAACCTTCGCAGGAGCCTCCGGTTAAGAGGATTATCCCCGAATTCGGACTGTTAAAAGAAAATAGTAGGAAGAGGACAAAAATGCCGACCGAGCAAGAAGCCAAGCCCGCTGTAGTAACACCTTCGTTACAGCAATGGAGGAGCCCATCGACCTTCCGAGGAGCGCCTGGGGAAGACCCTCTCAAATGGCTTAAAGAGTACGATCGAGTAGCCAACTTTAACAAGTGGGATGACATGATGTGCCTGGCTAACGTTTATTTCTTTTCTTGACGGTACTGCGAGACAGTGGTATGTCAACAACGAAGACGCCTTAGATTCCTGGGAAGCGTTTAAAAATGGACTAAGTGGACTTTTCGGTGACCGTCAAAGATATACCAGAAGGGCAGAAGAACAACTAAAATGCCGAGCCCAGCGTTCAGGCGAGAGTACACAGTCCTACATACAAAGTGTATTAGGACTTTGCCAAGAGGTAAATCCTCTGATGAGAGAAGACGAAAAAGTGTCACACCTAATGAAAGGTGTTGCTGAGGATATTTATCAGGCCCTGTTGACGAGAGAAATCAACGACACAGCAAGTTTTATCAAATGGTGCAACTATATCGAAGATATGAAGCAGAAGAGAGTTGGTCGACCGAGATTTGAAAGGCTTCCAAACGTCGTACCGGTTGCATCCCTGACGGATGAGACTGATTTGGTCTCTCTTATTCGCACAATCGTACGAGAAGAAGTCCATCGACTAGTTAACCAGACGCAAGAATCTTTGGACTCCGATCCCCAATCCTTAGAAGAGATCGTTCAAGACGAAGTTGAAAGGGTTTTGGCCCCAGTGTCAGCAAAATCTACAGAAACTAGACCACGACCAACATACGCCGCTGTAACTAGGAAATACAGAGCTCCTGTTCAGAAATTCCCACCTGAACCAAGAAAAACAGATGTGTGGAGAACGGCTGACAACAGACCTGTTTGTTTCCAATGCGGACGTACTGGACATGTAATGCGCTACTGCCGAGAGAAAAAGGCTGTCTTTGACAACTCTCGAAACCGCCGACGGAACTTCGACGACGTTGGCACTGAAGAAGAAATACGCCGACCAAACTCTTCTCGCCGTTTTACGCCAAGTCCCACGAGAGGCCGATCCCCAATACGTCGTTACAGATCCCCGTCGCCATATCGCCGATCCAGTCAGTCGCCAGGCCGTAGGAGCGAGGAAAACTAAACAGAGCGACCTTCCAAGGAGGAGGTGAGGCCGCTTGTACTGGAAATCCTCCGTCGACCGCCAAGATGACTGGTAACCAACTAGACGTAATAATAGATAAGAAGCCGATACGTGCTCTAGTAGATTCTGGGGCATCGTTTTCTGTCATATCCGATAAGTATCGCCGATTTTTAAAGAAAGTTCTATTTGCTGATGCCAAGAGCGTTATGCTGAAAGTTGCGGATGGAAATTTTGTTCGGCCGATAGGGAAATGTGTTTTACGTGTCCGTATAAACAATCGAGAACTGCCTTTTGAATTTATTGTTTTATCCCATTGTAGCCATGACGTCATTCTAGGATGGGACTTTTAGAAAGCCGTTATAGACTGTGGACAAAATGAACTTGTTCTAGAAGACATCTGTCGAGACTCCACAGCGCCTGACGCCTGGAATTTGTATGCCACCAGAGACTATACACTTAAGCCGCATTCTTTAACTAGAATAACAGTATCAGGATATCAAATCCGATGAGACATAAATGTAGTTCTAGACGGCAGCAAACATTTGCTCTTCGAGAAAAATATTGCTACACCGTCCATGGTATCCACATATCGTAACGGAAAAAGTGATGTCTGGGTTACCAACCTGCAGTTCCGAAACCAAATCATCCCTAGAGGAATGTGCATAGCCAAGCTGAACCACTAAATGAAGGGCATCTATGTGTTATTTCCGACACATCGGGTTGCTTGGATGACCAGCAAGAAAGAGTCACGGATGAATTGTTCGTTAATGATGTCACCCGAGTTAAGTGACGAACAGAGAAACAAGCTATCCGAACTACTCCGGAAATTTTCTGGGCTTTTCACGAAGACCGACAAGTCGACAGCCGCGAAGACGAATGTGAAACACAGGATTTTTACTGGTGATCATGCTCCAATCAACCAACGAGCCTACAGAGTCTCGCCGACTGAAAGACGCATCATTCATGAAGAGGTTCAGAAAATGCTTGATGAAGGTATCGTCCAACCCTCTGAAAGTCCTTGGTCATCACCCGTTGTGCTCGTAAGAAAAAAGACGGTAGTTGGCGTTTTTGCGTCGATTATCGCAAGTTGAATAGCGTCACGAAAAAGACGTTTATCCTCTGCCTCGTATTGACGATACGCTCGACTGTCTGAAAGGTGCCAAGTTCTTTTCTTCCATGGATCTCCGATCTGGTTATTGGCAAATAGAAATAGACGAAGCGGATCGTGAAAAGACGGCATTTATTACCCCGAAGGCTTATACGAGTTTAAAGTCATGCCGTTTGGTCTCTGTAATGCACCTGCGACCTTCGAGAGAATGATGGACAATTTGCTACGCAATTTTAAATGGACTATGTGTCTTTGTTACCTAGATGACATAATAGTGTTCTCAGAAACTTTTGAAGACCATCTTATACGATTAAGACTTGTTCTAAAAATGTCTTCAGGAAGCTGGTCTTAAATTAAATTCAAAGAAGTGTCTTTTGCTGCCCAAGAAGTAAAGATTCTAGGCCATCATGTATCTAGTAATGGCGTTCGTCCCGATCCCGACAAAATAAAAGCCGTAAGAAATTTTCCCACTCCAAAGAATATACATGACATACGAAGTTTTCTTGGCCTTTTGTTCATACTTTAGAAGATTTATTAAAGGTTTCTGTTATCTCGCCGAACCTTTGCAGTCGTTGCTGAAAACTGGCGTGGAGTTTCATTGGGGTCCTGAAGAGGTGGAAGCATTTAACAGTCTTAGCACTTACTTCGGATCCAGTATTGGGGATGTACGACGAAAGAGCTTCTACAGAAATCCATACTGATGCAAGCGGGTACGGTATCGGAGCTGTCCTAGTACAAATTCAGAATAATGTCGAGAAAGTTATAGCATACGCTTCTAGAACTCTGACAAAAGCCGAAAAGAATTATTCCACCACAGAAAGGGAATGTCTTGCCATCGTATGGGCTACCAACAAATTCCGGCCGTACATATTCGGAAAACACTTTACTGTTGTAACTGACCATCATTCCTTGTGCTGGCTCATGAATTTAAAGGGATCCTTCAGGAAGGCTTGCCAGATGGGCCCTCCGACTTCAAGAGCATCATTTTGACGTAAAATATAAAACCGGTAAGAAGCATAGTGACGCCGACGCTCTTTCGAGAAATCCAGTGGAAGAGGAAACGGAAACACCAGACAAATTTTTAGCAGTCACGACGAGTATGAACCTTGCGATGGAACAGAAAAAAGATCAAGACCTTGCGAAATTAAAACTTTTGAGCAACTCATCCAAAAACGAAGAATTCAGATTCATCGACGGTATCCTTTGCAGGAAGAATTTTGATCCAGATGGAAAGTTGTGGTTACCAGTCATTCCTAAACATCTACGAGCAGACATACTAAGGCACTTTCATGACGCCCCCACCGCAGGACACCTTTGGTTTCGCGAAAACTTATGACAGGATTCGCAAGAGATTTTACTGGCCGGGAATGTACCGAAATGTCGTTCGGTATGTCATGCATTGTCGGGAGTGCCAAAGGAGAAAATCCGTTCCTCAACGACCACCTGGACGTTTAGTTCCCATCCCTCCAGCTATAGCTCCTTTCCATCGCATTGGAATTGATCTCCTTGGGAGATTTCCAAAGTCTGCTCATGGAAACAAATGGATAATAGTCTGCACGGATTACTCAACGCGATATGCAATAACAAAAGCCTTGCCGACAGCCGAAGTCGACGAAATAGCGAAGTTCTTACTTGAAGAAATTGTCCTCAGGCATGGAGCTCCTCGAGTAATTATCACAGATCGTGGAGCCGTCTTTCGATCCAGACTTCTTTCCTCTCTCGTCGACTTGTTTAACATTGATCATCGTTTCACAACGGCGTATCATCCCCAAACAAATGGACTGACGGAGCGCTTCAATAAGACATTGGCCGACATGTTGTCAATGTATGTGGATGTAGAGCAGAAAAATTGGGATGAAATTCTACCATTTGTAACCTTCGCTTATAATACCGCTAAACAAGAGACCACAGGTTTTACGCCGTTCTATTTACTTCATGGTCGTGAAGCGGAAACGACACTAGATACAATGCTACCATTCTGTCCTAACGATTTTGATGACAATAACATCACCAAGATAGCAGCCAGAGCCGAAGAATCACGACAGCTAGCCCGAGTGCACACTCTGAGAGCTCAAGACAAAGATCGTCGACGTTACGATTCCAAACACCAAATGGTATCCTACGCTCCCGGAGATCTCGTATGGATTTATACTCCAGTGAAGTAGGTCTCTCCGAAAAACTCTTAAGAAGGTATTTCGGACCGTATCAGGTGCTACGCCGTTTATCAGCCGTGACTTACGCAGTACAAGATTTTGATCCTGCTTCACGAAAAAGAAAAAACTAAGAGGTTGTCCATGTACTGCGTATGAAACCGTACCATGATCCCGCCGAGCAAATCGAAACCGAGGATATTCCTCCCAAAGAATCATACAAAGGACCCATCACTCGTTCCAGAATAAAGACCCTTGAACAAAATGACAGCGGGGCGCTGTCTTCTTTTTCGAGGGGAGCAATGCCGCACGCATAAGTCCCGATACCAAGTCCCGATAGCCGAGTTGGCAGAGCGTTGGACTGAAGGTCTCGGGTTCGAATCCCGGCCCCGGCAGATTTATCCAAAGACTGGAATTTTGTTCTCGTTTTTAATGTATTGTTTCTCTAGGTTCTAGATGAATCCAGATCATTCTTTAGAGTGCATACTGGGTATTTCTCGAATATTCCGAAGTGTATAAAAGCAGAGTTCATCGCCAGTTGGGCATGTTCTCAGTCCAGTGTTGTATCGAGCTCCCAGCGTTAGAATAAATCTAATTGTTTGTTTAATTGAACTGTGTACTTCTTTTTCGAACTCCGTGACAATATATATAAGTCTTCTGCTGACTATAACAACAAAAACCAACTTTAAATAAAAATGCTTTATTTTGTATGTATTTTGAACTGTTTCATAGTGAACGCATCATTCCATACTATTATATTTGGGGATATTACTATGTTTGTATCTGGCGTTTTGCTGTAAGGTATCCGACTACGTTCGGAACCGTGATTTTGCGAAAGCGTATAAATGGATAATATTTATGATGCTTAGTGTTACTTAGATTAGAAACTGTATATAAAATTGTTTTAAGAATAGTATTACAAAAAAAAATTATTTAAGTATAATATTTTGACAAAAAATGAACATAGAATTACCCATTTTCAAAATGTTCTCTTTTTGTGAAAAATGCTTCTATTATAATAATATTTTGCCTGTATATAGCTCAAACCTCTGTACAGAGGTTCAACTACGATTTTTGAAAAATTCACATTATTTTCAGAGTTACAACCATTTGAAATAATTATAGGTGTTTTTTTTCTTAATATTTCTCCCCTCTGTTGTCGTAAAACACATGGATAAACCCACTTCTAAGTTATATATTTCAAACATTCTAGTTGAGCCTCTGTACAGAGGTCTGAGCTATATACAGGCAAAATATTATTATAATAGAAGCATTTTTCACAAAAAGAGAACATTTTGAAAAAAGGATATTCTAAGCGAAATTTTTGCCTAAATGTTGTATTTAAATAATTTTTTTGTCAAAATGTTCTTAAAACAATTTTGTATGTGTATTCTAATCTAAGCGACACTAAATATCATGAAAATGATCCATTTATGCGCTTTTTTAAAATCAGGGTTCCGAACGTAGTCGGATACCTTAAACGCGGTTTTCAAGAGTGTTAAGCTTTTTTTTTTATTTCCTGTTCTGTAAGTTAGTACATAATCCGTAATTATTACATTTAGTTATAAATATTGTAGACCTTATCTTACATCACCACACTTACGACACTGGGCATTGGCGCACACAAGAATATTTCAGGGTAGGGGTGGGTCGAGGGTTGAAAGTCTACCATTCTCGTATCATACCGCAATACGCAATCAAACATATTTTTTTTTTTATTTTGTAGACTGCAGGGAACAAAAAACAGTAAAAAATAAACTACTAAATAAATAATCAGCATTAATTAATAAAAAAATATTAACAAATAATTACATTTCACGTACTATATACATGAGATTAAAATCAATCGGAAAAAAATCAAGGGAGGGTCCGGACCCGAGGACCCCTTCACCTTTAAAAAAATTAGAAGTAGCCCGTACCCTGGAAAAGTCTGCCCACCCCTGCTCTACAAAGTGGGTCTTCAATGGCATCAGGACTCGAACTTTAGTCCCGCGGGTGACCATAACCACATGGCTATCGCGTCTATTAAGCCTTTTGAACAAATAGATATTTGATCACATACTTATTGGTAAACTATATATTACATAAAAACTAAATAAATAAGACCATCTCTGGTAGTCTCAGAATATGTCAATCTGAAGCAAATAACATGCAATCAAAAGTATGTTAATTTTAAACCCAGGAAATATTGAAATTCTATTGTTTTGTTTATGCATCAGAGACTTGGTTGTTGACTTTACGCAATGAGGACGCTTTGGGAATTTTCGAGAAAAAGATCTTTCGCTGCATTCTTGATGGGAACCAAGCGAATGAATCATAGAGAAAATTATCTAACTTAGAACTTTACAAAATTTACAAACAACCTGATATTGTAAAATTTTTCAAATTACAGAGACTTATATGGGCTGACCCTCCGGCTAGAACGAATGAAGATCGCTGCTGCAAGAAAATCTTTCTGGCAAAGCCCATGGAAAACAGACCTCGGGGCAGACCCCCGTTGAGATAGATTGACCGTGACGAAAAAAACCTAGATATTTTAAAGGTCAAAAACTGTAAAACAGTTGCCAAAAGTAGAGATGCATGGAGAAAACTTCTGGAAAAGGACAGGGCCCACCGTGGGCTGTTGAGCCATTGAAGAAGAAGAATGTTTTGTTTGATTTTCTTATTATGGCTAAAAGATATGTATTATTATTTATTTAAATACCTTTTAAAAGAAAAACTAAATATTTTTTTATTTTAATTTACGTAAAAACAAGTGGATTTTAACGCAAAAATTGATTAATTCAAAAAATCAAATTTCTTTAAGTCCATGAGGAAGCTCCATTTGCAATTTTATTTTAGGTGAGCTTTATTTCATATTTGAGTAATAGTTACTGTTTCTTGTATCTTAGCTATGGAAAAAAAGAAAAAAAAATTCTGAACTAAACACGTTACATGTTACACACAAGCTAAGAACTGTGCAACGTAATTATTCCAAGTCTATTTTTAGTAACTCATCATTTCCTGAGAAAAACAAACTCATTTTTCAAGCTTTAACCCTTCTATACATACTTCATTTTACTAAAATAACCTTCAAAAGCTATCAATCATCGGGAAGACAACTCAATTAACCAATAACTTTCCATTCAGGGGAAGGGAGGGGATCGAAAACTCTCACCCCACAGGTATATTTATTTCACGCATAACTTTAACGCACGAAAAACACGGCAAGAGAAGAGAAACATTCTTAAAATAAACTTAACACTGAAGAAGAACAAAGCCTTTCGAAAACAGGAACAGACGATGAAAGACGGAAGTCGAATAAGAAATCGGCTGCCAGTTATTTGAACCATGTCCACATTACGTGCATAGATTTTACTATAGTAGAATTAAAGATATCAGAGTCTCCCCGTACAAATCAGAAGGAAAACAATGGAATGAAGTTTTCAGCCACCATCTTTCAGCGTAGTGCGAAGATAATGTGTTTCGTATTTTTTCTGTATTTACTTACAAGCAAAATACGATCTTTTATGAAACTTTAAAAAATGCTCCAAGAAAAGATTTCTCAATCGGAGATATTCGATTTGAGACCAATGAAGAAATGTATTGTTCTATATCGAATGGATAAAAAAACAACAAATAAACATATTTTTTGGTGAAAAATGTGATAAATAAATATAATTTTAATTTAAGTACAAATTTGGAAAATGCATTCAAAATAATTATACGTGAAGAAATCACTTTATTTTTCCAGATAAATTGCAAAAATCGAACTTGCTGAATTAACATATAAATCTTAGAAGTTTAATGTGATAGAGTGAATTCAGAATCATAATTTTGAAAAAAAGTGTATAAATAAATAAATTTTTTACATATATTTAATGTCGGCTAAATTAAAATAGATACATATAAAATTGTTTCAAGACAATTGTTTATATCAAAAGGAAAAAAATATTTAAATTAAATTTCTAGGTAAAAAATGAAGAAAAAACGGCATAATTTCAATACATTCTCCTTTCATAAAAAATGTCTATGTGATAATGTGCTTCTTCTATATAGCTAAGACTTAAACAAGGCGTTGAATTAGGATTTTTAAAAAATTTGCATTATTTCAAAGTTATGATTAATTGAAATAATAAAGGGTATTTTTTTGTTAAAAATATATATTTATCTCTCTCTCCTCTCTCTCTCTACCCTTTCTAATATATTAAAATACAAATAAATCCACTTCTAACAAATATGTATTAAATCCTAGTTCAGAGCTTGTATAAAAGTCTTAGGCAAGTATAGGCAAACTATTATTATTAAAGAAGTATTTTTCATGAAAGGGGAATGTTTCGAAAATATGTTATTTTTTTATGTTATGAAATATGTTATTATGAAATCATTTTTTTCATTACTATATTCTTAATATATATATATATATATATATATATATATATATATATATATATATATATATATATAAAAAAATTTAAGTCAATTCCTACTTAGATCAACAAAGAAAAATTTTACTTTACCTACTTTTTATTAAATAGTTACAACTAATATAAATATGTATATACATAGGACACAGAATCACAACATTAAGTGGTCATTAATTTTTATTCATTATCATTAAAGTATCGTATTGTCATCCAAAACAAACGTGTAAATAAAATTTCAGTTCAACTGGATGCTTTAAAACGCGAGAAAAAAGCCTTTTCGAGTTTTGACACAAGTCGCCAAAAGGGTCACCAAAAATGATGTTAACGTGGCTGTATTTGTAATTCTTTTTAAATAATTAGTTTTAATCGATTCATTTTTATTAATTATAATTAAATTTAAGTGTATTGTCATCCCAAACAATCATGTATATAAAATTTCAGCTCAATTGAGCGCTTTAAAATGCATTTTATAAACGATTCGAAAGTTCACCATTCTTGTACCATGCTCCTTTTGATTTTGTCGATTTTCGGTAACAAAACACAGTAAAAAACTAGTTTTTGAATAAATAATTAACATTAATTATTAAAATTAATCATTAATAGCAAGTAATTAATTAAATTTTACGTACTATATACTTAGAATTATATTCAATCAGGAAAAAATCAAGGGCTTTGGGGGGGGAGTCCGAACCCCCCCCCCTCCCTTGTGTGCGCCACTGGTGCTCAAAGCTACGGGTGATGACACGTGAACGATTAGCTCCTTGACACGATGTGGACCTTGATCTGATGTTACTGTCGATCAGGTGGCATAAGTAATAACAACACAACAGCGTAATATTTTTTTGGTGTTAACAGTTTTTTTTACGGATAAAAAAGTCTCAAAAAGTTTTGTATAAGTAGTAGAGGCAACCTTAGGAGATTTGAGGAATCTTTAAATCACTCAGGCATGTGTTGGGAGCCAGGGAGGGGTGTTCAAAATCCTCGATATCAGGCTGATACATAAAGATACCACAGCAACATAGGTTTATTCGACAAAGGTTGTTATCTCTGAGAGCTCATTATATTGAAAACAAGTCATATAAAAAAATCTAAGTCGATTCCTACTTAGATCAACAAAGAAAATTTTTATTTTAGCTACTTTTTATTAAATATTTGCAATTAATATAAATATGTACATACATAGGACAGAATCACAACATTAAGTGGTAATTAATTTTTATTCATTATCATTAAAGTATCGTATTGTCATCCAAAACAATCGTGTATATAAAATTTCAGTTCAACTGAATGCCTAAAAACGTGAGAATAAAACCTTTTCGAGTTTTGACACAAGTCGCCAAAAATGCTGCCAATGTGGCTGTATTTGCAATTCTTTAAATAATTAGTTTTAATCGACTAATTTTTATTAATTATAATTAAATTATTGTATTCTCATCCAAAATAATGATGTATATAAAGTATCAACTCAATTGAGTGCATTAAAATGTATTTTACTAACGATTGAAAATTCCACCAAGATAAATAAATACATAGAGAGTGTGAGCTAATAGTCAGAATTGGAAAAAGAACTTTTTATTCCAAAGACCAAAAATCTAGTTGGTTAACGTTAGATTACACTCACTGTAAAGCAAGATATATTTTTATTGCTTTCAAGTTTAATATCTATGTACTCTCGATTGAATAAGTTTTCTTATCTTCTACTAAAGGAAAAAACTGGATTAGGTATAAAAACAATTCATAATCAAATTAGAAGTTTCGATAAAACAATTTTGTGTTGCTTAAAATTAGTAAAAATTAAGGTGATAGCTTTACATGTATTAAAAAAATTTCTTTATTTTGTAGCATAAAAGTGTATAAAACTGATAAAAAAATGCACCACCTTTATTGTGGAAGCTTGACAAATCAGACGCCCAGACATACAAAATTTGTGTCATACTTTTTTGTATAACTAACTTCACATTCATATTTTCATTCATTGTAATTCATTTAGCTGTTTGTTTTGCTTGCTCCTAAGAGTTCAAAAAATGGCCATAATGCAGTATAACACAGTTTTTTTTAATTTCAAATTCAGTAATTCGTCAATAGAATACAAAATTAAACTTTTTTTAAAAAAAAAACATTTATTCGAGATTAACTCTAACGACAATTCTTCACTTAAGGTATCCGACTACTTGCGACAACTTTTTTTTGAAAAAAAGGAGATATGGAAATCTTTTTGTGATTTTTATATTTATTTAGTATATTTTAAGACAAAAACCTAAAATTGGTAAAAGAAAAAAAATTATTGTTATTAAAATGGGAAAAAACTAGTAAAAATGTGCGAAAAATTACCTAAACGGGGCCCGCTCTTTACAAAGATTTTATGAACAAATTCTCAATTTTTCAATTTTGATGTGTTACTTTGTTATTCTTGTTTGAAGTGACCTTCACGATAAGAGATATTTTAATTTTTACAAAAATTAGAGCACTTTATCTAAGTCATTATACGAAATTGTTTAAAAAAAATTGACTATATTCACATAAATAACTGCAAATTTTGAAATAAAACAGTTATTGATAAATCTGAAGATCAAAACACTTCTACTGTTATGCAGAACTTAAGCAAAAAATTTCAGCTAATTATTTTCAAAACTTTTTGAGCAATCGCGGTCCCCGTTTGAGTTTTTCGAAAAAAACACATTTCGAGTAAAACGCATTTTAAAGTTTGACATCTTGTGTAAAGTTATGGCATTTGCTTTTACTAAAATACTTGTAGTTTTTGTTCTAGTGGAGAGAAAATAAAGTACTTTGTATTGTTATTAAGTTAATAAAATGGTCTATAAAATAAAGTCATAAAAAAATTTGCCAATTTTTGAAAAAAAAATCATGGTTTTAGGGTAGTCGGATACCTTAATATAAGAATTCATGCCTGAAATTTGGGTGTAAAATACTTCACGATCACACTAATTCTTTTTTTTTTTGAAAAAAAAATAGAATTCTGGAAAATAGTGTCAACAGATACATTTATATTTCGCTACAAAAAGTTTGATAAGTGAACGCTTATATAATGGCAGGCGTTGATCATTTTAACATTGCAGGTGGTGGCATGAGACGATTCTTGTTCAGCCTTTTACTCATTCAACATCTTTAATTATATGTACGTAGACACAATTACAAAGAAGAGACTTTTTGAAAATTATAAGTTTTTCCTAGAAAAATAAAACTCATTGTGCCTTTTGTGCTTTGACCCCATTTTAAAAATTAGAAAGTCACGTTTTGACAGAGTTAAATTGGTCTATTTATATCTAAAAGTCTATGAGATATGTTAAAAGCTTGGGAATAAAATATATATTTTTCAATCAAACAAAAATGCTCTAATGAATCATGACATGGTTATAACTTTGAAAAGGTTGAAATGTAAACAGTTTTAAATCACAAACTCCATTCTTTTTGAAGAAAAGAAAAAAAAAATTTTTTAAAAAAACCTCATTTTTCATACTTTTTTATGAAAAAAAAATACAGTTATCATATCTAGATGCAAGATTGCTTTTAAACAATTGCATGCCTCCACATTTTTAAAAATAATATTAATAGTAAAATGAAATTTTTAACCAAAAAGAGAAAGAGAAAAGAAAACCTTTTTCTTTTTCAAAAAATGGTTTTGATATATATATAATTATTACTACAATATCATAATATATTTTATAGATATCTTCATTAGCGTGACTGAAATTTTGTGGCTAAATTAATATTTTTCAAATCTTTATTAACTATGCAACTATTAGAGTAATTATAATACTAGTATAGGTGATCAGTGTTCGAAATATGGTACAAAACAATAAATTCAAAATGGAATAAACTTTTTAATTAAAACTAGGGCATAACAAACAACGAGTTATCACAAGTAAAAATATTAAAAAAATCGAAAAAAATCAATTAGTAAAAGCAACAGCTTTTTTTATTACGTATCAAAAATGTACACATGTCAAATTCGAATTCTAACAGTCATTACAAAAAAAAGATGCCAACTTTTGCAACAAAATTTATAGTACCAAACTATTAAATATCAGTAAATAAAATAACCAGCAATGAAAAATTAGAGAGATAAATTATTAAATCAAACTAGACGATAATTTCCAATGTTATAATAGATATATTTAAAACAATTTCAAAGAACACATTTCGATTAAAATTCAAATCTAAATCAATTACGTAGCTTTTTTTTCTACACATAGCAACCTCCTTGAGTCCGGGTAATGGGTAAAGAGCCATAGAGAGAGAGAAAGAGCAGGTTGTCAAATAGTGCGAGTTATCGCTGTTTCAAAATACTTTTTCCACACCCATAATAATGGTTTTCCCTATATAAAGATGCTATCCTACCTTAAAAACGGCACTTTCGGTCAAAAAACCAATTTTTCAAAGTTAACATTGAATTAAAACATGTTTTCTTACCTTTCTTAATCTGTTTAAAGTTTGTTTTTATGTATTGTAGAACATAATCCTTCCTTGTTTTTTACTTTTCTCAAAATCAAATTTTCAAACACATACTCTTACGCAATGCACCATGAATCAAAAAGTTATGAAAAAAATGACATGAAGTTCAATTCAAGGAATGACTTTCTAATTTTGCAATGCCCCCATTCTTTGTATTGATGATTAAATATGCGAGTTATGAAGATTTTTTTTCTGTTCCTAAAGCATTTTAGTACTACACTGTTTTGAATGTAATGACAGTTTCTTAAAAGCGTCAATGTGTAGAACAGATTTCTATCTTCACAATAAAAATTAAAGAATAATGATGTACTGATCTCATGTTAGTCGTGAACATGCGTGCTATTGAAGTGCATTATTATTGCTTACAAATATTTACTTTTTAAAAGAATTTGCAAAAGCAAAAGTTGGCAACAGCGAAACGCATGAACTGATTGGCTGGAAACATGTGGTTGCCTCTATCATGTGACTATGACGTCACATAAAGTTCATCCACTAATTATGTCAAACCGATATATCTCGTGAAATTAATTGTGTTGACCTAAACCAAAAGTTTTTTTTTAATTTAAAACTTAAAAAACGGACGCCATTCATTTAGCACGTTGCTGTGCGCTCAGCTCTGGATCCATGTGGAGCAGCAGATATTGGGAGACTAGACACAAAATACTGGGGACTTGTGTTTCTTTTCTTCTTCTTCTTCTTCTCTCTCTCTCTCTCTTTTTATTGTTGTTTTGTCTATATTCTCTGTTTCTCATTTTGTTTGCAGTTGTCTTGTAATCCATCATTTGAAATGAAAAAAATATTCATAAAATCACCGTATTTTCAACATAGAGTTTATGAGTAATTCTGAGTTTCAGACCTTTGTGACCGTGATCTTTGAAATCATATCTTAAAACTTAGTCTTCAAGAATTGCCACCATAAATTTCATGTTGATAAGCCAGAAGGTTAACTCAAGGAAGAATGTACGATAAAAAAATCCTCAGAACGAATGAATATAATTTTTTTAAAGAAAAATATCTGTATCTAATCATGCCGGCAGGGGGGAAAACTCATTGACATTCCCTACTGCAACAGTAAAAAAATTCGAAAATTCCGTGGAATTATATCCAAGTTCCATTCCACACAAGACAATAAACATTTATCTCTTTTAAAAAGTTCCCTTTTCCTCAGTAAAATAGTTGGACGTTGACCAGGATGCTTAAAAACCGGAGAAGAAAACATATTAATATCCCATACGAGGACAACAAACCTAAACATGCCAAATGATCTACCGTAATGGAACTCGTAATCGTGGGAAAACTCAGCTAGGCAATGTCATCGAATCTTAGAACGTTGTCATATGCAAGCATTCTTTTAAAATTCGAATTCTCCCTCAAGCTACGAAAATGCAGACGATTCTGACGATCGTTTGCCTCGGATTAGCAATTTCCGCCTCATTTCGTGTTCGGCGACCATCTTGGGACTGTCATCCCCGCCCTCTCGTGTCAGAAACGACAACTACCACTCGACAAATTTTTCTGTTCTAAACAATCGTTTATGTTTGGTCGTGCGGAACAGATAAAGAACGTGTTTGCCTTCGGAATTCTGGTAAAAATATTCTTTAGGAATGGGGAGTAAAGTGTTCTATGGCGTGAGAGATATTTCTACGAGGAAATAATTCATCTCTGAAGGTATTCGTCGGAGCAAAAGTAAAAGAATTCCAAAATGATTGTTTTTTTGTTGTTGTTGTTTTTATAGCTAAGTGGAATATCCTCGTAGAATTTTTAAGCGAATAAAATTCTTTTAAATAAGATGTAATGAAGTTACTTTAGTTATTTACTTCAGAAATTGGAATATTTTCCCTTTAAATAATAAGTAAAAATAAATCGTTTTTCGAGAATGGGAGACCTTCTAAAATATGGCATTTTTTAAATGAATACAATAATTTTAAAATATGTATATGAAATTGAATGTCATTCAGAATCACAGACTATCTGAAAATGTAGCATAAGAAATGCTTTTATTCGGAACAAAATATGAGAACTGTAACTCAAAAAGAATATGAATAGATAAAATTAGTTTACATATTTTAATGTAAGTTTTAGCTTATTTTCCTAAGAGTTCTTTAAAACAATCATAAATTTAAAAAATAATGGAACACAGTATTAATCATTCAATTATTTATAAGATATCTCCTTCGATATCACAAAGAGATTATATGGATTATTAAATATATATTTTTGAAAATAAAAATGTGCACCACAGGAATTTTTCAAGAGGAGGGTCGAAAGGCCACCATTCTTGTATTATATCTGAAAAAAATAACCGTCCAACATATTCTTTTGATTGTGTCGATTGTTGGAAGCAAAAAACAATAAAAACAAGTAATATAAAAAAAAATTTTAAGTCAATTCCTACTTAGATCAACAAAGAAAACATTTGTTTTAGCTACTTTTTATTGAATAGTTACAATTAATATAAATATGTATATACATAGGTCAGAATTACAACATTGAGTGTTAATTAATTTTTATTAATTATCATTAAAAAAAGCATCGAATTGTCTTCCAAAACAATCGTGTCTATAAAATTTCGGTTCAACTAAATGCTTTACAACATGAGAAAAAAACCTTTTCAAGTTTTAACACAAGTCGCCAAAAATGATGCCAACTTGGCTGTATTTGTAATTCTTTAAATAATTAGTTTTAGTCAAAATTAATTTTTATTAATTATAATTAAAAATTTCAATTTATTGTCATCCAAAATAATCATGTATATAAAATTTTAGCTCAATTGAGCGCTTTAAAATGTATTTTATTGACGATTGAAAATTCCACCAAGATAAATAAATAAATATATACAGAGAGAGAGAGTGAGCTAATAGTAGGAATTGAAAAATAAGTTATTGAGTAAATAATTAGCATTAATCATAATCAATCCAAACAAATCAAAGGCTATGTGGGAGGGGTTCAGGACCGTGCTGTGTGTGTGTGTGTGTGTGTAGGAATATGTGCATTTCATCGTCGAATCAGTCAAATCCAAGCTTTTCTCAGTCTTCCACTTTATCGTGCACTGTCATTTCGACAGTTTGTGTTTCGTTCTTCTATTTTTTTGATTTGATATTAGAGAAACTGCTTAATGTACCAGATGTTTTTTTTTTACTCGTTACTATTTGGTAGGTGTCTTCTCTTCACAATTAGTGGCTGCGGTAGCCGAGTGTTCAAGGTATCGGATCGTAGATGGCCTTGTCACGAGTTCGAGCCAAGTACCACTAAAGACCAGCCGTGTACGGGAGTGATGCACGTTAAATCTGTCGAGAGCTCAAATGTCTTCCCATTGGTGTGGTGTGGTAGTTAGGACAAGAGGTGCCAGCTCAGGTGTCGTCCACGTCACTTGACCATGGTTCAAAATACTCATGGTCGAAGCTCAAACGTTCTAGTGTTGGTATGGTGCGGAAGTTAGAAGAAAGGGGTGCCAGCTCAGGCGTTGTCCTCGTCACTTGACCATGGTCACATAACCTTGTCACTTGACTATCACGTCGCCAAAAGCCTTCTAATAGCTGAACAGTACGACGTTAATATTCACTCATTCATTCTATTCGCAATAAATGCTAAAAATGCTTGAAATTCCCATTTCTCTGTAAAAAAATTTTACTTTGTTTTTCTACCTTAAAAAAGCTAAAATACCTAAATTCCATTCCCCTCGTGGCAGTATTTAACATAAAAATTAACTGTTTATTTTATTTTCTCTTTCATCTATGTACAAGAGAACATCATTTCGTACATGTAGGGATAGTAAATCTGAAAAACATTTTTCGACCCACCCCTAAAGTACATATTACAATATCAAAAACTGGTTATTTTTATCAAAAAGAACATGTGTGTGGTAGTTATCAGAGTTTGGAGGGGTAGACTATTGGATTTCATACGCATCCGCTTTTGGATACACACACATCCTAAAAATTTAAATATCTCGATAATAGCAATAACTATAATGGCACATAACATCTATCTAGACATGAACATATAGACATGTGTGATATATGGCTAAATACTTACATCTGTAATTACATCTTCAACGAGATGAGGTTTAATACAGAAAAGATGTTCTAATATTTAGGGGATTGCGAGTTATAAGTACATAATGGTATGCTGGCATCGTAGCTTTCAAACCAGGCACACCCTTTAATTATAATACTAAATATACTCCTAAGGCAATATATCTTCGATGCTTTCTCGCATCGATAATCGTCTGCTCATCTTTCCCAAACACAAACAACCAGCGATAGATAACAGCAGACGATAATTTATTCTGACAGACGATAAATTCCGAGGAAAGTAAAAGCTGAAATTTTATGTGTCTCACGGAGGCACAGTGTTAATTTGTTCCTGTGTTAAAAATAGTGGTAATTATTCCTGTTTATTATAGCTGATATCGATCTAAATTTCATTAAAGGACAGCAGGCCATTAGCACCTGTTGAAGGTCGAATTAATTCAGTGAGAATATTCTTATCATAATAGGCTTTGCAATCACACTCAAAAAAGTATTTGTTCCTTTTGAATTTTCTACTTTTTTTCCCTCATTTACTTTTCATATTTTAATAATTTCGTTATGAATATTTTTTCAAATGATAATATAAATAAATACATAAGTAAATAAAATTGTAATATTATTACATAAATGATTTAAAAATTATTATTAATTTATATTTAAATAGAGTGTTGTAGAAGGGTTTTCCTAATTACACATGATTGACAGTAACATCAGATCAAGGTCAACCAAATTCATCGTGGCAAAGGGCTACATGAACATATGTCGTTAGCCGTAGCTTTGAGTAACACACAGGGGACAGTGTGATTTGGCTCGGTTCCGCCCCAATTTTGAGGGAGAACACCATGAGGATGGTCAAGGGCATCCCACCTCTTTGCCCTTTCCACCAAACCTCATGAGAGGACTTGCGACTCGATGGTTATTTAGAGTACCCTCCCCCATGCCACAATTTACTGTACATTTACGAGCATTCATGCCATCTCCGAGATTCGAACCCAGGCCCGACGACATAGCAGTCAGCGTCACTTTAAAAAAATCAAAATGACAAAAAAAAATAATTTTTTTCCTAAAATTTTAATCTGATTGTAGTTTTTCTAGCGCCGAATTTAAAAGCTCTAAGGGAAATAAATAAAAAGATGGTCAAATAAAAGGACGTTAATTATATTTAAAATGAGACTTCTTACGAAAATCAACCGATAAAAAAAGTGATGTATCTAAAATATCCTTCAGAATGTTTTAGACTTAATGAAATAAAATGTAAATATCGCCCTTCTCTTCCCCAAACGATATTTTGAAGCAAAAATTATTTTACCCTTTAAAGTTGACCAACTCTTTAAGCTGATCCTCACCTTAAATTTTGATCTAACTGTTATCCCCCCCCTAAAAATCCCCTACGTGTAACAAACTATTTTCAAAAGAAAATCGAACGTTTTTGTTCATTGCGAAAATAAATACGGATTCGTATCGAATATATAGAATCAATAAAAGAAAATAAACCCTGTGGAATAGGTCACTACAGTTACTGGCTTACGCAGACGACATTGACATAATTGGAAGATCTGAAAAAGCAGTGAAAGAGGCTTTTCAAGCCCTTGAAATCTCAGCCACAAACATGGGCCTCACTATCAACGAGGATAAGACAAAGTTCATGGAAACACTGCCCTCTTCTGTAAACAACACCTCCTTTTGTGTAAACGGTCATTCTTTTGAAAGTGTTAGTGAGTTCAAATACCTCGGAACCATTATTAATGATCAAAATAAGCTGAAAGCTGAAATAAACAACCGTATAAATTCTTTTTTGGACTAAAGAAGCAATTAAGATCGAAATTTATCAGCGGAAAAACAAAGTTAAGATTATATAAGACATTAATTTTGCCTGTGTTGCTGTATGCTAGCGAAACCTGGACGCTGAATTTGGAGACTATACGAGCTCTGGAAACCTTCGAAAGAAAAGCACTGAGAACTATATTTGGGCCTGTTAAAGATCAAGGATGTTGGCCTACTAGATATAATTTCGAGCTATATAGGCTTTACAAAGAACCTCAAGTTACTCAAGTCATCCGAAGTAACAGATTGAGATGGCTCGGCCACATCTGGAGAAGCCCTGAAAACAACTAGACCAGAGCTTACACATTTAAGAATCCTATGGGATCTCGAACAAGAGGAAGACCACCAACAAGGTGCATAGATGATGTTGAAAATGTCTTAAAAACTCTAAATATTAAAAACTGGCAAAGAGTTGCTGCGTATCGTTGGAATTGGAGGAAGCGAGCTGTAGAGGCAGCCAAGACCTGTAACAGGTTGTTACGCTTATAAAAAAGAAAGAAGAAAAGAAAATAAAACTGCATTTGTAAATAATGTAACGAAAAATGAGATCAAATCTTTCACCGTAAGAATTCAGTTTAAGTAGACTATAACCCCCCCCCCAAAAAAAATGTATTTTGAAATATTTAATGAAGTAGATAATACATGAAAGAGACGATATCGAATTTCAAGAAGTAGATAAAATATTCTCTGAAGCAAATAAGTCTCCATTTAATGCAATTTTTTACCTGTTTGTTTCAATTTCCTCAAGATAAACCTACGTATTTATTGATACTTTTCCTTATACTATGCGAAACCAACAAGTTGATCATTTAGATAATACATTGGTATTTAGAATGTCCTACTAGAACGTTCACTAACAAAGTATTTAGTTTAAATCGATCTAAATAGAATATTTCACGATTATCTTTTCCAAAAAAAAATTAAAATGCTTTTATTTAAATAAGGAAAAGAATTCCGAGCTTTCAAAAAAGAAATTCGGAAATATACAGTAACTTTAGAACAATAGCACAATAAGGTTTAGAAGGAAGCGACAAAAGTCCATTACGGAAGTTGATGATAAGGAGAAACCAAAAGAACAATGGAGAAAAAAAGCAGGAAAAAATGTCCTTTTGAAAAAAGTACATGAATGCCTCTCATATCGAATTAGTTTCCAATAAGTTAAAATAACTATTACAATGAATAAAATTTTATTCTTAACATTTAATATTTGATTATTTTGGGTTTCATTATCGTCTGCGATTTATAAAAGCAAAATAGAACTATGTAACGTAAGAAATCGAGGGCAAATTTTCAGTCTTTGTGCTTTTTTGCACAATCTTCGATTTTTTTTGTTTTTGCGTCCAGTAAACAATGAAAAATTTTCAATTGTAATGGTGAGTTAAAGACCAAATTTAACAATGGCGACCCACTAATATTGTTTCTCTCATACTCATTCTAAATTGTAGTAGTTTCTACTAATGAATTCTCTCTTTCGGAGAGCATTAAGTAGTTTTCAAACAAATTTTGTGCATCGAAGTTTTTAAAAAAAGAAATTTGGTCAAAACTGTTTATCTGAAAATAACATAAAATATATTAAACATGCGTGTTTATTTTTTTAAATCTTATTTATAATTCTAAGATTACAGTTTATTTATTTTAACGTATTTAACGATAAGAAAATCTATTTCGATAAAAAAATTAATTTCAATCCACAAAATTAATTTTATTTTCATGAAGCATGAAAAAAAAATTATTTTTTAATGCACACAAGAAAGAAATATTTCAAAGAACAAAAAAAAAAAGTTTGGTTTCAATTAATATGAAAAAAAATATTTTAAGGTGTACGTAAAAATTTTATGTACTAAAACTCTACAAATTTTAATTCGATTTACGTAAAATAACATTTGCATTAGTTCAGTGATTTATTATTAATGAAAAATTCCATCCAAATTATTATTACAACTAAATTTAATTCTAAAAAGTGCTGAGCTATTTTTTTTAAATCAGTTTCGTGAAAAAATATTTTTTTAAATATTTTTTTTAACAACTTATTCTACATTAAAATGTTTAATGTTAATAATTTATAGAACAATATGTTGTGTGTCCACACTAAATTAATGGAATTAAAGCTAAAAATGAAAAAAAATTGACTAAATAATAAAAAAAATTTGAATATCTTGAAATATAATTATAATTAAGTTATTTAAAATAAGTAGAAACACAAAAAACTTTAAGAAATTTAGGAAAATAGCCCACTTTTTATTCCTTATTTTTCACTCCCTATATTATCACCTTTCTAAAACACATCTTTAATGTTGATTTCCTCTTTTTTCTTAAAAAAAAAAAGGTATTTTCACCTGCATTTCCATGAGTTAAATAATTACACTCATACCATTGTATTGTTTCAGCATTTTGATTACACAATTTAGGCATTCTTTTCTACTCTGTCCGGAAAAAATAATATTACTGACATCAAAAACTGACATTTCAACAACTCAAAAGAATCAAGTGACTCTTCTGTATTTTAATTACACAGTATTTAAAAAAAACAAAAATTAAGAGTCGAAATAAAAATTCAGGAGGCGTATGTTCATCAAATGACCAATTTTACTTTGCTATACATTCCACACACAGATAAACTTCTCGCCTGAATACAAAAACAAACATTTCTTGTTGTGAAACAAATACTAGGCTATCAACCTTCCTTGTAGCTCATTAAAGCAGATGGCATTTAAAATACTAATCAGTATTCCTCAAGTTGTGATGGATCTGATAAAAAGAAGAATTTGTTACTCGGGAAATGGAAAGAAAAAAAAAGAATCTCATGAGTAGTTCGAAAAAACGTATGCTAATCGAAGACAAGCCCTAAATTGTAAACGTGTTTTCCCTTCAGTTCAGTTGAAAAAAAGGCCTTTCGGTCAAGAGAAAATTTGAACTTACTCCTGTGTGTCATCCATTACACCGGTGTGTTTCACTTCTTAGCAAGAATAAACATTCAGGCATCTTGTGACCTAAGTAGGGAGCAATGCACCAAACGATACCCCCAAAGAATTTATTTTTCGTTTGCTAAGAGAATATGTTTACCTTCTGCACTTTTTTTTTACTTTGCATTCTTCCATCTAGCACGTGTACTTGTTGACGGTAAATAATTAGATGAATGACGTTTGGCTCTAAAAATATCGTTTGGTTAAAATTAGCATTATTTTTTTTAAAAAAATCTTTTTAACAAATATGTCACAAAATTTTATTATTAATTATATTTCACCATCTACTTTAATAGTTTATAAATACTGCACAATAAAATACATTATAATGCCTTTTTACAGTTTATTTTATTCTACGAACTTCAAAAGTTTTTTTTTTGTTTGTTTCATTAAATCAAAAAACACTTCGTTATTAATAGACTAAATCCATGCGACGTCATACTCACATGATAACTGTAATCACATGTTTCCGACCAATCAGTTGAAAAATTCTTGCGACGTAATGGTTACATGATCAATGCAATCATGTGCTACAAGTTAATCAGTTCATGCGTTACGCTGTTGCCAACGTTAACTTTTTGCAATTTTCTTTTTAAAGAACATATTTGTCAACAATAATAAATCAGATGGGTAAACAAATTGCACTTGATTTAAAAGTACAGAAACAATATAAGATATTTTTTTTTATTTTAGAAAAATATTTCGAAGAATCTTAATATTTGAACATCTTTACACAATTATCTAAATTTTACGTGCAGTACTGCAAGCACAAGTCCAATGTAAGGTTTGAATTCAATGGAGAACATGTGATAGCATTTATTATGCGACCTTCATAAATCTAGCCCATTGCACAATAGTTTTAAAAATATACAAATTGGAGCGATAATTCTCCCCATTACTTGTGTAACAAAGTTATAAAGTTATATGGTGAATTTTCTAAGTAATTTGATATACCATTACTTTATATTCCTCCATTAAATAGCAATGTAATGAATTTATCAAATTTAAGATATTTAAATTTTTAGATCGTTTTATATTTCAAATAGTTTTATGTTAATGCAAGGCAAATACAAATTTTGAAATAGGAGAGGGAAAAGTTTTCTGCTAACTTTTGGAATTTTAGTTTTGCAAATATTAACCACGAAATACCACTAATTTTAACAGCATGAAGTAGCATCAGCTAATTCAGAATGGAACGAAAGAAAAAACCCTGCGTGTTTACATTATAATTATTGTCAAATTGTCGCATGAATACTTCCATTAAGAAAGGCAGAAAAGGCGAAATTTTCAAGAGAGCCATAATTTCATACAGTGTTTCAAATAATTCGATTGAATGTTGAAAAATGCTGGAATGAATGAAATATGCGTATTAGCTTTGTTTGTAATTGTGTAAACATGTTTGGGCTGATGAAAAAGAAAAAGAAATAAAAAGACACATGTTAAATAATACAATAGGTTGACCTTACAATGACCTTCGTCGAAGAATGATTAATATTTAAATTTCTTCTTAAATAACTAATCTTCCTTCGAAACAATCTCAGGAAAAAAATTGCGAATATTTAAAAACTTATACCTAATAATTTAGCATACAGATGAATATTTTTTAATTCATAATGAAATACAGTAGGCCACAAAAGTGTTCATACACTTGCAATTTCTTATGAAATTTAATGTTTTCGACTAATAAAAATTTGTATATTGTAATTGTAATTTTTTATGATATCTGCAACTTGTTCTTAATGGAATGACATAATTATTTTTTTAAAAATTGTATAACTATTTTTTTAAAAAATTAATTATCAAAAATCTACTAAAAAATTACGAAACAAAAGTCTTCGTACACTTAACGAAAATCTCAACTTAACTTTAAATATTGTATTTCTTTCTTAATTTAGTACTTAGTAGGATATCTTTTAGTGTTCACAACAACTTTTAAGCGTCTTGGTATAGATTTAATCAGTTTTTTGTAATTTCTGCATCGATTTTCCACCATTCATCTGTGATTATTGTTTTTACTTCACATTTGCGTTTATATGTCATGTTTTTTTTTTTACTTCAAAATCTCACCAAATATGTTCTACTGGGCTAAATAAAGTGATTAAGGAGGTGGTTTCATAATTTGGGGACAGTTATAGAGACACCAGTGGCGTACTATGAGAGCAGTGCGTTTGGCGTCATTACCCTGTTAAAAAGTTAAGTCATCTCCAATATCCAAATTTTAGACGAATAATTTAAAATTTCTCTTTAAAATATTTAAATAGAGCTCATGATTCACAATATCCACAAAAAATACCAAATTACCGAATTTTGTGGCTGATTTACATCCCCACGCAAGAACACTTCTACCTCCAAATTTTATTGATTCAACTAGATTCTTGGAATTAAGTTTCAGAAAATTCAAAATTGACAGCAAATTGGTTGGGATGGCAGACAATTCAACATTTTTGGTTCCAATGGGCGCATAAAAGCTTGTAAATGAAAAAAAATAAGGAGTTTAATCCCATGAATTTATGTGGAACAAGAACTCCTTCACTTCCATGCTGAAGTATGGAAGTGAAGGTGTTCTGGCATGGGGGTGTAAATTGGCAGCAGAATTAAGTAATTTGGTATGTTTTCATGGTATTATGAATCATGAGCTCTATTTAATTATTTTTAAGAGAAATTTTAAATTATCCGCCCGAAATTTGGATATTGGAGACTACTTAATTTTTTAACAGGGTAATGACGCCAAGTGCACTGCTCTCATTGTACCCCACTGGTGTCTCTATAACTGTCCCTAAATTATGAAAGCACATCCTCAATCACTTTATTTCGCCCAGTAGAACATATTTGGTGAGATTCTGACGTAAAAAAAGAAAACGTGACGAATAAACACAAAATGTGAAGTAAAAACAAATATCACAGTAGAATGGAGGAAAATCAATGTAGAAATTACAAAAAATTGATTAAATCTATATCAAGACGTTTAAAAAAATGTTGTAAACACTAAAAGATATCCTACTAAGTACTAAATTAAGAAAGAAATACAATATTTAAAGCTAAGTTGAGATTTTTGTTAAGTGTACCAAGACTTTTGTGGCGTAATTTTTAGTAGCTTTTTGATAATTAATTTTTTAAAAAAAATAGTTATACAATTTGTAAAAAAATTAATTATGTCATTTCATTAAGAATAAGTTGCAGATATCATAAAAAATTTACAATTACAATATATTAATTTTTATTAGTCGAAAACATTAAATTTTATAAGAAATTGCAAGTGTATGAACACTTTTGTGGCCCACTGTATACACACATATAGAAACTTTTTGAATAAAAACTTTTTATGTGTCATCGATAATTTTAAATGAAAATTTTGTTATAATTTGAACTGAATTCTCAGCAATTTTATTTGGATATTTTATTACTATTTCATGATACAAAATACAATGGTTTATATACAATTAAATAACATTTTCACTAAAAATTGTAAAATAATGAATCTTCAAAAATTTTATCGATATTGTTTGCATTATTTAAAATAATATATGTTTATAAATCAATTCAACTAGCACACTTTCCTTTCTGTGTTTTTATTAAAAATAATCAATAAGTGGAAAATTTTTTGAAATATATTGGAAGAAAAAATAATAAAAACAACTAAACTGTTATTTAAAACATTCACAAGTTTAGATTTATTTAGAAAAAATGAAATTTCGAAAAAATGTATTTGTTGCTGGAGAATTTACTTTGATCTCAGACGGAGAACTTTTTAGGCATATATCTTGAATACTTCATCAGTGTAATAATATTAGTTATGCGATGTTTTTTAAGCAATATACGTAAACATTTAACGTATTTAAATACTTATTTTCTTAATCAACTTTTCAAAGTAAAATAAAATAAAATTGTTTTGTAAAATCATGTCTATAATTTATAATTTTTAATGTACAATTAATCATGAGGAATAATTCCTTAAAAAGTAATAGTAAAGATCAAATTTATGAAATAAAAAATTTTCCCAACGAAAAATGCTTGCTAATAGATATCCTACAACTGTGCATAAATAATTCTTCTCAAAAATAAATTAACATGATTGTTTGAATAATTTACTTATCATGAATGGTTCTGATAAATAAAAGCTAAAGCTTATTTTAAAATTTTTTTGTTTACCTAATAAAATGGTTATAACTACAGTAAAATGTCTTAATTAATATGCATGCTTTTAAAATTAATATGTATGTAGGTGTTCTAAAAAATGTGTTTTTTATACCGCATAAAAAACATTTAATGAGATAAGTTTTCGATGCAAGTAATTTTTATTTTATGCAATTTATTTACTCACGAAACTGAATTCTTTATTCTGCAGCTGTTTCATCTTTCTAACGTCAGAATAAAGTAAAATCGTCTGCTAAAATAATTGTTGCCAAAAGAGAGAGAGAGAGAGAGAGCCAACCAAAATATAAAAAGAAAAAAAATACACGATCATGTTAATGGCATGGAATTTTCATAGAACGGAGCGTTCTCAGCATTGCAGTATTTGTTCTAAGAAAGTTTAAGGTATAAAAGTCCGCGAATAAAGTCTTTTTGGATTATAATGAGACTATTATAATACTTTTCTTTTGTCTTCGTTGAGGAAGTAAGTTTTCGACCTTGACAAAAACTGTTCTTTGGTCAGAATCAAGGAAAAGAAATCGTCTGAAGTAGCAGTAATTTATCGCCATTTACAAAATATATTTATATATAATATAATTTGCTTCTTAAAAAAGTACTTACTTGTCCTACTATTATATGGATTTATGGGACAAAGATAGTAAAATCGGCGGCATTAACAAAAGGTTACTGGAAAGATTCGTGGAATAATACGTTATTGTTTTAATAGTCTTTATTCAGGAATCACAACATTATAATAATTATGCGTACTTAAATTTACATAACATTTCCGGTTAAGAACGGACCCAAATAACTGTAAACAGCCACAAAGAGTTCCATTCAAGAACAGTAGAATTTTCATTTTACAATCACACAATGCTATCTATCTCTGAGAATTATGCTATAGCCAAAAGAAATTCTTTCAAATTCAAAATATTTCTCACGGTTTTAAAGCAAAATGTATCATTTGAATAAGCATAATGGTCTGTACCACTTAATAATGAATAGATTTCATGATTAGAAGAAGCAAAGGGTAAATATAAAAATTCTAGGTATTTATAAAATTAAGTACGCGTAATAATTGAATGACAACTTCAGTTATTTAATATAATAATAGCGAATATAGAATGAAAAATTTCTAAAGAAATTAATTCTTGAGTAGATGCTATTCATAAAAGAAAAAATTAGATGCATTTTATAGAAGACATTTTGACTTACGATCAATTAACAAACATCGATTGAATCGTTGAAATCAATTAAAATTATAAACAGACGATTATTTGTAAGAAACAGATTTGAAAATATGTATTTCGTATTGTAAAATATTTAGTTTCAAGTTTCTCTTCTATATTTTGAACTAATTTTTAATTTATTATTTATATTATACAGTATAATAGACATTGTTAACTGGGCATGGAAACTTTAAAGCATATTTAAAGCGCTTCAATTTGTTGCCTTCTGATCAGTGTTCTTGCTCCAGTGACACAATCCAAAATGCCAAGCATCTGATTCTTGCTTGTACTAACTTCTCTTCGGAAAGATGTACACTCATGAATTGCCTACAAAAGAACAATATAGTGTGGCCTCCTCCTTTATCTGCTTTTGTTGATGTAAATTCATCTTTTACATTTTTTTGTGCATTCATTAATAGCATTTTTTCCTGTATTAATTAGATTCTAAATTTTGTGTGTTTGTTAACATTTTCTGTACGTGAATATACATGTGTATATATGTGTATATATATTTGTATGTGTATGTATGTATGCTTTATGTTTTGTTTTTTGAACATTTTTTTTTGTTTTCATGTTTTCTTATTTTCCTCATTGTATAATTTTATTAATTTTATTATTGATTTTCTCCGTCTGCATGTGAGCATTCTTGTATTTAATTCTGTATTTGTTGTTTCTGTATCCCCCCTTTTTTGGTCCCCATTTGTACCTTTATACTTCTACATGTAATCCCCATTGTCTTGTGTATTGACTTACGTTTGTAAGCCTTGTGTTATACTTGTCGGCACACAAGGAGTCTATCTAGAGTCTCAAAAAAAGTAGACATTGTTATAAGACTGAAAATTCTCTTCTATGCTTTTATAGTCTGCTTTAATTTAATATATAATTCATGTAACTCTAATTTATCTGATTATTTAATTTATTTGTTGATGTATAATCGTTTGTTTTGTCAAAGTTATGTTGCTTAATTTGGCATCTTTTGTAATTGTTCTAAATAAGTCTTTCAGTTGGAGAAAACAATTGCAATGCGTAATTGATGCTAGTTGAACTTAATACGAAATTAATTTTTGTATGTTTTCGATATATCATCATTTACTTGGAGATCTTTTTGATCATTTTAGTGTCTATAAGAATGAAATGCGTCCATGGAATAAACTGACTAATATTAGTCATAATATGAATTCTTTCTCGTCGATACATAATTTAGATTTTACTTTAAGTCTGCAAATGCATTATTAATATTAAGAATAGGGAGTAAAATATAAATCCTAATCATTCGAACATTTTGTTTATATATATATTAATTTGTGTTTCATTAATTTTAAACATTATCCTTTAAAATGTGAAATTTTGATACTGTTCCTCAAAATTTTCCCTTCTTATTTTTTTTTTTTTTTTTTTTTGACAGTTTTCCCTACCATCTAACATGTTACTTTTTTAAAATGGCTTTACTCCTAATTTTCGAAACGAATCTGCGTTTGATATAAAATTTTAAGTTATGTATTTATACTATCGATCACTTTTTTCAAATCAAAAGACGATATTAAATGCCGAGATATGCAGCCAATAACCGAAAACCGTTCTCGCACATGCTCGAAAACAATAGTAGCGATGACAGCATTTGGCGACATTTTTAAATTGGCGATGACTTTTTATTTGGCGTAATTGGTTGACGGCATAATACGTAAGTATCTCTTTTAATCCAAATTGAAATCATTCAAGCTTTTGTAAAAATTATTTGGTCCAATAAATGTTGTTTCATATTCTTTTACTTATTGATTTTGAAAATAATTATTGTGAAAAATTAGATGTTTTGAGAGCTTAGACAGCGATATTTCGCCAAATATGATCACCGTACTACCCGTTATAAGTTAAATGGTATTAACCAAAACTAATTAAGTTGAATTTATTAAATAGTGGAGAGTAAAAACAAAAAAAACTGTAATAACCTAAGAAAATTACTTATAATTAACCTAATTAATATAAGTACTTTAAAACCTTGGGTACCCACGCAGATCGTGACTGCGTCTCTTTAAGCTGAATTTAATATTTTAATATGATTTTAGTTCGATTGAACTCTTTTTCACGTAAATTCGTTGTTGTCAAGGTGACGAAAATATTGTACGCATATATATTATGCAAAAAAAAAATTTGTTCAAAAGCTATTTTTGTGTTGCCAATAAATGCATGGTGTATAAATGAGTATTGCTCCTAATATGGATTTGGATATTGGTACTTTGAAAAACCCGGCATTTGATTAAGAAGTAATTAATTTTTGCTTCTTTTTTTTTTTCTTTTAAACATTTTGGATGTAATAAAAATAGTACAAGAACATTATTGTAATCCAAGCTATTTAATACTTACATTTAATTTTATTATACAATTTCTAAGTAAAATTCCGATCGTGGAGGAAATTATAGTTTTCTTTACTGTCTTTTACGAAATTGTAATCTTTGATACCAGTTTAATACTTTGATTAGTTTTTTTAAAGAGCTAAAACGTTACTTCTTTCTATTTTCACACTTACCAAGAAACAAATACCATGATTTGTAATGTCATTCCACTATTACATAGAAAAAAATTGGCTATTTAGATTATTTTTTAAGGCTGTTTTCGGCTAATGTTAAAGTATAGGACCCGAATTTGGAATATTTATTCAGATATAAAAGTACTCATACATTAATATATTATATTCTGACTTCACTATCATGTAAAGAATCACTTATTTTGTAATACTATTCATTTTTATCCGAGTTGATACGTTTTTTCTTTTATAATATGTGTTTCGCATCTTTTCTCCTATACCGTAATGCTAAATGAGCCATCCTTTTACATGTTAAAAGGAAAAACTAATTATTTATGAAATATTTTGAAATTTCGAAAACACTATATTATAAACAAATACTTGAGTTACAATCACAAATTTTTATAAAAATTGAAGCATTTTTTCTGTCCGAAAATGTGCTTCGCGATAAGTTCACGCACTTCTGTATATGGCGAAAACAGCCTTAATGAATTTAGTTTCAAGTTTCGTAAATTTGCTTTGGTCAAAATTATCAGTATAAGAAATTCGAACTTAAAAATTTGAATAAGGTAAAAGTCCAATTATCATAGGAATAAGGTTAATAGTTGATTTTATATAGTTACTGATTGTTACACTATTTGATCCTCCGCTTAAATGACAAATAATAATGTCAAATTTTGAGTAAAATTATGGGATAGAGAATTTATATGTGTAATCAGGTTTAATAAATTCTTTATTATAAAATTAGTAGTTTCTTTTAGTATTATTTTTACAGAATTGTCAAAATAATTTTAAATTCATTTAAATAATGAAATACATGATTTCATACTACTTTTACTACACAAGACAAAAGCTGATGTTTTTTTCCGATAGAATTCTAAACACGACTTTAAGAATCATTGACATAAGATTAAAACAAACCAACATCATTAAATTTTTAATACACGGTTTTGGAAATCCTTCTAGTTTCAACTTTTATTATTTCTAGGGCAATTTCAATCCTATCATCAATATTATCGGCGGTTTCTCAAATTATCTTCGGCTTGGAAATAGGACATCTCAACCCAACTCTAAAAGAGAGCAAAAAAAAGTCCTAGAAATCGATTCAAATTGTAATACTGTTGTTCTGAGTAACAATCATCAAAACGACAGCACCACAGGGAAGTCTTCTAAAAAAATTCTGGAACACATTTTAACTTTTAGAAGAGAATAAAAAAGTAATAACAACGGTAAATTTCAAAACACTTAGTTCCAATCAATGCCCTTCACAATCTAGCTTTGGAAATCATTTTCAGTTCTTAAAACAAAGAACAAAACGAAAAAAAATTAGGCCTAGTTTCAGAAAACACAAAAGACAGAACTGAAGCTAACTGCCTATCCAAGCGATGTTTAATCTAGAAAAATACACACAACTCATTAGCAAAATGAATCATTAGATCCATTCCTTTTATTTTCTCACCTTTAACTGGGTGTTCTTCAACGCACGTTACCTCGTCTTTGAGAAAAATTCGCACGTTCGGTAATGAATAGCGGTATTCGTACGACTGCTTCAAGAACTTACAACGAAAAGGTTGAAAAGAATAAAATTAAAAAAGCTTTTGGGTCAAATTCTTCATGAATTTTCCGTTGCAAGGTAGGTACGTTTGACCTGACCTGTCACGTTGCTTTTTGATAGCGCGGAGGAGTCTTGCGGTTGATTCTCAGATGGTATTTCCGACAAGAAAAAGTGCAAGGTCTACAGGTGGTAGTGTTTATATCAAGTGCATGTTTTGCGGAAAAGATTATGAGTTCTAATTAGTTCTTGAAAATAAATGAGTTTCTTGACTCTGACTTTTAAGTAATTATTAAAAGAAATGTTTAATATAAATATCGAATATAATATTCTTTCTTGACTTCTTCAACATATTACAACAATTCTATTGCAGACGATTATTTGCAAGAAATATTTTTTCTCAGAAATAACGTGTTTATACATGAGTAATATTCAAATAAAATTTAATATTAAGGTATCCGACTACGTTAGGAACCGTGATTTTAAAAAAACGCATAAATGGATAATTTTCATGATATTTAGCGTCACTTAGTTTAGAATACATGTATAAAATAGTTTTAAGAACATTATGACAGAAAAATATTTAAACACAATATTTTGGCAAAAAATTAACTTTGAATAACCTTTATTCAAAACGTTCTCCTTTTATAAAAAATCCTTCTATAATAATAATATTTTGCTTATATAAAGTAAAGACTTCTCCATAGAGTCTGAACTAGAATTTTTGAAAATTTCGCATTATTTTCAGAATTAACACCAATTGAAATAATTATCTGCGTTTTTTTCCTTAAAATTTCTCTTCTGTGTTGTAGTAAAATATGGATAAATCCACTTCTAAGTTATATATTTCAAAAATTCTTGTTCAGCCTCTGTAGAGAGGTCTGAGATGTATACAGGCAAAATATTATTATAATAGATGCATTTTTCATAAAAGGAGAATATTTTGAAAATGGGACATTCTAGGTTCATTTTTTGTCAAAATATTGTACTTAAATATTTTTTTCTGTAATACTCTTAAAATAATTTTATATATGTTTTCTAATCTAAGTGACACTAAATATCATAAATATTATCATTTAAAAGCTTTTGTAAAATCACGGTTCCTAACGTAGTCGGATACCTTAAGTTAAGATTTTTAATTTACAATTTACAATGGACTAAATCAATGACGAAGGCAATAACGTGTTACTCATTGAATTCCCCAAATAGATATTAGGCTTGCAAAATTTAAATAAAATTTAAAATTTTACAATAGAGAGTAAATATGTAAAGACTGTTTTTTTCCAGGTATAGAAGTTTAAGTTGGCATTACTTTCCAAGATGGCGACCGATTTAACAGCTGATTAACAAGTGATTTATTCTCAGTTTGGTTTGGCAGTTCATCAAAACGATCATCAAGCAAGGCGTAGATTCGTCGAATGGGCCCAAAACGAGATTGCCGTTGTTCCCGATTTTCATAAGCGAATTTTGTTTAGCGATGAAGTGCACTTCTGGTTGAATCGCTACGTCAACAGACAAAACTGCCGCATTTGGAGTGAAGCTAATCCACAAGTGTATGTCGAAACACCGTTACATCCAGAAAAACTGACTGTTTGGTGCGCTTTATGGGCTGGTGGAATCATTGGTCCGTACTTCTTCAAAAACGATGAAGGCCACAACGTTACAGTCAATGGTGATCGGTATACAGCCATGATTACTAACTTTTTCATTCCTGAATTGAACAATCATGATGTCCAGGAGCTGTGGTTCCAACAAGACGGCGCAACATGTCACACAGCTCGTGCCACAATCGATTTATTGAAAGACACGTTTGGTGACCGCCTAATTTCACGTTTTGGACCTGTGAATTGGCCTCCAAGATATTGTGATTTAACACCGCTAGACTATTTTCTGTGGGGCTATGTAAAGTCATTGGTCTATGCGGATAAGCCACAAATGCTTGACCATTTGGAAGACAACATTCGCCGTGTTATTGCCGATATACGGCCACAAATATTGTAAAAAGTCATCGAAAATTGGACGTCCAGATTGGACTACATCCGAGCCAGCCGTGGCAGTCATATGCCAGAAATCATATTTGAAATGTAATGCCACAAGATTATCTTTCGAATAAAAAAAAATTCATGTAAATCGAATAATACATCGTTGTTTTATTGCAATTTAAAGTTCTATACCTCTAAAAAACACCCTTTACATAGATCACCAGTGGCGTAACGTACACCCCCGCATCGTGGGGGCCCAGGGTTCTAAGGGGCCCAAAGCCTGACTGACGCAAGTGCCTACCTTTTGTAAAATTTAACGTGGGGGCCCAAGACCTGACTTTGCAGGAGGGCCCAAATGTTCTCCGTTACTCCTCTGTAGATCACGGCTGTTAAGTGAACATGATGATAGAGTTTTTTTGTTCTTGCCTGTAAAGTATAGGATCATACTTCAGGTGCACAACTGCCTGCGATAAATAGTGTTTAAATTCTTCGTTTTTTATGGTTTTTACCAACTTTATGGTTTTTACTAAAACGGGAAAAAATCGAATGTCGATTTTCTAGGATGAAATACCGATTCACTGAATCGATTCAGGGCTACACATCGATTTAAAAAAATCGATTTTTTTTGCTTGAGAAATCAATTTTTCGAATAATCGCCTTCCCTAGTCTAAAGCACACTCGTTTTTATTTTTTATTTATTAAGCTGTATTATGAGTAACATAATTAACAACATAGGGCTCTATCAATCAATGACGAAACCAAGATTTTTTCAGTTATTCAGTTTTCTCCTTCACTGCTTAGCACAATCATTTTGCTGGAGGGATACGGCAAGATAGTGTTTTAATGTATTCTCATGACATAATAGTCATAAAATTCGCCTACGCATTAACATTACACATGAAAAAACAAGACGTCAACGATTTCGCTGCGAAAATAAAACATATTTGTGGAGCTGTGGTGTGAGAGAGGTGAAAGTTTGATGTTCCACAGCTGATAATTCTGGTCAGTTGCCTAATAAATTTTCACATTTTTCGTCGTTTCTAAACAGTTTACTGAGAAACAGAGAAAAGTTATGGGTGAGTCAGAGTTGAATTATTAAGTAAACGTGTGATGAGAATGAGTAGACAAGTACGTAATTTGACCTTGAAAAAATTTAGATGAGGTATGTGATATAAACTAGATTTAATGCTATTTGCCTCGTAACAGTATATTTACTCAGAAGTTAAATTTTTTGCACGTGGAGAAGTTTTACATAAAATACTTTATTTGGGGTACCATTTTTTTCAATTCCTACTATTTATACGTATATAGCTCACACTCTTTATATATTTATTTATTTATCTTGATGGAATTTTCAATCGTTAATAAAATACATTTTAAAGCGTTCAATTGAGCTGAAATTTTATATACATGATTATTTTGGATGACAATGCACAAATTTAATTATAATTAATAAAAATTAATTGATTAAAACTAATTATTCAAAGAATTACAAATACAGTCACGTTGGTATCCTTTTTGGCGACTTTTTGGTGACTTGTGTCAAAACTTGAAAAGGTTATTTTCTCACGTTTTAAAGCATTAAGTTGAACTGAAATTTACATACACGATTGTTTTGGATGACAATACGATACTTTAATGATAATGAATAAAAATGAATTACCACTTAATGTTGTGAATCTGTCTTTTGTATTTATACACATACACATATACACATTTGTATTAATTGTAACTGTTTAGTAAAAAGTAACAAAAAAATTTTTTTTTCTTTGTTTATCTAAGTAGGAATTGACTTAAAAAATTTTTTTATATTATTTGTTGTTTATTCTTTGCTTAAAAAAAAAATAAATAAATGAGAAACTCAATGGAATATAAAATGCACGTTTCCAAGATAAAAAAAACTAATAAAAAATGAGAAAAAAATGTACTTTTACATTTTTTAAAAAAAAGAATCTATACCAGAGATGGCGAACCAGTGGCATGTTTTGCATTTAAATTTAAAATAACTAAGTTCATTGTTAGGTATTACGAACAAACGCGAATGATCAGTTGCGGGGTGGTGGGGAACACGTTTGTTATTGTCTTGCCTTAGTTACAATGACGCAATGTACTGCTCCTCAACCCCCACATCACGGAGGTACCTAGGGTTCTAAGGGGTCCAAAGCCTGACTGACGCCAAGTACCAACTTTGCAGGGGTGTCCAAATATTCTCCGTTAAGCCACTGCTTAGTTACGACGTGAACTACAATTGCAAATGATGCAAAGTTTGTCTATGCAAAGCATAGTCACTTTCGTTGACACAACTATGTTATAAGGTTTATTTGTGTTGTTTTACTCTTTTGTAACTCTTATTTAAAGTGGCTAGTTCAGCGAAAAAACCAAAAGTGCCAGATAGTAAGTGTAACAGAGAATTTCAAACTTGGTGGACCGGGAAGTATAGGATTAGTAAAGACCTCAAAGCGGTGTGTATTTTATATTCTGGAACAGTGGTATGTAGAATATCGTCTGTAAAATGGCATTTTGAAACAAATCACAAATCCTTTTGTCAAAAAAAATGGAATTTAGAGCAAAAAGAATTGTTTAGAAACCGTTTGTCAGATTACTCCAATTCAACGCACATTATTCTAAGAGAAACATTTTACAATCCTAATATAATTTATATGTCATCTAATATACAACAACAAAAGTCGCACTAATGTTACTTTAATTTGAATCACTCGTATAACTAAAACGTTTACTACTATACAGTGCAAAATGAATTTTTTTCGTAATAAATAAAGAGTTTTGAGTTGTTAGGAATTAGTTTTATTATTTTCCCAATAATCACAAGTCAAAAATATTTGACGGCACGTCTATACATTACTAAACATTTCCTTAGAAAAAAATGGCACGCTGATTTATAAAGGTTCGCCTCCCTGATCTATAATAATAAAAAACGAGTCTGTATGTGTGTCTACAAGATGTAGCATAAAAACAGAACAACTCAGGAGTATGAAATTTAGTATATTCAAATTATAAGTCATGATGGTGTGGGCCTCGAAATGATTTCTTTGAATTTCATTTTAGATTTTTAAAAATTTTTTGAACGATTTTTTGTCTAGCTGGTGATATGACATCCTATGATATCTTATCTATCTCTGAATGCGAAATTATATTCTTCATGCGATTTTTTTGAAGATTATTTCACATTTTTTATTATAATTATATTTATTTATCGTATTTATTTGTTTGTTTATGCTTTAAAAAAAGTGGAGTTACAGTTGTTTTTCGAATAAAACATCGTATAAAGTATCTTTTCAAAAGTTTGATGTCTTCTGATACAAATTTTTTTTTCTTAATGAAACCTATTTTATCTTTTTCAGTAATTCGAAGTTAAAGTTATTTGATTTAACTCGTCGGCACGTTTTTACTGCAATATAATTTTAAGAAATCTGCATAGATCTTTGATTTAATGCAGCTACTGCGAGATATTTTTTTCGAAATTTTTGATGGGGGGGGAATTAATTCTACGTGTAGTTAGTTTTAAAAAAGTTACAATTAGTGTAATTACATTTACAAGTAAAATTTACCCTAAATACTTTAAAAAAAAGAATTGATTAAAATATACTATAAATAATATATAATTTAGTGCAATGCAATATACTAACGAATTTATTACCGATTGTTTTGAAAGTATGGTTATTTTTAATACACAATAAATTTTAATTTCGCATTCACCAAGTGAAAAAATTCTTCTAATTTATACAATAATATTTCAAAACAAAAATTCACCCCGCTCTCGACACTGTTTAAAATAAAACATGTAATACACATTTCGCGGTATGGAAGATACCATTACACGCTTTCCGCGTTTTCAAAAAGAAATATTATAAAACTTCTCTAGGTAAATTAATTTTTCTTCATAGTACAAAACTAAAATTTAAACAACATTTTTTTTCGTCTGAGATATAAAAATAAATAAAACATTCAGTTAAAGGAGAAAGAAGAAGCGAATTTCTTCAAAATGAGCAACAAGTGACTCGTAAAAGATGACTCACATAAAATGTGAAAAAGAACATCGTAAAACTTAAAAATAACCATCTTTTCTTGTTCTCATGTCTTTCTTTGAGAAATGACCCCGGAATACCTACAACAGTCAATATATGTTACTCTAAGTGCATATAAACTCAACCAACCAACTAAAAATGATCGCTCTCAAGCAAAATAAACCTTCTCATTTTTTAACATGTATATTTATTTAAAAATATGTTTTTATATTTTGTTGGGCAATAAAATGTAAAAATAATAAATTGTACAATTTTAAGAGTATTTTAAATAATTCCTTGCCTTTTTTTGAATATAAGTAGAATTGATAAAAAAATCTCCAAATGTACTTTCTTTTGGAAAACAAATTTCAATATATACTAGGGGGAGTACCACTTTGGGACCAACCCTCATTGTACACATTATACACCTGTTCATACTCATTTCTCAATCTGTAAAACTGTTATTTACATGTATTATGTTGTTCTACTTATTTGTTCTATTTTTCGCAAAATTCGTACTTGGAGCTCCTCTCTTCAGTTAAATTCATCACTGAATCTGCATCGTTCAACACTTCATTGATTTTGATAAAGCTACAACTCTTGCAGCTTCCTGGAAAGTTCAGTGTTTAGTTTCCTTGATTGTTAATAAGTCGCCGTATGAGACAACGCCTTTCTTCTCACGTAACGATTCCAGTCCAGACAAACGTTGTGATACTTTTCTACAAAAGTTTGCAATAATGTACTATCGGAGACGTATTGGCGATATTGTATGAAACAAAGCACATGGTTGCCAATTTAGCATGTACGACGCATGCGAAATCGGGGGTGCCGACTGGGCGAGTTATTTTGAACGTTGGCATGGTTGCGGGAGTACGTAATAAATTTGTTGCACTATCACGAAAAACTTTTTTTTCTGGAAACTAGTAAACATAGGCTTGCAATACATGTGGTAGCAGTAATTTTTATCATGGTATCCTTTCTTTTCAGTCATGTAATTATTTGTAAAAACATTTATTTTTGTCTTTTTTATTTTGTCGCATTTATTTTTGTCTTATATATCAAAAATATAATTTCTGTATTTTTTAAAAAATGAATCTCCCATGATTTGTTTTTTGAAAATTTAAGACATAGCACTTAAATTTAAAGAATAAGGATGTCTACGAGGAAAATAAACACACAAATCAACATTACAAGAATCCATGTCAATTCCATGCAATTTATCCAAATTAGAAAAATAACCAGTTCGCAGCAAGTACCGGTATAAGGCAAAAATATTCATTGTTGCTACTACACGAAAATCGGAAAGAAATTTCCTCATCCAATAAATTGAGGGAGAATATTTGACATGGTCTGGCGATTTCCAATAGGAAAACGAAATGTGAAATTTGCAGATTAAAATTCTTGTTGATGTCCAAAGTGGATTTTATTTCTTTTGTTATACGTTTAAAATCGAAATTTACAAAATTCATAACTATAATTTTTTTTACACAAAAAAGTACAAATAAAGTATGTGCTAAAGTGATTGCCGATTTAAAAAAAAATAATTTAAGTGCTTAGTAATAGTAACAAAAACAAATAAATAAAACATAAAAAAATGCTTTTACCTGAAAAGCATTTAAAATACTTTTAAGCAGAAACTGCTTCAAAGTTGGATTCTTTTTTCCTGCGATCACTGAAGAACAGAATTCGAATAAAGTTAAATTTTATAAATAAAAAAGATATAATGCTTTTAATCAATTTTGAAGCAGTTGCTGCAAAATGTTTTTGAAAATACGTCTTCCTTTTTTTATTTTAATTTTAAAAAAGATTCTTAAATAAAAAAAACAATTATAGACCAGATTATAAGTAAATTTAATTTTGTGAAAATTGTAACAGTAACTTCCACCTTCAGAACTTCTTTTATACTCTTCCCCACAAAAATTCCAACTCTATTAAAGATATAAACAGTTTGAAATTTTAAAAAGTTGTATGTAAATGTGATGCGTACAAGTTTTCTGTGAGAAGCTACTATCAATCAATAAAAACTAGTTTATTCTGATGAATCTACTGAATGCATCAATGAATATAGTAATACTTACAAATCTAATTGTTTACATATCTATCTGGGACCCGATACAAAGAATGAATTTCTTAAGGTAAATAATTATCTGAAAAAATACTGTTTAGAATGCGTGTAACAGTGACATAAACGCGGTGTTGTCTTTATTTATTTTGGAGTCCTGAAATTACTTTTCAGAAAGAATTTCATAAAATTCTACATCGTCATAAAACTATTTAAAAATTATTACAATAATATTATTTAATATAAAATACAAATGAAAGAAATCAATTCTTTTCTTTTCAAAAATTCGATGATAAAATCGTTTGCGCTTTATTTGTTTTTAACGATTTTATTTCATAAGTAATATAACTCTAAAATTAGCAAAGTATTCCAAGTTATATAATGTAGTGAACTTTTTAAGAAATCTAATCTAAAAAAATTCTAGAGAAAAAAATTAATTATAAAAATATGGCCTATATATATATATATCCCGGGTAATACAATTAATTATATTTTATTAAATTTTTACGTTCTTTACTATTTTTATATATAAATAGTGAATTTTTCTTTCATTAATACATCAGAAATTAGATATTTACCGCATAAATCGTTTTTTCTCGAATTTTATGCGTGCAAAAACTTCTACGTTTAACTAATAAAATATAAAGGAAAATAAAATAAAAGATACGTAGAAAAAAATATTGTTTGAAACAAATATTATATAAAAAAAAGTTTTAATGAAAAAAATAATTGAATATCATTGAAGGAATAATATAGAAGAATGATTCAAAACATTCGAAAAATCTTTTAATACTCGAATTTAAGTTAAATTTCTACATTCCATTACAATTAATAGTAAGTGCACTTACGCTATAAATTTAATGATAAGCATACATTTCTAAAGCGTAAACAATGTCTTTATATTTAATCATCTGTGTAGCATATAAGGGCCGAAAAAAAACTCCTGCACTCTTAAAAAGTATGTAATTAGCTAGCGTGTGTACTCAATATTTGCTTATGCTTCGATCTGGATCAAAGCTAGATTATTAGAGCATTTGAAAATTAATTTCAAATGTATACTTAGTTTTATTTTATATTTTTGAAAAATTTTCGAAAGTCTTATGAATTGATGCGGCTTACATGTATATTTTTTTACATTTATATTTACTCTTTATGCATGTATGATTGCAGTAATTGACAACTGATATTGAAATGATTGAAATGTTTAATAATTTGTATTGCAAAATGTCTTTTTTATTATGGTTTGTTTATATATCTCTTTGAAAGCGTTTTTTTATGAGCTTGAGCAATTTATCAACACTTTTATAACTTAATAATCAGAGAAAACAATTGTATTGCATTTTAAATTTTTTTGATAAAAATTCAAATTTTAATAATTTTATACGAGTGAATGTACTTGCATTAACTTTTTCTTTTAATGTAGTTTGTGGGAGTTATAAATTTGTAAGAATGAATAATAATAAAAATACTATAATTCATATTTTTTTATATACATAAATACCCTAAGAGAAAAAATAACATTTAAACTAGGTGTATCACTCAAAACGGAAGGGGAAAAAATTTATAGACATTTTTTTTTTGCTACTGCTGCTTATTAGGGTACATGTTATGAATACTTTTTTTAAATGATGTAAAGTGAGATTTAAAGAAATTACTGCATTGAAATCCCGCTCAATATAAAAAATCACCCTACATGCAATCAATTTAGAAAATTCAATTATTATAAAACTATATTATGACATTATGAATGAAATAATATTACGATTTTTAACTATTAAAGATAATTATATCAGTTATCGTTTTTTTTTTTCATTTTCGCAATTTCACTCTGTTTACCAAGTGGAACCAGTAATTATTATTTTACATTTCTTCACATGTAAATTGCCATGAAAAGTACTTCCATCGCATTCGTCTGTTACAAAATTCTGATTTAAAATTTAATTCCACTTGAACATTTTTTTAAAAAAATCTATGTAATAGTTCCATTTATCTTACGACCGAGAAGCGGGGTTAGTTTAAAATTTTATTTACTAATAAAATTTAGTTAAAACTTTTGAAAACGAGAATTTTAGAGAAATTGAAATAAAATTGTATACTTGCAATTGAATAATATTTAAAGAATTCTAGATTTATATAAATATTTGCTAATTAATTTATAAACTAGAAATCCGCATGCATATCCTGTAGGAATTTTTAATATAAAAAAAACATTTTTTTTTACATTTTGCGATGTAAAATAGTTTTTGTTCTTTAGTTAGTTTGTAATAATTTAATTCTAATTAATAATATGTCTGATAATTTTTTCTATTATTTCTGATATTTTCACAAAATTTTTTATCATTGTCTTCTTTAAAACTCAGTCAAATCACAATTTAATAATAAAATGAATTTGTTATTATACTATTTTGTATAAAACTCACCAAATGATTACTCATTTTTTTTCAAAAAAAGTTTTAGTTTTCTGAAAAATGTAAGTTATGTATAGGTTTTTAATTTTTTTTTTTTTTTTTTTTTGTGATTTATAATTTTTCTATTTTACTCTTCAGTACTTAAGTATTATATCGTTGACCACAATTTCGTCAAATAAAAAAAGTGTCGTCAAATGCCGCGATATACAGCCAACAATGAAAACCAAGGCCGGATCTACGTATGAGCTTAATGGGCTGCAACCCAGAGCCCCCGGGTGCTAGGGTCCCCTGTTCCCCGTTGAAAATAACAAACAAAAAATGCTTACAATCAAAATAGTAATAAAAAAATAAGCCCGTATAAAAATACAAATCAAAAATAAAATACCCGAAATATCAAATATATTTTTATTTTTGAGAGCAAGAGCAATTTACTTTTTTTCTTCCGCCCTACCACCGAATACGCATAAATTAACAATTAATAGACAGAGGTTCTATCATAGAGCGGTGCCGATGAACATTGAGCATTTATACGAACTTAGTGGCCCTATTTCTGTAGCCATTTGTGCTATAATAATTCTAAGCAACAATAATATGCGCTTCCCCTCCACAGGTCCAGGATTCTATCCTCGGACAGGACAAGGTCGACTCAGCCTTTCATGCCTTCAGTGGTCGATAAACGAGTACCAAACTTGCTTGGGGTCTAAACACTGGGGGTTTCGCAAAATTTTTAATTATTTAGGGGGAGCCCAGATATTGTTAGCCCAGAGCCCCTAAAGGTCACGGTCCGGCCCTGGTGGGAGCTGCGGTAGCCAAGTGGTATAGGTATCGAATTATGGTTGGCTTTGTCACGAGTTCGAGCCCGGTACCACTAAAGACCCACCGTGTAGGGCAGCAATGCACGCTAAGTCTGTCGAGAGCTGAAACGTGCTCCCATTGGTGTGGTGTGGTAGTTAGGAGAGGGGGTACTAGGTCAGGTGTCGTCCACGTCGTTTGACCACGGTTCAAAATTACGAGGTCCGTCGCCAAAAGCCCTCGTGTAGCTAAACAGTGCGACATTAATATTCACTCACTCACTCGGCCCTGGTGGAAACCGTTCCCGCGCACGTTCGAACACAAAAATAATAACGTTGACAGCATTTGGCGACAATTTTTGAATTAGCTGTGATTTTTCGTTAGGCGAAATTAGTTGACGGTATAATACATAAGTACTTGTTTTTATCTTAGATCCATACAAAAAAAAATTGCAGGTATATAGTAAGGAATAAGCTCTTCAAAAACTCTTAGCGGTTTAAAATAATTCTCTTGAAATACGTTCAGCTCATTATAAATAGTCACTCGGACCAAATTATAAATAGTTTGAAAATTTCGAATCCATTTTTATCCGTTTCCGCCAATAGCAAAAGCACGAATAAAATCTAAGTTATTATTCCAAATGCAAACGATAGCATCAACTGACCATCGTTGTTATAGGATTAACCGATTCTATTTTTATTCCTCATATCAACCGATTTCCTTTCCAAATACAAACAGTCCAAAGATTGACATCTTCCTATCGGCAACGGATCCTTGGGTGCCGATCCTCCGTAAGATAAACTAATCGTCACCGAGTCCCACATTCGACGAATCCTTCAATTCCTTAGACTAGGTTATCACGGGCATCATGGATAACGCATCGCAGCTTCTTTCTTTCCCAGAACAGTGACCTAACAGGATATCTATTCTACCATGCAGAAGTTCTTAATGACTGGTTCTCCTGTATAAAATCCAGATACTATGTAGTTAAAAAGTGAGGTATTTGCCATTTCCGGAGAGTAGATCTACTTCATTTGCATGTCATTATGTCAACAGGGTGCCAGATTTTGATTCATCACCTGTTTTTTTTAATAAATAATATCATTGGTCCATTAAAGAACCCATCAGAACATAATTCCTCTGTTGGTACTATCAGAACTAGTACTAGGTCACTGTTTTGATGTATATCTAAGCACGAATATGCTTAAATTAAGAACTATCCTTGCATGAGCGTCTTATTAGGGAGAATCATGTCATTTAAAATTGTATCCACGTCCCTTCGTGAAATTATATTTCTAAGCGGAAATATTTGCTTCCGTGGAAGAAAAAAGAACAATAGCTGGGCGGGAGATTGCAGTGTACACTCATTTGGAGTGTCATATCTAATAGCGGATATTTAGGGTTAATTTAACAGTTGCTTGTTTTAACTATTTATTGGTTCTCTGTCGGGTCCAATGAACTGCTGGAAGCAAACAATTTTATTTCTTAATTTTTTTTAAATAAATAATATAGATTTACATTGCAGATGAGTCCTAAACTATTCTTTTCAAGCTATTACATCCCCTATTTTCATTCAGTTATCTCGTACCACATTCATAAATTTCATTATCTGGGTAATAATAAGGTGACCAATTTTTTTACAATGAAAAGGAGGATGAAAAATTTAAGAAAAAAATTACAACGCAAATATTTAAAACATTTTATTAATTCAAACAAAATTACACTATAGTTACGCTTACAACCCTTTTAATTATTTACTTAAACGAGCGCTTTTCTATTGAATGAAATTTTTTTGTCAATATATCGTTTTCTAATATATCGGGATTTTCATAACAAGAAATATTCTTTATATTTAACTTTACGGTAAATGTTACAACTAAAGTATCAACATTCAATCTTGATTTCTCACTTTTCCAAAAATTACCAACTGAGAAAACGCTTTCAACTGCTACGTTAGTTCCAGGACAGCACAATTTAAACTCAACAAAAATAACTAAATTTTCATATGGAATGTGATCATTTTTTAAATGATTAAATATTTCCACCCATCTTTTATCAATTTCAACCCGCTGATTTTCCCAATGTCAGTCTTACATTTCGTCTACCAATTTCTTTTAACAGACAATTGTCATTAATTTTAATATCAGGTATTTCTTTCGATAAAAACTCAACACAATTTTCTATATCTGTTCAATTTACTAGCGATGAAGTCAAAAAACACCAATGAAAACTGTTATTTCCTGTGATATTTGTTTCACACCATTCTTCGACATATTGGAAACATGTTTGGTAAAAATTCTGCACTTCTTTGATAAACTTTTCTGTTATTCCCGGATTTTATTCTTCTAAGTTTGACAATTTTCTTTTTATAATAAAAGGAATAATTTTTTTTATCAAATCGTAATTTTTATTAAAGGGCAAAATCTTTCAAAATAAGACTAACTTCTGTTGCAGAAATATGTTCACTGTCAATCTTTTGAATCGTTTTGTGGAAAATAATTGCCTGATTATGTACAAAATTCATTAATATCCCTGATAATTTATACTGTTCCGGCACATGACGCGTAACAATTCGACCTGGCATCTCTGAATACAGAGATTAACATATTAGTATTAAAACTTTGAAATGGAGGATAAGTAGGAGGGCACTTTTCGAGGAAGGACAGAACTTATAAGAGAAGGACTGTCCTTCCTAAAGGAGGACGATTGGTCACCTTATAAATAAGTGCAATAAAAAATATTTGCAATGATGACAGAAACGTTAACTTCGATTGTGGCATAAATATTTGATCTGATAACAGGGATTTAAGGTATCCGACTACGTTCAGAACCGTGATTTTAAAAAAGCGCATAAATGGACAATTTTCATGATATTTAGTGTCACTCAGATTAGAATACATGCAGAAAATTGTTTTAATCAGATTTTGACAAAAAAAATTTATTTAAATATAATATTTTGGTAAAAAATTAACTTAGAATAATCTTTTTTCCAAATGTTCTCCTTTTGTGAAAAATGCTTCTATTATAATAATATTTTGCCTGTATATAGCTCAGACCACTCAACAGAGGATCAAAAAGAATTTTTGAAAAATTCATATTATTTTCAGAGTTACCACCAATTGAAATAATTATTGGCGTTTCTTTCTTAAAATTGCTCCCCTCTGTTGTCGTAAAATATGAATAAACCCATTTCTAAGTAATATATTTCAAAAATTCTAGTTGAGCCTCTGTAGAGAGGTTGGAGCTATATACAGGCAAAATATTATTATAATAGAAGCATTTTTCACAAAAGGAGAACATTTGAAAAAAAGATTATTCTAAGTTAATTTTTTGCCAAAATATTGAATTTTAATAACTTTTTTTGTCAAAATGTCCTTAAAACAATTTTATGCATATATTCTAATCTAAGCGACACTAAATATCATAAAAATTATCCATTTATGCGCTTTTGCAAAATCACGGTTCCGAACGTAGTCGGATACCTTAAGAGGTGAGGATGATACAAAGGTAAGAAAGACATAAAAATTGGAAAAAACTTAAGGCTGTTTTCGGTTAATGTTAAAAAATAGGACTCGAATTTGGAACATTTTTTCAGGTATAAAAGAAATGAAAAATTAATATGATATTCTGGCTTCACCATCTTTTAGCGAGCAGCCTTTTTTATCATACTTCCCATTTTTAACCGAGTTGATTCATTTTTCCTGGTATAAAATGTGTTTCAAATTTTTTATCCTATAACGTACTGTTAAATGGGCGTTGCCTACACGTATTAAAACAAAACAAAAAAAAAAAAGAAAGTATTCACGGAATATTTTGAAATTTTTAAAAACACTATATTGTTAACAGAAGTACGAGTTATAATATTGCAAATTTCCATGGAAATTGGGTCATTTTTTTGTCTGAAAATGTGCTTCGCGTTTAGTTAGAGCTCTCGTACTTTTACCGAAGACAACCTTAAACGAGGATAATGTATCAATATCTCGTGATAAAAAATAACATGATAAAATTTTATTTCAAATCTGTAAAAGACAATGGGAAATAGGATGCAAGTATGCAAAACGATTTTACGATGTTTCTTAAAATAATACCATTTCACTTGTTGAACTGAAAAATTAAATAGATTCAGAAAAGTGGGCACGTGCATGGGATGACAGGTGCATTTCATGCACGTTCCTTGCATGTATACTTCTGATATGATGCGATGTTATGTAAATAAAATCTATCAGCTGCAGACGAAAGATAGCAAAAGAACTGAAAAAGGTCTTCGCTAAAAAAAAAGAGTGAAATTAACCAATTTAGGAATATTTTATCATGATTATAATATAAAATCATCATATATATTTGACGATTCGAAGGAAGTATGGAGAACTTTTTGAGAAGCAGTTACTTATTCGTTCATTAAGAGACAGCTTCAACATCTTTACTGTGAGGCAAACCAACGAAAACTGTCAATTTTCAATTGGATTGTATACTTATTCATTCAATTCCTACTATTAGCTCACACTCTATATATTTATTTATCTTGGAGGAATTTTCAACCATTAATAAAATAAATTTTAAAACGCTCAGTTGAGCTGAAATTTTATATACATGATTATTTTGGATGACAATACAATAATTTAATTCAGTTAATAAAAATTAAATGATTAAAATTAATTATTTAAAGAATTACAAATACAGCCACGTTGGCGACTTAGCGACCCCTTTGGCGACTTGTATCAAAGTTAGAAAATGTTTTTTTCTCACGTTTTAAAGCGTTCAGTTGAACTGAAATTTTATATACACGATTGTTTCGGATGACAATACGATAACTTAATGATAATGAATAAAAATTAATTACCACTTAATGTTGTGATTCTGCCCTATGTATATACATATTTACATTAATTTTAACTATTTAATAAAAAGTAGCTAAAATAAAAATTTTCTTTGTTGATCTAAGTGTAGGAATTCATTTTAAAAATATTTGTATATTACTTGTTTTTTAAGGTTTCGAATGGAGAGAGAGAAAAGCGTAGGAGATGAAGGTTGGGTGATCTTTTCTTAGAAAGTAATACCTATATTTTTTTTATTTTATACGTGAATAGGTATGGTGGGAAAATAAATGTTAGATGGAAATAGAAGTTGGTTCAAGTTTTAAATTAATCTTCCTTACACACACACACACACATATTTTCAAGTCAACACCAAGCCTTTTGTAAAAACAGTTTTATTCAGCGAGTAATTTATGTCTGTCGCTGAGAGGAAAAGGACGCCAAATGAAGTCTAAGTGGCTTTACGACTTATGTCCAGAACTATCAAGTAGCCTTTTTAGTTATGTGTTATTCTTGAAAGTTAAGGATGACAAATGGAGCTATAAAAATGATCTGGGATTAGAAGTGTTCTATTTAGAGCATATGTTGGGAAAATAATTGGATGTTTAATTTAATACGTGTGTGTGTGTGCTCGTTACCCGAATTATGACAGCACACATACACACATAAAAGTTTACAAATAAAACCTATTACGATAACGGAGTGAAAACGTTTCCCAGATTCCGAAGCTGGAAGAAAAAAAGTTCCCAAAATTGCTGACCATAAAGCTTACAGCTAATACATACAGTGGCGTAACGTACACCCGAGCAACCCCTGCATTGCGGGGAAGGGGGGCAGAGATTCTAGAGTGCCCAAAGCCTGACTGACCGTAAGTACGTATTAGGGTTTAGGGTGTAAAAGCTGATTTGGCAGGGGGGGGGCCTAATATTTTCCGTTACGCCTCTGAGTACATATCATGTATTTTCAGTAATAAGTACAATAACTTCATAAACATTGATTTAATACTGTATTTTTTATCAATGCGCTTAAAAGAAAATAATGCAGAAATATAAATATACATTTCCGACCTCTGTTGGCCGCGGAACTATAAATTTAAGTTGAGAGAACACTGTTTTCACACAAACATTAGGATGATACATACATATAATAGTGGCGGGGTTGTTTTCATTTTGGGGTTGTAGTAATGTGTAGTCGTGACACTTCAAAATTCTCATCATAATCAAATCATCATTTATTTTGGTAATTTTGATTTCAGGAGATCTACTTTAAGCTTACTCTCTTCTCAAGTGCGTTAAAACAAAGAGAGAGCATTATCCATTTTCTACATTTAATTATGAGTCAATAATAGGAAAAAACATAATCACATGTTTAAATGAAGGGAAATATTAGCTACTTTTAGAAATTTCGTTGGTATTTTAGGGAAAAATTTCAATCGCTCAGTAAGACACGTGTAAGCTATTATATTCTTTTACTAGGAATCACGAACAAATCAGTCAAAAATTCAAGTTCTAATCCTTTTAACGAAGAATTGCTAATATATCTGTCAAAATATAGATTTTAACCTTTTAATATGCAAGATGAAATTAGACGCGAAATAGCGTATTCAAATTATAATTTAGAGAAAAAAATGCATAAACTTAGAATTTTAAGTAAAAGTATTATTATTATATATGTACAAGGATTCATTGATAAATAGTTATACATTATCCTTTCCACTTATTTATTTTCTGTAATCTTATGATAAACAAATAATTCTAAAATATGAAGATTTAAACGCTAAATAATTCGAATGAAATACAAATATTAAACAGACCATAAACGAAGTACTTAAATTATCTCATTTTATGTTATACTGCGGTTGTTTCATGGGTAATCTATGTATCTGAATATAACCGCAACAAAGTACCTTATTTAACATAAAAACAAAAAAACTGTAGAGTGAAAATGCTATACTAAAAACAAAATCATTTTTATTTTCATTTTTATGTTTAATAAGGCCGTGTAAATAGAAACATTTGAAACGTTACAAAATTCTAAGCATTTTTTTTTTTCGTTATTGATTTAGAACATCTACAAAACCGAAGAATTCGAAATTCATAAAAACCTTTGATGTAGGAACTACGAATTGTTTTTTAATGTTCTTCATTTTTCTTTAGTTTTTCTGAGAGATAGCTGTTTTAAACAGTTTTAAAAAAAACTTTACCCTAATGATAGGGGGGAAAAAATTCTCACCATCAACTATTTTACTGCTCTACATTTTAGTCATCGACAGAACCTTCGTCAAATATGTTGCCAGATTTATTTTCCTTCTCACGTTTCATACCAAACGATTGCTTTTTCAACGAACCAAAACGATCATATTTCGACCAAACCTCGCATCACTGCTTTTAAGATGATTTTTTTTATTTGGTTGTTTTCTTTTCAGCGCGTCCTTAGCTCTGACCGATTAAAGATCTCGTGTATCATTCTTTCGATAGTTTCGTTTTGTTTCAGTGGAATAAAAATATTTTTAAAAGAAGCTATATATATTAACCAGCGAATGAAATATATATTAAATAAAAACTGGAGGGGGAAAGGCTTGAAATTTATATTTGAATGTTATTTATTTTCGATTTCAGTCAAGAATAAGTTTCGTTTAAGTTATTTACTGTATAACTACAACAAATATTTTGATATTTCAAGTGTAATTAATGTTACTATCATTTTTTGAAAAGCTTGGTGATTGTGAAAACTGCAGTAACAGAGCATTAAAAAGTCAACCAAACTTAAAACCATTATAAATAAACATTTTTTGATAACAAGTACAAAACAGTTTATTTAGTAAACAAAACTCTGTTTTATTTTACATTCTGCAAAAGTAAAATTTTCCTTCAGGTATTAGACTACGTTCGGAACCGTGATTTTGCAAAAGCGTATAAATGGATAATATTTATATGTTGTGTTACTTAGATTAGAAAATATATATAAAATTATTTTAAGAATAGTCTTCCAAGAAAAAATTATTTAAGTACAATATTTTGACAAAAAATGAACCTAGAATGACCAATTTTCAAAATAGTCTCCTTTTGTGAAAAATGCTTCTATTATAATAATATTTTGTCTGTATATAGCTCAGACCTCTGTACACAGACTCAACTAGAATTTTTGAAATATATAACTTAGAAGTGGGTTTATCCATGTTTTACGACAACAGAGGCGAGAAATTTTAAGAAAAAAACGCCGATAATTATTTCAAAGGGTTGTAACTCTGAAAATAATGTGAATTTTTCAAAAATCTTAGTTGGAGCTTCTATACAGAGGTCTGAGCTGTATACAGGCAAAATATTATTATAATAGAAGCATTTTTCACAAAAGGAGAACATTTTGAAAAAGGTTATTCTAAGTTCATTTTTTGCCGAAATATTGTATTTAAATAAATTTTTTTGTCAAAATGTTCTTAAAACAATTTCGTATGTGTATTCTAATCCAAGTGACACTAAATATCATGAAAATTATCCATTTATGCTCCTTTTTAAAATCACGGTTCCGAACGTATTCGGATACCTTAAGCTATGAAAAATATGCTTAATTATTAATATACACCAAAGATCTTCAAACTTAGTCGACCACTGGTTCCCCAAAACTATAAATAGTTTTGGGGGAACCTCATCCACACAAAAAATTCCCCTTTAGAAGATTATATCGTAAAATGATATTTATATAAAATGGACTAAAATTTTATAGATGCTTTAAGTAAAGACAGTAAAAGAAAAATAGGTACTTGCGTACTATCGCAACTATGCCAACGTTCAAGATAACTCATCAAGTTGGCAACCCCGATTTCGCATGTGTCGTACACGCTAAATTGGCAACCATGTGCTTCATTTCATTCAATGTCGCCAATACGGTGCGATAATACGTAAGTACCTAAAAACACCATATTTTTTATTAAAGTTGTTTTTAACATAGCATTTTTTAACATGATTTCTGCCCAGTGCTCTGAATGTCAAAGTGAAGAAATTCAACGAAGCGCGTGTAAACGGCGGGAGTAACTATGACTCTCTTAAGGTAGCCAAACGCCTCGTCATCTAATTAGTGACGCGCATGAATGGATTAACGAGATTCCCGCTGTCCCTATCTACTATCTACTTAATACGAGGGTAACTCTGAAATTTTTGCGATACGCGCACATAAGAAGCTATAAAATAAAATTAACGGTTTAGTATGAAAAAATATATTTTAACACCAGCGATGATTTTTACCAGCTTACTTCAAGTTGTTTAGCGTAGAATAAATTTTAGACAGAAGAGAAAATGGAGTTGACGCGAGAACATTATCGTGCTATGATTGTCTATGATTTTAAAGCTGGATTAAATCAAGAGGAATGCTTTCAACGACTGCAGTTAGCATTTGGAGATTAATCTTCATGTCGTACTACTGTATTCATATGGTTTAAAGAATTTTGCAGTGTGGTTACAATTCTCTTCAGGATGAAGAACACACAGGAAGGCCACTAGTCCCGGGTAATGTGTATGCCATACGAAAAATGTTAATGGATGATAGTCGCTGTACCTACCAAATGGTACAGAAGGAACTTCAACTTTGGATCCTCAGCCATATTCAAAATTATTCATGAAGAATTACTTATGGAAAAAGTAGTTTGTCTTTAGGCTCACCATAATCTAACTGAGCACCAAAAAGAGGAACGTGAACAGAATCAGTAAAAAAATCCCTTAAATTGCTAAATGATAGTGGCCTTCGCGTCGTTTCTAAAATTGTAATGGATGATGAAACGTACATGCCGTTTTGTGACGTTTCAACACGTCAAGAAAGCAAAGTATGGGTCTTTGAAGATGATCCAACAATGGTGAAGAGGCAACGAGCAATGAAAAAGGTAATGCATGCCGTTTTCTTCGGAAGTACGGGATTCATGAAAGCCATCACGTTGGAAGGACAGAAGACAGTAACAGCAAACTGGTATACCACTAAATGTCTTCCAGAAATTCTCCAAGTAGTTAACGTTAGGGGATTAATGCTTCACCATGACAGTGCATCTTCCCATACACCCGGATTAGCAGCTGAGTAAAGTGATAGGGCATTCACCTTACTCTCCGGACTTATCTTACTCTATGTGTAACTTTTGGTTATTAATCTAAAAAAGAACTTACGTGTGGACGTGGTTTTCACTCAGAAGAAGCGATTGATGTGGCTATAAATGCATTTTTTTCATCAATTCCAAGACATAGATGATTTCAGGCATTTGATCTGTGGAAAATTCGTCTACAAAAGTGCATTGATGCTGGAGGAGACTACTCTGAACACTCCTAAAATTTTGTAAGTATAACTGTAAAAGCCTAAGAGAGTACCTCAAAGATTTCAAAGGGACTCTCGTATTGAGTGGTAAAATAGAAAGCGGTTTTCTATTTCCTTTTTATATAGGGTGTTTGACTATTATTTTTGTTTGTTACTATTTATTCATTCATAAATCACATTCTCAGATATTAGGCTATCCCAGGTAGGATTCAAACCCACAACCTTTGGATTAGAATTCCAACGTACTATCCATTGCGCTACAAGGACACAACGAGCGATTTTCCATTTTATATATGTTGTGTGTGTTGTGTAATTTGTTACTATTTATTCATTAATTAAGTTTAACTAATAAATTCATACTTGAAAAACTGTATTGAGATCAAGTGTCATCCACTACAAGTTTTAAAAAATGCATTTTAACTTGAATGGATGAATAGAAAGTATTTTATAAACGATTGAAAATTTGAACAAGATATATACAAGTAGGAAGACTGAGAACTAATAGTAGAAATTGAAAAAGTAATCCCTTTAATACAACAGTCAAATCAAAAACATATTCGCATTTTAAAAAGATATCAAAGTTGTTTTTTCTCAGAAAAAACAACTATAAAAAAAACAAGAACCACTTTTTTCTGATAATTTTTTTTATTTAGTTTTTCCACCGAAACTATTATTTAACTAGTAATTCTTTGCTGCTTGTACTAAAATATGTACTCAAAGTATTTTATTAAAAGCATGCGCTTCAAATATTCCATGGCACTGTATTCCAAACTCAGGTGTTCAATTTAAATAAAAGATGAAAATAAAACTTTGCTTCCTAACATTGAATTTTTCAATCCTCAAAAATGACTTCAGCTGCAAACGATTTTGGAAATGATGAAATAAAATATTTTAAAACCTTATTTCCGATATAAAAAAAGCCTTCTAATCTGATTCAGATCACTTTTAAAGGCAGGAGAATTTTCCATAAAAAAAATGGAAAGTGAATGTACTTAGAACGGATTATAATGGCTCATATTTTGAAAAAAAATTTCCGATATATTTGATAAAAAAAATTCTTTTTATATTTTTATCAATCTTTATTTGAGGATATTCCCACAACGGTTTCAAACATATAATTTAACTAAGCTGATACGAGACTTAAGATTCTTCCACAGTAATTCAACCGTTTTTTTAACACTTTCAAACGATTTTTTTCCCCACAAAACCAAAAGATCATTGACTTTCTTCTTTTTTTACAAACTAGCATCGTGATAAAGTGACCCGCATGTATTCGCAAAACAAACACCGTCTTTCGTATAACGGAAATAAAACCAAAAAGGCAAAAATATGTTTGAATTATAATGACTTATTCCAAAGCGCACCTGAGTACATAGTAATAGTAGATACAATTACTGTTTTTTTAAATACACCAGGAAGATATTTTTCCTAATTATATAAAGTAATACGAAAGTAATTTATTTTCGTGTTGTGTTACGTATTATTTATTTTATTTCGTTCAATTACATTGTTGATGAAATAAAATTAATATAATAAATTTTATTTATATTTGATTTTTATATAAAGATAATTTTTTAAAAAAAATTATTCTATTTTTTTTCGTGCAAAAAATTAATAATGGCAAATGCGAAAATCATTATTTAGGTTTACAAAATCATATTTAATGGAACATTATCAAAATGAAATAATTTTTTGCTGTAGAAATTTTATACATTATCAAAACATTGCAGTATATATATGTATCTATATGTCTATGCGTGTGTATCCTCCAAGAATAGAGGTAATTGAAATTTTGAAAAGCGTAACAAAGAATCTGCGACCGTTTATGATAAGAAATGTTCAAGAGACCAAAAAGAAAAACTAATTATGCTTTCTAAAGCTGTCACTGACATAGAACAGTGTAGTAGGTTACGCTCACTTGGTAGGATCTTAACCCCCCTTTCCTTTACTGAAGAAAACTTACACATTACAGAGCAAGAAAAATAATAAAGAATGAGAACAGAATTGGTTAAATCTAAACATTTCGCTGGAATTTAAATCAGTGACGTAGCTAGTTCCCGATTGGGCTCCGTATCAAAACTCCTTCGGAACCTTTTTTTAATCGAAAGCCCTCTTAGTGGTACTGTAATGACACATGTCAGGGCCCCTGCAGCTTTGGGGCCCCGTATCATTGATACGGCGGTAGCTACGCCCCTGATTTAAACATAATGGTAACAGTAGAAGATAATGAATTTGAAAGTATTACATATATATGTTACCGTTAAAGTATTACATACACAGTCCAGTCATATTAATGTGACCACTGTCAAAAGCCAGAATAACCATCTTTCGCAGAGGGGAAAATAGTCATTTAGGATCCTCAAGGTATTCACTAGGATGTTGAGCCATGCCGACTCTATTGCTGCACTAGATTACGCGCGTGAGGATCCATGGCGCTAACAACCCGATCGAGATGGTTTCATAGATTATTGATTGGGTTTAAGTCAGGTGAGTTTTCTGGACACGGAAGAACGATAAACTGATCCTGGTGCTCTTTGAACCACGCACGTACGCTGTCAGTTGTATGACACTCCGCAATGTCCTGCTGGTAGATGCCACCATCCTGAGGAAAAACAATGCGCATAAAGGGGTAGACATGGTCTGAAAGGACAGATGCGTACTTCTATTGATCCATCGTGCTTTCCACAATGATGAATAAACACAGAAAATTTAAGGAAAACGTTCCCCAGACCATAATGCTCCCGCCTCCAGCCTGAACCTTGCCAGCAATTGTTGCAGGGTGTTTGCTTTTAGACGTTTCATGCCGTATTTGCCACCAACCATCCGTCCGATGGAGTATAAAGCGTGATTAATCAGAAAACTCTACCTGTCGCCTCTCATTGGATGCCCAGTTGCGGTACCCGTGTGAAAATTCCAGTCTTCGTTGCTGATGAACAGCAGTCAGCATAGGTGCATGAATCAGGCGCCTGCTTCGAAGAACCAGACGCAACAACGATCGCTGAACAGTAGTTTGGAAGCCACTGTTGGTAGCCCCTTGGTTCATCTGGATGGTATGTTGCTTAACGGTAGCACGTCTAGTCTCCCAAACTCACCTCTGCAGCCGTCAGTCACCTCTATCACCTATGGCCCGTGGTACACCACATTTGCCACGTCACTGATTTTAGACGGTCCCATTTTGCCATGCACGGTATACTTTAACCACGGTGACACACGAACAGTCCACAAACTTAGCCGTTGAGGAAATGCTTCCAACCTTTTCCCGAAAGCCAAAAATTATGCCGTTTTGGGGGGACTTCGGATAACTCTTTACATAATTGCATTACGCCAACGACTGTAGTGTTTTCCGAAGTCCTCACACACCCTTTATATACGCTCAATAGCACTGCGATGCCAGCATCCTTCTGTGATTGGTTATTTAACGTCAAAGTCAAAAGTACGTGGTGGTCACATTAATGTGACTGGACTGTGTGTATATATGTTACCCCGTTAAAGTATGACATCCGTTATTTCATAGAATAACTAGGTATTTCAGGAAATAACTAGAAAAGTCAATTAAAGTATATCGAATTATTCACTTCTACGATTTAACTAGGTATTCTATAGAATGACGATTACTTAATCGTTAAGACTGTCTTCGGTAATAGTACGAGAGCTGGAACTAAACGCGAAGCACATTTTCAGACAGAAAAAATACCTCACTTTCCATGGAAATTTGCAATATTATAACTCGTACCTCTGTTAACAATATAGTGTTTTTAAAAATGCCAAAATATTCCATGAATATTTTCATTTTTTATTATAATACTTGAAGGCATACATAGCCCATTTAACATTACGGTATAGGAGAAAAAACGCGAAGCTCATTTTATACCAGAAAAAATGAATAAACTCACTTAAAAACGGAAAATATGATAAAAAATGCTGCTCTCTAAAGGATAGTGAAGCCAGAATATCATATTAATGTTTCATTTCTTTTATATCTGAAAAAATATTCCAAATTCGGGTCCTATTCCTTAACATTAACCGAAGTTAGCCTTACAGTATGAAATACAGCACTCGAAAGTTGTTAATCGAAGTATTTTAACTAATTAGAGATATCAATAATGCTTAAAGTCAACTAAACTTTTTTAAAAATCTAGCTTGCAAAACAAAAACAAATTAGATTTCCAGTTGAGAAATTTCGCTAATTTAATTTAAATGATACAATATCTATCTTATAATTGGATTACGTTACACTTATAATAGATGACCTCTAATTTATTTTCTTGCTTTGGCTGTTGTAATTACCTATCATTATTTAAGAAATGCTGTTATATACTTTGTGGTGTCTTTCATATCAAGGTTACAAATAATAATTCTAGATCAAGAAAACATTGTGGGCGTAATGGATTATTTAATAAAAGAGAAAGATAATTAACACCTGTTTTCTTTAGCAAACGAGAATGTTCTAAAAAAAAATTTATTCTCTTTCTTTGGCAACAAGTTAAATTAAGTCTTCTTAAAAAGCTTGTAGTAGAGCCGATTGTATAAGCAGACTTATATAAAAGGCTGGATGTTTTTACTTGGTTTTCTATGGAATATACACTATTCTAAAATTTATAAATTTTAATTATTATTTTTTGAAAGAAAATGGCTGTAACTGAGATAGAATACTGCAGACGATATTATATAGGAACAGTCTAGAAGGAATAAAAAAACAGACAAATTATAAAATGAAGATTAAAGGACTTTTTGAGAGAAACCATACCATTTTGAAAAAAAATTAATTGATATCAAGTACATTTTCATTTCTATTTGAAATATTCATCCGATTTTAAACTGAAGTTGAAAATTTTGTATTTTCACATCTTTCAACGAAATCTTTAGTTGATTTTTAGTAGAATTACAAAGATCATTTCCAATAATCCATAGCTTTTCTTATAATATTTAGAAGATTTATACAGAAAAATCGTATTTATTAATTTCACTTATAAACATACAAAATGTGTTTCGGATATTATTTTAAAAAAAATATTTTCATATCTTTAAGATACAACTATATTCTTATAAGCATGTTTGCATGTGTTATACTGTTGCTTATGTTTTTCTATTTAAAAAAGGCAATAAGAAATAAACTTTTTACGAGAAAAAATAAGTTTCAAAACCAAGGAAGGTATAGAGTTTCAAAAACAGTGTGAAAAATTAAATTTATGAGATAAAAAAATTCTTTTATCCATGTTTAAAAGCAGCTATTTTTAAAGTTTACAGGTATAACTCTTCAGCTTTTGCCTTATTAAAAAGAAGCTTTCTTGTAAAACTATTATAAAATAAATTTAATTTGTTTTAGAAATAAATAGAATGGTTGTACATTTTTTTTTATAAAATTAACCAAATTAAATAAAGATGATGGTCAAATAAAAAACATACTGGTACGAAAAATATTAAAGATTATAAATGCTGTGATTCTTATTAAAAGACTTTTTCCCTCGGGCTACTCTGCATAACTAGTATATATCTCATGAATATAACAAATCACATCAAAAGTAAAAAAAAAACATTGCATAAATTAAGTCATGCTCATCCTTTACAAGCCAAAGAATTCTTAATTTTAAATTCCACCCATACCTAATTTTGATTACCAGTTATGCGGTAGTCAAATGAATTCTTGCTTTGATTAACTTATTTGATAAACAAATAGACCAGATCAATGAAATTAACATACTATCCATTGTATATGCGGCGTATGTGATAGTTCACATTACGTAAGAAAAACCCTGGCACACTTAGTGGAATCAAAATTGTTGCGGAACACAATTTTCAAAGTTTGATTGAGTAATATTCGGCAAGTTCATAACTATTAATAAAAGAAACAGATCAAGTTTTATGTGCAGATGAATTTTTTCTTTTCTTTTTAACTGGAAAAATAATCATGTCAGAAAATAATCTCTGTGTTCTATCTGTTCATAATTTTATCCCAAACGATTTCTGTTTCTTTACGTTCTACGAATGAAGTTCTAATGATTGTTGAAAAAAAAGAGCAAATTATTCTATTCTGAAAACTAAATCTATATTGTTTTTAGCTTAAGCACTTTAACAATAAATCTGAAATATCAAAATTACGCTATTGAATTATAGCAATCATCACGTACTTCAAAGGTTTTATGAGTAATTTATTTATTTCGATACAAATTAGTTTATCAAAATTCATTAAATAAAAAAAATCTACACAATGTTCTCATTACATTCTTAATACATTAAAATTAAGATTGTTTTAATTCTATTTCACATGAATATACTGATCTTTAAGAAATAGTTTTCTTTTTTAGAATAGTTCTTTGGAATATTCATTCTTACAGAATATTAATGCCTGTATTTTTCTTCAGAAGTATCAGTTCTGTTATGTAGAATATAATATTCCTATTATTAATTATACATTATTTTTTGAAAGGAGAATATGCTGGCAAAATTAAAACAAAAAAATGACGTAGTATTTATTTTTTAAATAATAATTTTTAATTCTCTCACTTAAAGACAATGAATTAATTTGTTCGAACATTACACTATGAATTATATACATATGTACGAAAAAATCAACACATCTTTCAAATGATTATTTCGCTCTGTCTCGCTACAACTGAAGAAGGTCACACCTCCAATAAAGAGTTTTCATTTTAAAATAAACTTTAAAATAGAGTTTTGAAAAATAATTTAAAACAAGATACAATTTCTGATTCTCTCTGAAATTGGCCTTTTAGAATAGCTTTAATGATCAATATAATAAGTGTTCAATGTACATTTAACTAAGATCAGTAGAAATAGTAGAAATTTTTGTAGTTCGTGTCACAAATGAAAATGTAAAAAAATTATCTGCATATATATTTTAAGGTATCCGACTACGTTTGGAGCCGTGATTTTAAAAAAAACGCATAAATGGATAATATTCATGATATTTAGTATCACTTAGATTAGAATACATGTATAAAATTGTTTTAAGGACATTTTGACAAAAAAAATTATTTAAATATAATATTTTGGCAAAAAATTAACTTAGAATAATCTTTTTAAAAATGTTCTCCTTTTGTAAAAAATTGTTCTATTATAATAATATTTTGCCTATATAGAACTCAGACCTCTCTACAGAGGCTCAACTAGAATTTCTGAAAAATTCACATTATTTTCATAGTTACCGCCAATTAAAATAACTATCGGCGTTTTTTCCTTAAAATTTCTCCCGTCTGTTGCAGTAAAATATGGATAAATCCACTTCAAAAATTCTAGAACAGTCTCTGTACAAAGGTCTGAGCTATATACAGGCAAAATATTATTATAATAGAAGCATTTTTCATAAAAGGAGAATGTTTTGAAAATGGGTCATTCTATGTTCATTTTTTGTCAAAATATTGTACTTAAATAATTTTTTTATTGTAATAATATTCTTAAAACAATTTTATGTACGTTTCCTAATCTAAAAGTAACACTAAATATCATAAATATTATCCATTTATACGCTTTTGCAAAATCATGGTTCCGAACGTAGTCGGATACCTTAAGAAACGGAAAATCAAGTAATTCTTGAGAATAGTCTTTTTATTTTTAAAGATAGTTGATTGTTAATCTATAAAACACCAAAATTTACAATCCTTCGAATATAAGATGGATGTTATAAATAATAAAAGAACTTTCTGACATTCAGAACACTGAAACTGACAGAAGAATGACATATTTAAATCGAAACTATTTGTAAAATCAGCTGATTGCTTCTTTTTTCACAGAAGTTACACTATAATGTTGACTTCGACAACTGATAGTTCTCACAAAAACAAACTAATAACAAAGAACATATAAATGATAAAATCACAGCTTTCATTAGAAAAGCAACTTACCCCTGATCAACTTCAATTCCATTTGGTGTGTATACCACTCTTCTGCAGCACATGTTTCCCATGGTGGACGCGAGTTTAGCACTCCACACATAACTCACAATTCATAAAACGGTGGAAAAAAGGGGGAAGGTTCTAAAAGTAAGAGCCCGAAACGTGGAACACAACGATGCAAATGCTTCAAAACGAAATAAACACTGTCAACAAAGCTAAAACAAAAACACAACACCGGCGACTACATCTCTATAACCAATATCGAAACGGTTATTCTTAGAGAACTATTCTACCAGCTGTGGCGGGAACCAAAAGACAACAAACAAAGCGAGACGCGTTTCGAACGGGAAATGGTGAACTTCTATTCTCACCTGCCGCTTGCAATTCGTTCTAACCTACCTGAGACGTAGCGGGGTGGGTAGGGGATAGCTATCAACATCGTGGGGGAAAGCAATGGACGCTCTCCCTCCCCCCTTTCTTTACCTCTGGAGGACGTGTTTTGGAATAAGTTTAAGCTGTAATTCTTGGGTGAGCGGTTCTTCTTCAGATGATGGGGCAATTTAGGGGGATTTGTCGGATTTCCTGACTTCTTTTTCCATTTTTTTGTTTTTTGCTTTTTCATTGTGATTGTCGTGGGTGTATTAACCGAAAGGTAAGGGTATTAGGTAAATCTTTTTGGGGAGAGTTTTGTTTTCGCGATGGTTTCTTATTGGCATTGTATGTTTCTGCCGATGTTTTCAGGGTTTTTTTTTATTATTTGACAGAGAAAATTGTAGAAGAATATGAAATATAAGTGGGTTATTGAAAACGTTGAATTGAGTTCAAAATTTTAGGGTGTTTTTGCTGCTTTATTCTTATTTATGTACTTTTCCATTTGTACGGATTTGGTAAATTATGCTTTAAATAATGCTCTGTAGTATCATAATCGCATTTTAAGTTTTAGAATTCTATATTTAAGTATTTTAATCGCATTTTAAGTATTTTAAATATGGTTTTAACTATTTTAACTATTACTAATGGTATTTAAAATATTGTATATTTATCAAGGGGAAAATTTTAATTATTTTGAAATATTTGAGATAAATAGTTTCTTCAACATGCTTAGAATAATATTTTTATGACGTCTAAAGAATTTTCAGACAGCGAATTGGGTAAAATTATGAAGAATTAAGTAAAAATAGACATTTCAAAGATGATATATGCATTTCCTATTTCTACTTCCTGCATTAGAATCATTAACCAAAAAAAAAATCTGCAATATCGTTTATTTTAAATTCTCACTTCAAAATATATTGTTATTTTAAAATTAATAATTTATTTTTAAATTGTTCATTCATTTGGATTAAATATAAATTGTTTCTAAATTAAAAAAATTTAGAAAACAAAGCATTTTTTATTCATAAATAAAAGACAATAGTTTGTTATAATTAATATTTTAGTCGTTATGGTATTAATAACTATTTTTTCTGCAACTACAAATGAAAATTAGTCTACAAAAATTGAATTTGTTTCATTTTTAGAACTTAGAAGTTGTTGACATATCAGCCCCTATGTACGTGTGGGCAAGTGTGAGTGTGTGTAATGTTATTTCTGTGCGAACTTTTTCATCCTATATGAATTCATTAAAACCCAAAATAATTATAGTGTATTTTAGCTTTTGCTTAATATTTCAACTAAAATTTAATTATATTTGTTTCTTGCCGTTCACCAAAAAGACATTTTTAAAAAGTTGAATAATATCATGCTTATTCTTTAAAAGAAAATTTATAAAAATAATTTGTAATGTTATTGACATGTAGTTATTCCTATTATTTTGTGTACATAATGAATTTACAGAATTGCTTAAATTTCTTTTTTACATATTCCATCCCTGGAGTAAAATTTACATTTTGTTTCTTAAGATTTTTAAACAAAAAAAAAAAAAAAAAACTAAAGTATCCGATTAGATTGAAAAAGTGCCTTTTAGGTGTTAGATGTTTGGTATTATTTGGGCTTTTAGGGAAAAAAAGGAATATAATTATTGAGAAAGAAGGATTAATATATAAAACTAGAGAATTTTTAAAATTGTTTCTATAGTATTTATTTTATTTAATTTACACGAATATTTTTCAATGCATTTTTTGAAGAATGAAATTTGTACTATAATTTGTGCACGAAAAACGGGTTATCTCCAAAATAATCCAATAAAATTTAATGAAATTTATACATATATGTTATGAGCCCTTCAGAATGTAACAAACCACAGGTTTTAAGATAGTTGAATTTAATCACATTTATAGCTATTTTTAGCTTAGAGCATACAGTAATTTTGACGAAAAATCATTAACATCAAATTTAAATGCTTATAAAATATTTTTTCTCGAAATATTTTTTTATCCTACGGTTTGTGACACTTCAAAGGGATCAAGAAGTACATGAATGAAATTAAAATTACATTATGAGAGAGCAATTTATTTTTATTTATGGCGTTTTTCTTAACTTAGAAAATTTTTGCTAAAATTTTATAAAAAAGGGAATTAATATAATTTTTTTTCAAAAACAAAGGGAATAAATGATATTTATTTAATAATTATGAACTTTTAAGCCTATTTATGTTCTTTAAAACAATAAAGTTATTCTGAAAATAATTTTTTGAAAAATTGGTCTCCGAACTAAGTCGGATACTAATAGATAAATTATTTTTAAAGCTACTTTTCTTCTGATTTTAAATTCGGAAATTTATTGTTAATAAAACTGAAATATTGGATTAATTTTTGTCATGAATAATTTTTCGTTGCTTTTTTATGATTTTTTAAAATATTTTCAGAACTTTTTAAAACTTTATTAACATTGACTAATTTTAAGTTTTCTTTGACGGGCTGTAAAAATTTATAGTTATGAGACAATACAAATTATCTGTGAAATCAAAACAGAAAATAAGATTTTCGCCTTTATTTAATTTTATATTTTTATATATAGGAATGGCAATATCTTTCCAAGAAAAATTTAACTTATCATTTTTTGAAATCATGAAAAAAATAATCGTTTCACAATCAATTATTATTTTAAAAGATTACGAATAAAAATTTCACGTGAAGTATAATGAGAGAGAAAAATTAATAAAATTAAATTTTATTTCATCGCTTCTAGGAAAAACCCTCTTAATATCGCCAGTGTTGAAATTGTTTGGTATATACTAAAGTTTGCTTATAAGCATTCAATACATTTTTAACCAATACGTGATTTTTTCAGCTAAATGATGTAATTTTATTCTTGAACGTAAGACCATTAATTGCTTTTAAAATTTAATTTTAAACAAAACTGTAATAAAAAAATAAAAATTCGCATAAAAATTAAACATTGAAGAATATAATCATAATTTTAAAAATCATAAAATCCTACTTATATTGTGCACCTATACTTTCAAGCTGCATTTATTAAATTTTTAGGTCTATTCACCGTATACAGCACACCTCCTTTCTTACGAAGAAACCTGATATGTAGGTGCACAATGCTCTCATGTTTTGAAGTAATTTATTCGAGGTATTATTCAAAGCTATAGAAAAAAAAATATACTATACTTCTAGAACTACAACTCTTAAGTTCAAAGAGGAATGTCATTTCTTTTAAATAAACAGTATTTCGATAAATATAGACGTCTAATTTATTTTAGGCTCATCTCTTTTTTTCAGTTTTAAAGCTACCATTTTCACACCCGGCATATAATGCGTCTCAGTAAATTTCGATCTTACTTTTTATGTTGTAAGTGTGCTTTATACGCCAGATTATACGATAAGTAAAAATTCAAAATGTTATGAAACCAGCGTTCATATTTTTTAAAAAATCGAGAAATGGCAAGGGTTTTTATCTGGTTTTTGGAATTCTGTTTTTGGTTAGACTATCAAAAGAAATCACTTAAAGTAAAAGCGCATAACAAATACTATGAATCTCATTTCATTTCCTTTCAATGCACATGACATTAAATTCTATAAAAGGCTTTATTCTATAAAATTTATTCAATTCTATCAAAATCATTAAATGAGTTTACGAACATATGTTTAATTGATGAGTACAGGAAACTCTGTATTTTCTTAAAAAACAATTTAATTTTAAAGAAATTAAAAGCAAACAGTTACGAAAACAACTATAAACAAACAATTACAAACAATCAAAAACAAATCCATCAGAATGACAGGATGAGTAAACCTAGTGTGAAATTATAAAAGAAAATTACATAAACTTTAATTAAAAAAATAGATTTAAAATCATGTTCACACAAGTGTATCGCTACATTTTAGCGTAAAAAATTGCTTAATTTTTAATAAATACTTGTTTATATTAATAATTTTTTTAATTATATTAATAAAGACATATTTAAAAAAAAATTACATTAATAAGAATTTATTTTTTAAACAAATCAATATACGATTTCGATTGTGAGAAAAAATAAGCGTATAACTCATTTTGTTTATTTGACATTGAGAAAACTCAAGGTCAAATCCCTAGATTACTTCAGATGCAAAAGTTCAAAATAAAGATGGAAATCGCAAGCAAAATTAACTCCTTGCACATATTAAAGTAATTATATTTAGGAAGACAAATTGTAAAAATAAGCGCAAATTTGTTCTCTTTGACAGCTGTATCATTAATCTATTTTCCAATTTGTTCAAGGTTTTTGTTTCGAATTGAATTAGTCAGTTTTCGATTAAAACGTTTTTTAATATTGATTTAATTATATGCCTCTATAATAGATATGAATTATATTATATCAACTGAATGTTCAGCTAAATTCTCGAAGGTTTTTTTTACAGTACAAAAATCGAGTCAAATGAAAAATGAACTTCAGCTACATAACAATAATGTTGTGATCAAAATAAAAAGCCAGTTTTGCCTTGAAAACGTCGTGAAACCTTGACCTTATAAATAAATTCTAAAAAATTCCCTTTTTCTTTAATTAAAATTATATTTGACCGTCTCGAGAAGCTCATATTATTGACTTTTAAGTATTTATTTTAGATGAGAAGACATAAGAGATAAAATGACTTACATAATTTCAGTAAATTTTAGTAATTACGTAATATTGTTGATCGCTCTCAAAGTAACACATGGTCGCCCATCCGTCATAGTGGTTAGTGACGCTGACTGTAGTGCCGTAGGGTCTGGGTTCGAATCCTGGCTAGACATAGATTTTGTGTTGTAATCCTTCTCTTCTTTGTGATGTGTGCTTCACGCTCATTTCTATGTAAACTCCCGTGTGATACTTTGTGGTGCACGGGGTTGTAAATGTTATCAATAAAAAACAAGTAATATAACAAAAATTAAGTCTCAACTCCTATACTTCGATCAACAAAGAAAAATTTTATTTTATCTGCTTTTTATTAAATAGTTACAATCAATATAAATATGTATATACATAGGACAGAATCACAACATTAAGGGTTAATTAATTTTTATTCATTATCATTTAAGTATCGTATTGCCATCCAAAACAATCGTGTATAAAAAATTTCAGTTCAACTGAATGCTTTAAAACGTGAGAGAAAAAAACTTTTCAAGTTTTGACACAATTCGCCAAAAGGGTCGCTAAGTCGCCAAAAATGATGCCAACGTAGCTGTATTTGTAATTCCTCAAATAATTAGTTTTAATCAAATAGTTTTTATTAATTATAATTAAATTACTGTATTGTCATCCAAAATAAGCATGTGTATAAAATTTCAGCTCAATTGAACGCCTTAAAATTTTATTAACTATTGAAAATTCCACCAAGATAAATAAATGAATAAATAAATATATAGAGAGTGTGAGCTAATAGTAGGAATTGAAAAAGTAAAATATGACCACGGTAGCAAAGTGGTCATGATCACAGACTCGTGGCTTCTTAGGCGTGAGTTCGATTCCTGGTTGCACTTCAGACCTGCCGTGTAGACGTCTGATGTACGCTAAATCTGCCGTGGCTCAAAGTTCTCACGTTGGAGTGGTGTGGTAGCTTGGATAGGAGTGCCTACGTTGTCATCATCACTTGACAGAGTTCAAAATTGCCAGGTCTGTCACAAATAGCTCTCATGTTGCCTTATATGCGACGTTAATAAATATTACCTCCCTTTGCCAATGCTTCAAGTCCTCATGTTGGCGTGATGTGAAAGTTTGAAAAGAAGGAGTGCCAGTTCATGTGTCTTCCTCGATACTTAATCAAAGCTCAAAAGTGCGATATTGATCGGCTGGGTGGGGTAGTTGTTTTGTCACTGGCCTTCTGTACCCAAGGGTGCGGGTTCGATTCCGGCCCAAGTCGGTGGATTTTCCTGCTGCAGAAAATCCACAGCGGCCATATCGTTGATTATACAGCATGAAAAAGTTGCCTTGAGTGTCCGTTTGGCTTAGATGCTTTCGGCAAATTTAAATTCCTAAGTACAAATTTTGCATCGGTAGAGCTCAGGTGCCTCCCTCTGGGGAAGAAACTGAGCATCAAAATTACTTGCGGTAATTATTTAATGACCACCCCTCCTGGGGAAACCATCTCTTCATCTACTCGACCTAAATCTGTAGGAGGTAAAGATTGATGACCCAAACTAACCATGATATATATATAAATCCAATTTATTATTACTAAATATAACAATCCAAAACAAGCAAACTACAAAAGGGAAACTCTAGAGTGATATAACGATAGCTCAAAACCTTACATGAATAAGCGCACGAAATTCTAATAGCTTAACTTTTCTAAAGTTATCTTAAGAATCATAACTTCTTTAATTTATTCTAATAGTTCAAGTCAGTCCTATAATCACGCGTCGAAATTCAGATTCTTACCGTAACTGCACAGCTTTCAGCAACTTAGTTTCTTTTCCTTCTCTTTTCGATTATTAAACTTCCACTATATATATACAAGCTAATCTGCATATCATGGTTTCTTCTTGAGAGGGATAGCTGTGAAATAACTCGATTGCTGGCCCAAAGATTCCCCAAGAGGATTAATATAAAGTCACGTAAAGCTCCGTCACAATTGGTATCGCCTAAATGGCACCGCACTAAAAAGTGATACCAGCCACTGGGGACTGTACTAGGTCTTCAAAGGTATTAATACCAATACGCAGCCCCAATAGAGAAGGGGGGAAAGTGCGATATCGATTGTCAATAAACCCCGAGTAGGTTCAAAAATACAATATAAACAAGTGATCGAGTAACTGATCAGGAGAGAGAGAAATAGGTTTCGACAATAAAATCAACTATGTTGGGGGATTGCAGTCTTTAGTTCATTTTAACCTTGTAGGTAATACCGAACTTCTATGTCTTATTTAGTAACTGATCATGCAAAATGCAAGATTTTATTTTACAGTAAAGTATTTGAAACCCTCAATTCAAACCTCTCAATTCAAAAATTCAACAGCAGAAAAATGATTATTTTAAATGTATTTACAGTTATTTTTACCATTTTAAATAGAATATGTATTTATCACTTAATAAATTTATTAGAATTTTTCCCAGGAATATACACTTTTACACAATATAAAATATTAACGCAGTTATATATCGATATATAGTTCGAATAGAAGCTTTCCCACTCATTTCTGGCTTAAAAATAAATCCCGTAAAAAATGAATTTTAATATGTTATTATGGCTCGCAATGAAATAAAAATTAAGCACCCAAAAAAAGCATTGTATTACCCACTGTACTTTATTTCAAATCATACTTTTTGCAGTTACATTTCGACTCACGAAGATTTTTTCGTCTTTGTAATTTTCTGGCGAAAAGAAAAAAACTAATTCTCTGATAGACTATTAATCCGGCTTAGGGGGAAATAATGATCGCTGAAGAGAGAGAAATTGTGATCTTAGTGAAGCTCAAATATCTCTGACAGCTTAGGGAAAAATAATAAATAGCACAAAGAAAAGGTTAGAGGAAGGATATTGTGAATTTGGAGGAGGGGTGTTTCGTGTTACAATTAACACAAAACAAAAGAGTTCGTTGCCTCTTAATTCCTGATAGTGCTGTAAAATACTTAGATATGAAGTAAAGATAATATGCCACCCAGACGGGATGGCGGTTAATGACGCTGACTTCGAGCTGAATGTTTGGGTTTTGAGTCCAGAAGAAGGCATCCACGAAAACTGTTCTGCTGCAATGAGACAATAAATATTCGTTGAGCCGAAAGTCTTCTCGAGAGGTTGGTGATAGGGATAGAGGATATATGCGGTTCCAACCAACCCCCCGGAGTGCACTTCCTCAAAATTGGGTTGGAACGGAGATAAATCGTACTGCCACCTACATGGTGCTTGGAACGATGGACGTGTGGCGGTGTGATATCTATATGAACTAGTACCAACATCACGCGAAGACGATCGTTTTGGCGTGATCAGTAAAGTACTCACATTCGTTCAGAACGGAAGGTACCCACAACGAACCTTCCTTTCTTCATTGGTGACCCGGACGTGATATGAACCACACCCTTCACACGCCGCAGTCGTGGCGCCATCTATCCACCGCAAAAGCAACCCAAACCGTCAAACATTCTCAAGCCGTCACGCACGAATGACGCAACTGCTTACATGCTCACCACGAATATGGTATCGTTCGTTCACCTATTCACCGAAACACTGGCAGGGGAGTATGTGGCGGTGTGATAACTATATGAACTAGTACCAACATCACGCGAAGACGATCATTTTGGCGTGATCGGTAAAGTACTCGCATTCGTTCGGAACGGAAGGTACCCAGAACGAACCTTCCTTCCTTCAGACGTAATCCAGTGCCCCCCCCCTGGGACGTCTTAAGACTACTTGAGGCCCTGGGCCAGATAAATCAAGATTTTTTGAGGCCATGCCCCCCCTATGCAAAAGTAGGACCTACCTCTGATCTTTAAAAATAGACAGTATATAGCATGTATTGTCAAATACTATTAATTTGAAATAAATAAATGCCTACTACTCACTATCTCACAAACCGGCTCGACCGATAGCCGCATTTCGACTTAATGAGTTGAATGATTGTTTATGGTATTAGGCCTAAGCCTAGACATGAACAACAGTCATCACATACTAATATAGCCACTTTGCCAGTTAACATGCAGATTAAAATCCGCTATTTTTCGGAGAACATGTACAGGAATAATATTGAACCATTGAAATAATCCGGATCAAGACCTTATTAAATTTGAGTCGAGAACGAAGCGAGGCCCCCATCTAGGGCAAGGCCCTGGGCCTGAGCCCAGTTGGCCCGTGTCTTAAGAACGTCCCTGCTACAAGGAATTTTGTGGAGCTCGATCTAATGGTACTGTTGTTGATTGAGTAGGATAAGTATCAACAGAAAGAAGATAATATAACTTTAAAAATATTGTTCGTATTCGTTTGCGCCTTTTCGACAGTGGTGTCAAAAATAGCTTTGGGTTTTTTAAAAGACTCATCTGCTTCATATAGCTTGGAAAATAATGTATCAATGCAATTTTGTTGGACTCTAAGTTTTAAATCTTTCAGTTCCTATGCAGGGACGTCTTAAGACTCTTTGAAACCCGGGGGCCCTATGCAAAAGTAGGCCCTACCTGAGATCTTAAAAAGTAGGCAATATATAGCATGCATTGTCAAATACTCGCTCAAACGGTAATTTGAAACAAATAAATGTGCAGGACTCACAATCTTAAAAACCTAGACACAATCCGGCTCGACCGATTGTTGCATTTCTACTAAATAAGATGAAGGATTGTTTATGGTACTAGGCCTAGGCCTAGACATGGAAAGATCATGGTAGCCTAGTGGTCAAGGTAACGGACTCGGGGTTGGTGTGTCATCAGTTCGAGCTAAGTACCGCTGAAGATCCGCCGTTTAGGGGGCGATACAAGTAAAATCTGTTGATCCTCGAATGTCCTTCCGTCGGTGAGGTATGGAAGTTAGGATGATAGGGGCCTCCTCTCAGGTGTTGTCCTCGTCACTTGAGCATGGTTCAAAATGGCCAGGTCTGTCGCCAAAAATTCTCGAGTAGCTTAACACAGTGCCACGTTAATATTCCCTCACACACTGACACGGACAACGTTTATGATATAATAATACAGTCTTGCCGCTTTTATTAGTTGACATGCAGTTTGAAATTCCCTCTTTTTGGCGAATATGTACGGGAATAATTTTTTCCATTAAAATTATCTGGCAGATGATCTTATTAGGACAGAGGATCTTATTAGGACAGAGTCGAGAACGAAACGAGGTCCTCACTTGAAGATGAGGCCCAGGGCTCGTTCCTGGAGACGTTTCTGTTCCTATGGACGGTTATATACAAAGTGGCTAATAACTGCACAAGAAAGAATTCAAAAACCAATATATTGCTTACGTGATATGTATTAGGTAGGGTAAATTACTTATAATTTAAAAGCCAGCGTTTTCTTTTTTTTATAAATAGCAAACATTTTTAAGGTATCCGACTACGTTCGGAACCGTGATTTTAAAAAAGCGCATAAATGGATAATTTTCATGATATTTAGTGTCACTCAGATTAGAATACATGCACAAAATTGTTTTAAGGACATTTTGACAAAAAAATTTATTTAAATACAATATTTTGGCAAAAAATTAACTTAGAATAATCTTTTTAAAAATGTTCTCCTTTTGTAAAAAATTGTTCTATTATAATAATATTTTGCCTATATAGAACTCAGACCTCTCTACAGAGGCTCAACTAGAATTTCTGAAAAATTCACATTATTTTCAGAGTTACCACCATTTGAAATAATTATTGGCGTTTTTTTTTCTTAAAATTTCTCCCCTCTGTTGTCGTAAAATATGAATAAACCCGCTTCTAAGTTACGTATTTCAAAAATTCTAGTTGAGTCTTTAGAGGTCTGAGCTATAATATACAGGCAAAATATTATTCTAATCGAAGCATTTTTCACAAAAGGAAAACATTTGGGAAAAAAGATTATTCGAAGTTAATTTTTTGCCAAAATATTGTATTTAAATAAAAAAAATTTTGTCAAAATGTCCTTAAAACAATTTTAGGCATATATTCTAATCTAAGTGACACTAAATATCATGAAAATTATCCATTTATGCGCTTTTGAAAATCACGGTTCCGAACGTAGTCGGATACCTTAATGATTGTTTGGGTTAAGTGACGCCGAGCTTGATGGGTTCCAGATTAGTGAGGACTTATTGTACATCCGCATATTTTGACATTGTTGTTGTGTATGTTAAATAAGAATATTACAGTATGACATAAGATTTTTTTTTATTATAAACGCACAACTACTATTCGTTCTTTTTTTGTTTACACAAGTAAAAAATGTGTATACAATACCTAATTATTTGTTCTAAAATAATAATTACAATTTATTGTTTTTTCCTGAAAGCTCCCAAAGGGTAATATTTCATCTATATTTTTTCTAATCGATTAAAAACTATAACACTACACAAACGACTTGGAAAAACATTTCGTATTTAGATCATATTGAGGTATCTGACTACGTTCAGAACCGTGGTTTCTCAAAAGCGTAAATATAAATAATTTCTTTGGTGTTTAATGTCAGTTTAATTAGAATACACGTATAAAACTGTTTTAAGAACATTATTACTGTTTGGATTAAATTGTACTTTTATTATTCAAAGAGTATTTTTATTATTAATCGAGTTGTGTTATTATTATTATGCAAGTAGTATTTTTTATTATTAACCAAACTGTATTTTTATCGTTAATTGTTTCTTTGTATGTTCATTTATATGTGGTACTTAGTTTTTGTTAAATGCACATTATTATTTACAATTTCTATTAAAAAAGAATTTTGCATAAAATAACTATTGCCATGCCTTTTACCAACGACATCGACTGTATTTATCCTTTGCGCGATGGCATCCTAATGTTAGTTTTGAGTTGTTGGTGTAATAAAATTTGTGTAGAAGTCGATAACGAGACGAAGTTGAAGATGCTGTTAATAGTTAATTTAATTCGAGAGAACTTGAAATTTGCTACAAGGATGGAACAATGTTTTTTCAATTCCTAATAGCTCTTATTTATTTATCTTGGTGGAATTTTTAATTGTTAATAAAATGAATTTTAAAGCGCTCAATTGAGCTGAAATTTTATATACATGATTATTTTGGATGACAATACAGTAATTTAATTATAATTAATAAAAATTAATTGATTTAAATTAATTATTCAAAGAATTACAAATACAACCACGTTGGCATCATTTTTGGCCACTTATGTCAAAACTTGAAAAGGTTTTTTCTCACATCTTAAAGCATTCAGATGAACTGAAATTTTATATACACGATTGTTTTGGATGAAAATACGATACTTTAATGATAATTAATAAAAATCAATCACCACTTAATGCTGTGATTCTGTCATATGTATATACATATGTATATTAATTGTAACTATTTAATAAAAAGTAGCTAAAATAAAAATTTTCTTTGTTGATCTAAGTAGGAATTGACTTAATTTTTTTCTATTACTTGTTTACTCATGATTTTGACACAGAGCGTGCATTAAATTTCAACGTAATCGTCAATTTTGTTCAAGAATTATATCAGCAACTTGAGAAACCAAAAAAACAGCCGCCAATAACACTTTATAACCACAACAACGAAATTGAAGCCGTTAATTGCGAACGAAATTCTTCATTTGAACCAAAAATTCATTTTGATTCAAAATCATTCACAATTCATTTTTATGAATAATAAAAATATTTTTTTTGTTTTATTAACATGTAAAATGGATTTCATTGTCCCTTTTTTTCACAGCATTTTGGGAAAATATTTAGAGATTTTTCATTTTACACGATTTTTTTACAATTGAGGAACATATCCCCAAATTTACGATATATCACATTACTATCTTTTTTGCAAGGTCTTTTAAGGAACATATTTACTGTGTAAAAAACGAGTTGGATGTATTTAAATGCAAAATATTTTACAAACTATAAAGAAAAAAAAAAGAGCGATATTTTCAAAACAATCATATCGAAAATGCTTCTATAATAATAAATAATATCATGCCTATATAGCTAGGACTTCCCTACACAGTTTGAACTATTATTTTTGAAAAATTCAAGTTATTTTTAAGAGTTACTAACAATCTAAATAATAAACGGTGTTTTAGCTAAAATTACTCTACTATGATTTATTAAAATATGAATAAATCCATTTCTAAATTATATATTTCAAAAACCCTAGTTCAGGCTCTGTAGGAAAATCTTCGTTTCACATATGCAAAATATTATTATCAGAAGCATTTTCCATAAAAGAAGAATGTTTGAAATTATGTCATTTTTTTCCTTCATTTTTTTGCCAAAAAAATGGGATTTAAATAATTTTTTCTTGAATTAATATTCTTAAAGTGATTTTATGTGTATATTCTAATGCAAGAAACATTAAATATCATAAAGTTATTATTTTTCACGCTATTTCAAAGTCACGGTTTCGAATGTAATCAGTTACCTTAAAAAATGTATCTTTATAACTTATCAAAGATGTCATTTGTATCTAATAGTTTATTTAATAGAAAATAATTTTTAAGGGTTTTTTTCTTAAACACAAGTAAACTATTTTATCTGAGAAATTTGAATAATAAACTGAAAAAAAAAAGTTCTCAGAGTTCTTTTTTCCCCTTCATATTGTGTTGAATGATATCAATACCAAAGGGCAATGACATAACATGAGAGGGGAAAAAAACCCATTTAATCTGCTATATCATCAAGATATCTCTTACTCTAAGACGGTATCTTCCACAATAAAAGGATAAAAGCCAAAATATAATCACACACCGTTGGAAACGGAATGGTAATTATAACATTTATGGCATGATACCTCAGGGGTAAGATTCCACTGTCAGCCATTTTGCTCTCTAGTAAAAATTTTTCCCCGCGTAATTTTAGAACAAGAACAGAAGGCAGAGTTTGAATTAAGAATCACCAGGTAATATTTTTCAAAGATAAAAAAAATAAGTAAATAAAGAAGGCTTTTGGACTCATAAATTTGCAATCCACTGCGAGATATATAAGTGGCTGTAAAAAATACCACTGACACCTGAATACGAAGTCGGTGGTTCTTAAGAGAACAGATAAAAATCTTTGTTTAAAAAAAGAAGGAAGTGTTTCGGAAAAAAGGCGATAAAAATTTCTGGAAAACGTTTTTCCATGCCTAGAGTTATATTTGGGCTTTTAGAGATAATAAAAAGAATAAGATGTTTTATCTTTTCGGTTTGGGAAATTCTTCTAATTGTTGCATTGTAATTGGATATGAAATAAAATATTTGCTTTACTGCATTTTTTTATTCCGTTTCCGATGTGGTGGGTATTGTATGGTGATATTAAACAGATATATGAGCAGTTAGAAATTCGAAAATAATCTTCCTTTGTTTGGTTGTGCCATTCTAAAACTGCACATATCATTCAAATCTTCTTTGGACGGTAAAATCTTTTCATAAATTTCAAATCGTGACTCGAGAAAAATGATTCGAAATTAATATGAATCTTGATTTTCGCAAACTTTCCTTTTTTTATTTTAAAATTTTAGTTTAATATCGAAAAGGAAAGGATTCAATTTAGTATCAGAAATGAAAATTGCAGAAATAATTTAATAATTCTTGCAATATTTTTTTTTTTCTTTTCTATCATTTGGCATTTGTTCCATAGCTGGAAGACTATGGACTTTCAGACTCATATACTGAATTTCCATATTTTGAAAATTTCTAAACAACAATTTTTTCAATATACTTGTTTTTTTTCACAAAAAAAACCTTTATTTATTATTATTATTTTTTTGGAAAGAATATTTTAGACAAACATCTTTTCGGAAATTGCTTGGAAATTACTTTTCTGAAGTTACTTGTCTGATATTTTAATTGCGAAATAAACTGTAAATTATGTAATGCAAATATTCCAAAAAGTACAGCTAGCTGTATTGAAAATGTTATTCTTCAACTGCTGTATAAAATCATTACATTTCTGAGGAAGCCTTTTTTTTTTTTTAGGCTTAACTTTAATTTTTAAAAATACGTTTCCTACCATAACTTTTATATGTATAACTTTCTTAAGATGAGTATTTTTTCCATATAAATATTATAAAATTATTAGATATTTTGCCTTTTAATATATGAGTTTTTTTCTGATTTTAATAATTCAGTTATCTTCGAAATAGAATCATTTGTTTTAGTGCTTGTTCCTTCTGAAACATATCGTTTGGTTCTTTTCTTTTTCCTAACTAATACATCAATTTCCATCGAGAAAAAAAAATTTTTTTTTGCTTTGCCTATTATTTATCAGAATGAAGTTTTAAAAGCATAAAAATAATTAAAATATCAAATTACAAGTTTCATTAATATTATTATTATTGTTATTTTAATTTTCAATGTAAGCAAGAGAATATATTTGTGGTATTATGGCAACATATTTTCCAAATATAAACTCGTCCTTAAATTCATTACATTGAAGAGATTACATGTAATGAATTTAAGAATAAGTAACATTACATATAAGAGATTTTTTTTCTTTATAGAAAGTAGATAAATATCTATTTTTTGAGATTTTAAAAGCATAAGATGTTCTTAACTATGCATATATCTAAGTGCGAATGTTTATTTAATTTTTCTATCAATTGTAAAATTAGTCTTTTACAAAATTATACACATACATGAAAGTAATCATTAATACATTTTGCTTCATTGATTATATATATATATATATATATATATATATATATATATATATACGATGTCTTTTACGAAAACTTCTCTTTTTAAGGCGTCCGAATATATTGAAATACTTTGACCAACTTCAATCAACACACATTTTTTTATTTTATTTAATAGAGCAATATATTGGCTTTACTAAACATACATTATTTTGCTCCTACGTTTAATAGAGGTCGAGTTATAATAAATTACATAAAATTAGAAAAACCGGAAATAGATCTTTTAATCTACCAGACATAGGCATTTAAATGGTTTAAAATCTATCATGGCGAGCCTGATAACTCAAAATATTATAAATGCATTTCTATGAAACCTTTTGGAACCTGGTATTTATATTATTTTCTAGGGAATGTACTAAAATAATTCTTACTGTATAAATATTTTTTGAGTAAGTCCTATTATTTCAATAATAGCCTCATAGATGTAACATTTCTTATAGTATTTATTCGAACATTTTTAAAATGTTCTTAATTTAATAAAACACTATAAATTTATTGCAATCCCTAGATAAATGTATGTAGTTTATTTTATACATAATTTTATTGATATAGGTTTATTGGTTTTTTTTCTCTAACTAATTTGAAGAATTTTTAAAAAATTCCTAAAATTTCACTTACGATTGTGATTTTTGTGAAATTAAGCTAATTTATTTTAAATATTGCTGTGTTTAAGTATTAATATTTATTGGAATTGATCCCTAAAAAGTTTTATGATGCATTAGTATTTTTTTATTTTAAAAAAAAGCATTACAAACGTGTTCGGATATCTCAAATGTTTATACCTACATATATATGTGTTGCAGAATTAGAAAATTCGAGAGCAATTTTCTAATTTACCTTCTCTTTCTATTTTTGCTTTGTATTATCTCCGCAAATTAATTGCTCCATTTTTTCACAATAACTTCACTTCAAATCTTCATATCAACAATGTTTCTTCCTCGTATTAATTCACTTCTCTTCAAAAGGATTGTCGTCGAATAACAGAATTGTTTTTTTACCATTCAAACACAATACACACGCGCTGTGGTCAGTTTTATCTGGATAGAAATTAAACCACAGTTTCATTTTATCCCATTGACTTCCTCGTACTTTAGCTTTGGGAGAAAGTTTATTCTCAATTGTTTTATTGAATTACAAAAAAATTCCTTTCATTATTGATTGGCCATCCTTTTGAAACGTGGGCAACGTTCACTGGTTAATTGTGTCATTCGATGAAATAATTCCTTTTCTGAAAAGGAACAATGGCTTGAATGCAGCTTCTTTTTTCTTTTTTAGCATAAAAAAATGCCGCAAGAAATTTTAATCATCCTTTTTCCCTGTTTCTAACTATAAAATTATTTTCTTCCCTTTTTTTTATCATCTTTTTAATTTTCTAATTTGCTTTTGACTCCTAAGTTATTTTAATCTAAGTATATCACTAAGTTCAACGTATATCATTTCCTTCTTATGAAAGGATTAATTGATATTAAAAAGAAAAGTACTTTTAATATAATCTGTTTATACGTGCGTTATTTTAAGCAGCAAAGTCACAGTTTAATCTTTAATTAAATCTGTTGCTTGGGTTCAAATACTTTCGTTGCCTCTATTTTTAGATTTTTAATAAAATATTTTAATCTAATTACATTTCAATGATAATCTGAAATTAATTTATTAAAATAATTATTAAAAAAACTAGACTGGGGTGGTATCCTCTGTCCGCCTAACAGCGGATCTACCCCATTGTACAAATTAAACAACTGTTCATATTCATTGGTCAAATTGTAAAACTGTAATTTATATGTATTATGTAGTTCTAATAATTTGTTCTTTTTTTTTCTCAAAATTCGTTCTTGACCTTCCCCTTCAGTTAAATTCATCAAAGAAGCTTCATCGTCCTACACTTCATTGATAAAGTCCTCAAATTTTGATAAACCTGCAGATTTTTCAGCTTCCTGGAAAGTTGAATATTTAGTTCCACTGATTGTTAATAAGTCTTCGTATGGGACAACGTATTTTTTCTCACGCAACGATTCCAGTCCAGACAATCGTTGCGATATTTTTCTGCTACAACTTCCAAAAATGTACTATCGCAACAATATCGGTGGCATTATATGAAGCAAAGCACATGGTTGCCAATTCAGTGCGCACGACACATGCGAAACTGGTGTGTTCACTCGCCAACTCGGCGAGCTATCTTGGTTGGCATTGTTGCGAGAGTACGCAATAAATTTATTACAAAAACGTGAAAAACTTTTTTTTTAGGGAGATTAAATATTTATTCTTAAATATTTCATTATCTTTTTATTTATTTTAAATATTTTTAATTTTAATTTCTGATTCTTTGACTTGTACGTTCACATTTTCAGAGCGTCCTTATTCGTAATACATTAGACCCAACTTGGAAGCCGAGAAACACTGTATTTGGCACAATGTAAAATGTTGCCAAAAAAAAAGAAAATCAAAGATGGTGGAGACCGGACGCAAATGATGCCTGTTCCTGGCATTCCTTTATAGCCATTTAAGGAAAAAATTGTAATAAATCCGCCATCCATGGCGACATAGGACAAAAGGAAACGCCAAATTGTTGCACCATTGCACCCCCTTTCATATTACCGGTGGGATTTTACATATGTATCCTAAAACTATACGTTTTATTTGTATTCAGTCTGTTCCCAAACCTTATCAATCGAGTAGATTCTCCATCAAAATGGCCAAATTTTAATACGTTTCACATGCATATGTTGCACGCTCATATATATGCACCCTACTTAAGTCTTTTCTATAACAAAATAATCAGTAAAATTTATATTCACGTATCAACAATATAAGTGATTAAATTTTAGTATAGCCGCTATTCTTGGCGACGGAAAAAATGACTCCAACAGAATTGTCCCCCTACATTTAGAATTCCGAGTTCGATCATACATCTACAACAGTACTAGTTATTTTATCCAATATGGCGACAAAAATTTAATTTGCAAAATCGGCGATAAATTAGGTTGGGAGTTAAATGGGATCCATACGTCATCTATTACCCGTAACTATTAATTTCTGAGTACTTATATAAAATTCAATCCAACTATTAGTTGCTATTCAACTTTACATAACTAACGATGGGTGTGATATGTACAGTGCACTCTTACTTTTAATCTGTCGCCATAGTGCTATATATCATTCCGCTCCTTCGAACAACTGCCAATTTAATTATTTTTCTTTAAAATTTGTCACCGAAACTAGTTGCATAGTCTCTACGAAACGAGATGGGGAAATTTGTTTTGGATGTATGACATCCCTGAATAATTTGCAAGCATATTTGTTTGTAGGAAAGCTAGTGCCATGTAATTGAAAATACATACAATCATTAATCACGAAACTGTATTCCTTTTTCGTTCTTTTCTGTTTCACCTGCACAAATCTCGCCAAGCACGCTTAATTGGCGACAACACACAATATGCACTTAAAAAAATTTATAAATGTTAGTTCACATTAGCTTTTCAACTATTTTTGGTGTATTATCAAAAAGACAGTACTGATAAGAAAAGGTCACGACTTTTTGTTGAAAATGTAGTAACAAGCTACCAGCAGGAATATTCCGTTTGGCGTCCATTGTATGATTTTTGGCGACTTGATCGCTTGCGCTGGTGAAACAAAAAAAAATAGTACCTTCTTTTCTCAAACATTTAATTTTTACTTGGTATATTTTTAACGCTAGCATAAAATATGTAAATGTATTCATAATTGTTAACATATGTTATTAATTATTATTGTTGCAACATCGAACTTTCATTCTAATTTCAAATAATTTTAATTTTATTTTTAGCTCGTCGATTTTTAGTATTATTAGTGATTTGAAACAGAAAAAAAGAACTGTCCTAAAAAAAAGGTAATTTAACTCTTTGTTGTGGTCTTATCCAGCTTGTGAGTTTATCAGAATATTCGTTCATCTATTAAGCCAAATTTTTTTGAAAATATTCGAAAGAAATTTTTAATTTCTTGTATATTTAAATTTCTCCATTTGATAAGCAATTATTTACAATGACAAATAATTCCTATTATCCAACCAAATAAATTAGTAAAACCCCTTTATAGTGTGAATCTATCCAACACACACACACACACACAAGAGAAGTCTATTTGCTAAATTTCACGTATGTGAGTCTAAAGCTCAAAATTGGAATTCTTATCAACAACATCCCCCCTTGGCACCAATTCCGTAAAATTCTTTCTTAGTGGATCTCTACTAAACAAAGAAATATGCTGGACAAACTTCAAATCTGTGGGTCTGATTGTTTTAAAAACGCGAATTTTAATCTCTGACACTCCCACAACATCCCCCGGGACTCAATTTCCGCCAAATTCGTTTTTAAACGTTGCGAAACCAAAAGATATCACCAAATGTAGTAATCGTTCTCACTGGCGTAGCTAGTTCTGAGTAGGCCCTATATCAAAATTCCTTCGGGACCCTTTTTTAGGTATGAGAACCCTGTAAGTGGGACTGTAGTTACACATGTTGGGGCCACGTATCATTGATACGGCTAACATGGTGGTAGCTAAGCCTCTGATCATTCTCTAAACATAGATGGGAACGATTTTCCTCTGTTGACTGCATACCTCGGTATTTGCTGACTTCGTCCATACACACACACAAACTCTACCTCAAATAAAAGGGTTTTAGAAAAATAAATTCGTTAAAAACAAATTTGAAAAACCTTTTGGCTGAAATATGCTTATAGTTTCTTTAAAACATCAGCGAAGCACCTTGTAAAATTTTGGAACGATGCGTTCAACGGTGCGAATTTGTATAAGTTACAAATAAATATATAAGTATTCAAAATTTGTACATAAGATAATAATTCCAATGTATCCATATTAAAACTATGATATTAGTTACATGTTTCAACTATTTTAATCACAGTCCATATCTACACGTGCCAAAAAAAACCCCGAAAAACACCTTCACCAGTTACCCATTTCCTCAAAACTTCTTCCTTTTCTGTCCTTAAAGAAACGAGTAAAAGTACAAATGAATTCCATTTTAAAGCCATTGAAGACAAGAGTTCATAAGTTCAACCGTTAAGGAGAGGAAGACTCGCAGCCAATTATGAAGAGTCATCTTTTGTAATAAGCCTATCGGATGGTTCATCAGCAGACGGTAAAGGTTGAATAACGTTCCTTTGATTGGTCGCTTCAAGATTCACAACAGTTCAATTGTTTGCATTTCGGCTTCGGACAATGTTTAAAAAAGATGAGCTAGTTTTAGTTCGAATTGTATAAATGGTTAAATAAGAAAGGTAACTGAAACAAAGTGATGATCCGCGTAAAAAAATATTTTTTGGGGGTTATTTTTTTTTTCGGAAAAAGATATTAAAAACGCAGGATGAAATATGTAATCTGAATTTAAGTAAGTAATTATAACTCTTTAATTTAAAAATGTCTCCATTTAGTTACGATAATCGTATTTAATTTTTATTTCAATACTGGTCACAATTACCAATTATGTCTACTTATTTATTTATTTATTTATCGTGCAATAAATAATTAAATTGCGCAATAAATGGGAAATAATGTAAAAGATGTCAAATTATTTTTGCAAATTTAGACTTTATTTTAACTACGTTAGACTTTTAAGGAAAAAGCTAATACAATTCGAAAATAGCTTTAAAAGATTCGAAATGCATATTCTGCAAAATTTGTTTATTCTAAATAATTTCGAATGTGTATACACCTTTCATCTATTTTAAATTGTAGCTGTTCACACAAGACAAAGAAGTGAATGTAAATGCTGAAAAAGAAAGAAAAAAATACGTTTCGTTTATTCTAATACTGCATTTCTTTAAAATCTTTTTATTATTTTTCATAAGTAAAACACACGCATACATTTCATAAACGATAGATCTTCATTTCGATTTTATATCAAATTTCAAATTGAATTTCAATTTTGTAAACACCCAATATTGTCAGAGTCAAAACATTAAAAATTACAGTTCTTAGTTGAAAAATTCAACCATCTGATTTTAAAGAGTTACTATGATCATACAGCTGTCCAGTCGTAAATATATATTGTAATAAGAAGACCATTGAAATTCAGAAGTGTTGTTAAATGGTGATTTATTTTAAAGGGAAAAAGATTTGTTTCGATTGGATCTTTAGAAATAAATCTGCTCGTGATAGTAGCAAATCATTACAATTAAACTTACCTTCAGCTTTATCTCAACACTGGCTTAAAGGTACTTCTAATGCTGTTGGAAAGCTAAAATCTTATTTTTTGACAATTTGAGATTTTTACATTGTCAAATTGTATAGATTTTAACCTTTTTAAAAAGTACCTTACTTTAATCTCTAGGGTAATAAAAAGCCCTTAAAACTTATTTTTAAATAATCGTTGAAACTGGGGCAAAGCCATTTGAGAGGCGAAAAATGTAAACAAAGTACTTCGATTTTGCTTACAAGTTGAACGTCTGATATAAACCAAAACATGTATCTTTTATTGTAAATTGAGTCTTTTATTTTTTTATTTCCTACCAGATTAGAAGTCTCACTGTATACATTAAAATCAATTTATCTCAAAATGTAAGTTTTGATATTCGATGTACCTTTTCTGAGAAACTACTGTTTACAGATATGTAAATTTTTTATGATATATTTATAATGATGGCTAATATATACTGAAATGAGCTTTTTGTAAAAAAACTCAAAAATGTGCTTCTTACAAATTTTTTTTATTTGAAAAATGGGTCAAATTTCACTATGTTTGATAAAATATTTTATAAATTGTGAAAAAATTCAAAATTAGCTAAAAGCTCATTTCAGTATAATAAGGAAGGTGTACTTTAATTGTATGAAAAATTTCAAATAAGTCCTTATAACAGATTTAGAGAAAAGGTACATCGAAAACAACCAATTTAACATTGTCGGTATAGGTTTCCTACTCCTCTTAAAAACTAAAGTAGTTATAACAACGTCACATTATAACACGGTTGACAAACATTTAGGTACCCAAGAGTGATTTAGAAGGTGAAAATATACCAGAAAACTATTAGCAATAGGATAAAAAAAATTTACTTGGAAAATTCTCTGTTGTTGTTGTTGCTTCTAATGCCACCTGTCTAACGTAGTCATATCGAGGCCCACGAAATTCATCGTGGCAAGGGGCTAGATGTACGCCTGTAGTTGGCCTTGACCTTGACCCCCATATAGGTGATAGTACGAATAAGCTCGATGAAATTCCCGAAGGGACGATAGATGGCGACACCACCGATCATTACCTCCACAATTTAGGCATGGAACTGAAGGGGAGGGAAATATTCTCCAATCCCCTGCACTCATGATTCAGCCCACAAGACTTTGGACCCACTGACTTAACGAGCACGTACTCCATGTGTACTCGGAGGGCATTTGGTGGCATCAGGCATCGAACTCAGGCCTTCCGGCCTGGAGCCCGATGCTTTAACCACTAGGCTACCCGCGGCCCTTCAACAAACAACACGGTTGACAAACAAATACGGTCAACAATAAAATTCTCTTGAAAGAATAATCTTATTAAATGCAGCGATATTTTTTGAGGAAAATTTATCGATATTCAAGTCATTATAGGCATAATTTTCCACAGGTACGTGTCAAAATCTTATAATAGATAGATTGACCATAGTCAATAACTCAGTTTCTATGCGTAATGTTGTGATATTGCCTTTAAGGTAATTTTGAACTACCTGCTGTCAGTGACGTCTTAAGACGTTGTGACGGCTCTATCCCCGTCCTTCCGATTAACAAGTTTTCTAAGGTTTTTTATCGCTGCGGATAGGTCAACGTTTGATAATTTTACCGCGGCCCACTTGTTTATATTTTAGATTGTTTTGATTTAACAATTTTAATTTAGTTACATTTAAATATGCCTTCAGAATAAAATATAGCTACACCAAAAATGAATAAAAGTGATTTAACGTGGAATCTAAAGTGATTTCCGTAGAAAATTGCGCCAATCCGAGAAAAATGCACCACTTTAAATAAAATGGCAATAGTTTAATGTTCTTTAGGCGGCTCGGCACCATTTGATCCACGGACCGGGGGCTGCGGATCACTGCTCTAAGGAAAATCTTTGGTCTTTTAAAACTATTTTATTTGCAACGAACCCTCTGAAGAAGGGAAAGTGGTTTTGTAAATCAGTGAGTGAGTAAATATTAACGTCGCACTGTTCATCTACACGAGGGCTTTTGGCGACGAACCACGTAATTTTGAACAATGGTCAAGTGACGTGGACGACACCCCCTCTCCTAACTACCACACTACACCAACGGAAGGACGTTTGAGCTCTCGACAGATTTAACGTGCATCGCTCCCCTACACGGCGGGTCTTTAGTGGTACTGGACTCGAACTCGTGACAAGGCCAACGACGATCTAATACCTTGACCACTTGGCTATCGCGGCCACAAAAGTGATTATGTAAATTAGGTCTGCTATATATAGCCTAGGCTTTCAAGCTAGGGGTAGAGAGATACGATGGATTGCTTGCGGATCAGATATTAATAAAATTGATTGTGTAACACAGATATTTGATAATAGTAATTATTAAAGTGACTAGTTAGGAACAAGTATAGCTAGGAAGTAGTATATTCGAACCCGAAGTAAGTGCACTGATATTTAAAATCTTCTCATACTTCGTGTTCCTCGTTATTTATCTACGTATTGCTTCTACTGAGCGCGTCTCTTAATTTAAATTGCTTGAACTTGTGTTGTTGATTGTGTGATGAATAAATTGAGTTATTTTGGATATGGCTAGTCTTTCTTCCCTTCCTCCCACATCTTTAGGCGTGCATCAACAAGGATCCTCACAATGTCTTGAGGCTCTGTGACCCGAATATAAATCAGGCTTCACCTGGGATCCTTTCAATTAAACAGTATATAGCACACATTGTCAAATATTCGTTAAACGGTAATTTGTAAAAAATAGTTATTATTATCATTTAACTTTTGATTATGCCTCGTATTATCACCCCTTCACATCTGTGATAAGATCTTGAATCAGTCTATATGTGCAGAGAGCTGACAAGCGTAATCCTCTGACTTTTGCAAACAATTGCTCCGAACTTCAATTTTTTTTAAAAAAAAAATACAGCCAGCGATATTGCTAAATCTTCAAAACACATATTATTGGTCATTCGATATTGTTCTGCTCTAAAAAGTCCAATTCCAGTATGGCTTACAAAAAAATAAGGCATGAATAAATGCCCTTTAAAAGAAGCCGGAAGATCTAGCTCGTGTTGAGACGACAACAACAAGAAGCCGACGAAAAGCAACACTCTCACAATGTACAAAACGATACGGCCCCTCCCAACCAATTTACACGCCCCGTCGAGTAAAATTAAGACAAAACAGAATGCATGAGAAAAAGAAAAAGGACATTTTCTGGTCCTTGACCTTGAAGAGTGACGATGTAATTGAGCTGTGACGAACTCCATTAGAAGATGTTTCTCTCTTTGACAAGTTGGATAATGACAGTCGAAGCGTTTTTCACTTTTTAATCTCTTCCCCACTGAAAGCCGTGAGTTAATGTAGCAAACACGGAAATCCTCCTTTCGATTAGTTTGCCGAAAAAAGCGAATTTTTCAACAGCCATTTGGCCCTCAGAATGGTTCACTTGATGGTGTTTTCCTGCAGAAAGTCCCATGCTGAGAGGGTAATTCTATGTAATTTTCTAAACACTAACCAAGGGTTGTAGAAGATAAGTATGTTGTGTTTTGTTAAAAACTCATTGGGAGAAGTTGGCGATGCTCACTAGCCAAGAGAAAGCAGAAACCATGACTGCAACTTGCTTCTAGTTTTAGGAGCGAAAATTTTCGGATACCTTTTAACAAAACCAGAAATAATGGTTTTTGAGGCAGCCTCGATATAATGAGCAGCTACCCTCTTTTAACACGCACAATTTAAATATTTATCAGAATTTTAAACCTAATTGAAAAATAAGAGCGTTGTGAGTTTTGTACCAATATTAATTTATTGAGGTTGGTCATCTTCAGCAACAAAAGAGCCATGGAGCGTGACAGATGTTTGCTTCCGGTTTGGAAAGAAAGAAATAACTGCTAACTTATGATTTATTTTTAAATGCAATAATTATGAGCGCTATTTTTGATAATACGTTTCATTTAACTTTCAATATTCAAACATCTATTGGTACCTTAACACAAATAGATGGTTTTAGTAGCCATAATGGCAGGTTTTATCGAAACTCCTTTGATAAAAACTGATCATTTTAGACACTAGCAGCATTTATCATCGAAGTAAAAGTAAGTTTCCCATTTGGAGAATAAAAAGAAAGGACTGCAATCTTTAGAAATTCTCCTTGCTCTCACAAAATAAGGTGTACACACATTTTTGAATACATTTTATACCTAAGAAAAATATAGATTCTTAAAATATGTATTGATATTTTAAACCCATAAGCGGTCAAACTTTTGTCCAAAATGTTCCAAAAAAATACATTTTTTATTGCAAATAACTCAGCTTAATACTTAACAATGCGAAAATGGAAGAATTTTATTTTAGTTTTCAGTTTTAAAATTTTCTCACTATTTTTTTATTTTATAATAGTAGAACACAAAAAAACCCTAAATGTCTGCTTTTAATAAGTACACTTCGCATGCAATGAAGAATGTTTCATATATCCTAAAAGAATGTCTTTCATACTTAAAAAAAAAATTTCATGTTCGTACTTTTTTTTTTTCAAACGATTGAGGATTTTGAGTGTGCGTGTGCATATGGTATACACAATTTGAAGCATGGTGTAATACTAAGTCTTACGTTGCAATGGGGACAGAGAAGTGGCACACACAGGAATTTTCAGGGAGGGGGATCCAGCGTCGAAAATCCACTATTCTCGTATCATGCTCCAATACGCCGCCCAATATATTCTTTTGATTTTGTCGATTTTCAGGAACAAAAACCAGTACAAAATTAATTATCTCATTATTAATAAAATTAATTTATAAAACTAATTATTCAAAACAAATAATTAAATTTTGTTTTTGTTGTTTCAAATCCCTTTGGAGCAGGAAAGCATACACCAAGTCCATTAAGTACTATATACATAGGGTTATAATCAATCGGGAAAAAATCAAGTACTATGGGGACAATCCCTTGTGTGCGCCACTGGAACAGAGATAATATCAACTTTTTTTGGATTATTTTTCCATTTTCATTTCTTCTCAAGCAACAAATTACCCTTCCCCTTGCCAATCTCTGTTCTTTATCGAATATTTTCATGAATCCAAATTCCTGTTTTCACGCAATGAAAAACTTCCGCCGTCACCACCAAAAAAAATATCTCGGATGAGAAGTATTTCAGTACCATGGACAAACTGCATCGCTTAAAGACACTAGCACTAATAATTTCACTATAAGAATTAAAAATATGTGCAAATTAAAGATATAAAGAAGAAAATATCAGTGCCCGGACAGCGTACTGGAAAAGCGGCTGTGGGTAGCTTTTGGTAGCCAAACTATTTAAGGGGTGAAGCTTAACAGAAGGCGGTAAAAACAAAAATAATATGTTCTGTGAAAATTTCAAGGTTAAGAGGTAATATTTTCCGCATAAGTAAAAGTGTAATTTAAAACTATTTAGTTGAAGGCTTCTAAATTATTCGTGCTATCAATAATTGCCGGAACAAACTTTTGCGTTGATTATAATTAAAATTATTAACTGATAAAAAAATATATCATTCCCTTTGTAAAAAATTCAAAAGAAATATTAAATTAAAAATAATAGTCAAATGATTATAGCAATTAAAATACAAATATTATTTCAGATAGTAATAGTTACAGCTGTAGCTAAAACATTTTAGCTTACTTCAGCTATTGTGTTATGTATAATCTTTATTAGAAACGAAAGTTAAAATCAATAGGACACATTTTTTAAAAAAAATAAGGAACAATACATAAAATATGGAAAGCTACAGAAAAGTGCACGTAAACATAAAAATAGCTGCATCAAGAATTAGGGAGATCACGTTAAGTATTAAAGAATAGTGCTGCCATCTAGGTAATAGCAGAGATATGATAAAAATTATCACACTCTTTCGATACAATGCTTGAAAATTCGCTTGTGCTGCCATCTAGTACGAAGAAAACAACTTTTTAGACCTAATGCGATATTTATATATTACAAACAACAATATCACCAGAATGCTCATTATGCATCGAAAAAAACTCTTTGACTCAGAGCAAGTGAAATGATATGAGAAAATGACAAACAAATAGTGACAGTATCTTTTTGAAAATATAGGTTATTCTAACGTCTGTTTTGAATATAATAAGCATCCCATATAGCTGAAAATTTTCTGAATATTCAATAATTTACAATAGAGTTACCTCCAAAAATCTATTTCAAATTTACACGAAAATAACTTATAAAGTACGTTTAATTTTAAAACTGCAACATTAATACGTAATAGAACATGAATAAACTATACTTTTAGGCAATTCCAACTCAATACATTACCATAAATTTATTTCACGTCAGTAAGAATTTCAACAGGAACTACAGGAAAATAATTTTTTACGTGTTCTTATCCATTTAATTAAAATTTTCTGCTTATTTCGAAAACTTTTTTAAAAGGATTATATAACTTAATGTGTTTTTTTATCTTATCATAGCTGATCGCGGAAATTAGACACAAACAACAATTGAGAATTCAAATTGAAAAATTTTAAACCATCAGATTCTGAAAGAATATATGCTAGTTTTTATTTCAAATAAAAATGATAATTGCAAAATTGGAACCTAAATGAAAAATGAGTAAAATCTTTTAATCAATTTTTTCATTCTAATTTTGCATATAATTTCTGTGTGTGTGTGTGTATTTTATTTATGTTTTCCCAATTACGTAAAGAATTATTCACTAAATCCAAGTGCAGCTCAAGTGGTTGGATTATGGAATGTTACTGAAGCAAAAATATAACAAAAAAACTATCACGAAATGAAACTATAATTACACATAAATAACTAAATTTCCATATTATTGATTTTAGCTTCTAAAAATTCCTACAAACTTCTTTAAAAGTTTCATAAAATTACAATAAAATTTTGATTTGATAATGTATCACTTTATTGGGGCCCTTCTGTTGAAACCTGCTGTGAATTAAGTGAGATCTCGTTCCTTATTTTCAACATGTTTCTAAATAAATAAACGTATTAATATCATATTTCTCAAAACTGTTTTAATTATATACAATCATAATGCATTCCTATGGAGTATGCTTGAACTCTATAAATAGCATTAATGTTTCATTTCATGGTAAAAACTTACGTTTTCGAAGAAAATAATTTATCTTGGAAGGAAAAAAATTGAATGTAGGAAATTCAGCTCTCACCTAAAACAGGAGAAAGAAAAAATTAAGAACAATTTATAACTATTTTCAATTCAATTATACAATGTTTGCAATGTTTAATTTAGTTTTAAATGAAGGAGATAAGAAATATGTATGCATTCAAAATCCGAGATAAAAAAATATTTAAAATTGAAGATGGATAATACCAATAACTATAAACATAGCAGAATAAAAATGGTTTTTAACGGGGTTTATCTGTATCTTCGAAACAAATTACTGTATTTAGAAATACAATTCTTGAAAAACATTAAAATAAAATAAACTAATAAATAAATTTTAATATTAATTTTAGTTTTTCTTTATATTTTTGTTTCCATGTGGTATAATATTTTCAAAATCTATCTTTATGTTCATTCAGTATTGTTCAGTTATTTTAAAACTGTAAGAATCTCGATGTATGTAAATGCTTAGTAATGAATTTAACGAAGCCTTAATATGATGTTTTATTAATCCAACTTCATTAATTTTCATTAACAAAACTTAGCTTTTAATAAAAGCCAAATTCCATTTAAAAAATATATACACATATAATTCGTTTTAAGCTAAAATAATAAAATGTATCTTATTAACAAATTCGTAATTCTTTTTAGATCAAATAAACTTTTGTGGCGCCATCTACGTGAGAAACTATTAACTATATCGAAAAACAAATCATAACACGTCATATGTCAAGTCATTATGTCATTTTCGATGCGTAAGTACAAAATGGAGAATTTTACAAAACTTAAACTTTTCTGTTGCATTAAAGAAGCAGAATATTCTGTAATGGTTAAAACTGTGTGTGTGACACTTTATTATATAAAATTAAATTGTTCTTAAAACTTTCTGTGACTTTTGAAACAAAATTCTCTTAATAAATATCAAATAGTTTCAACCTGTTGATTAATGTATACATAATAACTTAATTTATATTTTAATAACAAACCTAACATCATTGAAAATGGAGCTAAATGAGATAATTATAAAAGAACTGTTACGCCGCCATATTTTTGCCCTAACTTTCAAATACTTCTGTTTGAACAGACTTTAATCTTGATATAGTAAAAAGGGCACCAAAAATATTTAAATGCATTTATAACCAAAGATAATTTTACATCATTCTTATTCTTGCTATTATTTTTTTAAATCTTAGAATAACAATATATTTCAGAGAAAAACAGGAAATATTCCTTAGAATTTTTGATTTTTTTTTAAAGCCTGAGAAATCGGATTTTTTTATTACCAAAGAGGAAAGTTAGGCAGTCAATATTTTATAACCATAAAAAAAAGTTTCAAAAATAGTCAATTTTACTTTAAACTGTAGCATCATTGATTAAGTTAGTAAATGAAACGGTATTTTTATTTCGAATTTCTAATCCAGCACCATTCTAAAGTAAAATAAATTAATTTTTCTTAAGAATAATATCATAATGTAATACACAATTAAGTTTCTACGTTTCAGATTAATTTTATTCTACTCAAATTATATTCCTAGAGGTGTCAATTTCTAGAACTAAATCAAGTGCTCTTTCAAATAACAAGGTAATCGCTACTGCCTTTTATTTAAATATAAGAATGTAACACTAAATTTCAACATTTAAAAGAAAACTACAACTATTTCTAACAAGATTTCAACAGCTTAAATAAAATAGATCGTGTTTCAAAATGCTTAAGGGCAGGTGGGAGAGTGGGAGAGGTTATTATTTATTTGAATTTCCTCAAATCGATATAATTAAAAAACAGAGTAATTTGTGACGATGGTTGTGACATAAAATTGAAAATAATCTGCCATTTCTTCATGATCAAACATTGAAGAAAATAAAGCAACATAAATTATGAGCATACAAATACGAGTACACAGGGGCGTAGCTGGCGCCGTATCAGCCGTGTCAATGATACGGGGCCCCCAAGCTACAGGGGCCCCAACATGTGTAACTACAATAGCACTAACAGGAATCCCATACCCAAAAAAGGGCCCGGAGGAATTTTAATACAGGGCCCTCTTAGAACTAGCTACGCCAGTGAATCATAGGTTCCCAATCTTTTTTGAAATGGCATGCCCTTTTCTAGTGAATATTTCTATACCGCCACCGCCACCCCCTCCTTTACCGGTATTATATATGTGAGATGTTTCATGTGACATTGGACGAGATATGAGAAAAGTTTTAATTTAATATCTAAAATTTAAAGTTTACTATATCATATTCAATTTAATGTTGGTCTGAACGTACTGTAATCTTTAAGTTTTTCATCCACTTCCCGAACTACCGAAACATGTGAATTTTTGCGTACGCGATAGAAATTATTTAAATACATACGATCAACATAAAGTAACCAGTATTAAAGTTTACTTTTGTTAATACATAATCAGCATGTTTTTAAAAAATTTTTAGACTATATTTGGTTAATCTGCCCACGCCCCTCCGTGCCATCTCAACACTCCCTAATTTTCTCTGGGTCTTTGACTGACCCCCTAAAAACCTCAAACGCCCACGTTGAGAACCTATGTTTTAAATTTATATTCTTTAAGGAATATTCTATCCAGCCAAAATAAAATTCTGTACAAAATATTTCTAAGAAAAGGGGAATACGAAAAGAGGAATATTGTACACAAAAAAAATAGTTTGATTTTTTTTAATACTCTAAATGGATCGATTGTTTTTATTGGCGTCATACTCAGAAGAAACACGGGAGCTATTGGAAACGGAACTCGTAATTCTGAACTATGGCTGGTACCCAGTGGCGTAACGTACACCCACGTATTGCGGAGGAGGGAGGGTGCAGGATTCTAGGGAGTCCAAAGCCGGACTAATACCAAATATGCATGGTTTTGCAATCCAGGGGCGTAGCTACCACCGTATCAATGATACGGGCCCCCCTAGCTAAGGAGCTCCAACATGTGTAAACACAAAGTTATAAAAAGACCCAAAAAAGGGCCCACAAGAATTTTTGATACAGGGCCCGCTCAAGACTAGCTACGCCAGTATGAGTACACTTCATTTCTTTTGACAAGACTTTGAAATAACTCGTTCCAAAGAAGAAGAAAACGCGTTTCTTTTTTTTTTACACGAATGATTTACTTTAACACGATTTAATATTTAAAGCTGAAAACAAAATTCATCAATTAACTACTAGTTTAATTCTTGAGACCCTTTAACTTGGTACACGTCCAAAATTATTTCTTAAGCATTCATCAAAACGTTAGATGCAGTTTAAAATCCTCATAAGTGTGAGTGAGAGTGACATTTACGTCACACTATAAAGCAACAAGAGGTCTATTGGCAACATACCTCTCAACTTTGAACCTCGGTCAAGGAGTGAGAACGATGTCTGAGCTAGAACCCGCTCTCCTAACTACCACATCACACTGTAACGGGTCTATTTGCGTCCTTCCAACTAATCATCTTGGGGAATAATGGGTCTTTAAATATCATTCCATTGAAAGCATTCCTCCGAAAAAGAAGATTGTGACGGGGCTTTATCGCGCCTTCTAACTAATCCTCTTGGGGAATCTTTGGGGCCAGAATGGCATTTCAATTCAACCTTCTCAAGAAGAAAATGCGATATGCAGATTAGGGAATAGATAGCATTCGCGAGTTTGTCATATAGAAGATATATTGGAGTCATATAGAAGTCGGCTAGATGCCGGAAAGTTGAATAGAAGCTGGATCAAGTCGGATAATAATATATATAAAAGATTAATATTAAAAGAACAGAATACAAGGGGAAGACATGAAGCTTGGTTGCTGATCGCCATGTGATATCAGTAAGATATTGATTATTAAAGTTTAATTATGGAACGGACTCTAGCTTGTTAAGGAATCTACTATAGATAAAGATTCGGAGGTTAATTTATCATAAAGATAGTGAGTAGAATTTCAGGCGCAATTTTAACTTAGTATTGATAATTACGTCGCATCATTCCTCATCGTTTTCTTTTAGTAAGACTTGTGTTGCATTGATTAATATATATTTAGTCGATAATAAATTAATTTTACTATGGAGAGTTCAAGTGACGTCAATCATTTATTCCTACAAATCTAGGTCACGTCGATGAAGAGATGATAACCCCAGGACAGGGGGGTATCACAAGATGTGATTAGAAAATCAAGGCTTGTATATAAAGATTAACTTTCGAGCTCGAGAGTGGGAGAGAGGTTAGAAACTAACAGGGTTGCAAGTAGTAATTAACGTAACGCTAGACGAGAGAGCTTCGTAGATAAGTTGATTAATATTAAGATTGACGATTTGGTCAATTAGCTGTTAAAGGGGATTCAGGTCGGTTTGAATTCGATTACTTTAGAAAGCATCTTCAAATATAATGTGTTTTGCCTGGACGTGCTAAGTGTAAGTTTTCCGATTATCTTCTAGTATCTCGTCTGCCTCACTATTGCTCCCCATATTTATAAATTGGTGCATTTCTTATCTTGGGCTGTTGAATTTGTGTCGTTGTAGAGAATTTGTTAATAAATAGAGTTTGTATTAGCTATGGCTCATCTTCCTTCTACCCTCTTACACTAATGGATGGCTCCAGCTATCCCATACAACACCAACGGGATGACATTAAGCCTAGACAGATTTAACATACATCGGGCCCCTCTACATGGCGAGTCTTCAGTGGCCCCAAGACTAAAACTTATGACACTCTGGCCACGAGTTCATGACTATAACCACTAGACTACCACGGCAATAATTCCAGCAAGAATGATAAACTTACTTCCCTGGGTACCAAGAATTAGACGAGAAGTAAAAAACTCACAAATATAAAAGGGAGCAAAAAACAAAAAAGAAACCTAAGCCTTAAACTATTTCGGAAAGTAGTTAATCTGTAGAAACCTCAAAACCTGGCGAAACTCGTCAACAAATTCAAACTAATGAATAGGGTAGATCTTTCTAATGAGAAAAGCGATTTTTTTATTCCTCTATGCTACATACAACGATGAATAATTAATATGTTTGATAATTAATACGTTGAATAATTTAAAGTTATCTGTTTCTATTTTTATTTTAGCTAAGTAGTTCAAATATACCGTAAAATCCGGCGTTTAACGCACACCCCCTTTCTTTACGAAAAATTCTCAAATGTATCTGTGCAATGCTCTTTTTTTGAAGTCCTTCATTCGGTATATTATTCCAAACTTTAGGAAAAAATAACATACTTCTAAAACTACAAACCTTTAAGTTCATAAGGAATGTTGTTTCTTTTAAATAAAAAGTATTTCCCCATCAAGTAGAATCCTAATTTTTTTCTATGATCATCGTTTTTTTTTATTTTCAAAGGTCTCACTTTTATACCCAGCGTATAACGCGCACCCTTAAATTCGACCTTATTTTTTTCTGTCAAAAGTGCACGTTATACGCCGTATTTTTTGGTATATGAATTAAAGGTATCCGACTACGTTCGGAACCGTGATTTTGCAAAAGCGCATAAATGGATCATTTTTATGATATTTAGTGCCACTTAGATTAGAATATATGCATAAAATTGTTTTAAGGACATTTTGACAAAAAAAAATTATTTAAATATAATATTCTGGCAAAAAATTAACTTAGAATAATCTTTTTTACAAATGTTCTCCTTTTGTGAAAAATGGTTCTATTATAATAATATTGTGCCTGTATATAGCCCAAACCTCTCTACAAAGGCTCAACTAGAATTTTTGAAATATATAACTTAGAAGTGTGGGTTTATTCATATTTTACGACAACAGAGAAGAGAAATTTTAAGGAAAAAACGCAGATAATTATTTCAATTGGTGGTAATTCTGAAAATAATGCGAAATTTTCAAAAATCCTTGTTTAGACTCTGAAGAGTTCTTTACTTTATATAAGCAGAATATTATTATTGTAGAGGTATTTTTTTATAAAAAAAGAACATTTGGAAAAAAGATTATTCTAAGTAATTTTTTGCCAAAATATTACATTTAAATATTTTTTTTTGTCAAAATGTCCTTAAAACAATTTTATGCATGTATTCCAATCTGAGTGACACTAAATATCATGAAAATTATCCATTTATGCGGGGTTTTTTTAAATCGCGGTTCCGAACGTAGTCGGATACCTTAACAATATAATGTTAAATGCACACATGTTATAATATTCATTATATAAATGCTAAATAATATATAAAGGTAGGCAAATATTTAAAAACTTATACAGATGATTTTCAATGCTTCCCGCGCGTTTTTTTCTTCGAATTAAATAAAGCTCTTTATTTCACTTTGAATGGTTTTTTTAATTACGTGAAACGCATCTCCTTTTTAACATGCATTTTTGCACAGTCATTTTAACATAGTTCTTAGAGGAGCTTTTCTATCGTAAGAAAAAAAATGCTTATTTTAGTGGTTACATACGCTTTATTCAGATGCCTTTTGTTTTACGCCATGATGTTACCAAGTGAGGCGGTTACATTAACAGTTGGTTAACTGAATGTTAATAACGCTTGACAAAATACGCATAAAGAAATGTCTTTTTCGATTGTGGATGTTTTATTTAATCCTTATCCCATTGACAAGTACAATTTTAAGGTTATTAAATGGAACAGTTACACTTTACGCTTCAAAACATAAGATAATTGTTCGAAAAAGAAAATCAACCATGAACTTTTATATCTCAAACCCGTTCGATTTGACATTAAGTTTTGCTAGTTTTCTTTGATTTTTAGGTTTACTTCTGTTCATTTACGTCAAGTCTATAGAAATATCTTCCATTTTTTTAAAGTTTCAACAGTTTTTAACACGCTTTTAAAAGTTTCACTTGTATGTAATGGAATCTTTAAACTCGATTTTTACCGACTTAAAATGTCAGATTAATTCGAAGTTTTGTACACTTGTCAAGGACCGATGACAGTACAATAATTTCATAAGTTTGTTTCAATGTCCTGATCAGGATCCTCAAAAATAAGGATATTTCTTCTTCACACACTTTTATTAGTTAGACCTGTATCTATAGAGACGGAATCTTTGAAGTATAACGATACGGGACTCACATCCGAGGCCCCGTAAACGGAGAGAATAATTACCCTTCAGACCCGTTAATTAATACCCATTGAAGAGCAAGACTAATTCTAGCAGCCAATTATATAAATCCGGCTCCAAACATCAAACTCAAGGATAAATTCAACAAAGAATAAATGATAGTTTTAAAAACTAAAAATCAGGCTTTTATTGTAGATTGAACTAAAGAAAAACAAATTATACTTTAAAAAAACTAAATAACATGCTTTTATAGTGAATCGAACTAAAAAGTTAAAAAAAAAATCTTAATATAAGAATAAAATGATTAACGAGAAAATTAATGTTATTGTGGTAAAAGCGCAGGGTGCTCTGTACTTCATTTTTACACTAACTCAGAATTTCGGAATAGAAGTAGTAAGAAATTATAACAATTAATATAGAGTTCCCCCACGCTTTTATCCCAATGACATTAATTTTCCCGTTAGTCATTTTATTCTTATATTAAGAATTATTTTTTTACTTTTTAGTTCTATTCACACACACACTATAAAAAAGTGTTTTTTAGTTTTTTTTAACTATAATTTATTATCTTATATGTAATTATATATATGTGTGTGTGTGTGTAATAATTCCCTCTAGAATCCTTTTTGTTAACTCTTTTTACTAATATTTAAAAACAAACTTTAATTCTTTAGTTTAAAAATAACAATGTAATCTTAATCGTAATCGGCTTGTCCGAAATCCCTGACCCGCCCATTGTATCCAATCAGAACTACTATTACATAATAATCACGCGCTTGCCACCGCCGGTATAAAAAGCGAAAATCTTGTGTAATCGCTCTCTTTGTCTTTGTGTTGTATCCTCCAAGATGTCGCTGCTACTTGTCTCTAGTCCGCTTTGCTTTATAATCGTCACAAGTTTGTTTCGTCAACGTGAAAATGTACCGCAATTTTGTCCTAAGCTTTTGATATGTGCTTCAAAATAAAAAAAGATGAACGTCCACTGAAGATGTTTTCTTGAAACCCTACTAACACTCGACAAATTAAGACAACTCGGCCACAACCTTACATATATATATATATATATATATATATATATATATATATATATATATACTAGCCATCACCCAGTCCGTTCGCTAGCTATTTCATGGTGTTTTGGGTTTTTTTTTATGTTTATGATATCTATATCTAAGTACTAGAATTAAACCCTTGATTGTATTGAAAAACTTCTTATAACCCTCATCTCTTGATTTACATAGGACAAGACTTGATTGATTTTCCTGCACGAAATTATATTTATCTTTTACACTCCCCTCTTGGATTCCGCAAAAATCACTTTTATCAGATCTCTACTCAATAAAAAAAATTGCCAAATTTCTAGTACTTCAAATTTGTTCAATTTTCTAGTACTTCTTTTTATCTATAACGCTTCCGATGCCCCCCTTGGGAGTCGAATTTCGCAAAATGTTCTCTTAGCAAATCTCCACTCAAGAAAAGAAACATGTTTGCTAGATTTCATATCTGTTATCCTAATAGTTTAAAAACCTGAATATTCTCAACTAAAATGCCCGCGCTGTTTCTATTGAGGGTTAATTTCCACGAAGCCCGTTCTTCACACATCTTTACCCAACAACAACAAAAAAAAAACATACTTGCCAAATTTAAGGTTCATAGCTACAAAAAACGAGAATTTTTAAAATCTATAACGCCCTTGTAACCCCTTCGGAGTCGATTTCCTCAAAATGTTCTCTTAGCAAATCTCCACTCAAGAAAAGAAACATGCTTGCCAAATTTCAAATCTGTAGTTATAATAGTTCCTGAGATCTAGTGATGAGTGAGTCACTTTTCTCCTCTTTTTATATAGATTGAGAGAAATGCATACATTACTTACAATAACATTTAATAATCTCATAATACTTCTTTAATACTTCTTTTATTGGCATTTAGGTAAATTCTAATTTTCTCTAAACAAGGAAGTTAATGGATTCAAAAATGTATCTCTGAGCTGTATTTTCAAGACCAAACATTCTGGACTCTAACCAGCACATTTATATCTCTAACAAATCAAACACTTGAACTCGTCCTCCAAAACTTGAAATAAAACATATTCTTTTTACATTCTTTTTTCACAAAAAAAGAAGAAAAGGAAGAAAAACATTCGTTTTAAATTCTAAATTCATCTAAAAGTTGTTGAAATAACTTTATATTTTAAACAGACCAATTCTTTTTTTTAAAAAACTGAAATCAATCGTGAATATAAAAACATTTTTAAATAGCTGAACACCATTTAGAATATCAATCAAAATAATCGTTTGTAAAGTTACAGAATTTTATCTGCTCATTGAATTTGCAATAAATTTAGAAACTATATAAATGTTTTCTTTTGGTTTCGTTATTTACAGTATTCAGAGACCGAAATTCAATCCAGCGACAAAGGAAGCTATTTTCTTTTCATAAAAAAAAGGACACGATATTTTTTGTTTCACTAAACATCAATTTAAAATTCATCAGAAGCGTTATCCTCCTTTTTATCTTCAATGGATTTTTACACAGTATTTTATTTTTAAAAACGTTCCATTACAAGTTCCACATAAAAAAAAAAAGATAAACTTAGTGTTGCTGCTAAACTAAAAACATCTGAGCTATTACTGATCCAAAAACCTCAAAACACTGACTACCTGAACGTAGGGAGGGGGAGGGGGAGGGGGAGGCAAGTAAGTACATAGGGTAGAAAGGAAATTGAAAAATTCTTAAATAACAACACGCCCAAACTCTTCACGTGTTTATCACGCACTTTTTTTCTTTTTTAGCTTGCAGAACTAAATTCTTTTTTCACGACGCAGACATAAAGTAAGGCGTGAATGCTCAGTATTTATTACCCAGTGACCGAGTAGAGTTGAGTTGGCCTGTGGCTTTCTTCGCGGATCTGTGAAGTCCTTTTTCGCCATGTCTTGGGGGCTGTGTCATTAAGCATTGCTGTGTGTGAAGCAGTGCATCTTTGCTCGTTGAATCCGGGTTGTTGATGGCTTCCATTAAGTGTCGTATTGGGTTGGAAATGCGTTTCATAAACGTGAGTCATTTGAGTTGAAAGGTATTTTGAGAAAATAGTTCTTTTCTCGTGCGGAAAATGACCACAAAATTATTCATTAATCTGGATTTCCACCGGGGGATGGATTACATATTTTTTCTGACTGATGGAAAATTCAGAGTTAGGTGCTCTGGTTATGTATTTAAGGTATCCAACTACGTTCGGAACCGTGATTTTGCAAAAGCTTATAAATGGATAATATTTATGATATTTAGTGTCACTTAGATTAGAAAAAGTATATAAAATTGTTTTAAGAATATCATTACAATAAAAAATTATTTAAGTACAATATTTTGACAAAAAAATGGACATATAATGACTAATTTTCAAAACATTCTCCTTTTATGAAAAATGCTTCTATTATAATAATATTTTGCCTATATATATCTCAGACCTCCTTACAGAGGCTGGACTAGAATTTTTGAAATATATAACTTAGAAGTGGATTTTTATCCATATTTTACTACAACACAGAAGAGAATTTTTAAGGAAAAAACGCAGATAATTTCAATTGGTGGTAATTCTGAAAATAAAGCGAAATTTTCAAAAATCTTAGTTCAGACTCTCTAGATAAGTCTTTACTTTATAGAAGCAAAATATTATTATTGTAGAAGCATTTTTTATAAAAGGAGAACGCTTTGAAAATGTGTTATTCTAAGTTAATTTTTTGCCAAAATATTGCGTTTAAATAATTTTTTGTCATAATGTCCGAAAAACAATTTTATGCATGCATTCTAATCTAAGTGACACTAAATATCATGAAAATTATCCATTTATGCACTTTTATAAAATCGCGTTTCCGAACTTAGTCGGATACCTTAAAATTTCAACATATCGTGTAGAATAGAGCAGGCTGAAACCTTCCAATAGTTCTAGGCGAGGTTTGGCTTACTACTACACTTATCTGTTCTTTTATATTCTGAAGTAAAATAATTTTTTTAACACATTTTGAAATCAAAAAAATATTTTTCAAATATAGAAAAAAAAGCATCTGAAGAATTTAAAGACAATTTGAAGTGGTTTACACAAATTTCTCTTATAATGGGGGGGGCTACATTCTAACGAGGCCCTTCTCTCACAAGGGCTCATTTAAACTTTCTTTTCTATAGATGTAAAAAAAAAATCCTGGATTTTAGAAAATTTGGAAAAGTGTATAGGGGTGCAAAAAAGCAATGACAATTCACTCTAAAATCAAAATCTCCACTACACACCCCTTTTTCCCCCTTTCTTACTGTTACAATTTCGTATAGATGGCAAGGTAAATAAATATTTATATAGCACAGCTTAGTTCTTGTACCGATAAAACCATCCAAACAACCAGTAACAGAAATAGTAAAATATTTTGAGCCGAAACACCCCCAAAAAAAGCCTAATTAAGAACATTTAGTTTGAAATTCTCGAGACAGTTATGGCGATCTCATAACTATCTTTCAATTCTGATAATTTGACCTTATATTTTTAATCATTTTTTTAAATTCTTAATTTCACATAGTAAAATAAAGCAATGTATTAATCGATAGGTTAAAAAGGTGTTTAACTTGTATGTGAGTTTTACGTTCGTCCAATGAGTACAACAAAAAAATATGTTTATTGTTGTAATTATTAAAAATTAGATACCTTTCTGTTGAAAGCAGACATTAATGGTGACACAATCAAACACATGCAAACTTTCTAATTTATAGATACAGTCGTTTTATATTTATCTCACTTTGATCAGTGTGGTATTTATGCTGAGTTTATTCTATGTTATTTATTTCTCATGCGTTACAGCACGCAATATTTCTGCTTGATTCCATTCATGGTTGCCAACATAAAATTTGCAAATGTCGAATTCTTCTGAGCATAAAAAGTTGGGTTTTATTTATTTTAAATGGCAAAAAGTAGAACTGTTTCAATTTGCTTCAGGGGAAAATATTTGTTTGTTAAATATTTATTTTTGTGTTACTATATTCCATTTAATTCCATTATTTCATTAAATTTCAATAGTGCCAAGCAACTTCTCTTGCTTAAAATAATTACCACGGACTTATTAAAAATGATTCACATTGTAACAAATTTGTTATAATGCAGATTTATTTATTTTTTGCAAAAGGCCTTGAAACGTAAGCAAAACATAAACACAAAACTCATTAAGTATAAACACGTTACTATATAATTAGAGTTGTAAATATTAGCTGTAAAAACTAGACCAAAACCTAAGGAGTTTACAAAGATTATGTATCTGCAGGCTTTATTTTGTTGAATATTCTGTAACAGCACTGGATTTCAAAATGGAACTTTTATTAAATAAGATTTGAAAGATTAGAAAATATTAAAATCTGATTTCGATTGTTGTAGCTTTTAACCCCTTCCAAGCTTTTCCCGAGCTGAGCTCGTTTAGGTGAAACGTATCATCCTGGCTCTTCCCGAATGTAGTTTGGGCACTGCGAAAATTTACACTGCACAATCGGTCTTTTCCGATTGATTTTACATGTGTTTTTTATGGTTTCGAATGCTTTTGCTTTCTTTTCTACGTAAATATGAAAAAAAATTTGCTATTTTATCACCCGTAATCCTGAAATAAAATAAGCCTGAAAGGGGTTAATAGAAGTAACTCCTTCAAAATAAAACGGAGAACTTCTTATGCTTCCAAAAATATTCTATTAAACATTAATAATTTAAAGCAATTAACGAATATCGGACATCAGACTGAGATATGTAATCGAAATTTGAATCAAGAAAAAAAAATTTCGAGTATCCAAATCTAAATTATATTTAGAATGTTGTATATAGGGACGTTTTAAGGCATCAGCTAACAGAGACCAGGCTCAGGGCTCCGCTTCCGGGGAGCCTCGCATAGTTCTCGACCCGACCTTAAAAATTTAATGATTCGAATTATTTTAATTGCCCAATGCTATTCTCGGACATATTCCCCCCAAAACACGGAATTTCGAACTGTATACTGGCAATAGTAGTAAAACTTCATTATTAATTCACGTCCGTCGTCCGTGTTTAGGCCTAGGCCCAGTGGCGCACACAAGGGTAGTGTCCTAGGGGTCTGGACACCCCCATAGTCCTTGATTTTTTTTCGATTGGTTATAATCCTATGTATATATTACGTAAAATTTAATTACGTATTTCTTATTAATAATAATTATTTAATAATTAGTTTTGTATTGTTTTGTTCCCGAAAATCGACAAAATCGAAAGAATATGTTGGGCGGCGTACTGGAGCATGATACCAAAATGGTGGACTATCTACCCTGGACCCCTCCTTGAAATAATTTGTGTGCGCCACTGCCTAGGCCTATCACCATACACCCTCATCTGAGTGAAAGGCAGTGACGTAATGTAGACCCAGGGTTCCAGGGGGAGGGGGCAGGATTATAGGGGGTCCAAAGCCTAAGATATGTTTAATTTTGCAATCCTTTGTCAGATCCGGCTTTGGACCTAAAGCCTGACTTTGCAGGAGGGAAGGGGGACAGTATTCTCTGATACGTGACTGTTGAAATGCAACAGCCTATCGAGTGGGTTTGTGCCTAGATTTGTTAGATTGTGAGACAGGCATTTTTATTTGTTAAGGGTTATCGTTTGTACGTGTATTTGACAGTATGCTACGTACTGTCTATTAGAAGAGTCGTAGGTGAAGCCTACTTTGGTATAAAGGCACAGAACTTCAAGAAGTCTGAAGATGGCACTGGTTGTACATCAAGAACAGAATTTCGAAGAGCACTTGTGAATTTCTATAAAGGCCAAGTCATATTGTATACTGTGAACATTATGTTTGAATTTTCTATATTAATCAATATCACACGTGATATCGCCTTAACGGACAAACGAACCAAAATGTTGGATATTTCTCCACACCGATGCAAAAACTTTGCTACACTCCCCAGGAGAAGATTTAAATATATTTTCTCAACATCCATTCCTATAATAAATCGCAGTTTCGAGAATAATACATGGTTGTGCTTAAGGCTGTCATCGGTTAATGTTAAAGAATAGGACCAGAATTTGGAACATTTTTTCAGATATAAAAGAAATGAAATATTAATATGATATTCTGGCTTCACAATCCTTTAGAGTGCAGAATTTTTTATTATACTTCCCGTTTTTAACCGAGATGATTCATTTTTTCTGGTATAAAATGTGTTTCGAGCTTTTTCTCCTATAGTTATAGTGTAATGTTAAATGCTCCTATACTGTAATGTTAAATGGGTTATGCCTTCACGTATTACAACAAAAAAGAAAGTATTCATGGAATATTTTGGCATTTTTAAAAACACTATATTGTTAACAGAGGTATAAGCTATAATGTTGCAAATTTCCATAGAAATTGAGGCATTTTTTCTGTCTGAAAATGTGCTTCGCGTTTAGTTCAAGCTCTCGTACTTTTACCGAAGATTTCATTTAAAAAAATTGTTGAATCTTCCCATGTGTGTGTTTGATTATTATTCTCAAATTGGTAAATTAAAATAATAAAAGATAAAACAATCATAATAAATTTTGAGATAGCAAATAGAAAGAAAGGTAAAATATGATATGAAATAAAATTTCAAGCACTTTTTAAAAAATACTTGATTTTTCATATCGCATTATGGGAATGTATTTTTTACATTTCAAAAAACAAACCACCTGCTGCGAAATTCGAACAACCAATTAAAATGAAGTTCAATCACAGGAGGTTGGAATTGAATCAAATATCCTGCTTCAATTGTTCTTTAAGGTGAGATCTTGGAACAACCAGAACATACGCAATTTTTCTTTTTCCGTATAGTATGTTTGATGAGAGTGATGTAATAACTTCAACTTCATCGCCACACGCATATGTTTTTCTTTTATCTAAATATATAATGCTTCTACTTTATTTACATAGATGGACACCAGTATAACAATTTTCAACTCAAAAGTTCTTAAACAAAAGTTTTTTTAAAAAAATCATATTAATATTGCATTTTCAACTATAAAGAAGATTATTTACAGGAAAATAAAATATTAATTAATTTCAAAGTATTTTATATAATATATTTTTTTTCCATTTCTCTTATTCAACTTAAGAACAAGTTTAATAAATAAAATATTTTAAGTCAAGCATTTTTTGGTTTGTGTTGCCATTCCACTAAAAAGAAAAATTTTAAATAAAAAAATGAGCTCATTTTTTTATGACTATCATTTAAATCATACACAAACAATTATACATACCAAGATCTTTTCTCAACAAATATCGTCTCCTTTTAAAATAAATATTTTTTTATTTTAGAAACAGACGAACATTTTAAAAATTTTCAAAAAATTTATAAATTATTACAAGTATGAAGGTTTTAGCAAATATCGTCTACCTTGAAAAATAAAATAAATCTCAAAGTATTAAAATAATTCATAGGAGATACTGTATTTACACATATGGGTCAAAATAATTATTTTACGAAACCTGGAATTCTGTTTTTGAAGTTTTACTTCTCTTTAAGAAAATAAATATCTCATTATTATTAATATTATCAAACAAATCCATTTAAAGAGGTTATTCTGTCATATTTTATCACTACTAAAATGCTTTTTTATGTACATTAATTATTGATTTATAATTAAAAACCTTACAGGAATATTGCAGTTTAAATTAAACTGAGCATTATGCAATGAGATTTTAACAGGACATTATATTTCTGGAAACCATCCTCTGATTTTATTCATGCATTACCAAAATAAATTTAAAAATAACTTTTTGCTTTAATTAAAAACTATTCATTATATAAAATTTTATAGACTTAAGAATTTGATGTGTATTAAACACTATACGATCTTATAGCAGCGTGTGAACTGATATAACAGCGTTACTTCTTTTCAACTGCTTCTATCAGTTTGAGAATTATTTTTTGACATTTATAGGAAATTAATTTTTTACGCTTAAAATAGTCAAATTTCACTTATTTCTAGATTATCACAATGTCCTTTATTAATAAGAATTTATAAGAATGTGAATGAGAGAGACATTCACTTTTAAAGGAAAAAATAGTTTGTATCAATTTTTATGATTGCTGCTTATGTATGTTTCACTTATTATTTTTTTATCCACTAACATAATGCATGTTATAATCACCTAATTTAAGCGCAAAGATTACATACACCAAAACAATGAACAAGAAATTATTCCGCATTAGAATATCTAACAGGCAAATTGTACTATTTATAACTGAGGAAAAATCGATAGCATGTATTTTTTCACTTTTCTTTAAAAAAGGTTACCGATCTTCCCAAGTAGACTTTCTACTAAAATGCTGACTTTTTAAGGAATATTTCCTGAACTAATCGGAAAAACATCAAAGGATCATTTACATTGAAGATCTGGAACAGCTCCTGGAGCAAGTAAACTTCTGAAGTTGGCGTTCCAAGCACTGATGAGGTCACTGTAAATCGAATTGGAACAGTAGTCTGCGAGGTAAATGCTACGAACGGTGGTAATTTAAGCATCAATCATGGCTACTTCATAACCGGTCCCATCTGCGGTTGATTGATTGAACCCAGATGCAAATGGGTAACCCTTGAAATGAACTGATGATTAATTTCCTAATTCAGGTGTCTGATTTTTGACACTTCTAAATTTAAACTTGAAGAATAAAGATAGGGATTATCTTTAAAGATTGGTATTTTATTTATAGCGTTTGATTTACAGCTGGTTTCTTGTATGTGTGACACCATTATACTTTCCCTATAATTATAAAGCTGACCAGCGTAAAATAGGTAACACAAACAATGCTTGTTGAGAAAGTATATCTTTCTGATTAGCATTTTGTACGGCTCGAGTTTTTAAATTCGTGTTTCTCCTTGTATCCAGACATACTTAAAAGATGCAAGATGGCCGAAGGTTAAGAACATTCTGCAGACTTTAGACAATCTGATATTTAATGAAGAAAACAAATTATTTAACATAAAGTTATAATATTTGTGTATTCTTTTCATAATTTACCGCGCAAAACTATATTTTTTGATAATGTAATTTAATTAACTTCGTATCATCAATTAAACACAACTACAATCTTGACTCACTCCTACAAAATAGTAGTAGCTATTTTTATAGTCAAGAGTTTCCGAAACTGGTGCAGGATATACAATAGAAAACATATTATGTATTTTTAACGCAGTGTACAATTATTGCACATACATAGATTAAATATTCAATGCTTTACGTACAGTTTTGATACCTGTATTAAATGAAAATAGTGTTGAACAGCATTAATTCTCGACTGCAATAACAAATCTTTTAAATTTTATGTTTCTTTTTTATATTATATCTTTAGGTAATAGAAAGGTGAAAAATGGAGTGCGACAGGGGGATGAATTGGTACGTCTCCTGTTTAATATGGTCCTCGAAAGAATTATTTGGAACTCAAAGATCAATATGAAAGGAAATATTTTTAATAAGTCAGTTCAAATACTAGCTTATGCTGATGACATTGCCATTATTGCCCGAACCGCACCATCTCCCAAACAAGCATTTATGGCATTAGAACAAAAGTACTAAAAGAATTAACTCATCTGAAAACGAAAATAAAACTAAATATTTACCTTGCTTCAAGTTTGACTAACAACTTAGTCACACAAATTTTGGCAATTATAAATTTCAAAAAGTTAATAGTGTTACCTGTTTGGGAACGAAGATAAATGATAATTAATAAAAATGTGTTGGTCTCAGAAATTTATAAGGAATCATTACTTCAAATAGATGTTTTTATGCCCTGAAGAGTTATTTAGAATCCTGCTTAATCAAATTAAGAACCAAATTGTTTCTTTACAAAAGTCTTATAAGACCTGTCCTGACTTATGCATCTGAGAATTGGGCATTGACTTCACGTGATGTGGAAGCTTTGAGAATTTTCGGGAGAAAGATCTTATGTGGCACGTTCTTGGTGGGGTCCAAGTGAATGGATCATGAAGATTTAATTTAGAACTCTATAAAATTTACAAACAACTGGATATTGTAAAATTCGTCAAATTACAGAGACTTCAATGGGTTGGTCATTTAGCTAGAATGAATGAAGATCATTGCTGCATGAAAATCTTTCTGGCAAAGCCCATGGGAAATAGACCTCGGGGCAGACCTGCGTTAAGATATATTGATTGTATCTAAAAAGCTCTTAATATTTTAAAGGTTAAAAACTGGAAAACAGTTGCCAAAGTAGTGATGCTCGGAGACGAATTCTGGAGAAGGCCAGGGCCCACCCAGGGCTGTTGAGCCATTGAAGAAGTCATGAAAAACTGGTTTCTTAAAAATATTTTTTAACAAATATGTTTTTAGTATACAAGAATTTAAATTCGAATGATTTTTAAGCGATTTTCTTTTTTTTTAGAGTTATAAATTCTCAAATTCTTTTACCAGTGATGTACAGAATTTTGTTTTTCTTGGAGCACCATATTTTAATTCTTTTGGATGGACATATTCTGCTCGCTTTTTAACAGTTAAACATGACCTTTATTTTGACAGTCTACATGTTCAAAGATTTTTAAAACCTAATCCATGGCAATATGAAAGCATTTTACCACAGTAGTTAGCCTCGGTCAACACAGAATTTTTTAGCTTCTTTTTATTAATATTGCTAATTATCCAATCAAAATATCATAGAAAGTAATATCATTAATGTTCAACAACAGCCTCAGAAGTAGGGGATTAAGATCTTAACAGAGATCAAGTGCCCGGATGACCATTCTACAGCGATTTTACCTCAATTACTGTTTTAAACAAAGATAGATGTTAAGTTAGAAAAAGACTGTTTCAAATGCTTATAAAAAACTACAAAGAAAAAAAAATTGAAAACAACCAACGACCTCCCAATAGTTTAACAATCTGCATAATATAGTTTCCATTTTTTTATTCCTCTCTCATTTTTCTATTGGGGTATATTTAAATTAAGGTAAAATCTATGAGTTATATATATATAAAAATCCTTAATTTTTATTTGAGATTTATTAAATGAGTTTTCAAAAGCTTGATAAAGAAGTTTCGCTTCCAAAAAATATGTACTACAGAAAAGAAAATAAATTATATTTTTAATAAGATGATCTTATACTTAAGAACATATTTTATTGTAAAAATATGGATATTTTTTATGGGAACTCTTTTTATCGCACTTATACAATGTTTTATTCCACGTATCAAATGGAATCAAGGCAGGTCACAAAAACATTTTTTTACTGTTATAAGCTACAATAAAAAGCTGTAAATTGAATTTCAGCTAAAATCACATATTCAGAAGAACAAATAAAAATGGTAATACTCAAGAAGAGACACGGACGAATTCCTTTCTTTCTTTGTTTAACCGAATATCGTTAAACTTCAGACAAGCCAGTTAATTATCGTCTGCGTGAATTCTGCGCTTAAAATTCACAACAAAGTTCAAGTTCACAATGATAACGGTGTTGTGAAAGTTAAACAACCGTTGTGAATGAATATCGATTGTATAAGGTCGGTAACTGTAATCCGTGCAATCGAAGCGGCGATGCATTGTTTTCGCCATCCATTTCGGGCGTGAAAGGTTTCCACTGGCAGCATTCAGATAACATCTCAACGTGACTCAAATGCAAAAAGACTTTCTAAAAAGAATTCCTTTTTAGTTTTCTGAAGACAAACGACCGCTTCTTACTAAATCAGCGCGCTTAGAACTCTAGTTATTTTTGTGCAACTCTTTGAGGAAGTGAAATTTAACTCATTAATAGCTCGACTGCTAAAGATTTTGTCACCAAATTGGCATCAATAAACGTGAGTTGCATGGCGAAGTATTTCGTACCGTTCTTTTTTTTCTCGATAATCGTATTATTTATCGTTTTATCGTTACAGATTTTAGCTCGAGCTATTAACGAATCAGGGGCGATGAACCTGATATTAATGAATCAAAATGTGGCTTAGGAAAGTATGATTTTTATGTAGATATACTAAACACTTTTGACGTCGCGTTGAATGTACAGAATCTATTCTTAACTCTTCATTCAAATTATAAAATTGATTATTTTTAAAAAATCAAAAGAACTTTTAATTGTATTCAACAGTAGTTCTTTGTTCATAGTTTAATTTTTTATCGCACTCTTTGTTTTTAGTTTATACCCTACTGAGTTATAGTTAAACGTCAATACGAGATCTTTTTAAGTAGATGTCATTGTCTACGTCCATGTAGTGGATCACTTTGCGCATCGTTTAATAATTTTCTAATTCGCATAATTTAATTCATTTAATATTACTTATATGTTATATATTAATCTTATTGTAGAGCTCCTACATTTTATATGATATTAATCTTATTGAAAATACCACATATAAAATTCAATACAGCTTATCAACACACATTGCCACTGATTTAGCTATTATCTAATAAGGTAGTATTAAGATTATTGTAATGCTGTGGTCATCAAACTGTGTCAACTTACGGAATCCATCAAGCTACTAGGCGTTTCTGGGGCCAAAAACATTAGAAAAATATATCATTAAATAATATTTAAAGTATAGATCAGTATGTGTTATTTAGTTGCTTAAGTAGAGACAATTAACCCTTTCGTGGACCTTTGGAAGATTACTTTCCATCTACGCGATCTTACAAAATACGCCTGTGGGAAGCGCTAAACTCATCATAATATATTGGCGCTATTATAACGATGGGAAGACTAATTCCCGCTTCAATTTTGGGCTACTTAACATAATCCAGCTATTATGACATCGGTAAATTGGACAAAAAAAGTTGGTACTAAAGAAGAAGTGCCTTGTCCACAAAAGCTGTCGCTGTATATAACGATGTCCTGGGAGGGGTTGATAGCTTCGATCAAAAGAAGATCTGTAAAATAGTGGCATCGTATCTTTGATTTTCTTATTGACCGTGCCATCATAAATAGTTTTATACTGTGGCAAGTGAACATAGGAAACAAAAGTTTAGACCAGTACAGCATTAGCTCATCAGCTAATATTCCTAATATTCCAGAGTGGATATTTCTGAAAAAAAAAAGGAAAGGACGTTCTGCTAGCTTCCAAGGAAAGAAGTGTGTAGTTCCAGATGATGTACGCTTGGCTAATATGGAAAATACACTGCTGGACAATTGCTAAGGACGGATAACACTATCATCCATAGCAACCACAAAATGAAAGGAAGCAAAATGTGGAAAATTAGAATAAGTGCGGGATATTAGTAAGAAGAGTATGAGTATATGCAAATTTTTTTCCACGTCTGTTCATCACGTGATAGCGTTCATAAGAGCTTTAAAGGTTTTGACGCGTGTGGACAATTGTTGTTTCAAGTCAAAGTTTTACAAGAAAGATTTAATAGACGAACTTAAAATTTTTGGCATGTCTTCCCGAAATCACATAGATGATTTTATGCGTGGCCGAATTATTGGAAAGATCGAAGAAGGGTGAAAAATAACAGATGTTGCCAGGGAGTTCGACATCGCTCACAGCGTTGTTTCACGGCTGTGGAAGTCATTTAAAACTACTAGAATGTGTAGTAGACGGCACGGGGGAGGTCGTGTTAGAAGCACGACGCCTGCAGAAGACAGATATATCGTCCTATCAGCAAAAAGGAACAGGCGCACCGCAGCTCAACAGATGGCAAATCAGTTTCTTGCTGCCTCAGGAAAGCAGATCTCCCGAAAAACTGTTGCCAGACGTTTGAGGGGAGGAGGACTATACGCACGCAGACCTGTTGTGTGTGTCCCATTGACCAGACAGCACCGTACTGCCCGTTTGCAATGGTGTCGTGAGCATCACAATTGGACTGAACAGGACTGGGCATGCGTACTATTCTCAGATGAAAGTAGGTTCAGTCTGTCATCGGATTGTAGACGCCAACTGATCTGGCGCGAGAGTGGTACTGCTTATCGTCCAGAAAATATCCAGGAAAAGGACCGATATCCGACATGCAGTATCATGGTGTGGGCCGGCATCATGATCAATGGCCGCACGCGCCTACATGTGGTTGCGAATGGGACTATGACGGGCCAACGATACATTGATGAAGTTCTACTTCCTCCTGTTCGTCTTTTCCGTGGCGCTGTCGGTGATAAATTTGTTTTTATGGACGACAACGCAACATGTTATGAACACTCGCTGTTCAGGATTGTCTAGACAGCGAGGGTATTCAACGTCTTGTATGGCCAGCGCGTTTTCCAGATCTAAACCCCATTGAAAATGTGTGGGATGCTTTGGGGAGGCAAGTTGCTGGTCGAAACTATCCTCCGACAAACAAGAACACCCTCATCCGTGCACTCACAGAGGAATGGGATAAATTGCCTCAACAGCTGCTGGATAATGTTGTGCAAAGTATGGTACGACGTGTGGAATGTTGCATCAAACTCCACGGTGGACATATCCCGTACTGATACCTTTCTTTAAGGTGCCTGCTGACTTTTAGATGCATTGTTCCATTTCTCCGTACGCAGATCAAATGAACATTTTTTTTTCTTTCAGATGTTTCACAGCTTTTGTACTTTCCGGAACAATAAATATTCTTCATTCTAATGTCTGAACAGTGTGGCAACTATATTTTATCCTACTAGGCCTCATATCTCGCTTAATGTTAGGCTACATAGCAATTTGTGATCCGTCCTTAGCAATTGTCCAGCAGTGTATATGTGGTTATAGGAGACACTACTCAATAGTTTTTTAGATTTTTACAATTGAAGATACAATTCACACGTTAAATTCAGTGCAAAAATGCTGCACTAATTCGAAGCGCGAGATGCTTTTTAAAATTATGTTTTATTTGCTTTTATGATAAGTTTCACCATTGTACGGACAATGAGGAGTAAGAAACTAGTCATGTTTTTATACTAAGTCTGTTAATTTGATAAATGTTTTATTTATTGTGTTTCCTTTCACAATTTATTGTTTCCAGGCACGATTAATTGACAGTTAAAGGGCTTTTCAACTGTTCTTCTTGCGAAATGCTTTTATTGTTGTGTAATAAATATTATTCTGTACTTATACGAATGATAAGGACAAATAAAATTCTTATAAGGTTTCTATATATATATAGCCATTAAAGTCAATTTCTTCTTGAAAACAAAATTCAACAAAGAAAATTTTTATTTTATCTACTTTTTATAAATAGTTACAATTAATATAAATATGTATATACATATGAAAGAATCACAACATTAAGTGGTGCTTAATTTTTATTAATTATCATTAAAGTATCGTATTGTCATCCAAAACAATCGTGTATATAAAATTTCAGTTCAACTGAATGCTTTAAAACGTGAGAAAAAAAACATTACAAGTTTTGACGCATGTTGCCAAAAATGATGCCAACGGGGCTGTATTTGTAATTCTTTAAATGATTAGTTTTAATCAATTAGTTTTTATTAATTATAATTAAATTATTATATTGTCATCCAAAATCAACATCATGTACATAAAATTTCAGCTCAATTGAGCGCTTTAAAATGTATTTTATTAACGATTGAAAATTCCACCAAGATAAATAAATAAATATATAGAGATTGGGAGCTAATAGTAGGAATTGAAAAATAGACATAAAATAAAAATAAAGTTATTCACCCACCACGGACTCGAACCCGGTGCCTAACGATGAGGAACACCGATCCGTTGCTGCTACACTAAACCCATTACGTGTAATCGTTTGCTACAGAACTAAATTTAACAAGTGAATTCCATCTTCAATTGCAAATATCTAAAAAGTTATTGAGTAGTAGCCCCTATATCCGTATATATTTATCAACAAGGAAACGAAATCTACGATCCTACAAATTTTGAACTAAATACGTGACCCCAAGACCTTGCACTCTTTTTGTTAGTTTTGCAAAGCATTGCACTAATCAATGGCGTAACATACACCCCCGCATCGTAAAGAAGAAGGCAGGATTCTAGGAGGCCCAAAGCCTAACTGACGCCAAGTACGTATTTAACCAATTTATAAAATACTAGCTGGTATACCCGCTCTTCGCACGGGTGAATTGAAAAATGAAAAAATACAGATTGAAGGATAAATAAGTTTTTAATGAGTTAATTTTACGTGAATTACAAATTAAACAAAAAAAAAGCTTTTTCATATCTCAGCTGAACAAAAACCATGTTTGTTAAATTTTATGTCTGTAGATCTAATATTTGATAAAAAGGATTTTTTTTTATTTATAACTCCCCGTAACTCTCTTGTGGGTCGATTTTTGAAAACACCTTCTTAAGCTGATCTCTGCTCAGCAAAAGAAACACATTGTTATAAATCTTGTGTAATAAACGCTTAAAATAGTGTAAATAATTTTTATCTGAAAGTATAATACATCAATATTACTTTCTGTTGTATTTATTTTATGTTAAAATTGTAATCTGCCTCACGCTCCGCCTGTTCAGGCCTTCGCAGTTCCTGGCGCCTGGCATAGACAAAACAAAAACCGGAATGTTTTGCTTCCCACATAAAAGATAGATATATCTTGTCGCGGGTTTTTTGCAGATGGCAGAATTTTCGCTATTTACTTGACAATTATCGTTATATTTTGGAGACTTCACACAATATAATTATAAATTATAGCCTATGTGTTATTCTGATGTATAAGCTATATCATTGTAAAATTTCATTAAAATCCATTCAGTTTTTGCGTGAAAAAGGAACAAACATCCAAACATACTTTCGCATTTATAATATTAGTAATGATTAAAAGCAAAACCTGACTTTTCAGGAGGGCCTTAATATTCTCCGTTACGCCACTTGCACTATAATGATTATAAAATAATTTTATGGAACCCAGGATCATAAGCAATAGAATAAAGACTAACGTTTTTTAAATTTTTTATTGTATTACAGTAAAAGTTGCAGGAAATTATTAAAAGGAGAGGCTCTGTCCAGCGCAGAATTTATCTTTTAAAAGTTTTCCCATGGGACCCGCGTTATGAGACACGGTTTCATATACTTTTGGTCATACGAACTCCATAGAGAACGTGCATCTATTTTGCAGACATATTTATAGTTTTCTTTTCGAATTTCTATTTTGACTCGTGGAACCCCTGGATACGCTTTATGGACCTCAAGGGCTCCGTGAAACACAGTTTGAAGACCGCTGTTCTAATACAAACGAGTGGCATTGAGTCTTTTTTTATTCAAATAGTGCCAAAAAATACTGTTTTTTTTTTTTTTTTCTTTTTTCTCTTGGAATCCACCTTTTCTTAATTTATCCATTCCTCAAAACTAATTCGAGTTTTCAAATGGGCAAAAAAAAAATGTATTCATCATCAGTGGCGTAGTTTGGGGGGTGTAGAGGAGATCTTGGCACCGGGCGCCATACGAATAGGGGCGGCGGCAAGGACCGCGATATTTAAATTCAAAAAGTATTTCAAACTCCAAATCGCGCCCACGCGACGAAACTGACGGAAACGAGTGAAAGTTTTAATACACGCACTGATGCAAGAGGTTTATTAGTCGCTATGCAATCGCATTCGATTTTATGTTACTTAAAGGGTCAAGTACACGGCGCGAGTTTACAAGCTACAAGCCGGCTTTTTTACAAGCAGCTCGTAAACTAGCCCAGTGTACTCACCGCACTCGCTTAAAAGCTGCTTTTAAAAAAGCTCTTGAAAAAGTTGACTCTGCCGGCGACTTTACACGCCACTCGCCGGCTTTTGAGCGATTTAGATTGTAAACTAGCCAAGTGTACTTGACAGTAGCTTGTGGATTGTCCAGAAGCAACGAGTAGAACGGTCTTGAAAATGTATATTTCCACGTGCCAGCTACTTGGCTACTGAGCGAGTGGAATGTTTATGTGTACTTGACAACTAGCGCACTCGCCAACTCGCCGGCTTCTTACTCGCCGGCTTGTAGCTTGTAAACTCGCCCCGTGTACTTGACCCTTAAGGGTCAAGTACACGGGGCGAGTTTACAAGCTACAAGCCGGCTTTTTTACAAGCAGCTCGTAAACTAGCCCAGTGTACTCACCGCACTCGCTTAAAAGCTGCTTTTAAAAAAGCTCTTGAAAAAGTTGACTCTGCCGGCGACTTTACACGCCACTCGCCGGCTTTTGAGCGATTTAGATTGTAAACTAGCCAAGTGTACTGACAGTAGCTTGTGGATTGTCCAGAAGCAAAGAGTAGAACGGTCTTGAAAATGTCGGAGGAATTAGTTCTATCGGGAGTTTTAGTTCTATCAAAAGTGATTAAAAAAGAGTTAATTTTTGCCTTAAGTTGCTTATTATCCATTTGCCCCAACAACTGATTTTCTTCCAGTTCAGACATTAGTTGTTTAAACACCGTATCCCTCAACGATTTGTTGCAGTAATTTTTATCTTTAATGTTCCACAATGCCGGAAACTGTTGATACAGTTGTAAAAACAACGAAATGTTATTCGCATTCCACTTCATTTTGTCAACAGGAAACCACTACGAATCAACTAAAACAGTATATTTCCACGTGCCAGCTACTTGGCTACTGAGCGAGTGGAATGTTTATGTGTACTTGACAACTAGCGCACTCGCCGGCTTGTAGCTTGTAAACACGCCCCGTGTACTTCAGCCTTTAGGCTTTTGGCAACCGGTACTATGTAAAATCAATGATGCTCAAAATTATTTGCACACAGAGGGACTAAATATCCATCAATGTGCTCAAAAAATACATGCTTTACATACAGTATTAGAAACAAAACGAGAGGAATTCGTGGATGACGTTTTTATATATGGTAAAAGTTTATGTGTGAAGAGCTTAGAATTTCTTTTGAACCCTCAAGACGAATCAGGCGGAAGCATATATTTGTCGACGGAAGTAAAGATGTTCAGTTATCGTACGAAGATGACTTGAGGCGAACAATGTTTTCTTCAATAGAGTAACTGCTAAAATTCGAGAAAGATTCCAACTGTTTCAGAATCCAGCCCAAAAATGTGCTTTTTAAGGCCTGAAGTGATATTGAGCATGGACGAACTTAGATCAAGCTCCTCAAGGCATCCATAAAGAAGAATTCCAACTTGAGCGTGTACGTCTACAAGCTTTCGTAGCTGCAACAGAAAAGAAGAGGCTGTAAAAAAGAACTCATTAGGTCCGGCTATCTGGGTTTATTAAAGTATATTATTAAGTCCAAACTTGAAGAGATGGTTTACCAAACATTGTCATAATGTTGAGACATTTTTTTAACATCTGCCATCAGTAATGCCAGTAGCGAGAGAAGTTTCTATATATAAGCCAAAATTAATCAAAAATTATCTCAGATCGACTATGACCACGTTAAGGCTAACAAATTTAGCTATTCTGGCAATTGAACATGTGACATACATATTGATATTGATAACTGTATAAAAGATTTTGCTACGAAAAAAACACGAAAAGTACATTTTTAATCAATAAAAAAAATTAAAGCTGCTTTTTTTTAAACTTTTACTAATTTTCTTGACTAATAATTAAAATAGAGATGTGACAAATTTCCGGTCGGCCCCAGGCAGCGAAAGCCTACACTACGCCACTGTTCATCTTTATAATTGAGAGAGAGTGCTAGAAAAGCATTTTAACTGATTCTGTGATACATGTCTACAATCGAAAAAAAGTACACATAGTTTCTTCATTGCTAGCGTATTGCCTTAAAAAAGGCTCAATCGCAATTCGGTGCCATTAAAGGTCTCATCTGTACTCTTACAAGCTTTTTTTCACTGCCTTACCCTAGACGTGATCGGCCACTATCATTAAACAGTAAGGTACGTCCGGTTAGGGGGTCAAATGTCACCACTTCTTCAGTTCTACGTCGAGTAGGTGGACTTCTTACGAAGGGGCATTGTGGTAGGAACCGGAACAAAAAAAACTTATATTGTTATTGCTCCCTTTTTTAATTCCGTTGATAGAATTCTTTTTTTTTTTTTAATTTTGTCTCGCTGGGGCTGAGTAGATAGTGGCTTCGCATCGCTTCATGTGAAATCGAGAGTTGTGTTTTGTTGATAGCGGTCTTGTTGAAAATCAAGGATGTGATTTTCTGTTTGGATGGATTTTCGGAATTTTTTCCTTTTATTTTTTAGATGTGTACTCGTATTTTTTTTTAAGTGCTGAAACTAGAATTTGTTTTTCCGATGTGGTTTTGATCAATGGTTTGATGTTGTAGTTCTAAATATTTAAACTTTTTTTCGCTGGGTAATTGTTTTGATTCGTGGTAATTCTCCAATCCAAGACGTGAAAAAAAAATCTGTCTTGACCAAACTTAATGAGATACATTTGTTTCATCTCCGGCTGTCGTCGTTTAGTGTTAGTTCGAAAACAGGATACAGATTTGCAAACCATTTTCACGAAGAGAAATTCAGTAATAATAATGTAAAATTACTTGATCAGGACTCACGTGTATGCAGTGACGCACACAAGTGGGGTTGAACCTCCTAAACCAGGGTCCAGTAAACTTTTGAAACAAAAGAATCAATTTGTAAGTGAAACAAGACAAATTATCAAAGAGCCTAAATATCAAAGAGCCTAAAAAAAGAGAGCATATATATCAAAGAGCCTAAAACAGAAAGCATAACTATCAAAAAGCCTAAAAAAGGAGAAAATAACCTAAACCATTAGTTCTTAAACTGTGGTTCGTGGGCCCCAGGGGTCCACGAAGGTCTCTCATTTAATGTTAAGATTTTCCTTTTAACATTATATAAACTCTTGTAAAGACTCTGAAAGGCCTCATGGAAAAATTGAGAGATGTCCTTTCTAAACTAGATCACTTAGTTGCCCCCAATGATAAAACTCTACTAGAACATGTATTTCAATCAAAAATATTAAATCAAGATTTTTTTTCTTTTTTCCTTTACTGTTTGTAACTACATAGCCACATTACCACAGCGTAATATTTTTTAAAAAGTGCAGAAACATTTGTGCAAAATTTAAGAAAAGGATCAACAACGTGTCGATACGGTAACGGTTGTATTTAAATCACTCAGTCATGTGTTGAAACTCAGGGAGAGGTATTCGAAATTTTGAGGGTCTGCAACGTCAGGTTGATACATAAAGGTAGTCCATGACAATCGAAAGTTTAAAAACCACTGTCCTAAACTATTTACATTAAATAACGCTTACGCTGGAGGGGGAAGCGGTCTGTGGTAGCGGTCGTGATCATGACACTCTTGTGCTCCAATCAATATTTTTTATTATGTTTTAATATAAGAGGGGAGCTCGTTGAAATTTACTAAGATAAACGGTCTTATGAAAAATTCATAACAATACTCTCAATATATGAAAAAAATACCTTATGTCTAATTAAAACATTTTTAGCACAATAAATGTTTATAATCAGGATAAGACTTCGGGTTCACTTCATTCATAACTGGCCAGAACTCTGGGGAGGAATCATCTCTCCATGGATTTCTTAAGATCTCTGGAGGCCCTGTGCCCTTACACAACAAAAGTAGACCCTGAGCCCCCTACGCAAAAATAAGACCCGTCTTAGACCCATTAAAGTAGATAATGCATAGCAAACGTTGTCAAATACTCGTACAGACCGGAAACAAATAAATGTGTACGACTTACAATTGCACAAATCAGCTCGACCGACTACCACCTTTTGACTGAAGGAGTAATGATGGTAGGCCTAGGCCTATATAGGGATGACGGTCATAACATGTAGGCAGTTGACATATCGTCCGAAATTCCTAATTTTTCGGAGGATACAACAGGAAATAACATTTGACTGTTGAAATTATGCGAATCATGATCTTATTAAGGGTGAGTCGAGAACGATGCGAGGCCCCCCATTGTGATGCCTTAAGACGTCCCTGCATGTCTCTTTTGTAGAATAAAAAAGTTCATTGTGTGTGCCTATCTACACTCCCCCTGTTACAATTACTGATTTGCATCCATGTATTAGAAATTATACAAAGATATTACCTGTGGGGTATTCATCACACAGACAATAATTTCGTTAGAAATAAACTTCTCGTGTACTTATTGTAAGGGTAAAGAATATCTATGGAAAATACATGTTGTATATATGAATTTTTTTATACCTTTAGGCTTAATCTTTATGCTAAATAAAGAGCTACTACTCAAGTGCGTTTTCTGAAACACTGTTCTGAGAACTTTCTAGAAGGGTCGGCTGTGGTCAAGCACCGCACTATTTGTGGGGGCTGAACAACGACACCGTCTTGACCCTCTACCGCGCAAAAGCAGAAGAATCACTTTAGCGGAGTCATCGAACTTTTTACTCCCCTTTCTCTTGACCCTACCGGCAGATGATCAGGTTTTGGTTGAGCACCCCCGCCTCCAACCCCTTCCCGGAGGAGGAGAAGAAAGCATCAACCAGCAGAGAGAAGAAATTCATTGGAGATTCTAGTCCGTATGCGTGGGTTTTGTTTGTAGACACTTATGGACAAACGTCGAGTCTGGGGGATTGAAATGGTGCAGGTTCTAGTTTTTATAAAGGTACATCAAGGTCACACGTGTCAACAAACTCCTTTTTTCGATGTGGAAAAAGAAAGTTTTATTTCTGCGAGATGAAGATTCGGTCAGTAGAAAGAGATTACGAATTTTAGAACATTTTTTTTTTTGCAACATTGGGCTTTACTTAGTTCTGTTTCGTTTCTTTTTCTTATGATTATAACTGGTTCGCTTACAAATGCGAAGAAATTTTAGAAAGACGAATTACCAAGACCGAATGTCGCTTTTCACCTTCTGATACAGAATATTGAGAATAAGAAGGGAAAAAATAAAGTTATTCACAGATAAATAATTTGAATGCACATTCAAAAAAGTATAAAAATATTCCAATTCATATTGAAATCCAGCTCTGATTTTGAAATTTTCAGTGAAAAAATCGCCTTTATTTATAAACAAATACCTTCTTTTAATAACAAATTTTTGCGAAGTGCGTCTTCATCTTCATTCAGATGATGTAACAATGACAAAAAAAAAAAAAAAAAAAAAAAAAACACGCAGATTTGATTATTTTGCTTCAGAAAATGGAAAAGAATTTTCTTTTTTATATTTAAATGCTGAAATGCTTCTCAGAAAGAAGGGGAAAAAATATTTTCTGTATTTTTAAAGGCTTTTAGTTACTTTTCGAAAGAACTAAATCTTGTTTTCTATAACATAAATCACACAATTCTGCTTGGGTTATTTCTTTCACATTGCATTTATTAAAATCCCGATATAGATCAATTAAAAATACAATTATTTTAAGCTTACCACATATGAGATGATATTGAATTTTGCCTAGATAGGGCATTTATTATAACTAACTTGTAGTTCTAAAACTCGATAATTTTTAATGGGATTGAGAGATTTCCTACTAAAGAATTTTAAAAGAGAAGCAAAAGGCTTTACATAAATTTTACAAATGATCAAACAATTCCTCTTGTATGAACATTCACTAGTCTCATTTCTTAGATAATTCCTTTTTCACAGAAAAATCTCTGATTATCTTCCTCCAATTAGTTTAAATTATACTACACCTTTTCAATATTTGTATCAACATAGAATTATGTAAATATCTGCATGCAGGTTTCTTAAGCCCTACCACGGCGCTGTCAATCCCTGCATACGTTTGGTCACTCCTAGGAATTGCAATACCGGGATACCGAATACCGGTATTCATAAGTTTAAATACCGATTCTTCGGTATAGAGAAATTATTTAAACTGTTTCCGAAATAGAAAATGTGTCTCACGGTCACTAAAGAGTTCAAATTTTATCAAGTTTACAGGAATTTATTTTTAAATCTTTTACCCGCAAACCTATCCACATTCACAAGAATTTGGTACAGTTATCGAAGATAATGATGGCACTAATGTTGATAGTGAAAAGAATAGTCTCTTGAAAAAAAACTAAAATTAGCGATAATTAAAAAAATTTCGACAAACCAAAATACAACACAGATTATACAATACAATACAATTTATTTGAAAAGATGAGGGATTTAGAGGTAAATATACTTGGAAAAAGTATATCGCGCATTGTTAACAGTACCACCAACTAGCGCAGATGCAGAAAGAGCTTTTTCGACAGCTGGTAATTTTTGCACAAAATTACGTTCTTAATGATAGTACAATTGATATATCATGTTTTTAAGATGACATTTCAAAAATTTGTTATAGTATCACCGACTGAATAGAGATATTTACACTTTTTTGGCATTTAAATAAATAAGACTTTCCTTTACTTTTTGTGATTCTTTATATACTGTTATAATTCATAAATTACAAATCATTTTTTATGATACTTACACTCTCAAATAGAACTGGCAAATAAAGCGAAAAAACATCTGTTTTTCCTTTCTTTTTCTAAAATTTTTACTACCGGTATTAAAACCGGTATCCCGGTATTAAGATCTTAAAAATACCGAATATAGGTATTGAACTTTGGTCTGATATTGCAATCCCTAGTCACACTTCTCATCTGAAGCATCATCCTCCCGACGGCTACTACAGGTATCATCGCGATTTCATCGACTAAATGTGTTTAGTGACCCCATGTTCTGTGGTTATTTGTCGTTACCAGTGGCGCATATAAGGGGGAGGGTCCTGAGGGTCCGGACCCCCCCCCCAAAAGCCCTTGATTTTTTTCTGATTGATTGTAATTTTAAGTATACAGTACGTAAAATTTAATTAAGTATTTGTTATTAATGATTAATTTTATTAATTAATGCTAATTATTTATTCAATAATTAGTTTTTACTGTGTTTTGTTCCCGAAAATCGACAAAATCAAAAGGAGAATGATACAAGAATGGTGAACTTTCGACCCCGGTCCCTCCCCCCTTGAAAAATTCCTGTGTGCGCTACTGGTCGTTACCATGCTGCCTTTTATCACTCTTCTGAATTCGTCGATAGAACTTGGCAACAAACGCTGTATAAGGCCTTTCCTTGTTAGCAATTATTGGCCTTCATATTTTTTTACAGTAGAACTTCGTTTATCCGAACGTTTATTATTCGGAGCGTCAAATATCCGGACCTACTGTTGCTCAAGAGAATCGGAGATCTTACAGCGAAAAAACGAAGGTGTCCAATGGTACAGCGAAAAATAAGTGATTATTTTCTACAATAAAGGTAAAATTGTGACAGTTTGCACCTTTTTTGCTTTTTCTTCAAGTACGTTCCCTGCATATAATGTGATTTTCAATATTCGTATAGTGTCCGGTTTCATATACTGCATGGATCTAATTCGGTTTTCGGTTATCCCAACAATCGCGTATCGGAACGGTGCCCGGTCCCAATCGATTCGGATAAATGACGTTCTACTGTATTAAATTCAAATGTTCCCATCATCTTTACAATAAACAACAAAATTTTTTCTTCACTTATATTAATATAAATACGTATCGAGTCATTGAAGGCAATTTTTAAAACAATGTCAATTAATCGCTATAATAAATAGAGAAAAGTCAAGGAATCCAACATAAATAAAAAGCCACTTATATTTTGCAAACATTTTATTAAATTCCTGGTATTTTTGGGGCGTATATCATTAATTCTGACATTTTATAATCATTATACGAAGTTATAACATTCCTTACTATTGTCCTTTTTAAGGAAAAGAATATTATTCAAATAATTCCTACATAAATAAGGTACATTTCGAAGTGAATAAATTCGTTAGTAGTAATGAGCTGTCTTGTTTCTATTTCCTTGTTTATAAATTATGAAAGTACAGTCTTCCGTTTTCTGAATCATTATGCAATACAAGAATTAAACTCAAACAGTTTGGAACTTATCGAGGTATTGTATTTGTTTTTCCCCCTTTTTTAAAAATGAAGCGTGAAAAAATCTTTTAAAAACAAATTTAAGTACCTATGGCTGATTTTACATAAATGAGGATTTAAGATTTGAAAAACTGAATTATTTGTTTTGAAATCTTACTAAACCATCTTATTTTGATTCTTGAGTCGTTTCACGGATCATTGAGGACGGTACATGAATAGTTTTCAGAACTCTTATGAGTTCATCCTCGTATAAACTTAAGAAATTAACTACCTATTATACTTTTACTTTGCAATACTAATTACTTCCTTAGGTGAAAGTAAATTTATTGGAGTATACAAATATATATATAAATCCTAGAGCAATGTCTCCATTTTTTTATAGCGTGCCTCAAAAAAATGATAATATAATTATAAAAAGTACTCCATTATAATTTTTAATAAACTCTTCCAGAGAAGCAAAAATGATTTGAATGCTAAAGATAAAATAGATAATAGAAATTGTGGAAACTATGAAGACATGAACGCCACGGTATTATAAGTATTACAGACGGAGGGTTGCCTTGCAAAAAAAGTGGGGTTTAACCAATTTTATGATTATAATGTTCTGTTTATAATGCTAAGCGAAACCCTATGGAATATAAAATAGAGCAGTTCTAAATACATCATTAATAAAAATTGGCAAATCTAAAGAAACATTTGAAAATGCTAGAATCATGCTCGAATCAAAGAACAATAAAACAGTTATTGCCAGATTCAGTGATCCAATTACAAAATCAGAGCTTTAAAATAAAGGCCTATTTATAACATTACCAATATACGTATAAACAAAGGAGTTGGCTAATGATAGATATTTTTCATGGGCATACTTCTTTCGTGTACCCCCTGGCGTACGCGAATCATACTTTGAAGACAATTTTCAGAGAAGGAGTGAAAGGGAACTTTCTATAGGTTATCTTTTTTATTCTTTATATTTTCTGAAATATTTTTGAGTGCATTAATGATAAGCGTTTTCGATTTTTCTAACATTTGAAAGTGCATGCTAAGCTCTAAGGAAAGTTACAATAGTGCACTTTATTGCATTCTAATAAATAAATACAACGAAATTGAGAAGGTTACACGAAGGCTATTGGCAACGGGCCTCGTAGCTTTGAATCATGGTCAAGGGACGAGGCCGATACCTTGAACTGGCAGTCACCCCCTCTCCAAATTTCCACCCCGTGACAATGGGAGGGCATTGATTAGGAATGGAGAGTCTTTCCGAAAGAGATCGAGTTTTAAATCGATTTACAAAAAATCGAGGTTTAAAAGATCGATTTCTAAACGATCGATTTCTAAAAAATCGATTTTATTTTTTCAAATCTGCATTTCCAATGTAAATATAAATCCATTTTATGAAAAACAAAAACAAAAAAAAATGCCGCAATAAACGATCTCTTTTCCGTAAACTCAGGGGAATTTTTAGTTCAGGGCATTCGGCAATTACAATTATTATTATTACCGTATCAAAGTATCAGGTATAAAAGAAGACATTTATTTCCTAAATGTATTTGTTACATTAAAAAGTTTAGAAAATAGATTATATAGCTTATAGTTTCTAATGCTTAATATCTAAAATTTTTAAAAACAACAGTCTCTACTGGGATCCAAGTGGTTCCCGCTCATCACTTGCGATGTTGCTGGCAATCGAAAACAGGCGCTCACAAGGAACAGATAATCCCACGATACTCATATGGATCATGGCTATTGAGTGAACGTGATGATAAATAGAGTTTTTTTTGTTCTTGCCAGTAAAGTATAGAATCATACTTCAGGCCCACAACTACCTGTTATTTATTTTCTAAATGTACTTGTTACATTAAAAAGTTTAGAAAATAGATTATATATATTTTTTCGTTCCCAATGCTTAATATCTAAGATTTTTTTGCGTATCACTTGCGATGTTGCCGGCAATCGAAAAAAGGCGCTCAGAAGGAACAGATGATCCCACAATACTCATATACATTATGGCTATTGAGTGAACGTGATGATAAATAGTTTTTTTTTTGTTCTTGCCAGTAAATTAACCCTTTAACCGCCAACACCGTAAAATATAACGGGTTTTAAAAATTCCGCATTCAACTAATTGTAGATAATTTATGATTTTTAGCAAAACAGAAAAAATCGAATGTCGATTTTCTAGAATGAAATATCGATTTACTGAATCGATTCAGTGCTACATATCGATTTAAAAAATCAAATATTTTTAGCATGAGAATCGATTTTTCGATTAATCGATCTCAGATAGCCATCCCTAGCACTGACCTTGACAAATTTAACGTTCATCAGCAGAGACGTCTTAAGGCACGGGCCAACTGGGCCTGGGCCCAAGGATTCGACCATAGTGGGGGCCTCGTCTCGTTCTCGACTTAGCCTTAAGAAGGTCATAATTCGAATAATTTCAAAGGTCAAATGTTATTTCCGGTTGTATTCTCCAAAAAACTGGGAATTTCGGATGATATGTCAACTGGCTACATGTGATGTCGGTTTTCCACGTACAGGCCTAGGCCTACCACCATATACCATCATTACTCATTCAGTTAAAAGTGGAGCCGGTTTGGTGCGATTGTAAGTCATGCACATTTATTTGTTTCGGGTTATTGATTGTACGAGTATTTGACACCATATGTTATGTTCTGTTTACTTTTTAGAGTCATAGGTGGGCCAACATTTGTGTAGGGGTCCAGGGCCTCAAGAAGTCTTAAGACGTTCCTGCTCATCAGCCCCTCTACACGGTGGGTCTTCCGTGGCACTAGACTCGAAATCCACACACCGTCCGTGCTAATAACCCCAAGGCACAACATCGCATGTACCATTTATCATAAAATCCATTTATTTAAAGGAAACTGAGCGATTGAAAACTCACAATACTTATTTTTTAAATTACCACTGTTAAAAAATTTTTTTAACCATTTTAAAAGCATAATTTTCATTCCAAAAGAGTAAACGAACTGTGTGATGGTATGTCACGAAATTCTTTTATTTCAACATTTTGAATATAAGAAACAAAAAAATAAAGGAAGAAAAATGCATTTGACTAGGAAGTGAATGCAAATTTTCTTCTCAAATTCGGATTCGCCAGAAAACCATTTCTTTCTCATTTTCATTTCATTTCAAAATCAAAACATGTAAACTCAATAAAAACACAGAGGATTAAGCGATAAATCTAATTTAAGATCTTGTACATATATAAGAAAAGCTTTCGTTTTTCGACAAATAAATCAAATTCATTGAGGAAAATGTTGACATTGAAGAAAAAAAAATTATCTCCTGCAGGCAAGATTAACTTATTATATTCCGAAGCATAATAAGCGGCATTATATTTGTCAGTTTAAAAGCTTATTTTAACCTTTCTTTGCCTCAAGTTATGTTCCTAGCGCATATTATGATACACAGAGTACATTTTCTGATAAGAAATGCACGAATGAGTTTGAAAATGAGTCCAAAATCAAATCTCAATTCAGATTACAATTTCGCCTTGGGAATCAAACCCTTGTTCCGAAAGAATCAAATGACATTCAAAACATTTATAAACCACGATCTTTTTTCCTCAATAACGCTGAAACGCATGAAGACGTTACCATAGAACACTATCTAACAAAACATTAAAAAAAAATAATAATAATTCTTCCCAGTACAAAAGAAGCATGATTATTTATTTCATTGAAAACGATAAAGATCTTAGCACACTATTAAAAGACATTTCGAACAGCCAGCTGAGATATATTTTTATTTCCCATTTTTGTTTAGGTTTTTTTTCCAGCGCAGACGAATTAACAATCCAAACGGAGTTGAATAGACGAAGCGAGAAATATGAAGGTCAGCTTTCAGCCTGTGGCATCACAGAGGCAATAATTACCACGAGCCGAGATCGAGAACGATTTTTTGGTATTTCTTTGTATCTTCACCGTTTCTTTTGAGAAGAAAAGGGGGTCAAAAATAGAATAAACAGAGAAGAAATTGGTTGTGGAAAAAGTAGAATGGGTTTAGGGGCCACTGTTTTCCGTGTGAGTCTTTATTTGTGCAACCTGAGTATTTATTCTTGGTGGTAGTAATGCGGTTTACCAACTGAAGCGAATTGTTCCCACACACACATTTATTTTTCGAGTTTTTTTTTTTTTATTATTTCTCAGGCATAATAAAATTGCGAAATTCCTTGCATGCATTATTGTGCCGTTAACAAATGCATGAGAGCAGGTAATTTATTATTTCGTAAGCAAAAATTAACCGAATTTACGTTTAAAGGAAATACAGCTAAATAAAAACAAAACAAAAAAAATCACAGAAAATTCTTATCTTTTTTTGGATTTATCTTATTTTTTATTCTTCTTTTGGTTATTTTAACGTAACACTTTTTCTTTAAAAAATTAATTTTTGCATAGTATTATATCAGAGATGAGTAAATAGTTGTCAGCGGGCCACATGAGACCCGCAAAGAATTTTTTTATGGCCCGCCAAAACAGTCAGAAAATCCACTTTGAATCGAAATTTTTTCCCTAGCGCCATCAAAGAAGATTTGTCTTTTATTTTTCCCTAATAGGAAAACAGAATTCTCCTTTTAAGGTAAACAAAATACAATGAAATATGTTTAACGCGAAAACGCTTAAGACGAAAAATCAGTTAACACGAAATAATACAATGATCTTGATAAACTACTATGTATTTTCATGCATTTTTTTCTCTCAACACAAAACGAACATCGCTTAACACGAAAAGATTTCCCTTCTGGGAATGAACAAAATATGGAAAACACTAGACGAGGTTTGAGAAAGTTTCTTTGTTATTGCACTGTTCTATTGTATCATTGGAAGAACTCGTTGCTGTAGATGTTGATAATGTGTGTACAGCCCCAATTATGGCAGACAGAGACATTTTGGAGTTCGCTCAAAGCTAAAAAAATATCATTGATGCAGATTTCGACGAAGATAATGCAGCTCCTGTTCCCATGTCATCCAAAATGAGGAAAGTATGCAGAGTTATTTAGTCGCCCATTTTAATGGAGAAATGGTCGGCATTGAACAATTTGCTGACAGTTCGGCGCTGAAAAAGACAATATGCAAAGAAATATACCAAATTATTTTCTAAAAACTCAATAAATGTTTTGTTTTTCATAAAACTTGAACATTTTGTATAAGCTTTAGCATGGAGATGGAGGTGTTCTTGTTCCATATAAATTCATGGGATAAAGTTCCCCATTTTTTTCATTTACAAATTATTATACGAGCGTTGGAACCAAAAATGTTGAATTTTCTGTCATCTCAACCAATTTTCTGTCAATGTGTTCAATTTTCTGAAACTTAATCCTAAGAATCTGGTTGGCACAGTGAAGTATGAAGGTAGAGGTGTTCTTGCGCAAGGGTGTAAATCGGCTTCAGTTAGGTAATTTGGTATTTTTTATTATATTGTAAATCATGAGCTCTATTTAAATATTTTAAAGAACAAAGTTTGGATATTGGATCATTTTTTAATTAGATAACGACGTCAAGCGCACTGCTCAAAATATGTTGTTGTGTTGTGACTAATACCACCTGCCTGACGAAGTCAGATTGAGGCCCACAAAATTCATCGCGGCTAAGGGCTAGAATGTGTACGCCTGTCGTTAGCCTTAGCTTTGAGCACCAAGCAGATGACAGTACGATTTAGCTCAGTTCTACCCCAATTTAGAGGGAGAAAACCCGAGGGGGTGACCAGGAGCCTCCCACCTCTCTTCCCCTTCCACAAATCACACGAGAGGATTTGCGGCTCGACGGCTATTTAGAGCACCCCCATGCCGCAAAGACACTACATTTACAAACATCCATGTCTTCTCCGAGATTCGAACCCAGTTCCTACGGCACCGCAGGCAACGTCGCTGACCACTATACCCGTTGGGCGACGCTCTCAATGTACATCGCTGGTGTCCCTATAACTGTCCCAAATTCTGAAAATATCTCCTAAATCACCTGATCTAAGCTTAGTAGAACATATTTGGTGAGAATTTGGTTTAAAAAAGAAGGGAAACATGATATATAAAAACAAAATGTGAAGTTAACACAATGATAACAGAAGAATGTAAGAATACCGATACAGAAATTACAAAAAAAAAGTAAAATAACTGATGAAATCTATCAAGAGGTTTAAATGTTGCTGTGGACGCTAAGAGATATCTTGGTGCAATAGTAGTACTCCTTTAGGGTGTTCGACCCTCAATGTAATTCCGCCGAATGGCCAGTCAATTCGGAGAAAAAAAGCCTTCGAAATTCATGCTTAGCTTTTATAAAATTAAATTTCTATTTCATCCAACGTTTTCGTAGCTTGGTTGATACATCTACTGCATACTATGCGTGAAGTCAGGGTTCGGTTCCACGCGATCAACTTTTTTCTTCAATTTATTTACTATTTTTTAAAATTAAACAAATTTATTAATGAAAGGTTTATTAAATATTAAATGATATTTTATGTAATTATTTTGTATTTTATAAAGTACAAACCATTAAATAAATTTATTATTTAAATTATTTATTATTAAAATTATTTAAAATTATTATTAATATAATTATTAATTAAAATTATTAATAATTAAAATAGTTATTAATTAAAATTATTAATAATTAAAATAATTATTAATTAAAATTATTTATAATTAAAATTATTAATAATTAAAATTATTAATAATTAAAATTATTAATAATTAAAATTATTAATACTTAAAGTTATTAATTATTTTGGATTAAAATTATTTAAAATAATTATTATTTAAAATAATTTAAAGTAATTTTTAATTAAAAGAATTAATAATTACAACTAATTAATAAAAACTATTATTAAAATTATTATTTTATTAATAAAATTATTATTTTATTAATAAAATTATTAATTTATTATTAAAATTATTAATTTATTAGTGAAAATATTAATTTATTTTTAAAATTATTAATTTATCATTGAATAATAATTTTATTCAATAATTTTATTAATAATTTATCATTAATAATCATTTTAATTTAATATTAAAATGATTATTAATTTATTATTAAAATCATTATTAATTTATTATTAAAACTATTAAATTATTATTAAAATTATAAATTTATCATTAAAATTACTAATTTATTATTAAAATTATTAATTTACTATTAAAAATATTATTAATTTATTTTTAAAATTATTATGAATTTACTATTAAATTTATTATTTATTATTGAAAAATTATTATTTTTTTTTTAAAATTATTTAAAAATAAACTTTTTAAAATTATTTAAATTTTTTTTAAAAGGACTTATTAAATGTTTCATAAAATTATAAAATAATTAAATTAATAATATATAAAAAAGACATATTTTTTATTATATTAATTATAAAATAATTATTTTAATAATAATATACTTTATAAATTATTTTATATTATATATAATATTTTATTTATAGTATATTTTATTTCACATTATAAAACTATTTATAACTAATTTTATGTATAATATCACTTAATATTTATTATATATTTTATTATAAATATTATTTATTAATATAAAAACATATTTATAAAATTTAATATAAATATTTATATAATTACAGTATTTTTTTTACATTATAAAAAACAAAATAATTGCATAAAATATCATTTAATATATAATAAATCTTCCATAAATAAGTTTATTTAATTTTTAAAATAATTAAATGAAATGAAAAAAAAATCACTGATGAATCGAATCCAGACCTCGCGCATAGTATGCAGACGATATATCAACCAAGCTACGAATCATTGGAGGAGATTGAAATTTAATTGTATAAAAGCTAAGCATGAATTTCGAAGGTTTTTTTCTCCGAATTGACTGGCCATTCGGCGGAATTACATTGAGGGTTGAACACCCTAAAGGAGTACTACTATTACACAAAGTCTCGACCCTAAATGAATTTTCTGAGTCGTGCCCTCTCCTAGTAAGCAAAAAAAGTAAGAAACCAATACAACATTTAAAGCTATGTTGAGATTTTTGTTAAGTGCACGAAGACTTTTGCGGCGTAATTTCTTAGAAGTATTTTGTTTTTTAATTTTTCAAAATAATAGTTATACTGTGTTTTAAAAATAAATTACGTTATTCCATTGAAAACAAGTTGCAGATATCATAAAAAATTACAATTACAATATATTAACTTTTATTAGGCGAAAACATTAAATTTTATAAGAAATTGCAAGTGTATCAACTCTTTTGTGGTCCACTGTATTTTTAAAATTTCGATGTAAAACAAGCAGTTTTATTGTGATCATATTAAAAAAGTTAAATAAAAAAATGATTTTTGTGAAAAAAAATTCTGATTTCCATATCAAGATTTATTTTGAATTAAAAAATACTTATCAAAATGGCATTTTATTCGAAACATTCATTTGAATTATTTTATATCTTATAAATATATTGCATGCGCTAATTTCTTTCGTTTTACGAAAGTATTTTTAATTTTATAAAAATACACAATTACAGCTGATTATTTGCCTTAATAATGTTTTCTTGTATGAATTATTTATATCTTTAAAAAAATTAGAGATGTTTAGAAACATAGAAAATTATATTTACAGAAGCCGTTTAGAAGAAGTAGAAGAACTAGGAGTTTTTACTTGTATTCAGAATTCTAAATTATTTTTATAATGAGCTTTCAAAAAAGTTATTCTAAATGAAATAAAAAGTAAAAAATTGAAATTAAAAAAAGTAATGATGTTTGAATTGTATTATATATCTCTCTAATAAAATAATTACAGCTAATTTTAGAAAATTTCAGGAAATTAGTGATTTTTTAATAACAACATTAATTTTAATATTCATTTAGCAACTTACAAAATTAAATTCACGTTTGGGCAAAATTAAAATTCTCACTCTTCAAACAGTTTCTTAAACAAAACAAAAAGAAAAAGAAATACGACGAATTCAAACGATAAAAAACAAAATTCTAAGCGATTTTTATCCCACAAAAAAGGAAAAGTTTTTTGAAGAACCAAACGATTTTTTCTACAATGACAAAATATTTCGTAACATTCGCAAAATAGTTGTTCAAATTCATCTGTATTGTTTTACTCTCTTGAAGAGCATCATTTGTGCTTAAAGGTTGTCCTTGAGCTCTTTGTGTCATGGTCATTTTAATGGACCGAATTTTGAGTGCAGATCTGTCGTCCGAGACTGTTTTATTTCGTTGTTTATTTATGACAACCGTAGCGTGGCAAGTGAAAAATTTGCATTTGGACTGAAGAACAACCAAGGATATTACGATTTTAACAGCGGTGGTTCTTGGTTTAGTTTTATTTTTCTGATTCTATTTTGTTGGTATAAAAGATTCAATACTTGTGTACAAATATAAACAAAAAAGGTAAATGTTTGAATTCTTCATAAAGGAATACAACTTTATTACTCAAATAAGAATCCTTCGCTGAATAATTTTTTGAGTCGTTTTAAAATAAAATTGTTTGTCATATGATAAATTTGTAACAACAATAATCAAATGTATGTAAAATTCAGCTTTAAGAACCATAAATTCTTCAGATACAATTCTTTACTGGATATTTTTTTTTAAATCTTTGAAAAGGAATTGTGCTTACGATATGATAAATTTATAAGAGGGGAATATTAAAGTTCATGTAATATTAAACATCAAAATTTCTATAAGGGAACTGGTTTTTACAAATACCATCAATAAATACACCGTAAACTCATCGAAAATAAAATCAGATGAGCATAAATTTTTAAAATATTTGAGAGGCTTTTTTTTCGAATTTATTTCAAACTTGTCTCATGCCGTGTACTACAGGGGTGTCAAACTCGTGGCCCACAACGACTATTATTGCAGCCCAGCCAGTATATCGATACACATTAATGTATAATAAAATATCAAAATTTCTCCAGAAATAAGAAATATAGTAGTAAAGAAAAGGTATCAAGTGTCAGGACGAATTAAATTTTCATTATTCTTTTATTAATGTTTATTATAATGTATTAGTCGAAATAAACTTTTTTCTAACTATAGCGATTTGAATCCTTGGAGGGAATTATAAAAAACCCCTGTATTTTTTCGCAACTTTCTTTTCACGTGAGATCCAATGTACATTCTTGATCAAATAACGGAGTATAATTTAAAATAAATAATACAATTTTGAACTAAATAATATCAGTAATAACAGAGCTAGAAAAATCATTTATACACGAAATCTTAGAGTTTAATTTTTTTATTAAATAAATTATCAATAAACTGCTAGCTTGAGCGGTACAGCAAACAGAATACTTATTAGCTTTTACGTAAATTGCACGTAAATGCAAACTGATATTAACTAATGAGCTAATCACAATTATGGAGTCTAGATTTTCCTCAAGAAATATTCAAATTAAAAATCACGAGAGCAATTATATCTCCTACTCATATGACATAAATCTCTCTTATTATTTCCTGTCTCTTGTACTAAATACATTTATAAACAACGTTTTACATAAAGCTAGAAACTGAATGAAGCTGAAGACTGAAATGAGATCAAGCTTGACAGTCTGATGTTGCTATCAGGAGCGTAGCTACCGTCTTATCAGCCGTATCAATGATACGGGGACCCCAAGCTATAGGGGCCTCAACATGTGTAAGCAAAAAATCGTTCTATGTTAAGAGGCCCCAAAGAGGGCCCACGATGAATTTTTGATACAGGGCCCCCTCAAGACTAACTACGCCAGTGGCTGCTATGTACTCAAAATGATATTACCATGGATATTGAATACAATGATGTCATTAGTGATTTTGCATTGATCAAAGCTCGAAGAAAACCTTTGTTGTACAAGTACAATGACAGTAATAATAACGAAGATTAAGGATCCCTAAAAGTAAAAGATAGTAAAGCGATAAGATTTGAAAAATATGATATTTGCCAAGTTTGTAAGGGTGCCCCCCTCGGGTGCCCTTCTCCTTGATTATCAGCGTGAGCTAGAGGTGTAGGAATAAAGGAAGAACTAGGAGCAGTCATGATCTTAATATGACTTAATTAAGATCTTTAACTTTAACGTCTAACAAATTAGATAATAATAATATATGTGAGAGAATCTACGGTGGCTAAACACACAATATGCATATAATACCGAAGTAACGTAAACCCGAACCATTGTCAATACTAACTCGCCTAAGCTCTATTCCTAGACTATCACAGATCCAAATATGAAATAGTCACTCCTACCTTTAATGTAGTCTGAAGTAGTGATCACAACAATACTAGATGAAGTTGCGTATTTACTGGAGTGCAATGGTATGCACCTTGACTTCAGGGCTCTCTATCATGTATAGTTTCTGTTCGCTGTCACTTAATCTTTCTAAAACCTCTTCACGCTTGAACCACGGATTATCTTTACATTCCTCAAATTGCCACACCACCTACTCTAACTTCTGATGTTTAAAAGCTTCCTAATTTGCATCTTTCCTTCACGCTTCACTTCTTGGGATTGGTTGGAAAAGAGTTGCCATTAATTCTGGCCCCAAAGAACCCAAAAGGCATGTTAATGAAAAGACGCGTGAGCCCGTCACAAGTTGAAAACAATTCTTATAATAATGTATACTCTATACAGTAATTACAAACGATTTCATGAATTTACTGTACTAATTTGCAAAAGGGTAGGTGGGCCGTGATGCCGTTAGGTAAGAAGTGAACAAGATTGGATACATTATCCCACTATCCTTTCCTTACGGTTGGCTGTCCAAGACACGGCGAATCCATAGGTGGCGGATAAGGGAAAGACTCTCCAAAGAACAAACACAAAGAAAAGGAAAGAAGTAAAATAGAGAAAGAGTAAAATTGGCAAAGTAAGAAGGAGGGAGGGGTGCTCTGGAAATATATATAGTGAAGGAGGCGTAAAACAATTTGAAGTGCCTAGGGTGCTGGAGAGGTTTAGATCGGCCCTGTTCCCGAATCAATTTGCTGAAAACCCTGTTCCTAAAGATTCTCTACTCAACGAAATAAGCATGCTAACCGAATCTCAAATCTATAGGTATAATAGTTCAAAAAAGGGAAATTTTATACATAACGCTTCTGTAACCCCACCCCATCCCCACCCCTTCCTCCAGAAATCAATTTCCTCAAAACCCGTACTTAACGAACCTAAACGCTCTTAAGATTTCTTCTCAACAACAACAAAAAAAAAAACTTGCTTACCCAAATTTTGAATCTGTAGGTTTAATAGTTCCGAAGAACTCGTGATGAATGAGTGAGTGCAGTGGCGTAACGTACACCCCCGCAACGCGGGGGGGGGCATGGTTCTAAAGGGGCCCAAAGCCTGACTGACACAAGTACCTACCCTTTGTAAAATTCAACGTGGGGGCCCCAAAGCCTGACTTTGCAGGGGGGGCCAAATGTTCTCCGTTACGCCACTGAGTGAGTGTGAGTTGTTTTTCTCTTTCATATATATATATATATATATATATATATATATATTGATAACGCTGACGTCATCATAAGAAACACGATATGAATTACTTTCTTTCGAGAGAGAGTCAGATTAAATGAAAACTGAAAAGACTCCACCTATTATAATACACCTATACGTAATGAAAACGTGTTTATTCCCCTTTTTTTGTTTATATGGAAGTGCAAGGAAAAAACAAAATTAAAATATCTGCCTCAAGTAAACTAATTCGTCTTAAAAGAAATACAAAAACGAGAATCGCGTGGATTTAATTTAGCAAACAAAGAACACAACTTTTGAAACAAACCGAACTTTTGTTGTGTATACGAGACTGTCCACACTATCTGTATTTGTTCTTCGTCACTGGTCAGCTGAATCCTTCAAGAGCGGAGAGAGTAAAAAAAAAAGAAAAAAGAAAATGGCAAAATAGAAGAAATTCAAGGAAATCGGAAGGAGCGAGCAAAATGAAGCCTTGTTTGTTGAAAGAAGTCACTCTGTGTTTCATCTGGCAAATTTCTTAGAATGTTTAGGCATGATTAGTGAAGCGGTGGGCAAAGAAGCTTCAAAATAGCAGGGAGTGTAGAAGCCTCTTCTATGAAAGTAGGAGGAAGACAGTTTTGGAATTTACGGTCTGTCACGTTCCAGTCTTGTACGTTGGGCAGTTTGTATGTTGTGCATTTCGGGGATCAACATGTTCAGGTGTGAGTAGTTAAGTTGAAAAATATAAGCGCATGATCACAGAAAAAAATCTGGAAAACTTTCTGATTTCCGTGGCAATGAAAATTCGTAGTCGCTTGGTATGAGGAAAGGTCTCTGAAGACGAGGTTTTATTTATAAAAAAATGACACACATTTATATTTTTAAATATTAATTACACTCAATTTTTTTCGTGTTTTGATGAGATAAGCTGAAGAATTATTCGTTTCGAGCTGTTTTTATAACCGTCTGCGAAACTTACGACTCGGAATTTTATTTCCGCTTCATTTCGATAAGCAACATCCAAGGAAATCTTCAGACTTCTTAAAATCCTGGGCTTCTATGAAAAAGGAGGCTCCATCTGTGACTTTTTTAAGATGACTTTTTTGAGTTGTGATTATTGGGAAATAATATAACTAAATACTAACGACTCAAAACTCTTTATTTACTACGAAAAAATATCTTGTGCACTGTATTGCTGTAAATGTTCTAGTTATATACGTGTAATTCAAATCAAAGTAACGTTTTATTTCTCTTGCTGCAAGATTATGTGATTGACAAATAACTTATATTAGGATAGTAACATGTTACTTTTAGTAGAATGCATGCTCAATTGGAGTCATCTGCCAATTGCTTTTTAAGCAATTAATTATTTTGCTGTAGTTCACCTTTTTGACAAGAGAATTTGCGGTTTGTTTCAAAATGCCCTTTTGCAGACGATGTTCTGCATACCACTATTCCAAAACATTAAACACACGCAGCTTTTTCGCCTTTACTAGTAATGACACATTTCTAGATTCGCCAAATTTAAAATTATCTATTACGTGCCTTTTTTTTATTCTTTTGTTGAACTAGCCATGTTAAAAAAAATAACACTTAAAAATCGTAAATATAACACAAATAAACTTTAAAATACAATTGTGTCATTGAAATTGACAATGAAACTATGCTATGCGTGGACAAACTTTGTATCGTAAGCAATTGTAGTCCACGACGTAACTAAGGCAAGACAATAACAAACCAGTGTGCTCTCCGCCACACCGCGACCGATCATTCACGTTTGTTCGTAATACTTCATAGTGAACTTAGTTATTTTGAAATAAAATGCAAACCATTTTGTCGCTGGCGTGCCCAAAATATTGTGTTGCGTGGCAATGGTTCGCTATCCTTGGTATATAGCATACGTCGTCAAATACTCGTACAAACGGTAATTCGTAACAAATAAATGTGCGTGACTTGCAATCCCATAAACCTAGGCTCAAACCGACTCAACCGACTGCCATCTTTCGACTAAAGGAATTATGAAGGCCTAGACACGGATATGACCTATTAATCTGATCTTACCATTGTTGAAAGTTGGTATATAGTTTGAAATTCCCAGGAATATATAAAGGAATAACATTTGGCGATTCAAATTATTCGGTTGGGGATTTTTTCAGACTGATGCACAGGCTCATTTTCCCATGCCACGAAATGTCCATGGCATCATCATAGTACACGTTAAATCAAAAGTGTCCTTATATATTTTTTCAAAGTTAAAATGACTGAAAAAAAAATTTTTTTAAGTTATTAAATTAATTATTAAAATTTAGTTACAAAATTCGATAATTAATGTTAAAATTAATAATGTGGGAAAATCAGAGGAATGTTATATTTTTAAAAATTCAATCGCCCCATTAAATGTGTTAAAATAAGTACAACACATTCAAAATGCTAAAAAAAAATTATTTGAGTCGTTTTGTAGACAACATCCTGTGCGATTAAAATTTATCAAATCATTCTTAATTATAGATTCACATTAATTTGATTACGTTAGATATTTAATCTGCTGTTGTTTTTGTTCACTAACTTTTTGAGAAGACAATAACAGGGCTTTAATTTGCTGATAATTTTTTTAAAATTAAATTACTCATTCCTATTATAGTCGCGCATAAATTTTGTAGAATTTAAATATTGAACGACAATAACTTCCCCAAATCTTTTCAGTTGTTAAAATCGATTTGAATATTTACAACAAATATGTTTATTCAGTGATCATAAAGGGAGTTAAAAAAAAGAAATCATTGCCTTGACTAGAGTTGCGTAATCATTCACAATGCCTAATTTGGATTTGGGTGTGATAAACCACTTCAAGGTTCATAAAATCGCTCATTTTGCATAATTCTGGGAACTTAATTTTATTGAATATCGTTAGAGAGTCGATTACATATTCGGTAAAGTAAATTACACTAATTTAGAGAAAACAAAATAACAAAGTTATCTATCGGGAAATCAATGGAATATAATTACAAAATTACATGATATTTTTTCACCTATATTACACCAATAATTAATTAAGTCAATATTGCACGAAAAAGAACCATAGTGCTCAGGCAGACTGGTACTCGCATGTAAGGTTTAAGGACGAAATGTAAAAATAAAGTTCCTTTCGAAAACAGTTTTAATCAGTCGTTCGATAACTTAATATATTCAAATCATCAAAACATAAAAGTTACGAATTGTTTTATTATGAACAGGTAAAATATTTGAATTACAAATTCAATCAGCTGATATAAGTACCTTCATACATAACAGCATCGATATTGCTTCCTTATGTGTGCATATGGAAAAAGGAGATATGAAATTAGAACAGTTATATTTATAAAGCTTCAAGTCGTTCTTTCCATGTTCTTTAACTTTTGGTATTAGTGAAAGAACTTTAATATTAAAGTCATATATTACCTCTTTTAATTCATTAAAGTAAACGATAACTTTAATAAATTCGCCTGTATAAAAATAACAACAAAAATTAAAGTAACAATAAGATTCATTTTGATAAATTTTGTAATCAATATTTTTAAGTTCCTGTCTCTTATTTTATATGGTTTATTTTTCAATTCTATTTTTTTCATCTGAATTGAAGTGAATTGCATCTCCAATGTGTGTATGTATATTCCCTATAATCTTACACTTTCAAATATTTTTTACAGATCTGAAAACATCCACAAACGAATCGTTAAAATAGATATAAGAATATCTTCAGAAATCACAAGTAAAATGTGATTCCAGAAAAACTTTCAGTTTCTTTTGTTCTTTCTTATGCATTTTATTACAATCAAACTGATACACTAACTCGATTTTACGAAAAAAGTAGAATCCCTGTAAGATTAACATTACATTCACGAATTCAAAATGGCTGTATACTAAATCCTTAAAGAAAACTGTGAACTGGGAAATTGATTTAACTTATATTTACAGGAGGTACACCGAATCTCGATTTAGACTTAGACATACATTTAATAGTTGTTAGTTGCCTTTATTTAACTCAGATATATTGATTGTTTTCTATTATTTTAAGTAGACACATTTCATAATTATTCTTATGGTGTGTGTGAGTGCTAAAAATAAATTGGATGAGATAAAAAAAATATTGTATTTTTTTAACCAGATTTTTTGTAAATCTCTGCGGCATGTTCCGTGGAAAATGGCTTGAAACGCTCAATATAAGAGTAAGAATAATAATATTAGCCTTTCACAGATTTGTTTGATGAAAATACCTATTATATCTCATCTTCTACAGTTTCAAAAGTGTTATTATCTTAAATAAAAAAGATTCTCTAATAGAATCGGATAAATAATTTAAGGTAAGAAAACAAAATTTATAATGTCAGCTTACACAAATGTGCTCTAAAACATAAAAACCAGCATACAAAGAAGGGTTCTTTCGAAAGGGACGAAATTGCATATTTACATTTCTTTTAGAATATACAAATATTTAACTTTTCGTGGCCAATTACTGTCAAATTGAAAATCCAGCGTACTGCAACAGAGAGATCGGATAGTATGACGGTTGGGGCAAAAGTCATGGTAACTATTTTTTTTTTCTTGAAGATACCATTCCGGTTGGAAAATGTGACTTATATAGATGAAAGGACAGGGTGTTAACTACATTGTGGATAATGAATAGCACTGAAATATAGTAACACACTAATTTATTACAGTAGTACATTACGGGCAATATGGCCTTCATGGTGCAAAAGAATGACAACACAGTACACATAAAGTTGACGTGACAAACCTGGGCCTAAAGACCTTCAATGTAGTCCCCTGCTACTGCCACCACACGCTGCGAACGATGTGGGAGGTGCTGAATGCCATCAACCTCAGAATATGCCTCACCATGTGTAAATCGTCCCGAACGTTGCTCATCACAGGTTGACACACGTCCTTGCTGAAATTTTTCTACCCACCGCATTACTGTACGGTATGGAAGGCCATTATTTCCAAGAGCTTCTACTAATTCACTGTGACATCCCATCGCATTTCTCCCTCGGAGAACGACTATTTTGATGTAATCACGCTGTTCAACACTGCTCCATCTCAGTCGATACTCACCAACAAACTAATTTCACAGCCTTCGCTGAGCTACTACCAGCTATCACAGAGCCATATGTTGTTCTGCATACGCACTATGCCTGCAGAACTTCTACACGACACATATATTCTTGTGATCCTTTCACATATCTACAAGAAAAAAATAGTTGCCATGACTTATGCCCCAACCCTCGCATGTATTTAAAACATAGGACAGTTTTTTCCAATGGCAAGGTATAACTTAAATATGACTATGGTCCCGGAAGTTCACATGATCTAATGCCTCGCAGACAGATTCACGAACAGTATGAATTGTTGTTGAAGAGACGACGTGCTATATTGAATAATTCAGAATGCCATTTTACAGACGATGTTCTGCATATCACTGTTCCAGAACATAAAACACACACTCCTTTTTGTCGCCTTTACTAATAATGCCACATTTCTAGATTCACTAAGTTTGAAGTTCTGTCTTACACTTACTATCTTGCACTTTTTGTTGTCGCGTTAAAAAACAGTTAAAAATCGTAAATATAACACAAGTAAACTTTAAAATAAAGTTGTGTCATTGAAATTGACTATGCCAGGCGTAGACAAGTTTTGCATCCTAAGCAATTGTAGCCCATGACGAAACTAAGGCAAGAAAATTGCAAACGAGTGTGCTCCTCCCCCCCACCCCGCGACCGATCGCTCGCGTTTGTCCGTAATACTTTACAGTGAACTTTGTTATTTTGAAATAAAACTTGATCACTAGCGTGCCCAAAATATTGTGTCGTGGGCCATCAATGGCACGCGTGCCACTGGTTCGCCATCCCTGCCCTATGTATACAATTCAACAGGATGACACCTGGTGACACACGGCACTCTTTTCTACTGTTTGTTTTCATGTTTTTGCTGCCCTTACCTGACCGGATTGATTTGCCATAACTCCACCAAAGAGCATGCTTTTACTCTAATGAGCAGGAATCTCCGATTATCCCTGGATCATGCCGATCTAATTCACCAATTGGAACTTGTATGAAAGCAATCCCTCAGGAGAACATTCACTAACTCCACACTCAATGCCCAACCGAATTATACTGGTAGCGTTTCGTTATCAATATATGTATATCTCATCCACTGTTTTTTGTCCCATTCAGGTAGTTTTGATGGGTCGCTTTTAATGTTATAGAGTAGTTCTAAACTGTTTGGCGTGTTTCTTGTTTAAGCCTATAAAAAATGGCGAACTTAAGGCTGTGTTTGCCTAATTTTTACTAAAAAATTGTTGCTTAAAGGAAAATTTTTTAAATAAAAAAAAGTGTCGAAATATTAATTATCATACACAGACTTCACGCTAGCTTATAAAGTGCGAAATGTTTTATGATGCTTCTCATTTCTAAATTAATCCTCTTTTTTCTATGTAAAACAGGCTCATATGTCTCAAATTATAATAAGTAATTCATGTATTGTTTTTCTAAATAATAGACATAGGGAAGCAAATGAAATATGAGGGTAAATGACACGACATAAAAGAAATTAAAAGAATTAAAATTAAAAGAAACTCGCTTTAAAACGAAATAAAAATTGAAGAGAATGAAACTAAAAAAGGTGATCACAAAATTTAAAAATTTTCAATTCTGTGACCTTCATTTTTCGGTTGGGGGATTCCTTTGGAAGCATAAGTACTGATAATATTATCACTTGTTCAAAAACAAAAAGAACGTAATTTATTATGGAAATGTTGTTTTCAGACAGCAACTACTTAAGGGGGAATTTTATTTTCAAAGCAGGTATTCGTTTTCTTTTTTTGTTTCCAGTTACATCGTTAATACGAACAATTACGTGTTTTATGGAGCTGATCACCGAAAGGACAGTTTTCACAACAAAAACGGTAGTTAACTACAATGTATAAAGGTGTCTAATACTATACACAAATGCTGGTAATAGATTTCTCCGTTAATCATCCGTGTGGAGAGTTTGGAAAGAAAAAAGCACTTATCTCTTCTTTTTTTTTCCAAAGCCAGTTCGTCAGTAACCAGTGATGCAACTCAAGTGCAACGAAAATTTAATCAACCTTTCAATTAAAGATGCAATTGTTTGGTAAAAAAAATTTTAAACAAAGGAAGGAAAGGAACACAAATTAGTTTAACTTTTTTAATTAATATATACCTTTTATCACACAAAATTAATTCTCAGTATTTAAAGCTTTAAAAAAAAAACTTTGGGGAAGGTCAATTTGTTGGGCTCTACGATTACCGACTTTACGTGGTGCTGTTGTTTCTAATCCCAGATTGTTTAGTAATGCTAGACAATCTCCATGAATCTAAAAAAATCTAGAAATACTAAAAACTGAAGGGGTCTGGAAGGACCTCGTCTTTTTTAAAAACTAAACAAATCAAGACGTGGGAGCAGCTTGGTATTTCCTAATCATAAGTCTGAATAAACCTCCTGAATTTCTTCCGAAGTACCAAGGATGACTAGGGGGAGTTCTTCCAAGTTGATGGAGTTCAATCTTCTTAAGGGAGGATAATTCACTGAACGTCAGAGGTCCAGTAGGGCTCACCCCCTCCTCAGTTGCAGTCTTGGCTAAGAAATCGGCTTTCTCGTTACCTTCAATCCCCACGTGGGATGGGATCTACTCAAAATGTACCGACAAATCGATGAAAGAAGGTTTCGCCCACTGTTTCTCGAGCCCGTCATGTTTCCTGGCTGGAATGTTCAAAAGTAGCGCATCAAAAAGTTCGGAAAGAATTGATTTCCTATTTTACAAAATCCAATAATACTACTTGACTATTTGTAATATGGTTGGAGATATTTGGTTTACTCTTTAGGATAGTTTAATTAAAACTACAACTATTTTTATTAAATTTATTTGAATTAACAATTTGAACTTTTTTTTACTGCTTTCCTGAAAATCATGAGATTGTTAAGGAATTAAGCTACAATTGCAAAAAATAAATATTAAAGAAGGATAATGATAAATCATAAAATTGGAATAAGAAAATAGGTAAACAAGCACCTTTCTTTGTGTTTTCGTTATTTTTCAAATGCATTTGATTGCATTAAAGTAAATACTCTAAGACCATCGGCCGCTTTATGTATCAGCCTAACATCGCAGACCCCCAAGATTTTATACACTCTTCCCTAAATCCCAAAACATAACTGAGCAATTAAAAGATTCCTTAAATAATCATAAAACTGCTTCTGTTTCTCATACAGACTTTTTTTTAACACTTCTTTATTTTTCCTTTAAAAAAAACAGTATATATAAAAAAAATATTACGTTGTGTGGTGGTGTGTGGCTATGTAGTCGCAAACAATAAAAATATCGAATTAAGATTCTTGATCGAAATACATGTTCGAGTATTTTTTTATAGGTTGAAATTTAGTGATCTAGTTTGGGACTTACATTTTTCAGTTTTTCACGAGACTTTTCAGAATCTGTAAAAGAAGCAGAGGCGTAGCTGCTGCCATATCAATGATCCCCCAAGCTTTGAGGGCCCCAAAACGTGTAAGCAAAAAATCGGAAAATGTTAAGGGGGAGGGGGACCTCTAGAAAGGGCCCCCAAGGAACTTTGATCCATGGCCTACTCAGGGCTAACAACGTCAGTGAAAAGAAGGAACATTAAATGATACCCCTTCGTGGACCTCTTAGAACAGCATTTCTCAAACTGTGGGGCGCGACCCCATAGGGGGTGGAGAGCATATTGAAAAGTCGAAAACAAAAGATTATTTAAAAATAAGTTTTAATTTACTGAAAGTAAACAAACAAAATACAGTGTGACACAATAAAAAATTAAATACACATTTACACTGATATAATACACTTATCCTTGTATCAGAGTACTGTACATTTTATTTTATAATTAGTTTAACAATACTAAAAGTCAAGAACAAGTTTGATAACTACCAGTGACCCCATGGCCTTGTATTAACACTTATCTTGATAATTTGTACGGTTTCCTATTAATCCCTTAACTGCCGATTAAAAGTTACGCGATTCGATCCTCAATTCCACCATTTACCACGCAGACGCACGAATGTGATGTCTTTTTTTGGGGGGAGGGGAGCAAATCCTCTGAAATAATTAAATCCTTTGCAAACATTGTCAAGATTCTTTTATTGCATTCCAAGGCCTTCGGAATAATCTTATGGATACTATAGCACAGAAAAGATCGTATTTTGGAAAGACGTATATATACGTCCAGAAATTAATGCTTTGTCTGAGCGAGACGTTCATACACGCAGGTGTCATTTATGAGGTTTAAGTCGTACTGTAGGTTTAGCGTGAAAGTATAGTATTATTGAATTCAATACATTGTTATTGTATGGAGGGGACGCGATGAAAATTATGATTGAATATTGGGTCGCGAATATTGAAAGTTTGAGACGCATTGCCTTAGAAAGACACTGAGATCTACGGGGGTCGGTGGACCACAGTTTAGGAGCCCCTGCTCTGAGCTACCAAAGTATAACTTGAAGACTTGTTAACTTAACATGATCTCAAGATAGCTTTACAATCAAAGCACATATACTCAATTGAAAACTTTAACAATAAAACAAAGCCAAAAAAAAACAAGTATTATACGATAAAGAATATCTAAGAAAGAAAATTTTTAACGGCATTTTGGCTCACCAAGTAACGCTTAGAACAATTTCTATAAATGGCTTCTGTTTCGTGCATTTTATTTTTCTCGAAATTGAATTTCAAAGATACGTCTGAGGTCAAATAGGCGTAACTAACTGATGCCAGATACAAAAATTTGATAAAGGATGATATAATTCTAAAGTAATTTCTTTCTCGTTCATTTCGCTTTTAATTTTTTTTTCGCAGACGATTTACTATTTAGATGAGACACCACTTTTCCACTTAAGATGCATTTTCAGATGTAATTGGGCAATAACTTTAGCAAAACAAGAGTAAGTGAAACACTGCGCTGAAAAAAAAATAATCCTCTAGTTGCTCTGATAGTTGCCAAATAGCATGTTTTAAGATGAGACTCATTTTGGGTCTTTTATTCCTTTGATTTTGCTTATGAGCGGTGAAGCGTGGTCCTAATATAAAATTCAAAAAAGATTTTTCTGGATTTTGTCACGATACTTCGATATGCTAGGATTGTATTTTGAAAAAAGGCAAAATATTCGAATTTTTATTTTAAAATTCTTTCAACAATGTTTCAACTATTTTCCATATCTTACAAAAATGTACATTTTGGTATCGATTATACGCTGCTAATGGAATGATTTGTTAGGAAAATAGTAACATGAAATCACACACACACATGTCTTTAAATTTCAACATTTCAGACACGTGACCATTTTTAATATTAATCGTTTTGTTTAACAAGTATGAAAAAAAGAATATTTCGGGTTAACAGTCAATCATTTAATGGTTCAAATTAAACCATAAGATATGAAGAAATAAAAACTTTCCTATTAGTGTGTGAATCAATATTTTTGAAAGAATAAGGACAACAAAATCGTAATTAAATGGGCAAAAAGTTTATCGAAATTATATTTTCCTGTATGATTATTTTTACAGTTAAATGCTTCCATTTATTGATTCTTGCTACTTAAGATCCCCCTTTAAGAGAATACGGTATCCTGCATAAATTTTTTCAATTCCTACTATTAGCTCACACTCTCTATATATTTATTTATTTGTGGAATTTTCAATCGTTAATAAAATACATTTTAAAGCGCTCAATTGAGCTGAAATTTTATATACATGATTATTTTGGATGACAATACAATAATTTTTTAATTATAATTAATAAAAATTAATTGATTAAAACTAATTATTTAAAGAATTACAAATACAGCCACGTTGACGACTTAGCGACCATTTTGGCGACTTGTGTCAAAACTTGAAAAGGTTTTTTTCTCACGTTTTGAAACATTCAATTGAACTGAAATTTTATATACACAATTGTTTTGGATGACAATACCATACTTTAGTAATAATTAATAAAAATTAATTACTATATTTAATGTTGTGATTCTGTCATATGTATATGCATATTTATATTAATTGTAACTATTTAATAAAAAGTAGCTAAAATAAAAATTTTCTTTGTTGATTTAAGTAGGAATTGATTTTAAAAAAAAATTTATATTACTTGTTTCACTTACATATTTATATAAAAATACTTACGTGTATCTTATTTGAACACACATGAAACCATGAAATGCATATTTCAGAAAAAATAAACACTATTTTTGAACAAATAATTATTTTAATTCTTTTCAAAATAATTCAATATTTAAAAAAGTTTATACATCTAATATATATATACTCATGTCCATAAATTAAGGATAATGAAGTTCAGGCAAAGAAAGAGACAGGTTTGACATAATTAATAAAAATTGCAATTTTTACACTCCCTGGAGCAAATTTCAAAAAAGAACCTGTTTACAAAAAATAGTATAACATGGTTAGTATGATGTTTAATACGGAGTATGTCGCCCGGACGATGCAATACAGGCCTTACAATGCCTAGGCATGCTGAGTATCAAATTATCAATCTGATCTTTGGGAATATTACACCACTCATCAAGCAATGCCCTCCGAAGTTTCGGTAGACAGGTGCGAGGGGGTTGACGGACTGCTATTCGTCGGCCAATCATATCCCACACATGCTCTATTGAATTCAAGTCCGGTGAGTAAGCTGGCCAATCCACACGGGTGATATCCTCCGATTGAAGGCATTCTTCTACAATGTTTGCATGGTGAGGACAGGCGTTGTCATCCATAAATAGAAATTCAGCACACATGGCGCCCCGAAACAAACGTACATGTTGTTCCAGAATGACATCCCGATAGATGTGGCCTGTGATCCTTACACTCTGAACATGCAGGTCAGTTCTGGAATCAAGAATAATTCCTCCCCAAACGAGCCATCCTGCACCACCATAACGGTGTCATTCTATGGTGTTCTCTTGGTGGTAACGGGTACCTGGCGCTCTCCATATTAAAGTCCGGCGAGAATCAGACTGCAAACTAAACCTGGACTCGTCGGAGAAAACATCACACAAGACCACTATTGTGGTGTCCACAATGCATGCTCTCTACTCCAGGTTAGTCGCAGGAGACAGTGAGTTGCGGTAAGTGGAACACATCTGACAGGCCTGCGAGCATATAGACCTATGTGCCTTAAGCGTCTGTACACGGTCTGCCTTGAAACTATCGTACCGGTAGCTGAAGAGATCTGATGAGACAGGTCTGATGCTGTGCTCCGTCTGTTTCTTTTGGCAGTAACTGTCAAATATATATACCGGTCCTCATTCGGCGTTGTAACTCAGGGGCGACCTGTGCTGTAACATCTACTCACATTACCATCATCTTGGAATCGTTGCCAAAGCCTGGAGATGACACTATGGGCGTTTCCAAGTTCCTCGGATACTTCCCGCTGGGTACGTCCATATTCCAGTCGTCCAATAATTCTACCACGTAAAAATTCCTCCAAATGCTTCCTTTGTGCCATAACTATGCGGTTATTACACTGAAAGGCTTTTGAAGCGCTTGTGAACAATTTTACTTCTTTGCCACCATTCCTTATATACCCCTCTCTTGCACTCTCGTCATTGTGATGTACTATCCGCGCCATCTGATGGTTTCCTGTAATTTGCATATTCTTCTTCAAGATATGTATGATTGTTCTACAGGTGAAATTTTTATTTTAGAGTTCAAGTTCTGTGTGATTCTGAATTATCCTTAATTTATGGACATGAGTGTAGTTTATACTTCTATCAAACATATATTACACAAAAAAACCAAAAAAAAGTTTCAAAATTTTATTACTGAATATTAAAAAAAAATGCTATTGTTTTTTTAATACGTAATTATGTGAAAAATTAAAATCTGACAAAAGGTCGTTTAAAGTTTTAAAGGTCAGTAAAATAAATTAGAGTTAAATGTAAAGCACGTGCTCTAGTTTCGGTTTTTGCTTTAATATACTGCTTTAAAAAGTAAATAATTGGTTAAATAATGCATTTGAGATACGATATTTTGAAACACATGTTTAGAAAAGTCTCTCAAGTAAAATGAGGTAATAAAAAATCGATATTTTGGTCAATCTTAGGGTTACATGTCCTCTTTATATAATAAATGCGTCTTTTAATTTTGTACCACAATTTGTAATATGAGCTAGTACCTATATTCTTACTTATATCAATTTCTTTCTTTATCTCGAAATATAAATAACTCAAGACATAAATTACTTAAAAAATAAAAGAATTTTAAAATATTAACTTTATACCTTTCTTTCTTCTATTATTATACATCAGTAGGGCTCAAACTGCTTTCACTTCCAACCCCTTACTCTGCGTAAAATTTAGTCGTGACCTCCAGGTAGATAATATACTCTTTTTAAAAATCGTCAACTTCAAAAATCGACAGTTGTTTTCGTAAAAAAAAATTGTTCTACTTTTGTAAATTAAATCTCATTTCACCATTTTACTAATTCATGGTATTTCTTACAGAAAAATCTTATATTTTTACTGGAAAATCCGTACTAATATTATAAACGTAAAAGTTTGTAATGTGTATGTATATGTTTGTTATTCTTTCACACAAAAACAACTGAATGGATTTTAATGAAACTTTACAACAATATAGCTTATACATCAGAATAACACATAGGCTATAATTTATAAAGATATCGTGTGAAGTGTTCAAAAAATATAACGATAATTGTCAAGTAAGTAGGAAAAAATTCTGCCATCTGCAAAAAAAGCCCGCGACAGCATATATTAATCTTTTATGTGTGAAGCGAAACTTTCCCCTTTTTTTTGTCTACGCCAGGCGCTGGCCGCTAATTTATTGCTTTGATCAGTGTAATCACTATTTTTTTTATTTTAGAATAAAATTAGATTTCGAAGGGAGAGGTTGTGTTAAGTCACTCTTTATTTGAATAGCTACTATTGATTTTTTTTTCATGTTTAAGCCATTATCGATAAAATAGTGAGCCATAAATACAATAAAAATTAATATTTATTTCTATGCACGGTTTTTTATGATTTTTTTTGCACATTTGGTGTAGTAACAAATTGATCCTTATATCAAAATAAATACTTTTATCGCTTCTGGTATTTAAAGTAGATAAATTTTGTCTTTCACACTACATCATTTGGACAAATCTGCATAATTTGTTTGTGGTTAATAGCTAATAATAACGCTATAATTTTAATTGAATAGGCAGGTATTGCATTTTTTAAGCATACAAATAATAATAACTACTGTCTGCATTTTTTGGAAGTGTAGAAAAAATACCTACTAAGAATTACATCGCGAAAGCGTAAGTCTAATTTTTCCCAAAGCTCTAATAAAGCTCGAGCTATGAAAGTAGCTAGGCAGTTGCCAACTTGACTCTATCACCAACATTTCGCTATGTTTCCATTGAATCGCCATTATAATTTAAAGAATGGCGTTACTTGCGAATATTACAATTTTAACATAAAATAAATACAACAGAAAGTAATATTGATGTATTACACTTCCGGATATAAATTATTTACACTATTTTAAGCATTCATTACACAAAATTTGTAACAATGTGTTACTTTTGCTGAGCAGAGATCAGATTAGGAAGTTTTTTTCAAAAATCGACCCACAAAAGAGTTACGGGGAGTTATAAATAAAAAAATCCTTTTTATCTGCTATTAGATCTACAGACTTAAAATTTAACAAATATGGTTTTTTTATTGTTGTTGTTCAGCTAAGATATGCAAAAAGTTTTTTTTGTTATTGTTTAACTTGCAATTCACGTAAGATTAAATCATTAAAAACTTCTTAATCCTTCAATCTGTATTGTTTAATTTTTCAATTCACCCGTGCAAAGAACGGGTATAATAGCTAGTATTGAATAAATATTGCTAATATGGATGATTTTATGACAATTACTAAAAATACGTCATTATAATGAGAATATTCCTTTTATTTGAATGAATTATCCCATTTGAAAAATGTGGGAAAATGTCTTGCGTTTATATTCAATTAAATTGCTATAAAACTTTACAGATTGCAAAATAATATAAATATTTCATACATAATATAAAATATTAATGATTATTATACAAAAAATATATAGTATGTAATCAATTTATCTGATCTCCGTACTTTATATAACTAATTTTTTTTTAGTTTTTGTAAAGCTCTTAATAAACCCGAAGGAATCGAACTTTAGAAAAGAATTCACACAGTTTTACTCGTATAAAATTGGTTAATGGCGTATATACAGTATTTTAAAGCGTTTCTTACATTTCCAATCTTAAACAGATGATAAATAGCAGTTTTTTTTTCACCTCTAATTATAGTTATAGTTCCTCTCTCAGGACCTGTGATACACGAATTCGAAACAATTAGTCTCCTCAAAAGAAGGAAATATACATATTTAGTGTGAGCTTCATTTTTTTTCGGTATTTGTAAGTACACGCTCCTTTTCAGGGTCTTTATAAATTCGAAGATTACTTCGTTTTCTCTCTTTTGAATTTTTTTAACTTCTTGTATCGCCCATTATTAGTAAAATCTGAACATTTAAACAATTAGAATTAAGAATTGAATCAACATCATGATTTATTTTTCTAAATATTAAAGAATTATCTTAGCATTCGTATTATATATATTTATGCATTTCTGTATAAAGTATACGTGTAGAAAAAACAAACACAAAAACTTAAAAGTGAAATATTTTAAGCCATTCAAATCATTAATGCAAAGATATTCTTTACAAAATATTATAAAAATTAGTATTAAAAATGAACAGAAAATATACTTATAATTGTTAAATTCATATATGTTAATTAAAATCATTTTTAAAAGATATGAAAAACCACTAATGAATAGTAATAATACCACCTAGCACGTATAAAACAGAGCGCAATACGCAAAAACATTGTACACTTTTTTTCTCATAAGTTACACATATTTGTGGTAAAAATATAATTTTGATGCATATTATTTTTTAAAAATTTAAGTGGTTATTTAAATCAAGAAACAATCCAGAAGTCAAAATTAAAGTATTATATACACGTATCATATACTTTAAGCATGTTTTGAGTTCTCATAAAATCCTAAATAGCAGTAGTTATACTATAATAAATTGATAAAAAATCATGTACAAAAAAACATTAACAATCCTTTTTTACTGTAAGAATCCCGAAACAAAAACACACACAAAAAAAAGAATTTCAGAGCAATCGTTAGCAAAATTTCCGTCTTCCGTTTATTCTAATATATCATATTTTAATAAGATTCTTTGTTCCGTCAGCATAGCGAACATTGACTGGAAGGCAGGAATGCGTTTGAGTTTCACATCAGTTATTTGCTGCATTACGAAGCCACGCCACGTTTTTTAATAGAATAAAACTCATGTAGCGTATCTACAACTCAACCCAACTAGTGTCAAAGAAGTAGAAGCAATCGAATGTTTGGCAAAATTAAAACGGAATTCTCTGCGTGATAGACATAATAAATTCAAAATGCCAGAGGTTTTTTTATCTTCGATGATTTATTTTAGCATGTTTTGCGACCGTTTAAATTTCCGTCCTTGTTCGCAATTGGTTCATTTGAATGTCATTATTTAACAGCATATAGGAAATTATAAATAGTGTTTGTTTTTCAGATGTCAGTATACTTTTATGAGTTTTCATTCAATAATTAAGTGTTCGGAATAGTTATTAATTAACCGGCTCAATTTTACTGTTGATTTTTTTATTCTGAGAGTGTGTCACAATTTTAAATGAACATGACAAACTCACAACTAGATGTTATAAAATAAATAACTTTAACTTGATAATTAGTTTTACTTTTTATGCATTTTTGTTCCGGACTAAGTAAACAGTAATAAAATTTTTAAGAAATATAAATTAACATTACAAGTTTAAAAATAAGGCAATTTTAATGCGTTTATAGTTTTAAAATGCTTCTTATGTAAGTAACTTCACCCATTTTAATTAACTTATATCGAAACACGATATTTATAACCACTCTTTTTTTTTTTTAAGAAAAGAGTAATTTTTTTAAAGAAAACTTAAAAAAGTATTTTCATAATTATTTATAACCTTGTTATTGTAAATTAAGACTTTTAAGGTAAATACTTTTGTGTATTGTAATTTCAGAATCAGTATTTTTATCATATCCTTTTTAAGCTCCATGGTGTATTTTACACATGTTATACATTTTTTTTATATATTCTTAATTGAGAACAAGGTAATGATGAAGACTATTCTGAATTTAAAACAATTTTTAGCAAGAAAGATACCGTAGATCCTATAAGGCAATTTTAGAAACAAAACCCAATGTTTCAAATTAAATTTTGAGCTTTAACTCTCTCTATATAACTTTTTTCAACAGTATCATTCTAAACCTATGATTCTTCATCAACTTAAACATTCTACTACAATAATTCTTCAACTTAAACATTCTGTTACAATAATCCTTCAAATTAAACATTCTGTTACAATAATTCTTCACAACTGTATTTACAATATCAATGATTGACGGTCTATAATCGTACACACAAAAATCAATTGTTTATATTTATTTACAACGTGTGAATAGATATCTATGGAGAATCACGAGTTTTCATTGTAACTAAAAATGTTGATTCATGTTTATATGATAAAAATAAAGCTAATATATATGTATAATAATAAAAATATTGAAAAATTAAACATGTGTTTATTTCATTGTTTTCATACATAAATAAAAGCTTACGTCACAAATACTGATTAAGAATATATATTCAATTTTTTAAACAGTTAGAAATAATTTTTAAAAAAATACTCAATTTAATAGCTTACAGAAAGAGCAATGCACAAAACATTATAGATATAGATTTCAATAAATAGAAAATGGAATATATAACAGATAATTCCTCAATAAACATTCTAGATTTTTTTAAAAAAAACTGATAAATTTTATGCACCACAATCTTTTTGATTTATCCAATTATAATAGCAAAAATTAAGAACTAGGACATGCTGGAGGATATATATAAAAAGTTTCAAATCAAATCAAATCAAATCAAATTAAATTAAAATATATATCATATGTATTACACAGGAGCATTTAATTTGGTACACATAAAAAAATATTTGCTCGAAAGAATATTGTGCAAACGATAATAGATTTCAAAATAAATTCTTACAATTTGTTAAAAATGGACAAACTTTGAACGACAAACCTATCATTTTATGAAATTATCATAACAGCAATTAGAAATTAAACTTTTCGATAACACGTGAGTTTTAAAATGAGATAAAGATAAATTAGACGATATATCGAACAAGAATATTTTACTTCCTGTGTATGTAATAATAAATATTCGTTAATGTATACGGAAAGAGTACTGTTTTAAAATGGTAATGAATTTCTTCTATCAGGTTTTCCTAATAAGTCGCATTCTGAATTCTGAGTGACACAATCCTTGCTCTGGGAAAATATCATTAAAGTTAAGAGCCAGCAAATACCGAAGGAAATATCAAACATGAATATAGTTACAAAAAATGTGCCAAGGAACTAGCAAAACGAAATTCATAAGCAAAACAGAAGTGAACCACCAAGAATTGAAATCACTGAAGCATTATGAGGAAAATTGGCAATATTTAAGGTGTTGAGAGATGAAGCAAGGATATTCTAAGGAAATACCAAATGAATAGAAGCGAGATGTCTTTATTATACTTCATTATTGCGGTTTGTAACAGCCATTTGCGAACGGAGAAACGATCTTGAAGATTTTCCTACCACTTCCTGCTCATAAGTTGACAGGAAATCATATTGATGATATGTATAGTGGGGTGTTTAGCATTTATTTCTTAATATACCGTGAAGTGTATGCCGAACTCGTATTTGGAATGAAAAACGGGTTTGTTAAACTTTCTGGTGTTATAAAGAAAACTTGGCGGGTTATTACATTTTTATATGTATTCCTAGAACAATTTAATGAAATGTTTGTTTAACAGATTATAATAAACAGGATATGAGTGATAAGAACCTAAAAACAGTTATAAAATTGCAAAAAAAGAAATTGGAACAGTGTGATATGAACATGAAACAGGAAGACAACCAAAAAAGAACTGTAACACCATGATAAATCATCAATATTTAAGTCTTGAAGACGAAAATTTGACTTCATAAAATTGCATGATTAATTGATCGATTTATTGTGAAGAAAAAAAAATATTTTTTTATTTTCTTCATGTTTTACTCTATGATTTTTTCATATCTTGCTCGTATTCAATGATAAATTGGTAAGAAATCTTTTCTCTTATTGTGGTAAAAATCGAGGCAATATTCGACATCTGACAATGGCAACTCTAAAACAATCGAACTTGTCACATTATTCCTTATTTGTTAAAGCGTAATTATCCAAACAACAAAGCCACGTGAATTTAATGACTAAAATTCTATCAAAAATCGTTTGCTCGTATCGTAGTTTGCACTTTCGAAGTTTAAAATTGTTTTATTTATTTCAATAGTTTCAACTTTTTTAATAGTGTTTATGTCACTTATACTGTATATGTTAACGAATAATTTTGGAGGAAATAATGTTTTTAAACATAAATCTAGTGTTACTCATTACTTTAAAATTAAAATAGAATCCTATAGAATTCTAAACAATGGTTATATCTAAATTCCGTGATTGTTCCAAGTTAATTTGTCCTTTTATTTGAATGAAGTGATCGATAACGATTATTTTGTTCATTTTAGTATCGTTTATTGACTAAAGCATTTTTATGCCTGATATTAATTGCAGTTATATTGTTTTGATTTGCGTGTACTATTATTAAGACATTTTACCCTAATTCCTTTGTTAATCTTAAGTTTATTTGTCATGTATCTTTATTGTTTAATTACTAGTCAATTAAATTTAGTAAGAGTGGCAACAAAAAAATTCCATGGCCTAATTTAATGCTTAATTTATTACCTTATTTTTAAAAGGTAATCTGTTTTAACTTCAACATTAAAAAATATTGCATATTTTTTACAATAGAATATTTGCAAATAGTAGAAATATCCATGCAGAAAATATACTAGAAAACAGATAGCTAAAATGTATAGGGTGTTTTTTTAGAGGTATAGAAATTTAAATTGCAATAAAACAACGATGTATTATTCGATTGACATGAATTTTTTTTATTCGAAAGATAATCTTGTGGCATTACATTTTAAATATGATCAAGCAAGGCATAGATTCGTCGAATGGGCCCAAAACGAGATTGCCGTTGTTCCCGATTTTCATAAGCGAATTTTGTTTAGCGATGAAGCGCACTTCTGGTTGAATGGCTACGTCAACAAACAAAACTGCCGCATTTGGAGTGAAGCTAATCCACAAGTGTATGTCGAAACACCGTTACATCCAGAAAAACTGACTGTTTGGTGCGCTTTATGGGCTGGTGGAATCATTGGTCCGTACTTCTTCAAAAACGATGAAGGCTACAACGTTACAGTCAATGGTGATCGGTATAGAGCCATGATTACTAACTTTTTCATTCCTGAATTGAACAATCATGATGTCCAGGAGCTGTGGTTCCAACAAGACGGCGCAACATCTCACACAGCGCGTGCCACAATAGATTTATTGAAAGACACGTTTGGTGACCGCCTAATTTCACGTTTTGGACCTGTGAATTGGCCTCCAAGATCTTGTGATTTAACACCGCTAGACTATTTTCTGTGGGGCTATGTTAAGTCATTGGTCTATGCGGATAAGCCACAAACGCTTGACCATTTGGAAGACAACATTCGCCGTGTTATTGCCGATATACGGCCACAAATGTTGGAAAAGGTCATCGAAAATTGGACGTCCAGATTGGACTACATCCGAGCCAGCCGTGGCAGTCATATGCCAGAAATCATATTTAAAATGTAATGCCACAAGATTATCTTTCGAATAAAAAAAAATTCATGTCAATCGAATAATACATCGTTGTTTTATTGCAATTTAAAGTTCTATACCTCTAAAAAAAACACCCTATACATACATTTCTTTAAAAATGTTTATTTGCTATATTCCTTATGTGTACTTATTTTTAAGCAACACAGGATAAACTGAATCTAAATTAAATAAACTGAATTTTCTTATTTTTATTTATCATCTAAAGCTTTAAGAATTATAGAACTAGTTTTCGAAAAACATTTATTCTATATATATATATATATATATATATAATATTAAGTTTTTTTCCTTAATTCTCTTGAATTTCTTTTAAAAATAATTATATTGCTGAAATATAGCGCATTGTAAAAAGAATTAATGGAATATTTGTGTGTTTAAATTTTAGCTGGCTATGACATATTAAGAAAGTGAAGTCTCTCTTTATATCGTAAATGGGGGGAGGGGTATGCATATATGGCACATACATTCAAAGATTTTAAAAGAAGAATTTGTTTAGAGTTTTTCATTAAACTTAATAAATGCGTAACAAAAAACAAAAATAAATTGCGTAATGATAAGGCTGAAAATGATAGCCGTAATTTAGATTTCGAGTTAACAGTGATACCATTCGTTCGCTTTCGACAGCAAAAGACACAAAATACAACTTGTGATTGGTCAATTCCTTTTTAACAAGCAAAATAGGATTCGCAACTCTCAATTAGAAGTATTGCATCATTTGCTTCGAATATGAATCAAATTTAATGATGGACATATGCTTTTAGAAAACAGATGCAATCGAAATTGAGTAATGTAATTTAAAATAAAAATAGTTTGAAATAATAACAAAAAGAAAAAGATCTATGCTATTTAGACCTTAAATTAAAATATTAAGTTTTTAAGGCATATTTGCTTATAACTCAAATGCAACTAAGCTGCTAAACAGAGATCGGAAGAATTTTTACATAATTATTAAAATTACACCACAAGCATTTGGTAACGAGTATGGCAAAATTAAGTGCTCTACGTTATGTAGCATGAAACTTCGACCAGGTAGGTACTTGTAATAATTTTACTTCAAAAATTTATCGGTTTCTTTTTTCTACTATTATGAATTTTTTTTGGGGGGAAGGGGGCTTCAGGGACAATGGGACCGGCCGTAATGGACTAAATTCATGACGATTACATGATAAAGGCAATCACGTGTTCTCCATTTAATTCAAAATTTATATAAAAGTAACTTGCACCTGATGTGTTCGGCTTAAAAATTTTAAATAAAATTTCAAAAATCATAATTGGAAAAAATGCTCAAATATTATAGAAAAAAATTTCACCAAAAAGATTTTAAAATTAAAAAAAAATATGTATATATGCATGTATTTTCTTATTTACGTGCGTTTCTCTTATTATTGAAAAATGTGTACTTTTTAGAAAAAAAAGTTTTTTCAAAAAACAAAAGTGTGTTGTGTGTGTGTGTGTTAAACGGGGAGATGCATGAACTGATTAGCGGGAAACACATGATTACATTTATCATGTGACTATGATGTCAAATGAATTTATTAGCTGATTGGCTGGAAAAACGGAATTGTAATTATGTGACTATGACGTCGCATGAATTTAGCCAATTGCTTTATTTTAAAATTTTATTCTTTCTTTAAAGTTAAAATATTGAAGTTCAGAATAATTAAAAGGATCTTTTTATAGTTAAATTTAAATTACTATTAAAACTGTAAAGATTAAAGAGGAAAATGCCGGTGATGAGAAAAAAATTTTAATGCATTAATATAATAGAATCTCTATTATTCTAATCCCATTTGATTAATAATTCATTTTAAACTACTGAAAATTTTGCAACAACCTATGCATGGTTTTCTTAACAAAAAATTTTAAATAAATGAACTCGTAATATTGATTAATTGCTACAAAACTACTACTACTGATTACTCAATCTAATTTTAATGAAATTAATACGTAGTGAAATTGAATTATGCCGCTCATTAATAATTTCTACTTTAAAGTAAAAAAGATGTGGTTTACCTTTCTAACCCTTTTGCAAATTTATTAAGTTTTGATTGATTGATACATTGGAAAACAAGATTCTAATTAATATTCTAATTACTATCTTCGCTAATCATATTTATATGCCCTTTTGAACTAACCTACTTTTTTACCATTTTGAATTTTATTAGCATAATCATACTCAAGAACGAGTGAGGGAAAAATGTTTCTTAAAAAATATTCTATTAACATTTCTTATTCCAAACCTTCAATCTGATTACAATTGACCTAGGTAAGGATGCGTAACTTGAAAAACGGAGAGAAAATGATTGCTTGATTGGAAAACAAATCGAGTTTTAATTCCTTACTTAACTTCCTGTGTTTCATCAGCATCTTAATAACTCTTACAACTTTAAGCATTCGAATCATCTTTATTTCAGATGTAAATCTGAATAAAAAAAGGTTCAAGGAAAAAAAAGTCCGACGCGTCTTTATTCAACAATAAGGAAGACCATTAATAATTGCTCTAGAAACTAAACAACTGTTAGATCGTGGACTGAATACATTTTCACTTCAATCGAGAACTTTAACGGCTATTAAGTGTATTTTACGTACGCATTCACGTTTTGAGTTAAGATAACGATGATGGTGTCGAAAACGGAAAAAAAAAGTAAGAACGTTATTTTTAAATGGAATGTTCTTCCTAATGCATGCAGGTATGTAAAAAACTGTAAAGATACGCGCCGTAAAAGATAAATATAACTCATTAGCATTAGTTTTTCGTAAATTAGTTTTGATTTGGAAACAAAAACTTTTGCAAGAGAGAAAAATTTTCAAATCCTTCACATGTCACTTGAAGATAAAAAAAATGGCTGAGTTTTTTGTTTTGAAATTCTATTTCTAAAATAAGTTTTTGTTTGGGATAGCAGGTGTTTAACAATTTACGTGGAACAACAATTCTTTGTTGTAAATGTTGTTATTCTATTTCATATTTTAACAGCCATTTTCATGTTGTTATATTTTGGGAAACATTTTTCGTAGACCTTTCACATGATTTATTCTAATTCAAATCGACTTTTTTCTCATATAAGTAAATTTAAAATTGCATACGAGATAGCAAAAAAAAGAAGCTTTACATTGAAGCAATTTTAACTTTAAAAATAGTTACAACTTATCCATGGAATTAAAGCAAATGAGTTTGGTTTGGATTCAATTAGCAGACGAATATCATCACAATGTAATAGATTTTTATTTAAGTCACGAGGCAAATTAAAACGTTTACCAAAAGCGTTTTATACTTGTTACAAATCCTAATTAAATTGATTTTTCGTTTAACTCAGTGCCTATCTGACAAAAGCAAGTCTGATTTTTTTTAAATTTCATGTCGTTTATAAAGGTTGCTTTTCTTTTATAAGCAAATTTGAATTTTCTCGCACTTTTACATGCAGTTTTCCTGTTTAAAAATCATTAAAAATATATTTTAGAAAATATAAATTGTTCACAATGTTTTCAAAATGTAAATATTTCAAAATATTGTTGAAAATGTATCATTGTCTTCTAAACCGGAATTAAATTAACGATTGTTCTAATCTATCATTAATTGTTTTCTAAAACATAAGTTCATAATTTTACGCCTTTTTTCATTTTATAAACTCATTAATTTTGATGCAAAATTCGTTTTTCCTTCATTTCTTCCAAAATTTAAAAGTGAATATAATAATTGTTGTATTTGTATATTTGTTATATCCAATGGCAACATTATTGTTGTTTCCGATTTTGTTGTATAACAATTGTAAATGTGGTAACAATTCTAATCTTATTTTAAAATACAATAAAGAATAACGTCTAAAAGGGAGAGTAACTTTCATTTCTTATTCTCAACAGTTTTACTTTTCTATTAACAACTATAAAAAAGTGTAAAGATAATTTATATATTTTAAATACTTCAAACTTCCAAAAATTTGATGAACTTAGACCACTGTATTACGAATTTTTGTGTTCGTCTTGACAACATTCTTGGAACATTTTAAAGTCTAAGGGATCTCAGGGGTGTTAAATTTCTCTAGAGGTCTGAAAATATGTACACTTTTCAAACAGGTATAATTCTTTTAAATTTAAATTAAATGATTCGAATCTTTTACACATTATTTATAAAAGAATGGGGCTTCCGAAAAGTATAAAATGTTTAAAATATAATAATAATTTTAAAAATCATAAGCATATGAAAATTCTGTAATAAATATTAAGTATTTTTTGCGTTGCGCACGCTATTTTCTAAAATAGTAGCCTCTGATGTATAAAACTTTATAGAATTATAAAGACCGTCATTCTCTTTAAGCCCTACCTAATTTCAGTATTATATATCTTTTGTATTTCAAAATATTTGTAAAATATTACAATTTTTTAAATATTTTTTAAAAATGTATTTTTTTATTTATTAAAATATGTAAGTTATTATTCTATTTATATAAAAATAGCTACAGTCTAATAAGAATACATTTAACTTTATAAATCAACTTATAGCTAGTAATTAAAACTACTATTTTAGAAAATAGCATGCGCGACATAAAACTTAAAAAATATTTCTTATAGAAAAGTTTCTTATTTTCATATGCTTATAATTTTTTAAATTATGTTTATATTTTAAACATTTTATACTTTTCTGAAGCCCTATTCCTTTAAAAATAATGTGTAAAAGATTCGATTAATTTAATTTAAATTTAAAAGAATTATACCTGTTTGAAAATTGTTTATATTTTCAGGCTTCTAGAGAAATTTAACACCCCTGAGACCCCTTAGAAAACACCAATGAAATAAGGCGATTAAAAATAAGGAAATATTGATCTTTTCGTATTGATTTTTAAAAAACAATCTAATAGGGAAACAAACTGAAAACTCTGGTGTATTTTCCATGGAATATAGAAAGCTATAGAACTAAAAATCGAGAAGAAATTCGACTTAAATTAACAGGTGTATTGATTTTTTTCTAGTGAAATCATTTATTCAGACTTCAGATAAAAGTATTTGCTCTAACCAGCCACTTTTTTTATTGTGTGTGTTCCACACACAAGTTTCACGTAAATAAAATCGGATGCACTGGAATGTAGTTTCCATTTCTGTTGCCAGAATCATTTTAAAGGTAAATTATTTCTTCAAACTGAAAATTCTATTTCACGGTAAGCCCATTAAGAAGCATTAATGGAGAAATCAATCACCATAAAAGGGTAATGGCGTCTTAGGGTAAAAGTCGTATATTTCTCTTTGATTATATGCTACACACACGAGAAAATAGTAATCAAACCCACCCAAATTCGTAAAAGAAGTCTTTCTTCGTACTATGATTTCGTGAAGGGAAAAAAAACAACTTGAAGAAAGGTATAGAATTCATTCGATTTTATCTATTTTGGAAAGAAATAATGACCATAGATTTACGTTAAATCGATAAAATGCAGTTAATTTGAAGTTTATCGACATTTTTTAATAATAGTTTGTTAGTTAAAAAAAAGATTTATATTATGTTCAGAAGGATGAGAATATGTTTGTCAAATAGTTGTCTTCAGAAGATATAAACACTTCTTAAAAATAATTTAGAACTCACCAGATTGAAGTAACAATTTTATTCCAACAAACGTGTGTCACAATTCGCACAAATTGCAGCCAAAAGTATTAAAATTAAATTTGAACAGAACAACTTAAGAAAAACGTTACAGTTGTCGCAGCATAGCAACTTTCCGTAAAAGAAATCGTTCAATCGCCAGTGAATGATCACATGCTACACACACTTTTCAACAATACTTACTATTGCAATTAAAAAAAACTCGTTACTTTTCAGTTTCGTGGTCCCAGGCGAGAAAGTCGCCAAAAATGATACAACCGACGCGAAACAGAATATTTCTGTTGGTAACCTTTAACCACCACATTTTCAAAACAAGCCGTGACCTAACTTCTTTTTCATGATACATCAAAAATGAATGAAAAACCAATGAAAACTAAAATTTATCGACATTTTTTATGTGTATATTGTGTGTTGTCGCCACTAAAGCATTATTAGCAAGATTTGCACCGGCAAAACGGAAAAGTACCAAAAATTCTTACATTTGTCATTAGTTACATTCAAGCATTTTATTAAAATTTACATTTAAACTTTTATATTATTTGAAAATAATTATTCCTAAATTGTTAATTCAAAACTTTTTAAACATTAAATTAAGTGTTCTGCAAGCTTTGTGGCAATAAATTAACATTTATGAAAGTTTCTGGTGTTGCAACAGGTATTTTTATATATATATCCCTGGAGGGGTGCCAGCTCAGGTGTCGTCCACGTCACTTGACCATGGTTCAAAACTACGTGGTCCGTCTCCAAAAGCCGTCGTGTAGCTGAACAGTGCGACGTGAATATTCAATCAATATATATATATATATATATATATATATATATATGTGTGTGTGTGTGTGTGTGTGTGTGTGTGTGTGTGTGTGTGTGTGTGTGTGTGTGTGTGTGTGTGTGTGTGTGTGTGTGTGTGTGTGTGTGTGTGTGTGTGTGTGTGTGTGTGTGTGTGTGTGTGTGTGTGTGTGTGTGTGTGTGTGTGTGTACTTTAATACCGTATTTTAAAAGTTAGTTAGGCAAATTTATTAATGTTCAAAAATGGCAAATACGATAATGATGACAAACTTTATATAACGATGGAATTTTGGAGAATGAAAAATATTATATATTTTAAAAAAATAAGAAGAAATATTTTTAATGGAAACAAGGGGGGAAATTATGTTTGAAACTTAGATATTTACGTATTATCAAAACCTATTGGCGACATTATATGAAACGACGCGTCTGGTTGCCAATTCAGCGCGTACTACACATAGGAAGTCGGAGTTGTACATTTGGAGAGTTATTAATAGAGTTGGCATTTGTTTAATAATATGTAAATACCGATACTTCTTTACATCGATTTTATTGCTAAGTTTTGAATAAAATAGAAAGAAGTTGCCTAAACTCTTTTTCACACACAAAGATTTCCTCCTTAAAAATATTCAACTAAATGTTTATTTGGTACTTACGTATTACACCGTCGATCTATTTCGTCAAAGGAAAAAACATCGCCCAATGCCGTGATATGCAGCCAGTAATAGAAACCGATCCCGTGCATGTTGAAGCACAATAATAACGATGACAGAATTTGGCGTCTTTATTGAATTGGCGACGTCTTTTGATTTGGCGAAATGAGTCGCGCAAGTACATTTTATTTAAAAAGTACATAAGTAGCGTTTATTTAAATTAAAAAGTTTTTGTTCATTCTTCTTCATTGAATAAAAAAAAAATTCCAAATTTATCATTCTTTAAATTTATAATGCTAAAAACTCTTACATAAAAACAAATTATTTAAGAGACCTTATTCTTTTTAAAATTTGAAATCAACAATGATATGTTAGAACGAAAAAACTTGAAAAATCGCTTTCAGATTTTATATTGCATTATAAATGTGTATAAAAGCATGTAAATGTGTATTATTAGTATAAAAGTGTGAATTATTTACATGAAACATAAAAAAAACAAGAATATATTTTAAATTAAATATACTAAAGAAATTTTAAAATTGGAAATGTCCATTCTATAATCCTAATTTTTATTTGAATATAACCCTAAAAGGAAGCATTGTAACACACACGATTCGTTTCCTGATAAATATATTTCAATAAATCTTTTCTCAGTTAACGCCATAAGTTTATAAAGTTCATTCAAATACATAATAAGTAAGTAACGTCATAAGTTTTTCCAAATATGAAACTTTGTCACATGAATCAAATTTTAAAAAAAGAATATATTATTGATTGATAACACGCAGTTCTATAATTTCCATTTGTTATTTTAGAAAGGTTCTTTTTTATGTTAGTAGCTCTGAATAACCATGTTCGAAAATCTCTTCAGCTTCCGAAAATTCTTCCAACTCGCTAAAAAAAAAGTAGTAATTTACCAGTGTTATGAGTATTACATTCGAATCTTAAATATTCAGTTTACGCATTAACATAAAATGCACGAATCACAAATTTGAAAGACAGACAATATTTTCATGAAACGTGATAAAATTATTTAATTACGCTGAAAGCACGTGATTCAAACGAAAGAAAAATAAATAAAAAACTTCAAAAAATATATATATAACTTGTCTGTACTTATGTAAAACTAAAAATATATATATATTATCGGCGACAATAATTAAATGGACAATTTGAATAAGTTGTTCGTTCATTCATTTGGGCGGTAAAAAGAAAAAAGAATAAAAGATCAAAAAAGCAATATTCCGTTTGTAAGCTATTAATTCTACGGATATTAAGCTAACTGTAACCTCATCAGAAAATGTTACCACTCATTAACTCAAAGACATGAATCGAATTAACACATATCCATTTAACAGAAGATTGGATGATCATTAAAATTAAAAAGAAAAAAAAGACAATCAGTGAATTACTCTCGCGGCATTCTGGCTTGTGTTACCAAGAATCCTGTGCAAAGTTCGCAACGATATCGTTGCCACATCTTGTGTGACAAAAGAAACCGAAGAATAATTGAATGAGTTTTTTTTCTTTTATTTAGTTGGCGGGTAAGTTACTAATTGTTCAATGCTTATTAAAAGTCTTTGTTAACAGAGCAATGCCCTTTCGAAGCAATTGCTTGTAACGATGTTCGTTTGAAGAACAATTTATTATATTAGGTAAAGAAGAGAGATATAAAAAAGATCGTTTGGTGTTATGAATTTCTTTTAAAAAACAATGCGTATTTTTTTCATGAGGAGATCGTATAAATATAAAAATAATTAAAAAAAACTTTAATTAGATATATGTGCTAAAATTAATATTAATATTTTTTTTAAAAAATGCAATTTAAACATTCACTATTTAAATTCTCAATATATACGTGTGTTTAACCAATAAAATATACGAGTAATATACCAATTTTGGAACAGAATTATTAAGCGATAATTAATTTTCACTTTTTTTGACGATAATCAGGTTCGATTTAAAAGAAAGAAAAAAAGAAATTTGAAAGAAAGAAAATCTGAGATAAATTATTTGTGTGTTAAAAATTATCTATCTATATATATATTCTTGTATTTTCTTCAATCCAATAATTTTTCCAAGATTACATTATCATTAATAATGGTTCTAATCTTTAAAATTGTATCAAAAAACATTGGATGTTAAAATTGTGAAAGAAAAGAGTTCATAGACTAAATACTTATTTAATAATATTCAAATAAACAAAACATCAAAATATTTGTTCTGCCTATTTTAATAAATAATTTACAATAAAGTAATTTATAGAAGAGTTGATAGCATACTAGTCTCAAATGTATTTAAAATGCTCATTGAAAAGTAATAAAACATAGTATAGCTATAAAACAATTATAAAGGCATGTGAAATAATTTCCTTAAAATAAAATCGCTTCTTATCTACGTTAATCTCTTAACAGTAATTATCACATAAAACTAATGAACAAAATGAACAATTACCCTCTAATTCAATGTGAAAGTATACGGATTTGTTACTTTGAAAATTTAATCCTATTGATGAACAGAAATCTTAACGTTTGTTCTACACATGTGAGAGTTCAGAAGATTAAACTGTATAACCTTTAACTTTAAATTCGTAAGCAAATACAATTCACTCCAGTGCTTATATAACAGTGCTTCAGCTCTGTTATCTTAACCTGTATTTGGTATCCCATATCTTTCAAAATGGACTTAAGTCGACTTACTAAGCCGTTGTTCTAAGTAGAAAATAGCATTGGTAAATAAAGATTTTCAAAGTGCGACCGTTGAATACATAGAATAACAACTGATGAACAATTTACAATTTAGGTTACACAGAATAAATGAGTATAATACGAATAGTATCAAGCATTCTCGCTTTCATATTGGTCCACATACAATTCGAATTTTATATCAACCAATCAGATAAAAGATTAAGAGTAGATAAACATGATTTTGACGTTTAAGGAATAGAGAAAGTACTACACGGCAAAAATAATATAATCACTGTGTATTAAAAGATTACAATGACAAGCTTGTATTGCATACTGCGCTTATAAAAACAGTACAATAATTCCAGCTGATATTCAGTCAGTACATGTTACATAGAACTAAAATTATTTTTAACTTGCAGCGTAGTATAAATAAAACATCCCTTATAATTATTCATAAATTTCTAAAATTTAATTTATATGAAAATTTTTGGTATTTGACTGTAAATTTAAAATTTGAATATATATCATCTTACAGAGAGAGTAATTCTGTTCGTGCAAATAATTTCTCCTTTAAAACAAATATGACAATATATTTTTTGTTATAATTTCTAATACACACATCGAGATCTTCCAAATTCATTTTAAAAGAAGAGTTTTGAGTTTTAAGAGTTTGTTAAAAAACGATTGATTAAGTATTACACATTTAATAACTAATGATTTATAACTTGTGCTGCTTAATTTTGAATTAAGTAGAAACAAAAAATAGAGGATAACACATTTTATATTATTAATATGTCTTATGCTTGTAGGTATTTAATTTTTTAAAAAAAATAGAATTATGAATGTGTAGTAATTTTGCATAATTATCTTACCTATTTAACAATATTTACATTCAACCATAAAGTTTTTTCAAATAAGTTTCCCATCTTTGCAGCCGCTCTAAATAAAAACCTTTAACGATACTCTTATGGTTTGTTAATATGCTATTTTAGTTGCGTTGTTATATGCGATTCAATCTTACAACAAAGGTTAAATCGAAGCATATTTAAAGAATTTATTTATTAAAATATTTGTAGATGTGTGTGTGTGAGCATATGTTGTTCGTATGCGCATTTTAAATTATTTTACAAAGTTGAAATTTACTTGTTATTCAATTACTTGCTACGAGTTTAAAAAAAATGTTTGTTCTTTTAACAGACCAATTATGTCATCTTTCTCACTTTTTTAAAGCACTTTTTCTTCCATTTCAATTGTTCATTAAAATCATACTATCATTTCATTTATTTATATTGATCGATGCTATATTTCGATGTATTTAATTCCCTTTGATGTAACATTTTATAAACTACTTTTAACATTTTTAATCGTTGGAATTCTTTTAAAAACTAAATAACAAAGTCATTTAATCATTGAGAAAGAAAATAGAGATTTTGTGTAGTTTTAAGTAAGTTCTCTAAAAGAGAATATAATTTGCAAACGTTTGTGATATCGATAGCCATCTTTTAAAATTAATCCTGGTGCTGTTTTAAAAACAATATAATAATTTTTTTTAAAGTTTTGATAACAACATAAATCGAAATCTCTTTTAATATACGCTTAATGCATTATAAAATGCACTTTTTTTAAAAAAAAAATGATGAATATTTTTAAAGTATTTTTGTTTAGAGAAATCTGGCAACACATAGGATCCGGGATTTAACGAATGCATTTGAACAACTTTGTTTTCTTTTTAAAAATAGGCCATTTCTTAAAACTTCAAATGCTACAAATAGTTCTTAAATGTTTACATACGCAAATAACAGTGCCTTTTAATTTAAGGCATTGTTCTCATCTTGACCGGAACGGGTGATGAAATAAAACTGATATACAATCACAGCTTTCGTGCTTGTAAAAAAAAGAAAAAGATTTTGAGAATACGGCTAATTCCCAATTAAACTCGAACAAAGAACAATGCTGAAAGAATACCGAATATAAAAAGATCTTCAGTTCTCTTCAACGAAGGCAAATTATCGTCTGAAGAAAATATTAATCCGATCCATGCGTGTCAACAAATGAAATGGAAGATTTTTCTCAATGAGTTTTTTCCTCATAATTTGCGAATGTGTGCCTCATCGAAGGGTTTCAAATAAGAACTTAGTGTTAAACATAGCATGTTATTCTCAATTGTTCTTTTAACAAGGATTTAGTTAAAGTCTTTATATGGAATATTATTGTTTTTGTTCAAATTGATTAATCATTTAGATAAAAGATTGTCTTTATTTATCTTTTCTTTTTCATATTCTATGAAATATAGAATTGGTTAGTTGGAATTGCAATATAATTTGTAGAAAAAGTCTATGTAATATGTTACAGAAGACAAACTTTCGATGCATATGTTTATCCGTGTATTTAGGAATCTTTTTACGGTAAAATATCGTCTAAAAATAGTTAATGTTTTGTTAATAGTTAGAATATGCATAAAAAAACTTCTTTTTTTTTACTTTTAACCAAAAACACAAAGAATAATTAAATCAAATAATTGTGTAATGTCTTATTATATAAAAGCAGATAGAAATTTACCTTTTACTTTTAGTCGATAAATTTTGGGGGGAAAGAACTATAAATATATCAAAATAGCTGATAAATATGTGCGTATTCTGTTTTTAATTAGATTAATAAATGTATATGTACTAATAAGAAATTTCCCATAAAAAGGATTTTTTTAAATCAAATATATATATATATATTTGAGCAGGAAGACAACCAATGGCAACCAGGAAGACCATTTCTAACAGTCACTAACAATATCCTTTATATTAATTTAAATATCCATTTAAAAAAGAGCGGCAATACAATTATACCCCGATAGTATTTTTGCTTATGTTTGACAAGAATTTTTTGCTTAAAGAATGTGAAAAAATGTTCGTTTAAAAGTATTGAAAAGATACAATTTAGGATTTTATAAGCAAGAATAAAGTTTTCTGAAGGATATCGCAAATCTTTGAAAAAATGCTTGTGATCCAAAAAAAAAAAAAAACTTACATCAAATTTTTAAAAGTGGGAGCTCTTTTTATATGTTTGGCGGGAAATATTCCGAAACTTTAGAATCAAGTGTACGCAATAATGCAATAGTACATTTATTACTTTTTCCAAACAGTATTCTAATTTTTCTTTAAGACGGATATAAGGAAATTTTTACTTGAGTTTCAGATAAAATATCTTAATATTCGAAAATATGATAGAAAATTCAATCACGAACAGTTCTTCACAAATCGGTTTTTTTTAAATTATTTTATTTCTTTCACAAATAATAATTTGAAAAACTAATTTTTAACAGTATCTGGGGTTCCCAAATCTACTTTAAATAAAACAGAATTTAATCACAAAAAACTAAGAAATAATAATTGGTGAAAACGTACATTTGTAGTCGAAAACTGTTCATAAAATTAAAAATAGTATTTGTAACAGTTATTGATGGATTAAAAAAATGTTTTAAACTACCTAAAAAATTAATATCATGGAAGAATTTTTTGAAAAAAATAAAGAGATTGTGTGTGTGCAAAATAATAAATATTATAGCCAAAAAGTATAGGTTTAGTAAAAAAATAAGTATTATGTACATTCGGAACATCCAAAAACTAAATAACACTCTGCTTACCTGTTTTGTTGACTGGAGCTGGTAAAATCCAGAAGCATAATTCGCAGCAGATAAAAATTTGCAGGCAAGCACCAAACTCTCTCTGAATCCTTCTACAGAAACTATAATGCTGACAATTCAATTCAGCATTCCGAGATGGCCAGAGAGCTTTTTTTTTAAAGAACGGGATAAAAATAAACTTCAACTATAGCACACGGTGGACTAAATTGAGATGCCGGACAGCGTCCAGTTGAAATGAAAAAAAGCAGGTAGAGAAGAAGGGACAACGAACCCGGTCCGTTCACAAACCTAGAAGAAACTGAAACTGACGATCAGGCAAGGTTGGCAGGTGAAGAATCAAGGTCGTGACGTCACATCCAAGGAACAAGCGTGCTTTTGTTGTTGAGCCGGCACGCAAGGCTAGAGCAGACGCCATGTTTTGCCACTTCAAGGGCGTAGGACCTACACCTTGATATGACAAATATTTCATATGCGGTCAAAAGATGATGCGATGTTTGGTGATATAAATAACAAATGTTATGTATTAAAAGGATGATTGATTAAAAGCAGTATCCTGTTTTACTAGATGAACCCACTTATAACACATGACTTCCTAAAAACGAATTAAATTTTTTATTTTACAAATGCCACGCACTACAATAGCACCTATGCCATCAGTGTGCGTGCTCTCCAATATTTTTCGGCAATTGAATTAAACCAATTTGTGCAGACCAAATGTTCAGCGGTCATAGGCTGACCAGAGTCAAACAGAGTACAGTCCGATGATACCAATTCTGTAGAGAGGAGATTTCAGACAGTACTGCCCTGTCAAACTTCTAAAATGAGCTACAGCAGCTTTTCTAGGAGCTCCAGGAACCCAGAACGGGTTCCCGTTCAAGATTACCCATTTCTTGTACCTCGACATCTCCGCAACTTCCATTTTAAAATTATACTTAAATGCCATATTAGAAAAAAGCGCGAATTTAATTATGGGATCATATGAATGAAAGTATTTCACAGGAAGCGACTGCTTAAATTTTGTCTGGAAAACTTTAAAGGAATTTTTTCGAATTTTGTGATGGTTATGAAAACGATTTCTTATAAGAAGTCCTCTATAAATCATGAGCTTTTCCGCTTAACCCTTTACCTACCGACGGTACTTTTAAGTCCCACTCACTTTAAAATTACTTAGAATAACCATTTTTACGAATACTCTGACGATACTCCGCAGGAATATTCTTTTAAATCCACTCTTCTAAGATATATGGCAGTACGGGCTCTATGATGAGTATTTTAGTGGGGAAGGCGAATAGTTTTGTAGAAGAAATAGCGTTTTCAGATGACGGCGTTTTCAGCGGATTGCGAAGATTGCCATTTTTGTTCCGAAAAAATAGTTAATGTCAAAAGGTAAGTGTCTTTATTTTTTATGTGTTAAGGAAGACCTTAGAAAACGATTTGAATATTTATTTTAAATGAACAGTGTATGTAACTAATTTTGCAGTTGATTATTTTTAAATAATTAATTAGCTCTAACGGATTAAATTTCCCAAAGTTGAGTATTTTTTTATGTATATCCCTTAATTTTCAATGTAGTGATTAAAAATATGTATATTGCATGAAAAAAACTGCAGTGAATCATAATGCGGTAGATAAAGGGTTAAATATAATTTTCATATCGTACTGGGCTTTTTATTCGTATGAACGACATTAACCTTCTAAAAGAAATCTTTTTTTTGCTAGACCACGCAACAAAAAAAATAAGAAGACCTAGACATTGTTAGATAGATGCAATAGATGAATATTGTTTGGTCCTTAAAACTAAAAATTAAAGGATTTTAGCTGCCAGTAGAGGTGGTTGGAAACATCTGGTTCAGAAGACCTGGGTTGTCACGCTATGGATGATGATGATGTATATTTTTCATAAACAGTACCAGATCTTTGCTGATAACCAAAAGTATGACTCCAATACGATAGTAATTAGCAATCTATTCCTATTATCGAGGGAACAATGTATCTCTTTAGGTTGTAAAATTAAAATATTTTATTTTCAATTTATATCAATCTGAACAATAAAATAAGGCTTAGTAGTCGAAGGATTAAAATTCTATGAATCTACCATTTACATTAGCATAGAATGACAGAAGCTGCACACAATAAATCTTAGCTGACAAATTTGTGGTAGTTGATGAGTAATTGGTTTTGTTTTTAATAGATGAGGTATCAATGAGCCCTGAACAATGAGCCTTGTTATTCTGAGCTGCAGTTTTAGTGAATAAGACGACATCTGAGCTGCCGAATTTTATTGAAAAAGTTTAGAGTATCGTTGTTGTTCACGGATATATTTGAACTTACTATTCATGTTCGCAGACATTTTTTAACCGAGTCAAGCTGGAATTCTCGATCAGAAGTAACTTCTATCCCAGTTTTGCGTGTTTCAACTCGTGATGAGGTGGACCACCATATTTTTAACCTTTCAAGAACTTAAAGGCACAGTTACACATTCAATATACAACGGCACTGTAATATTTCTGGATACAAATTTTCAGTCTTTAATCTTTCAACCAGGTTATCTATGGATATGTGGTGCCGGTACTTAAAAGAAATGAATAATCAATTTAAATATCATCCACGTTATTTGATTGCCATACAGTGTGACAAAGTCCTTTACCCGTAGTTGACTTTGTTATTTCAGAACATAATTAAACCTAAATTAATTATTTAAGATGAATTGTATTTAAGAATAAACTAAATAAATGTTACATTTAATTAGACACTTTGAGAGAATGTTTATTTTGATTTAATCTTGTATGTAACTGAGTTTCTACTCTGGGGTAACTAATGAATAGAGCATCATGAAGTGTATATACAGTGGGCCAATAAAATTTTGCAATTTCCAATAAAATTTTGTGTTTTCGACTAGCAAAAGTTAATATATCGGAATTGTAAATTTTTTGTAACATCTGCAACTTGTTCTTACTGGAATGACATAATCATTTTTTAAGAATAGTATAACTATTATTTTTAAAAATGAATAATCAAAAAGCTTATCAATAATAATGAATAATAAAAATTACGCCACAAAAGTCTTCGTACACTTAGCAAAAATCTCAACATAGCTTCAAATATTGTACTTCTTTCTTAATTTGGTATACTTAGTAAAATATCTTTTAGTTTCCACAACAATTTTTAAATATCTTGGTATAGATTTAATCAGTTTTTTGTTATTTCTGTAACGATTTTCCACCATGCTTCTGTGCTTATTGTTTTTACTTCACATTATGTGTTTATATGACATGTTTTCTTTTTTATAAATCAAACTCTCATCAAATATGTTCTACTGGGCTAAATAAAGTGATTGAGAGATATTTTCAGATTTTGGGGACAGTTATAGAGGCACCAGCGACGTAAATTGAGAGCAGTGCGCTTGCCGTCATTCTCCTGTTAAAAAATGAAGTCGTCTCCAATATAAAATTTTGGGCGGATAATTTAAAATTTCTCTTTAAAATATTGAAATAGACCCCATGCTTCATAATACCATCAAAAAATAACAAATTACCTAATCCTGAAGCCGATTCATACCCCCTCGCAAGAACACCTCCACCTCCATGTTTCATCATGGAGATGGAGGAGTTCTTCCACATAAATTCATGGGATAAAATTCCTCATTTTATCATTTACAAACTATTATGCAGCCATCAGTACCAAAAATGTTGAATTTTTTGTCATCCCAATCAATTTGCTGTCAATTTTGAATTTTCTGAAACTTAATCCCAAGAATCTAGTTGGATTAATGAACCATGGAGGGGGAAGTGTTCCTGCGTAGGGGTGTAAATCGGCTTCAGGGTTAGGTAATTTGATATGTTTTCATGGTATTATGAATCATGAGCTCTATTTAATTATTTTAAAGAGAAATTTTAAATTATCCGCCCGAAATTTGGATATTGGAGACTACTTAATTTTTTAACAGGGTAATGACGCCAAGTGCACTGCTCTCATAGTATGCCACTGGTGTCTCTATAACTGTCCCCAAATTACGAAAACACCTCTTCAATCACTTTATTTAGCCCATTAAAACATATTTGGTGAGAAATTAATTTTAAAAAAAAAAGAAAACACGACATATAAACACATAATGGGAAGTAAAAACAATAATCGTAGGAGAAAGGTCGAAAATCGATACAGAAATTACAAAAAACTGATTAAATCTATACCAAGACGTTTAAAAGTTGTTGTGGAAACTAAAAGATATTTTACTAAGTACCACATTAAGAAAGAAATACAATATTTGAAGCTATATCGAGATTTTTGTTAAGTGTACGAAGACATTTGTGGCGTAATTTTTAAGTATTTTTTTTTATTATTAATTTTTAAAAATAATAGTTATTCTATTTTTAAAAAATTAATAACGTCATTGCGTTAAGAATAAGTTGCAAATATCATAAAAAAATTAGAATTCCGATATATTACTTTTTACTTGTCGAAAACACTAAATTTTATTGGAAACTGCAAGTGTACGAACACTTTTGTGGCCCACTGTATATGCATACATAGAAAACGTTACAATGGTGACGAAGCCGTCGAAACATATATACCGCAGAAAATAAGTAGCACAAAAATAAAATCGCACAAAGCATGCTCTGCTGTATTTCTACTAAGTGATAATCTGAGGAGTTTGGAGGAAGAGGTCACAAGAAGATTTCAAGATTTTAAGAAAATTGAGTCTAAATAAAAATTACTCTGTTAATATTGATGCAGCACCTGTAGAGCCATAGCTTGAACTTGTTGACTTGAAGTCAGACTACAGTGTGACGAGAATTTTAATGCTAGGATATTAACTTTTACAAATCATTGTCAGCTGAAACTTTTCCATGTATGAAGAGATATGATAGGAAATTGTTCTTTATACTTTACTCAACATACATTTGTATAAGCACAGTTTTTCTTGATGAAGATTTAACAAGAGTAAATATATATACAAGTTGACAAATATAAGCTTGCAGGCAGTGACGAAAATTTCAACAATCTCGCTCCTGATTTGAAAAAAAAAATGTAGAAAAGTAATATAGGGTGCACGCACATTTGTCTTATTAAACATATTCTTAAATTAAATGTGCTTGCAGTTATAGATGATACGAAACTGACCCAAAAAATAAATTGAATAAAAGTGCCACTCTTTTTAGTAAACTTAATATTTATTATTTTTTAAAATGAATGCGAACATTTTTAAAAAGGTACGGCCCTCCAGTCAGTAGATCACACAGGAATTTTTCAAGGGGGTCCGGGGTCGAAAGTTCACCATTCTTGTATCATGATCCTTTTGATTTTGTCGATTTTCGGGAACAAAAAACAGTAAAAAACCAATTATTGAATAAATAATTAGCATTAATTAATAAAATTAATCAATAATAACAAATACTTAATTAAATTTTACGTACTATATACTTAGAATTATAATCAATCGGGAAAAAATCAAGGGCTTGGGGGGGTCCGGACCCCCAGGACCCCTGCCCCCAGTATCTTCTGCTCCCAAAATGTAGCCTGCGAACTAAAACAAGTTGTCCATCTCTGGTTTAAAACGTATAATTTTTTAATCTTGATCAAGAAATGTTCTGGTTTAATTATTACAAATTGTATGGAATATTTTCCATGGTAAAAATTTTAATATGATAGCATATAAGCACCTAAACTTTTTATATATAAATATTTAGAATAGTTTCTATGAAAAAGAACTTTAAAAATGTCAAACGATACTCATGAGATGATGTGCCACTATCTGAATTTGAAAGCATTCTGAAAAAATTGAAATTCTCTCGTATTATTCACTCATTGAAAGTCGTATTGTTCACAAGATCAGATGAAATTGGTAGTAATAAGGAAGATAATTTTTACTATTCGGTTCCCACATTATTAGAGATTATCCGATGGGTAAAAAATTTTCCTAAATTCGAAGATAATGATGGTAAAAAAAAATAAATATCGTCTGATAATTTTTTGATGATATACAGTGAAAATTGCTTAACACGAGACTTCGTGTTAAAGAATACCGAAAAAAAGAAACATATTCAACAAAATTATGTTTGTTAGAGTACATTTTATTTACATAAATATATCTATATGCATGTATTTAATAAAAATCAATGAAACAAAAACATTCCCATGAACTTAATGATGGTTAATACAAAACTTTCAAGTTGTTTGAAAACAAAACATTTACTGTGTTTTTGGAACATGAGCTGGTATGTTTCTTTGCATTGTCTTTTTCAGCGTCAAATTGTCAGCAAATTGTTCGATGTCACTCATTTTGTTGTTCATTTCACAAATGGAATGCGCATACTTTTCATGATGTTCCTCATTTGAGATGACTCGTGAGCAAGAGCTGCATTATTCGTTTCATTTCCTTCATCGGAATCTGCATCAATGATATTTTTAGTGCTTTGAACAAACTTCAAAATATCTTTGTCTACTATAATTGGGGCTGCACGTACATTATCATCATCTACTGCAACGAATTCTTCCAGTGATACCGTAGATGAGTTCAATAATGTAGAAATTTTCTCTAACTTCGTCTGATGTTTCCCGTATTTTGTTCATTCCCAGAAGGAAAATCTTTTCATGTTAAGCGATTTTCGTTTCGTGTTAAGTGAAAAAAATGCATGAAAATGCATAGTAGTTTGTCAGGACCGTTGTATTATGTCGTGTTAACCGATATTTCGTCTTAAGCATTTTCGCGTTAAAACCTATTTTACTGTATATAGTAAGTTAAATTTATTTCGGGAAAAATGTAGCTATTCATATATATTTAGTTTTTATATATTTTTAAGCAAGTGTACTGATATTAAATTGTTTATTTTAGAGCATTATTCATTTATATGCTCTTATTTATTTATTTATTTTTAAATACTCTTATAAGGTATCTCTGACTGCGTTAAGAAATGTGACTTCGCAAAAGCGTATAAATCAATATTTTTTTTATCCTTAATATAACTTGAATTCTAACATACACACACATGTAAAATAAATATTATTACAACAAATATTTAAATGAAATTTTTTTTACAAAAAATGGAGAAAAAGTAGTATTTCTAAAACATACATATATATATATATATATATATATATACTCCTTTAATGAAAAATGCTTCTATAATAATAATATTTTGCTTGTTTACAGCTAGGACTTTCCTACATGGCCTTGACTAGGATTTTTTGAAATACATAACTTAGAAGTGGATTTATTCATGTTTTATAACAGATCATAGAGAAATTTTTATAAAAGTACCGATTTTTATTTCAATTCATACTATGAAAATGCGAAGTCTTAGCAGAGTTAATATTATTATTATTGAAGCAATACAGATATTATTATTATTGTAGAAGCCTTTTCCATGAAAATATGGCATTCAAAAAATTGCATTTAAATAAATTTTTGTTGTAGTAATATCCTGGAAACTATTTTTGTATGTATATTCTAGTTCAAGTGACACTAAATTATTTATTTACATGCTTTTGGAATAACATGGCTTCCAACGTTATCAATAACCTTAAAGTTATCTTTTGTTGCAATTCTGAGCCATGATGAGATGATGCATTTTGAATTAGTATGCTATTAAACAGCACATAATCATATCTCAAAATATCAACAATATTAATATAATACCTTTGAAGCTCAATTTGATTAATTGCAAAGTTTATCCCACTATTCTTCGAGACGGAATTTTCTGGAATCAGCCTCGAAAATGGAATATTAGGGCAATGAGACATCTGATAAATTTCATCAGGCTCTGTTATTCTTGAAACTGGTCCAGAGAAATTTTATATTATTACCTAGAGTGTTATTCATCAATAATTTCATTTACTTTTTAATTTATTTACGTCTCAACAATCTGTAGCTACATTAGCTTTTTCTTATTTGTTTCACATTTTGCTGGACATTTTCTCTATTAAGTTCTATAAAAAATTATTTATTATTTTACTGTGATATCCTGTGATGCATTTCTTTCTAATTAAGCTTCGACTAATTATCAACATCTTAAAATAGCTCCAAAATATTTGAAATTCATAAAGAAATCAGTTCGACAGTATTATGCACTGTGATTTACTGTATATCTGTAACAAAAATTAATTTGACTTTTTACTATCAAAAAACTCAATACCTAAATTTCATTCCCCTTGTGGTCGTACTTAACATAAAAATTACTTCTTATTTTATTTTCCCTTTCATTCATGTACCAGAAAACCAGAGCCATTTTTAACCTCACCGGCTCCCTTGGCACTTTAAATTGTTACTCCCCTCCCCCCACACAATTTACAGGGTACCTCCCCCTCCTTCAGTTTTTAACTCGGCAGTTTTGGTTCGGGAGGGATTTTCCCTTTACTCAAACTCTTTTATTTGTTTTTGCTCTTATGAGAGTTTCCATTATCCACCACCTATGGACCCATCGTGTCCTGGACTGGCAACCGGCAGCCGTAAGGAAAAGGAAGTCTTGACTTATCGTTTTACTATATTTTACTTTTAAACATCCTTATTCTTTGTTGAGTCACTATCATTGTACAACGAAGGTTTTCTCTGAGTTTTGATCATTGCAAAATCGTTTATAACACATCATTGTAATTTCATTTTGAATACATAGCAACATCAAACGTTTAAGCATTTCTTTTTCCATAGTAGATCTCATTTCAGTCTTTACTCTCTCAAGGGCAGAAATAATTCTTTCATGATGCGTTAGGTGGTGGTACGTTCGCTTAATTTCAATTTTTTTCTCTTTTTTCGTCTTCCAATTTTTTGCGCCCCCATATCTTTTGCGCCCTAAGCATGTGCTTAGCGTGCTTAAGCAGAAAAGTGGGCCTGCAGAGAACATCTTTTCAGCATAGGTAGATTTTGAAATTCCGAAGAAAAAAAAACGTTTCATTTTTACTATACATATGTACCACTAATTAAAATTACATTTTAAGGTATCCGACTACGTTCGGAACCGTGATTTTGCAAAAGCGTATAAATGGATAATATTTATGATATTTAGTGTCACTTAGATTAGAAAACATATACAAAATTGTTTTAAGAATAGTATTACAATAAAAAATTATTTAAGTAAAAGTTTTGACAAAAAATTAACATAGAATGATCCATTTTCAAAACATTCTCCTTTTATGAAAAATGCTTCTATTATAATATTTTGCCTGTATATAGCTCAGGCCTCTGTTCAGAGGCTCAAATAGAATGTTTGAGATATTTAATTTAGAAGTGGATTTATCCATATTTTACTACAACGGAGGGGAGAAATTTTAAGAAAAAAACGCCGATAAATTTTTCAATTAGTGGTAACTTTGAAAATAATGTGAATTTTTCAAAAAACTCCTAGTTTAGACTCTCTGGAGAAGTCTTTACTTTATATAAGCAAAATATTATTATTATAGAAGCATTTTTTAATAAAGGAGAACGTTTTGAAAGAAGGTTATTCTAAGTTAATTTTTTGCCAAAATAGTGAATTTAAATAATTTTTTTATCATAATGTCCTTGAAACAATTTTATACATGCATTCTAATCTAAGTGACACTAAATATCATGAAAATTATCCATTTATGCGCTTTTTTAAAATCACGGTTCCGAACTAGGGTTTCTTTCCCGGGAACCCGGGAAATCATAAGATTTGTGTACTTTTTCTATTCCCGGGAATTATGTTTCGTTCCCGGTATCCAAATCGATGGTTTGATGAAAAGATGGTTTGTTTGGATACCAAAACGAACTGGAATAGTTTGTTCACAATGCCTGAAGGATTTTTAGAAATAAAGTCAGCAATTTTAAAACTATTAATTGACATTAGAGAAGAACAAATGACGGTCAATGTAGAGTTTGAAAAAAATGACTACAATTATAGCTGGCTTAAATCCAGTAAAAATTGGCTTAGAAAAACTATGCAGCCGAAATGCAACTTTGCTAACTGCAGAAGGTGTATTTTCTTTCGTTTTTGGAGATTTGAACGAACAAAATTCAGAATTTGTGAAAAATATGAAATATTTTTTAATCCAAATAATTAATGAAAAATGCAACGTTAATTTAATAGGATTAATGCAAGACCTGAATTTTGAGAGAAAATACTTAGCAGCTGCAGTTACTGTCGATATTTTGCGATTGCCTCGTAAAAATTTTTTAGTGAGACATTCCCAAACGATAGGGACAAGGCTTTTCTGCGAAGAAGAGTAATGAATATCCAACTCTTCGCATTTAGAAGAAGAGAGCATGGGGATTTTGAAAGAAAAACATCTGACGTTGGACGAAAAATTAGAGAAACCAATTTACTCTAAAATAAAAGTTTTATATTCTTCAGCCAAAAAAAGTACTAGTACAATCATGAAACAAGAGATGCAGTTGTTCGATTCGACTGAAAATTCATCACCAAACATTATAAAACTAAGTGAGGCTTTAAAAAAAATTTCTCCAACGTCAGTTGAAGCTGAGAGAGCATTTTTTCTGCTGCCAGATTGTTCGTCACAAAGCTTAGAACTAGGTTGAGTGATAAAAGTATACATTGCTTATGCTTTCTGAAATCCTATTTCAAAAATGAATAATAAATTTGTTATATATTTTTGTATTTTTTAGCTCATTATATAAATCAGATTTAATTTTGGAATTTATATGTATCCTTATTTTGTAAAATTATTATTGATTTTATTTAAAAATAACTTGCTTTTAATTTTTTTGAAATTTTGATGTATTCCCGGGAATCCCGGGAACGACAATCACATTCCCGGAATTTCCCGGGTATTCCCTGGAATGGAAAAACCCGGGAAATCAGAAACCCTATTCCGAACGTAGTTGGATACCTTAATAAGTGTATTGATAAGTGCATTTTTTACGTTGCATTAAAAAAAAACTTCTTAAATAGTTCAAGGAGATTTTCCAAGAAACTTAACTTTGCTTACACTCTGAAGAGATCTCCTTTCATAAAAAGAAGCTACAATTCCGTTCACGTTCCTTTCGCGTCGTTTGACCGTAGCTCGTAATCGACAATAATCCTTAGAATAATTCTAACACTGCATCAACATATATTTAGTAATAATACGTTTTCTTCCAAATTACTCGCATGCAACAGTTTATTCAATCATTCTAAACTTCTTCCAAGCCATTTTAAACATTTTATTTCCTCCTCTTTAGGCGACAGAGCATGGACTAATTGACGGTTATCTTTTGCGATTTAGGTGCGTCACAAAATAGAGAGAAGAAAAGAGTGTTAAAAATGAAATGGTAATTCGGAGACGCTTCGTTCCGGATGATCTGCAGCTTTTCTGAAAATAAGCTACTTATAAGCCGTCGGAGAATTTTGGAGGAGTGTACAGACTAAAGGGCACTGTGAACTGGAACTTTAAGAGACACTACAAATGATATTTAAACTAGTACAATAAAGCTAATTTTAAAGTAACTATTTTTCTAAAAATTGGTACCATGTACAAGTGGTACCATGTCATATCTCTTTCCGTATAAAAAAAGTTTTTAGCTATGTTGTAATAAATTTATTACGCCAGGCCCCCTTTTCCGCTTAGACAAGCTAGGCACATGCTTAGGGTGCAAAAGATTTGTGGGTGGGGGGCCAAAAAAGAGAAAAATTTTAAATTGCAGCGAACGTATCACCGCCTAACGAATCATGAAAAAAAGAAGCATTTCTACCCTAAAGATAGTAAAGACTGAAATGAGATCAACTGAGAAAAAAGAAATGCTTAACAGTTTGATGTTGCTATGTACTTAAAATGATATTACAAAGGACATTGATTACAATGGTGTCATTAACGATTTTGCAATGATCAAAACTCGGAGAAAACCTTTGTTGTACAATTACAACAAAGTTACAGTGATTCAACAAAGAATTAGGATGTCTGAAAGTAAAATATAGAATAAGGATAATTGAAGAAAAAGAGGAAAATAAACAAGTTAAAAATATTTCATACAATAACTTGTACTCTACACTGGTGAGCAAAAATTAAGGACGAGACGGTTTTTTCAATAAAACTTTGTACAAAAGCTTTCCAAATCAACACATTTAATACCGTAAGATCCCCAAAACGTAAGGACATGTGTAATATGTAAGCAACACTTACTAAAAGAGAAATCAGAGGGATAAAAAGAAGCTTTATTGAAAAAGTAGCATGGAGCGCAATGCGACTGAAGGCCGAAACATCCCTGTGCTGGGTGTTCAGCAAGAAACATCCTGTCTTTAGTAGGGGATATGACCTCCCCTGACTGCTAGGCAGGTTTCACAGCGTCTGCCCATGCTGAGAATGAGGGTGTCAATGAGTTGTTGAGGCATTGCTGCCCATTCGTCTTGCAGCGCCAATCGAAGCTCCCGAATCGTTACTGGTGGTAAGGTACGAGCTGCCAAGCGTCTGCCTAGAAACTCCCATACATGCTCGATGGGATTGAGATCCGGAGATCGTGCCGGCCAATCCATACGTTGAATATCCTCACTCTCTAAGAGCGGTTCGGCAGCTACTGTGTGATGACATGGTGCATTGTCGTCCATGAAAAGGAACTGCAGACCCATAGCGCCTCTAAAAAGACGCACATATGGAAGAAGAATCTCGTTACAATAACGGGACCCGTTGACTGAACCTGCGTCGAAGATGTGAAGGTCTGTACGACTACCAAGCATGATGCCTCCCCAAACGAGAACACCGCGACCTCCATACCTGTCCCTTTCAATGATGTTCGAGGGATGATTGCGGCTTTCCCGCTCTCTCCAGATGAGTATGCGATGAGAATCGCTACTCAAACTGAATCTGCTCTCATCTGTAAAGAGTACTCGTCCCCATTCATTGTCTCTCCAATTCCGGTGTTCCCGGCACCACAGAGAACGCCTTCTCCGATGGGCAGGCGTTAAAGGTACACACCGTACAGGGCGTCGTGCAAACAGACCACCACCGTGCAGTCTTCTGGACACGGTAAAACGCGATATCGGTCGTCCAGTCGCCTGTGTCGTGTGTCTAGCGATTTCTCCCGCTGTCTGCCGCCTGTTTCTTCTGGCCTGTAAGACAATGTACCGGTCATCTGCGGGTGTGGTTCCTCGTGGACGACCACTACTGAACCCCCGGATAGCTGTTCCTGTAGTTTGAAATTGTCTCCAAAGTCGTGAAACGATGCTGTGAGCAATTCCGAACTCTGCAGCCACACTTGTCACACTGCGGCCTTCCTCCAACTTCCCAATGATTCGACCTCGGGTAAAAGCATCCAGATGTCGTCTAACATCTTATTCGCCATTTCTCGCTGAGGCAGCAACTCGGTGTGATTTTAACTGCTATACGGCGTGCAATCTCTTTGTCAGAAATACTGATCTTACACCGACAACATGCTTATACTACTCAGACACTCCCCCATTACGTCTACCTGCATATCTGCGCATGTGCTACCGTACATCACCTTACTTAATCTCCTGATTGGTCTTTCTGTCCGCTCTGCCTCTTCGTTCAGCTGATATGCTAATTTTTCGACTTTGTCCTTAATTTTTGCACACCAGTGTATGTTGTAATTGAAAACGATTTTATTAATTTACTGAGCTAATTTACAAATGGGAGCGTGATGCCGTAAGGTAAGAAATGAAGAAGAGTGGCACAAACATACCACTACCCTTTCCTTACGGCTGCCGGTTGCCAGTCCAGGACAAGGAGGGTCCATAGGAGGTGGATAATGGAAAGACTCTCCAAGGAGCAAAAGCAAATAAAAGAGTTTGAATAAAGGGAAAATACCTCACGAACCAAAACTGGCAAGCTTCAAACTGAAAGATGAGAAAGTGGTCTGAAAATTGGGAGGGGACGAGGGGGTACAACAATTTAAAGTACATAGGGTGTCGGTAAGGTTAAAAATGGCTCTGTATTACATACTATCGCAACAATGTCAACGTTCAAGATAACTCGCCAAGTCGAGAACCCCGATTTCGCAAGCGTCGTACGCGCTGAATTGGCAACCATAAGCTTCGTGTTATATAATGTTGCCAATACGGTTGCGATAGTACAGTATTGCAAGCTCTCGCAGAAAGGTATCGCAACGATTGCCTGGGATGGAATCATTGCGGGAGAAGAAAGGCGCTGTCACATACGAAAACTTATTAACAACCAACGGAACAAAATATTCAACTTTCCAGGAAGCTGCAGGTTTATCAAAATCTGAGGACTAGATCAAGGAAGTGTTGGACGATGCAGCTTCAGTGATGAATTTACTCGAAGGGAAGCGCCAAGAACGAATTTTGCGAGTAAACAAGTAATATTAAAAAAAAATGCTGACCAATTTCTACTTTGGTCAACAACAAAAAAATTTATTTTACTTACTTTTTATTAAATAGTTACAATTAAGATAAATATGTATATATATATATATATATATATATATATATATATATATATATATATATATATGACAGAATCACAATATTAAGTGACAAAATAGAAAGCGATTTTCCATTTTCTTTTCTATATAGGGGGTTGGACTATTTTTTGTTTGTTTTTGTTACTATTTATTCATTCATTAAATTTAATTATTCTAATAAAATGGTATAGTAAAAAACAAAACACATTCTCAGAAATTAGGCCAACCTAGGCGGGATTCGAACGCGCGATCTTTGGATTAGAAGTCCAACGCGCTATCCATTACGCTACAGGGACACGACGAACGAGTTTCCTTTCTATGTATGCTGTTAGGCTATTATTTTTGTTTGTTACCATTTATTCATTTTTTAATCTAATTAATTAATATCTGGAAAAAAGGCCGTATTAACATCAAGTGTCATCCACCACAAGTTTAAAAAAATGCATTTGAACTTGAATCGATGAATAGAAAGTATTTTATTAACGGTTGAAAATTTGAACAAGATATATATAAATATATATATATATATATATATATATGTATATATATATATATATATATATATATATATATATATATATATATATATATATAGGGGGAAAGAGATAACTAATAGTAGTCATTGAAAAAAGAACAAATAAATAGAACTTCATAATACATGTAAACTACAGTTTTAAACTTGAGCGATGAGCTTGAGCAGTTGTATAATTTATACAATAGGGGTTGGTTCACTGTAAGACGGACCCCTTTCCGTATTAATAATAATAATAAAAAAGTATTTTTATTCATACAATTAAGAATAAATTAATCCATAAGCAAATATAGAGCTATGATTATTTTTTTCAAAGAATTGTTAAAAAAAGGACTTAATCCATAGTATTAACTTCGAAAAATAATACAGTATTTATTTGTGTTTTAATGTCCCTGCATTATTTTAAGTAATATGACTCCAGTATTATTTTAGTAATGTGATGAATGTAAATATTTTACTTATATATATATATTCATAAAATACGAAAGATTCACACAATTTTGATTCGGCCTCTTTTCTTGATTTTTTATAAAAATATATTAACTATGAGATAGTTCTATATGTATGATTTTACTAAAATTAAAAAAAAAATTCACTATCAAACTTCGTGGTTTTGGTTTCAAAACTGGAAAAATTATAAGGATACTTTATGGAATAGATACCTCACTCCACTCTGTTCCACAAACTTAAGAGACAGTTTTAACAACTTTAAAGAAAGACTGTTGTGACATCTCAAGCGTCTTTTCTTTAACAAGTCCTTTGGGTTCTTTGGGCCAGCAATAATGGCAACTCTTTTCCAACCAAATCCAAGAAATGAAATGTAAACAGAAGATGCAAATGAACGGACTTAGAGTAAGCGGGATGGCAATGTAAAGGAATGTTAGACAATTCAGGTTGGTTTGTGGCAGTTGATGGTTATTACAGTTCGTGTTTCAAGTTTGAATAAGTTCTGCGTGACGTGGATACATATATTAGTACTCGATTAGAAGGAACCCGCAAAGTGTTGCATCCCATTGCATATAAAGACAAGATTGATCGTTACTACAAGCTGTAATAAGGTAGGATTGATTATTTAATATTAGAATCGAGGATTAGGCGGTTCGCTTATTGAGATTGGTGTGAATTGGATTAGGTCTATATATATATATATATATATATATATATATATATATATATTGTGTGTGTGTGTTGCGTATTTCGTCATCGTAGATTCTCTCGTATTAATTATTATAATTGAAATTGTTAAAGTTTTAAGTTGAATATCTTAATAAAGTCATATTAAGATAATGTTTGATCCTAGTTCTTTCGCTAATCGTACACCTTTAGCTCACGCTGATACAGAGTGTTTTTTTTCCAGGTATAGAAGTTTAAGTTGGCATTACTTTCCAAGATGGCGACCGATTTAACAGCTGTCAAGTGATTTATGCTCAGTTTGGTTTGGCAATTCATCATGAATAGACTCACGCCTGAACAACGCTTTCAAATTGTGCAATTTTATTTCGAAAATAATGGTCGATTTTCATAAGCGAATTTTGTTTAGCGATGAAGCGCACTTATGGTTGAATGGCTACGTCAACAAACAAAACTGCCGCATTTGGAGTGAAGCTAATCCACAAGTGTATGTCGAAACACCATTACATCCAGAAAAACTGACTGTTTGGTGCGCTTTATGGGCTGGTGGAATCATTGGTCCGTACTTCTTCAAAAACGATGAAGGCCACAACGTTACAGTCAATGGTGATCTCGGTATAGAGCCATGATTACTAACTTTTTCATTCCTGAATTGAACAATCATGATGTCCAGGAGCTGTGGTTCCAACAAGACGGCGCAACATGTCACACAGCTCGTGCCACAATCGATTTATTGAAAGACACGTTTGGTGACCGCCTAATTTCACGTTTTGGACCTGTGAATTGGCCTCCAAGATCTTGTAATTTAACACCACTAGACTATTTTCTGTGTGGCTATATAAAGTCATTGGTCTATGCGGATAAGCCACAAACGCTTGACCATTTGGAAGACAACATTCGCCGTGTTATTGCCGATATACGGCCACAAATGTTGTAAAAAGTCATCGAAAATTGGACGTCCAGATTGGACTACATCCGAGCCAGCCGTGGCAGTAATATGCCAGAAATCATATTTAAAAGGTAATGCCACAAGATTATCTTTCGAATAAAAAAAAATTCATGTCAATCGAATAATACATCGTTGTTTTATTGCAATTTAAAGTTCTATACCTCTCAAAAAAACACCCTTTACTTCGAGAGATGTACTTCCAAGGGGAGGTACATCACACTGTCTCATAATATTTGTTACATTGTAGCATGCGAGTATTACAGATACTTTGACCAATATACATATGTTGTAGGGCAGTTCTCCGCAACCTTTTTATCTTTGCAGACCGGTCAATGTTTGATAATTTTACCGCGGCCCAACTGAGGGTGGGACACGTTGATTAGTTTATATTTTAGATTGTTTTGATTTAACAATTTTAATTTAGTTTCATTTAAATATGCCTTCAGAATAAAATATAGTTGCACCAAAAATGAATAAAAGTGATTTAACATTGAATATAAAGTGATTTCCGCGGAAAGTTGCGTAAATCCGAGAGAAATGCACCACTTTAAATAAAATGGCAATTGTTCAGTATTCTTTAGGCGGCCCGGCACCATTTGATCCATAGACCTGTACCGGTCCCCGGACTAGGGGCTGCGGATCACTGTTGTAGGGCTTTCAACCTGGTTAAAACCGAACTTGGGTAACCGGTTTTTTGTTAAAATTCATCTAACCACATATATAAAATCCAGATTTTCTCAAAAACCGCAAGTAATTTATGCATTTTTCAAATGATAAATAATTTTATTTTTTCTGATGTTATTCTTGAAGTGATTGTAATTTAATTCAATTCAATTACAAAAAAAAAAGTATGCAGTGTATGAATGAACGAGTTATGTTTATATAGTAAACGGAAAATTTCAAAGCAAAGTAAGTGGAATTTAACTGTCAATAAATTTAAAACAAAAATAGAAAAAAAGCGATATTATTCCAAACAATATAAAATTAGCGTGAGAGAATTCTTTCGATGGGCAATAACTTGTGTACCAAATTACGTTGTTGTTGTTGTGTCCTTCCCGAAGGAAGACCCTTCAGGGGGCTCATTTTCTTTAGGTGAGTGCGGGTGTCACAATCCCGAAGTACCCTAGTGATCTTTTCCTTTTCCCAAGGTAAACACGGGTTTCATGAACCCGGGGTACCCTAGTGATCCTTCTCTATTTTCGACCTCTTCTTGTCATCTCATCTCTCCTTTTCTTCTTTCCCGTCCAGACCACCAATAAAAAATGTCTTAATAATTTTATAATTTTAATACGTAAGAAGTGTTTTGGTGCAGCTTAGCCAAAATTGGCTCTTGCGCCATAAAATCCTACATTCACTCACCCGAAGGAAGAAAGGAAAGTCATCAGAGCCTGAGACAGGTTGGACTTCTACACGATAGTTGGCGACACCACCTACTTCCACCACCACAATTTTGGCATAAGCTAGAGGGGAGGTAAATATTCTCCACCACCCATGGTTTCTTCTGCGGCCGCCCACAAGGCTTTAGGACCCACTGATTTAACGAGCACGTCCTCCGTGTGTACTCGGAGGGTATTTGCTGGCAGGGCATCGAACCCAGGCCTCCCGGTCTGGAGTCCGATGCTCTGACCTCCAGGCTACCCACGGCCATACCAAATACCAAAGTACGTTCGTCTATAAAATATGACCTCTCTGTTGGACTCATTAAATTTCTTAAAAATTATTTTATTATAAATAAGATTTATAAGTTAGGCTTACATTACTTTTCTCTTCTTTTCACATTATGCATTAGTGCAGGGACGTCTTAAAGTATGGGTCAACTGGGCCCCAGCCCAGGGGCTCTGCCACAAAGGGGACCACGTCTCTTTCTCGACTCAGCCTTAAGATAATGATTCGAATAATTTTAACGGTGAAATGTTTTTTCTGGTTTCATTCTCCGAAAAACTGGGAATTTCGAACGATATGTCAACTGTCAACATGCTATGACCGTCGTCTTATATATAGGTCTAGGCCTACTACCATACACCATCATTACTCCTTCAGTAAAAAGGTAGCAATCCGTTGAGCCGGTTGGTGCGGTTTTAAGTCATGCACATGTACCATAAAATCCGGCGTATAACGCGCACTTTAAACACAAAAAAATAAGATCGAAGTTTACGGGTGCGCTTCATACGCCGGGTATAAAAATGAGAGATTTAAAAACAAGAAGTAAGATGAACATAAAAAAAATTAAGAATTCTACATATATATATATAGATCGGAATACTATTTTTTTTAACAAATGATATTTCTATTGAACTCAAAGAGTTGTAGTCCTATAAGTATATTATTTTTTCCAAATCTTGGGATAATATCTTTAAAAAATGTCTTCATTATACAATAGCAATGCCCACGCACATTTCAAGTTTCTTCGTAAAAAGTGGGAGCGCTTTATACGGCGAGTATACCTAAAAACCAAAAAATGCAGCTTGAAAGTATGGGCACGCGTTATACGCCAGATTTTACGGTATTTGTTTCGGATTATTGTTTGTACGTGTATTTAACAACGTATGTTATGTACTGTCTATTTTTAAGGGTCATATGTGGGGTTCATATTTGTGTAGGGAACTTTTGCGTAGAGGTCCAGATCCTCAAGAAGTCTTAAGACGTCCATGCTTGAGTGTTTATTTTCACCGCTCAATAAAACACGAGAGCTATTGAAGACAACTTCGTAATTTTAAACCATGGTCAAGTGACGAGGGCGACACCTGAGCTGTGGCAACCCCTCTCCAAACCATCACACACTCGACTGGAAACACTAAGAGCCACGACTTGCATCAGCTCTCTCACGCGTGGAACTTTAGTGGTACTAAGGCTCAAACTCATGACACGTCTTCCTCGAACTCGTGATCATGAAGACTAGGCTAACGTGACCATTTCACAGTATGAAATACTAATAATATAGATATGTAATATATCGTTTTATTTTATCTAATACTTAGTTCTAATAGTAAAATTGTATGTTGTATATTTTTATTTTCATGGCTTATAGCTCCCCTCCTTATAAGTTTCATATATATATATATATATATATATATATATATATATATATACAGTACAGTCCCGATAATCCGAACAATATCGGACCGACCCCTGTTCGGATTACGTGATTGTTCGGATTAGCCGGAGTAACAGCGAAATCACAATTTGAACCGGGAGTACGGGTCTATTGTGTCTATGTATTCTGTAATGTGAGCGTACGCGCCCGCTTTTTTGCCGCGTGGACTGTACTCCCACTCCTCGACGCGTGTGTCCTCCCTCCACCACTCCTAACTTAGTGTGTCAGTGTGACTGCGTGTGCCCGTACTGTTGGCCGTCAGTCGTCCCGTGCTTGTTCTATACTCATCCTTTTTGTCTCTGTGTTAATAACAGTGTTACAGTGTGATATTCTACAGTGAAAACAGTTTGTTGTGTGTGTTTTGGACATTTATCTGTGATACAGTGTTCCTAAACAGATTGTTATGGCGAGTAAGAATAAACACTCAACACTTACTCTTAAAGACAAACTAGAGGTTCTAAAGCGTTTAGATAAAGGTGAAGGTGCGACAAAATTGGCTACAGAGTTTAATGTTGGCAAAGCTACAATTTGTGATTGGAGAAAAACTTGTACCATAACTTTATGTACAGTGCGTGAATATTAAATAAAGAACTGTTTTGAATTAAGGTTTACACTGTTTTATATTGAAATATTCACCGATTTTCGTCCTTAAAATTATAAAAAATTTTCCGCGGAGCCGTTCGGATTAACCGGATGTTCGGATTAGCCGTGTTCGGATTAGAGGGACTGTACTGTATATATATATACACTGGTGTGCAAAAATTAAGGACGAGACGGTTTTTTCAATATAACTTTGTACAAAAGCTTTCCAAATCAACACATTTAATACCGTAAGATCCCCAATACGTAAGGACATGTGTAATGTAAGCAACACTTACTAAAAGAGAAATCAGAGGGATAAAAAGAAGCTTTATTGAAAAAGTAGCATGGAGCGCAATGCGACTGAAGGCCGAAACATCCCTGTGATGGGTGTCCAGCAAGAAACATCCGGTCTTTAGTAGGGGATATGATCTCCCCTGACTGCTAGGCAGGTTTCACAGCGTCTGCCCATGCTGAGAATGAGGGTGTCAATGAGTTGTTGAGGCATTGCTACCATTCGTATTGCAGCGCCAATCGAAGCTCCCGAATCGTTACTGGTGGTAAGGTACGAGCTGCCAAGCGTCTGCCTAGAAATTCCCATACATGCTCGATGGGATTGAGATCCGGAGATCGTGCCTGCCAATCCATACGTTGAATATCCTCACTCTCTAAGAGCGGTTCGGCAGCTACTGTGCGATGACATGGTGCAGTGTCGTCAATGAAAAGGAACTGCAGACCCATAGCGCCTCTAAAAAGACGCACATATGGAAGAAGAATCTCGTTACAATAACGGGACCCGTTGACTGAACCTGCGTCGAAGATGTGAAGGTCTGTACGACTACCAAGCATGATGCCTCCCCAAACGAGAACACCGCGACCTCCATACCTGTCCCTTTCAATGATGTTCGAGGGATGATTGCGGCTTTCCCGCTCTCTCCAGATGAGTATGCGATGAGAATCGCTACTCAAACTGAATCTGCTCTCATCTGTAAAGAGTACTCGTCCCCATTCATTGTCTCTCCAATTCCGGTGTTCCCGGCACCACATAGAACGCCTTCTCCGATGGGCAGGCGTTAAAGGTATACACCGTACAGGGCGTCGTGCAAACAGACCACCACCGTGCAGTCTTCTGGCCACGGTAAAACGCGATATCGGTCGTCCAGTCGCCTGTGTCGTGTGTCTAGCGATTTCTCCCGCTGTCTGCCGCCTGTTTCTTCTGGCCTGTAAGACAATGTACCGGTCATCTGCGGGTGTGGTTCCTCGTGGACGACCACTACAGAACCCCCGGATAGCTGTTTCTGTAGTTTGAAATTGTCTCCAAAGTCGTGAAACGATGCTGTGAGCAATTCCGAACTCTGCAGCCACACTTGTCACACTGCGGCCTTCCTCCAACTTCCCAATGATTCGAACTCGGGTAAAAGCATCCAGATGCCGTCTAACAGATTGATTATTCGCCATTTCTCGCTGAGGCAGCAACTCGGTGTGGTTTTAAATGCTATACGGCGTGCAATCTCTTTGCCAGAAATACTGATCTTACACCGACAACATGCTTTATACTACTCAGACACTCCCCCATTACGTCTACCTGCATATCTGCGCATGTGCTACCGAACATCACCTTACTTAATCTCCTGATTGGTCTTTCTGTCCGCTCTGCCTCTTCGTTCAGCTGATGTGCTAATTTTTCGACTTCGTCCTTAATTTTTGCACACCAGTGTATATATTGTATATTTAATAGTAAGAGTCTATTTATTTTTGTATATTGGAAACACCTTAAGCAGTCTATTTTTTGACACGCTTTTATAAATTTCACTTGTATGTCACGGAATCTTTTATCTCGATTTTTATCCGCTTTAAAAGGTTAGATTAATTCGAAATTTTGCACACTTGTCAAGGACCGATGACAATACAATAATTTCATAATTTGGTTTCCTTGTCCTGATTAGGTTCGTCAAAAATAAGGATTTTAAGGATTTCAATATTTGGTAACTAATTCATTATATCTTTTCCAGATTTGGCGACTAATTGCATAAACCATTTTCAGATTTGGCGACTAATTTCATATGCCATTTCCAAATCTGGCGACTAAAAGATTAAGGTGCAACGCTAAAACCGCAAATGGGTTTGTGGTTAATACAAATAAAAGAAAAAAGTGTTCTTTATGGGAAAAAGGGTAGGGTAAGTGAGTAGCCTTTCTGAAAATAGAAATTATATACATAAAAAAAGACTCGTGCATGTGAATAATAATAATTTATGTTCTAACTGCTAAATATTTTTTATTTTTCTAAAGCAATACGTTTAGAAATAATGATACAAATTAACATTATAGCAATACGCTTAAAAAGTGATAAATTTATGTTCTAACTGCTAAATACTTTTTTTTATTTTGATAAAGCAATATGTTTAGAAGCCATGATATGAATTAACATTATAGAAATACGTTTAAAAGGGGATAATATGATTGGCATTTAATATTTCTTCTTCACACACTTTTATTAGTTAGACCTGTATCTATAGAGATGGAATCTTTGAAATATAACGATACGGGACTCACATCCGAGGCCCCGTAAACGGAGAGAATAATTACCCTTCAGTCACATTAATTAATATCCATTGAAGAGCAAGACTAATTCCAACAATCACATAATTCCGGCTCAAAATATCAAACTCAAGGATAAATTCAACAAAGAATAAATGATAGTTTTAAAAACAAAAAATTAGGCTTTTATTGTAGATTGAACTAAAAAAAACAAATTATAGTTTAAAAAAACTAAAGAACACGCTTTTATAGTGAATCGAACTAAAAAGTATAAAAAAAAATTCTTAATATAAGAATAAAATGATTAACGAGAAAATTAATGTTATTGTGGTAAAAGCGGGGTGTGCTTTGTACTACATTCCTACACTATAACTCAGCACTTCGGAATAGAACTAGTAAGAAATTATAAAATTAATATAGAGCACCTCACGCTTTTTTATCCCAATGACATTAATTTTTTTTTTACTTTTTAGTTCAATTCACAATAAAGCATGTTTTTTTAGTTTTTTTTTAAACTATAATTCAAAAAGGCACATTTTTTATTGCATATAACTAAGCATAGTACTTAACAGAATGCGAAGATTGAAGAGTTTTATTTTAATTTTTAACTTCAAAGTTTTCACACTATTTTTTATTTTATAATTGTGGAACACAAAACCCCCTAAATGTTTGCTTTCTGAAAGTACACTATGCACATGCTATGAAGAATGTTTCATATATCTTAAAAGATTTTTTCCCATGCTTACAAAATAATTTCATTTTCGTACCTCTTTTTTCAAACGGTTGGGGATTTTGCGTATTTGTGCGTATGCATGCACACACAATTTGAAGTATAGTGCAATACAAAGTTTTACACTGCAACGTCAGAAATAATATCGTCATTTTTGGATTATCTTTCCTTTTCCATTTAATCTCAAGCAACAAACTGTACATTGCCTTGCCAATTCCGGTTCTTTATCGAATGTTTTCATGAATCTAAATTCCTGCCTTCAATGAAACGTTCCCGCCTTCACCACAAAAAACAATCCCGGATGAGAAGTATTTCAGTACCATAGACAAACTGCATCTCTAAAAAAACACACAAGCACTAACATAATCTCACTACAAGGATTAAAAATATATGCATATATCGAAGAAAGAAGGAAAAGTAAGCGCACGACTGCTGGTAACTGGTTTTTCGATTTTCAAAAACCGGTTTTTGATATTTTATAATTTTATTGTAATATTGCGAATCCTAGAATGTGTTGGCTGTTTTAAACACGCTTTTATAAATTTCACTTGTATGCCATGGAATCTTTGAACTAGATTTTTACCCACTTTAAAAGGTCAGATTAATTCGAAATTTTGCACACTTGTCAAGGACTAATGACAATACAATAATTCAATAATTTTGTTCCGTTGTCTTGATCAGGATCATCAGGATTAACGATTTCCCATTTCTATATTTGGCGATTAATTCCAGAGTCCATTTCCAGATTTGTCGACTAAAAGATTAAGCTACAACCCTAAAGAGAAAACACTCGTGGTTATTCTAAATATAACAAACAAAAAAAGTGTTCTTTATGTGAAATTTTTTACTTTTTAGTTTGATTGATTATAAAAACTTGTTTTTTAGTTTTTTAAGCGATAATTTATTAATAATTTAGATTAGCTTTTACTTCTATCTATTGAAACCGACACACACGCAGTACTTCTTGTAGATATCTATCATACATCTATACCAGGGGTGTCCAATCCAAATGTCCATGCGGGCCACTTCGGAGAAACATTATTATCTCGCGCGCATTGGAGATTATTCACTCCACATTTATTGGAGTGAAAATTTAAAACAGAATGAACTATTATTATTGTTTTCATTATTTTTCACGTATACAGACATGGAAAATATAATAATGCGATGATCAAATAATATTTAAAATATTACAGTGTTTGTGTTGCCTTTTTCTTGAAAATTACGGTGCTCCTTTCGTTACTCATTGTTGAAATTTGATTGTACTGTCATTCACAAACGATTAAGTATACATTACCCTTTATCTTAACCGTCCTGAATATTTTTTTTTGAAACTTTAAAGAACATCTCTGGTTGCCTCTTGCTTTTTGGGCACTCCAACCAGAAAAGGAGGAGGAGAAACGAAAGTCGCACACACAGAGAATCAATGTACCATCCATAATAAAGGATATGCATAAAGCCATTCGGAATTTATTAAAAAAGTAATTTATAAAAGTAAAATCAAATGTAACTGTTTGATAAAATACAAATCTATTTTAATGCAAAGGACATTTCTATTATCAAAAAGGATTTATTTTAAAACAAGAACAGGTAACAGGCAAATCCATTAAAAATATTATATGTATATGTCGCAGAGGGAAACGATGAAATTAGGGCTTTCGTCAAATCCCTAAAGGAGATCATCAATTCACGCAAGATGTTGAAATAACGTCTGTTTGATGTCTTCTTCCTGTTGTAAGTAAGTGAATTAGTTAAATCTCCGAACTGTTTTAGTGAAATGATGAAATGAAAAAAATATCCCATTTTTTTGATGCTAGGGGACTGATATTTGGGGGATTGCAATAACTTTTGTAATGGTTAGGATCTGCTGGGACGCATTCCCCCAAATAACGCATTCCCCCAGACGCAAATAACGTCTCTTCAATGTCATTTCCATGATGATAGTAATTTGATTTTATTACACCCTGAACTGTTTCAGTGAAATGATGAAATGAGCTAGTCAGGATTTGCTTTAGCAAAATGCTGTCCGGGGAGGGGGAAGACATCTGGGAGGTCGAGTCCTTGTACTTCCTAACCATACAGGTCAAAAATCCTCGGAGCTATCGGGAATTTAAAAATTTTAAAATTGTTTAAAAACGTGAAATCAGGGGAAGGAATGGGGCTGTTTGGATAAAATTACATGTTTGAAGAGCTCATAGGGAGAACAATTGAATCCAGCTGGTGCGGTCGACCAAGATACATAGGATTCGAGTTATTAATGGGGAAGCCCTGTAGGCGGGGGAGCACCGGAGGGGGCCAATTCCACGTAAAGCTCGCGCATACACGAAAATATGGCGGACCTCCAAAAATCAAGTCCCAAGCTCAATTCCTTGGGGGGTGAAAATTTTTAGGACCCCTTAGAATTAACATGAGAGCATAATATTTTAGTGCTTAAGCCCTCCCCATGCCTACACAATAGGAGTCAAATATATGACTGGATGGGTCTCGGCGAGTGGAACAGCCACATCAAATCTCAAGTCCGAGACTCAAATAGGAGCCCAGATATTGTGGATTTAAATAAATTTTAAAAGTTTAAACCAATTAAAAACTATGTAAGGAATAGCCCTATGAGCATGAAATTATAACAACTGGAAGAGCAGTTAGAGAGGAATCGAATGAGCCAGGTCCGAACGGACTGTGAGGCTCGAGTGTCGAGATATTGGCCAAAAAGCTGTAGAGGGGGTGGGAATGCGTCCCAGCAGATCCTAACCATTACAAAAAAGTTATTGCGATCCCCCAAATATCAGTCCCCTAGCATAAAAAAGTGGGATATTTTTTTCATTTCATCATTTCACCAAAACAGTTCGGAGATTTAACTAATTCACTTACTTACAACAGGAAGAAGACATCAAAGAGACGTCATTTTAACATCTTGCGTGAATTGATCATCTACTTTAGGGATTTGACGAAAGCCCTAATTTCATCGTTTCCCTGCGAAATATATATATTTATAATATTTCTCCTTAAATAAATTTCAAAATGAAAAAACTTTAAAAACCTGATATTTGAAATTTTTTAAAAAAGAGTCGGCGGGCCACAGGCGGCCCGCGTGTTGGACACCCCTGATCTATACGATGCTTTATATAAAAGAATAGGCATTATGTCGTATGCGATTGACTTGTAGACCGCCGTGACGTTTTGGGGTGACCGCCTTTAATAAAATATGAAGAGCGTATACTAAAAGAAACATATTTACAGAATGCCAAATCCAGCTAGACACAATGTGACTATGTTTTCTTCAGCAAATGATTCAATAAATGTGTAGATGACACATGTATCTTCATTTGGAAGTGTACGATGACGCTCAACACGTTCACTGCCGCTGCAGGGGAAAAAATCTGTCACTGTGATCCCAACCGTAGAAATGAATTTTTCCCAACACTCCGACTGAAGGGGAGAATTAATATTGATGAACAGGCCTTCCCGTGATAGCACGGAATTGGCTATTGAGACATCATCCCACACCCCACGCTTCCACAGGACTGGGTTCTCGTGTTGATGTAATATCCAGCGATGGAGTGGGACTCAGCAGTGAACAAATATAAGTACATTGGTTTCAGGTTCATCGATTCACGTATGTTCTCAACTCACTGCATTTAATGCGTCCACGATCTAGCAGTTGCTCATAATTGTTCAAGCATTCAACTTGACAACTTTTTTGTTACTTGTGTTTTTGTAGTAAAAATAGTAATCTGTCATATTTTAAAATGGGGGTATAATATCGAAAGTGAGTATTAAGAAAAGAAAACTTACAATTTCCATACAGAATGACCACACTTAGGCCATTGGGTAGACCACAAGACCTTAAAAACACTAGAAGTAAGCCCGTAGCCTGGAAAAATCAGCACACCCATACTTTATACGGAATTTTTTTTCCAGTTGATAATAAGTAGGAGGTATATGGGACATATTAATAAAAAATATTGTAGGACAGTAAAAGAACTAGTACAAAATTTTTAATAGTATAAAAAAGTAACCTAACTAATAATTAAATTCGTACTTCTAATCGAAGGTCAGTTCTAATTGAAGGAACAACTCAAATTTAAATTTTTTTAAAAAAAACATGTTATGTGTGTGTTTATGTTTTGACAGATTTCTTCGAAAGATTTCTAAAACCTGAAATAAGTTTGACATCAAAAGAATGACATCAAGATCGAGAGAAAAAAGGACTGATAACATTTTTGACAGCAAAGTTTCTGAAATAACCTAGATTTCTTTATAATTCCTTCACACAAGACACAAACTCACAAAATTCTATGCAGAATTAACAGGAATGAAAAGAAATTTACAAGTCTTATTTCACGTGACGTTGGTGAATAATTTTTTTTTCCCATTACTCCTTAAAAGGGGACATTCACATATTAAATATTCTTAAATAATAGTTTTCATGGATTTATTTCATCTTTCGACATAAAACTGAAATGTGACTTTTAAACTTCACTCCCTTACCCCTGTAGGTTGCTGCATTAAACAGCTCTTTTTATTCGGTATAATGCTGGCCCTTGAATTTTTTTTTAATGGGCTGCACTTTGGCTCACAAGCATGGCAATTCCTCCAAGTGTAAGAGTCATTTTAGTGGTGGCATCTAGCTACCAAATTTTGACGCTTGAATTATTATTTAATTCAAGCTCTCATCGGATGCTAAATGTTACCGAGATTTAATCTTTCCGAGAATATTAGAGACAAATTGATGCTCAAGGGATTCTTTTACATGCCATATAATCATATGACAGACGTGCTTACGATTTTCGCATCAAGAAAATCTATCAACTCCAGCCGGTATCGAACCTGTAATCTTGGGTTTAAAAGGCGGGCACGCTACCTCTAAGCCACCAAACCGAACCATTCAAGTCAGTGAATTAGTGAACATTAACGTCGCACTGTTTAGCTACACGAGGGCTTTTAGTGACGATCCACGTAATTTTGAACCATGGTCAAGTGACGAGGACGACACCTGAGCTGGCATCCCCCTCTCCTATCTACCACACCACACCAACGGGAGGACGATTGAGCTCTCGACAGATTTGGCGTGCATCGCTCCCCTACACTGCGGGACTTTAAGGCTGTCTTCGGTAAAAGTACGAGAGCTTTAACTAAACGCGAAGCACATTTTCAGACAGAAAAAACAACCCAATTTCCATAGAAATTTGCAATATTATGACTCGTACCTCTGTTAACAATGTAGTGTTTTTAAAAATTTCAAAATATTACGCGAATACTTTCTTTTCTGTTTTAATACGTTAAGGCAAAGCCCATTTAGCATTACGGTATGGGATAAAAATGCGAAACGCATTTTATACCAGAAAAAATGAATCGACTCGGTTAAAAATCGGAAGTATGATTAAAAATGCTGCTCTCTGAAGAATAGTGAAGCCAAAATATCTCATATTAATTTTTATTTCTTTTATATCTGAAAAAAATTTCTAAATTCGGATCCTATTCTTTAACATTAACCGAAAACAGCCTTAATAGTATTGGGCTCGAACTGGTGACAAGCCAGCCACGATCCGATACCTTGACCACTCGGCTACCGCGGCCCCGACACATTCAAAATACAATAGCTTGTTAATAAGTTCATTCAACATCCTGAATACTTGAGACAGGCTGCTCTGGAAGTGATTGACAGTATTCCTGAAGCAGCTATTCTAATTTATACAGACGGGAGCAAGAATCAGGAACACACTGGAAGTAGAACATTTATCAAATTTGGAAATGTGGAAATATTGCTTAAACGCGCGCAGGAATACCGATCACTGTTCCATTTTCAGCTCTGAATTGATTGCCTTTGACATGGCTTTAGACCAGGGGTGTCAAAATCGCGGCCCGTGGGTCGTATGTGGCCTGCAACGAACATTTTTGTGGCCCTGTCAATATTGATACACAATAATATATAATAAAATAACAGACCTACGAAGAATTTTTGCTAAATCCTTTTTTTACTGTACTCTCTTTTTTCTTTTTGCTGTTATTAAATAAAATGCGCATATTTATTTTGAATATACCACAATTACACTCATGTCCATAAATTAAGGATAATTCAAAATCACACAGAAATTGAACTCTAAAATAAAATTTCACCTGTAGAATTATCACACACATCTTGAAGAAGAATATGCAAATTACAGGAAACCATCAGATGGCGCGGATAGTACGTCACAATGACGAGAGTGTAAGAGAGGGGTATATAAGGAATGGTGGCAAAGAAGTAAAATTGTTCACAAGCGCTTCAAAAGCCTTTCAGTGCAATAACCGCGTAGTTATGACACAAAGGAAGCATATGGTTGAATTATTGGACGACTGGAATGTGGAAGTATCCGAGGAACTTGGAATCGCCCAGAGTGTAAATCTCCAAGCTTTGGCAACGATTCCAAGATGATGGTAATGTGAGCAGATATTACAGCACAGGTCGCCCCCGAATTACAACGCCGAATGAGGACCGGTATTTGGCAGTTACTGCTAAAAGAAACAGACGGAGCACATCATCAGACCTGTCTCGTCAGCTCTTTTCAGCTACCGGTACGATAGTTTCAAGGCAGACCGTGTACAGACGCTTAGGGCACATTAGTCTATATGCTCGTAGGCCTGTCAGATGTGTTCCACTTACCGCAACTCACTGTCGCCTGCAATTAATCTGGAGTAGAGAGCATGCATTGTGGACACCACAACAGTGGTCTTGTGTGATGTTTTTTTTCTCTCTCCGACGAGTTCGGGTTTAGTTTGCAGTCTGATTCTCGCCGGACTTTAATATGGAGAACACCAAGTACCCGTTACCACCAAGAGAACACCATTGAACGACACCGTTACGGTGGTGCAGGATGGCTCGTTTGGGGAGGAATTATTCTTGGTTCCAGAACTGACCTGCATGTTCAGAGTGTAAGGATCACAGGCCACATCTATCGGGATGTCATTCTGGAACAACATGTATGTTTGTTTCGGGGCGCCATGGGTGCTGAATTTCTATTTATGGATGACAACGCCCGTCCTCACCGTGCAAACATTGTAGACGAATAGCTTCAATCGGAGGATATCACCCGTATGGATTGACCAGCATACTGACCGGACTTGAATCCAATAGAGCATGTGTGGGATATGATTGGCCGACGAATAGCAGCCCGTCAACCCCCTCCCACCTGTCTGCCGGAACTTCGGAGGGCATTGCTTGATGAGTGGTGTAATATTCCCAAAGATCAGATTGATAATTTGATACTCAGCATGCCTAGGCGTTGTAAGGCCTGTATTGCATCGTCCGGGAGACATACTCCGTATTATAACGATCATACTAACCATGTTATACTGTCTTTTGTAAATAGGTTCTTTTTTGAAATTTGCTCCTGGGAGTAAAAGTCGCAATTTTTATTAATTATGTCAAACATATAGGATCTTTTTTGCTCTTTACCTTTTGTTGAATAAATAGGCTTTACAAATAAGTCAAATTTGTTTTGCTTCTGTCTCTTTCTTTGACTGAACTTCATTATCCTTAATTTATGGACATGAGTGTAGTTAAATACGTAAATGTCAAAAGTCGCAGGAAGAGAAATTACATTTTTCTTGTTCTTTTATATATGTTTATTTTAATGCATTATTCGAAATAAACTTGCGTTTTTATGAACATTGATTTCTTTTTGCGCCTCACCTAAAGTTAAACCTTGTTTATTTGGCCCAAGTTAGCCTTTGAGTCTGACAGCCATGCTCTAGACTATGTTTCTGAGCATCATTTGACTGGCGAAATCTGGATTCTTTCAGACAGTCGAAGTGTTATTCAATATTTAAATAATTGGAGACCACAAGGGAATAAATATTATTGATCAACTAAGGACCTAGTCTGATTCTGCCGTGATTCATCTGCAGTGGATTCCGTCCCATGTGAATTTGAAATATGATGACATTGTTGATGACCTTGCAAAAGGTGGCACTGCAATGACTCGGGTCAATGAGGAACCTTTGACGTACCTTGAACTGTACTCGAAATGTAAAGCCTCCATAAACATCTCCTGGAAACAACCATCACCGCATCCGTGGTATCTTAGTCAGTGCCTTGGAGCGGCAATCAGTTTTAAAGGTGACAGGAGAGATCGAAATACTTTTTGCTCGACTGTCTACAATGAGGGAGTCCTTCGGACTCCCTCATTGTAGACAGACTTGCCAAGACTTTTCCAATTTGCCCCAAGTGAAAGACTGCACCGCAACATTTACTTGATTGCGCTAACTTGGTACGAGAAGACCTTTTGAAGAGGCTTATTTTAGCTTTAAATTTTTTTACGGTTAACAAACTCATGGATCTAGTCTGATTTAGACCAGAGGGATATGAAAGTAGACAATACCATAAAAACAGGAGAAATGAAAACCAAATTTATTTCATCAATAAAATAAAGTACAAATAGGCGATGATTAAAATATTAATCCCACTCGATCACAGAGGATCATAATTTTAGATAACGTTGTTACTAATGCCATCTGATCGGCAAAGGCTAGATCGAGGACCACGAAATTCATCATGGCCAATGGCTAAGTGACGCCTGTCGTTAACCGTAGCTTTGAGCACCATACAGGTGACAGTACGATTTTGGCTCTATTCCTCTCCAATTTAGAGGGAGAACACTCTGGGGTGGTCAGAGGGCTCCCACCTCTCTTCCCCTTCCATCAACCTCACGAGAGGACTTGCGGCTCGACGGCTAGAGTACCCCCATGCCGCGCAGGCACTATACATTTACAAACATCCATGTCTTCTCTGGGATTCGAACCCAGTCCCTACGGCACAGCAGTCAGCGTCGCTAACCACTATACCGGATGGGCGACTCAGATAACTATCTTGATGATGTTGAATGGTTCAGGCTGTCATAAATTGTTGTGCAACGCACAGATCTCAATTCTTACACTATGGATTTCGGTAATGCAGTGTCCGTCGTTCCCATACACAACATGACTGTTTTTTTACATTCGGTGGGTCACGGTAGCAAAGAGGTCAAGGTCACGTGGCTGGCGTGTTTTGAATTCGAACCAAGAGCTGCTGAAGACCCGCCCTGTCGAGAGGGACGTTGTGCGTTAAATCCGTCAAGGCGCAAACGTCCTCCCATTGATATGGTGGGGAAGTTAAGAGAAAGGGTGCCAGCTCAGATGTCGTCTTCGTCACTTGACCATGTTTCAAAGTTACGAGGTCCGTCGCCAACAGCCCTTGTGCAACTTTATAGTGTGATGTTAATATCAATGCAATAATCACTCTTTTTGGTGGTAAACTCGAATTTAATACTTTAAATTTTACTATAAATTTATCATTTTTTTATTCTAATATTATTTGACAATACAATACCTTAAACTCTATAGTGTATTTTTTGGAAAATTCATTTTTTTATATTTAAATGTCCTAGAATGAATTATAATTCAGCTTCTATTATTTAGGAGAGGAAGGTTACAACGCAATTGCTTTGGAACTGGAACGGGATCCTGCAACGGATTAAGTTCCGACCACAAGGAATTAATAATGCACGAAAATCGCCGCTAAAAAGAGAAAAAAAACAAACCATCAAACTGCGAATCATCTTTGTCCACAACTTCGATACAAAAGATGGCGTCCAAGGCAATACCCGCGACCTTGTTCCGTATAGTAAATAGACATGCAAACGAGTTTAGACACTTTTTCCTGAGGCACACTGTGAAATGATCTGGATTTGGATAATTGAAACCTGTCACACAATCGTAATTTACATTGAATAACTCTTTTAATTGTATAATAATGTCTATAGATCTGTGTCATTGTATATATCTCACAGTTAATGCTGCTACGAATAGTAATTGAAATAGAATAATATTGATTCTATTTATATTTGATATTAGAAATACACTCAAAAGTCTAAATTGGGTATTCCCGGTGTTAAACTTGTCAAGCATAGTTTTAACATTTAAAGTATGCGTAATCAGATTTTAATTTTTTTCTGTACAAAAAAAAAGAACTGTCTAACAATGAGATCGAGCACACAAATTTGCACGCTCCTTTCATATTTCGTTTCAAAGAATTTCAATTTAATACATTTTAATGCATATGATTCTGAAGTACTCAGATTTAGGGTAGAAATTTTAAAATTTGTATGTAGAATTTCGAATATGTTTAAGAAATATTTGCTGCATTTTTTAAGGGTGTGGTTTTGATAAATTTCATTTTTTTACTGCAACAAAAAGTAACAATAAAGTATTTAAAGGAGGAGCATTGTGATGTGTAGATTATAAAATCTATTTTTAAATATTAATATTTCCTTGATCGTATGTGAAATATTTCACATAAGAAAATTTAACAGTTAATTTAATAAAAATAATAAAATAGAAATATTTCGTTGTAAAATGCTCTAAAATAAGAAATCTTCAACTGAAATAAAAGGGGGAAAAAATTTTTAATTTGAAAAATAATAATAAATTTACTAACAACTTAACACACTTCCTAATCAAATAAATTTATTGTCGAATTTATATTTAAACTCGGCAATCCATAAAATTATTTTTAGTGATTTGTGAGAAGCACTAAGTATCAATAACAATACAGGAGTAATAAACAAAGAGGGGAGCTTCCACCGTCCCTTCATTTACTCTTGAATAGTAGAAAAATAAGTTACAAAAAGGTACTTATATATATATATATATATATATATATATATATATATATATATGTACTATCGCAACCACAAGCCAAATTTTAAGATAAATCACCTAATTGGCAACCCCGATTTCGTACGTGTCGTAGGCGCTGAACGTGCAGCCATGGGCTTCGTTTCCTATTTCTCCACTGACTACCATTCTAAGCCCAGCTGTTCGTTGATGTGGAAAGTTCATATACTAAAATGCTAATTTAGGATGTACCAAATTCTTAAGCGAAAAAATTTAATACAATTAACTAAGAAACACTCTTTTATAGTTAATCGAATTAAGATGTAAATTAACCTTTTAGTCGCCAAGAGTGAGTGAGTGAACATTAACGTCGCACTGTTCAGCTATACGAGGGCTTTTGGCGACGGACCTCGTCATTTTGAACCATTGTCAAGTGATGAGAACGACACCTGAGCTGGCAGCCCCCTCTCCTAACTAACACACCACACCACACCAACGGGAGGACCTTTGAACTCTCGACAGATTTAATGTGCATCGCTCCCCTACACGGCGGGTATTTAGTGGTACTGGGCTCGAACTCGTGACAAGTCAGCCACGATCCGACACCTTAACTACTAACCCTTTCAGTCACCTAATCTGGAATTAGAAGCTAAATCTGAAAATGGGATCTGAAATTAGTCGCCAGATGCGAACGGGATCTGAAAATAGGAAATCATTAATCCTGATGATCCTTATCAGGACAATGGAACAAAATTATTAAATTATTGTATTATCATCAGTTCTTGACAAGTGTGTAAAATTTCGAATTAATCTGACCTTTTAAAGTGAGTAATGATCGAGTTCTAAGATTTCGTTACATACAAGAGAAGCTTATAAATAAATGTTAAAAAGTTACTTTTTTTTTCTTTTGTTGATTTATTTTTTTGATTTATTTATTTATAATTAATTTTTCCCACCAGGTATTTTTCGACTAAGCGCTCCATTTTCTCGTCAGCTTATTCCATTTTTAAATTCGTGCGATGGGGATATTACGTAAATATCCAAGGAAGATTTTTTTTTGTTTTAGTGGCAAATTATCATCCAAAATGGCGAAAGTTAAAATACTCAAAAATTATTTAAAAAGAGAATTAAAAAAGTAAAGACAAGAAGAAGGGAACTGTTTCAAATCATATTGAAATATTCCTACGAATTCCGCAATGCTTCGCTTGAAATCCGTTGAGCAAAGTACTAGCTCAGATTTTTTCCTCACCATCCAATTATATAAGTAATGGAGAAAGAGTTATATTAACTAGGGATTGCAATACCGGTACACCTGGATACCGAGTACCCGTATTTTGAACCATTTCTACAATTTCGAAATACCGGTATTCACAAGTTTAAATACCGTTTTTTAGCATTTACTAGACATTTTTTTAAATCGTCTCTATATGTTCAGTTGAGTTGAGTTAATATTAACGTCGCACTGTTCAGCTACACGAGGGCTTTTGGCGACGGACCACGTAATTTTGAACCATGGTCAAGTGACGTGGACGACACCTGAGCTGGCACCCCCCTCTCCTAACTACCACACCACACCAACGGGAGGACGTTTCAGCTCTCGACAGATTTAACGTGCATCGCTGCCCTACACGGCGGATCTTTAGTGGTACTTGGATCGAACTCATGACATGCCTGCCATGGTTGGATACCTTAACCACTGGGCTACCGCAGCCCTTCTATATGTTCAGAGACAGCCAACATAGCAAAAGAGTATACGTTTTTGTTTTTATGTCTCCCAAACGGGCAAAATTAATTTGCCTGTAGATATAAAGTCTTTGTAGTCTTATATTAGTATCTGTTAAAATAAGATATATATATATATATGATATATTGTAGTTGCGAGGAAAATGCGTAATATTTCAATATTTTTTAAATTGGTGAGTTTGCTATTCACATTGTATTTGCATAGCACACAGTACAATTTATGCATTACATTTTTTAAGATGACATTTCAAAAATTTGTAATAGTTCCACAGACTGAATAGTGATGTTTACTTTTTTGTGATTTAAATAAATTAGATGTTCCTTTATACTTTTTTTGTGAATCTTTATATAAAGTTATGATTTATAAGTTACAAATTATTTGTTATGATATTTTACACTCTAATAAAACTGGCAAATAAAACAAAGAAACACACACACACACACCTGCGTTTTCCTTCTTTTTCTAAAATTTCTACTAGCAGTATTAAAACCGGTATCCCGGTATTAAGATCTAAGAAATACCGAATACCGGTATTGAACTTTTGGTCCGATGTTGCAATCCCTAATATTAACGCAGCGCTATAAAGCTCGACGAAGACTATTGGCGACTGACCTCTTTAACTTGAACCTCTGTCAAGTGACGAGGACCACATCTGGACTAGAACCCCCTCTCCAAACTACTACACTACACCATCGGAAGAATTTTGAGCCTCAACAGATTTAACGCGCATCAGTGTCTCTACATGGCTGGTCTTCAGCGGCACAATTCTCGAACTTATGACACGCCAGCAATGAGTCCGTGACCTTGACCACTACGCTACCGTGAACACTTAAGAAATGGATGACGATACTAATTGCGAGTAATATATTGGGTGCCGAAAAATAAATAAATAAACAAAAAAGATATAATTTACGGTTTTTTATTCCATCAAGAAAATATAAATTTGTTTTGTGGTTGTTGTTGCTAATGCCACCTGTCTGACGTAGTTAGATCGAAGCCTACGAAATTCATCATGGCAAGGGGTTAAATTTACGTCTGTCGTTGGCCGCAGCCTTGAGCACCATACAGTGCGATTTAGCTCAATTCCACTCCAGTTTTGAGAGAGAACACCCTGGGGGAGGGTCAGGGGCCTCCCACCTCTCATCCCCTGCCACCAACCTCACGAGAGGACTTGTGGCTCGATGGTTGTTTAGAGTACCCCCATGCCGTGAAGGTACTATACATTTACAAACATCCATATCTTCTCCGGGATTCGAACCCAGGCCCACGGCACAGTAGTCAGCGTTGCTAACCACTATACCGGATAGGCGACTCAGTTTTTTTTACAATGCCTTATTACATGATTTCAGTGTGCCACCATTAGTTACGAGCAACACATCGAATCTATACGAGATTTCTTGCCACATTCTAAGAAGCATTACAGGGTCAACCATCTGAATGGTCACTGTAATTCGAATTTTCCTTTCATCAGTGTCACGAATTGAAGATTTGAAAACAATACAATATTTTTCACAAGAAGTTCAAAAGTGTTATGTCTAGAGATCTGGGTGACCACGGTGTTAGACTTCTTTCCATCCATCATCTGGAGAACATTTTCTCACTTTCAAACTCCAGTGTGGTGTTTACGCTGTACACGTGTTGGATAATTAATTTCGATGAACCAAGCTACAACTTGATCTTGCTCTTGCGGTGAAGCCATTTTGAAAAAAAAAAATGTTACAAAACGTGGATGTTGCACCATCTATAGTTTGCATTTCATCAACAGAAACTTTAATCTTTTCTTTATTGAACTTAAAAAAACCGTAAGTGAAAATTTTTTATTTTTAATTGATTTTTGAAGGTGTAGTCATACTCTTTTCGGACATCCTATACTATGTAACTCCTAAGGAACATTGTGACGAATCTATACGGCACCTTATCACTAATACTCTTAGGCGTCTTTGGGGATTGTAAATTCGCGTATATTTCCAACCAGCTCTGAAAGGAGAAAACGGGATATGCAAATGAATTAAGATATTTAAGGAGAGCGTAGTAAGTTAGCAGATAGAAGGCTATTGAACCAAGAGAAGTAGTGACGAAGTTAAGAAGATTCAAGTGGATTGCGTGATTAGAGTCTTACTGTTATTAGTCAGCGAAATACCATTGGAAGGATTGATCTACCTGGAGAGAACGACATTATAGCCAGGTGATATTTAAAACTTAGTTTATCTGACCACAAGAGTTAATATATAATAAAGTTAGTGTAAAGTTAAAATGAATGTTAGTAATTCAAGTTGCGTATATTTCTCGATCCTCTTATTCCGGTAAACCAGTTCGATATTGAGCTTAGTAGTTAATCAATATCATATTTTGTGATTTAAATTAATATTAAAGGTAAATCCCTTTGATGTAGACATATTGTTTAATATTTGTATTTAGAAGGTTGCTAATTGAATCAATTGAATAAATATAAGTTGTTATTCTAAAAATGGCGTCTGGTAATTCTTTGCCTCAATTCAATCTTAGTGTCCAGGGTGGAACCCAGGGGGGTTCTCACAATATTAATTATATAAATATATATTAAATCCGTTACAGCTGTGTAAATGATAGGAAATATAAATAACAGTCCGCTTATATAAATGATAGGGAAAGAGACATGATAATTTAAAGAAGGCAACTTAGTTAATAAATTCTTGCGGTCATTAAGATAGTTAAGTGAATCACCTCGGAAATAGTAATCAGGGCAACCTTATCCGCTGGCTATTTCATGCAAAATGAGGTTTCGCTCGTGTTAAAAGAGGTGGTTATTTTCAGCGTTGATAAATAAAAAAGTTTTTTAAAAAATCTTCCCACATTATATTTGAAATTTTTTAAATCTGAGTAACAATCGATTTCCTAATTTAAAGCATAGTTCTCTAACGTTTTCCGGGATTTTATTTGAGTTATTAACGGGTAGCTTATAAAAAAAGCGTACAACATATACCTAGTTAGTTATATATGTTAACACATACAGCTCGGAAAATGTGATGCTGCAGTGTATATATGTTATAGAATACTTCTTGAACAATTTTAAAATATCATTAAAAATAAGGACAATCTTTAAATAAGTAATGAAATTCTCCTTTATAAGTATTCTAAGTTCTGTACCCTTCTCTGGAGGTTTAATAAACTATAGTTTAAAAAAAACTAAAAACCACGCTTTTATGCTTTTTTTAATTGAACTAAAAAGTAAAAAGATAATTCTTAATATAAGAAAAAAATGATTAATGAGAAAATTATATATATATATATATATATATATATATATATATATATATATGTATATATGTATGTGTGTGTGTGTGTGTGTGTGTGTGTGTGTGTGTGTGTGTGTGTGTGTGTGTGTGTGTGTGTGTGTGTGTGTGTGTGTGTGTGTGTGTGTGTGTGTGTGTGTGTGTGTGTGTGTGTGTGTGTGTGTGTGTGTACATGTGGGAGTCCGAATAAATCTTCGAATAAAAATCAGACTCTTCAGAAGGCGGGATTTTAGATTGGCGAGGTGGTTTGTCTAGGGGTAAGTATTTAAGGGTGATTCATGAATTATTAATTGAATCTAAGTCATTTAAACACAAATACTTCATTTAAGTAAAAGAATTTATTTAAAGTTAAAGGAAAATATTTACAAAAGGGGATAATTACAAAGAGAAAAAACATGCAGGAATTAGGTTAATTAAAAGTTGAGTTATACCTTTAGAAGACGGGGAAATAAACCTTTCTCATTCTTGGATGTTAGGACTGGTAGAACCGCACAGGGCGCGGAAATGCGGTAAAGACGCGACGTGTTGAACAAGCAGTGGTTAGTAGGCCTCTGCCGAAAAATTATTCAAGCCGGAGCTACGAAAGCTCACTAGATGGCGCTGCTTCGGAATGCAGTAATAAATACAATTGAGATTTATGGTCCTCTGAAAAGGATATGACTCAACCTTTTAACAAATGTTTCAAAGGGAAAATCCTACATACATATATAGCAGTAAATAAATTAAAAAGACTATTAAATCCTAAAGCATCTTAACAAACCGAAAGAACCAAGAACATGGAACCATTACAAACCAAAAAAGAGAAATTTAGCTAGAGTGGAAAAAACTATTATGATTTCCCCAGCTGTCACTGGCTTAGGACAGTGAAACAGGGTTAAACAGTGTTTTGTGAGATCTCAACCTTCCCCTACAGTGGAAATTTTCTACATAATAGCATAGGAGATAAACCAAGGCAAAGGCCAAAAAACCCACGTGGGTGAATATAACATCAATAGAATAGAATTTATATATATATATATATATATATATATATATATATATATATATATACATAATACCATCGGGGTAAAAGCGTGGGGTGCTCTATATCAATTGTTATAATTTCTTACTAGTTCTATTCCGAAATGCTGAGTTAGTGTAAAAATGTAGTACAAAGCACCCCACGCTTTTACCCCAATGACATTAATTTTCTCGTTAATCATTTTATTCTAAAACTAGTTGCATGGCTCCGCATTGCACGGGCTTTCTTTTTCCACCATGGCGCTAGCAATTATGTGTGTGTGTGTTTGTACGCGCGCAATTTGAGTGATTTCTAAAATTATTTAATAAATTTCCCTTTTTAGAAATTTTTTCCACGTGTTTTCGATTTAAGACAGGTTTATTTTTCTCTCTCTCTAGCCTGGCCAAACACAGGGGTTTTTTTAGTGTAAAATTATTGTTCCCTCTTCCCTCCCCCTCACAGATAAGATATAGCTTCAAATTTTGACGTATGACTTATAAAAAACAATATTGCGTTAGTTAAAAAATTATTATTGTGAAGCAATAAAAAGAAAACGATTCTGATGCTAAGAGTAAAACAAAAAACTTTCATCATTTTTTTAATAATAGTTAGTTTCTAAGAAACTAAAATAATAAAATAAATTTCAGATTTTCATGCATCAATCAATATCGTTACATATAGTTAGCTTAAAAATGTCTCTGAAATGTATTTTTATCCAAAATAATAGTACTTTTTAATTAACAAATAATTAATTTAGTAATGAAATAATAGAAATAATCTTTTTAAAAAAACATATATATATTAATTAAAACCCATTTTCTATAAGTAATAAATAAAAGAAAAATTTACAGTTAGCTATTGATACGATTGTTTTTTTAATGCTTGAATAAACATATATATATGTGTGTGTGTGTGTGTAAACAGCATGGAGGAAAGCCTAGATATATATTTATATGTACTGAAAAAAACATTCAAAGAGATAAAAAAAAACTATCTGATAAAAACGCATTTTGATGTTTTATATTAATTTCCTAGTTTTTCATTCCACTATCATTGTTACAAATTTTGTGTAATGAACGCTAAAAATAGTGTAAATAATTTATATCTGGAAGTGTAATACATTATTATTACTTTTTGTTGTATTTATTTTATGTTAAAATCTTGCCACCACCACTCCCTTCGAAATCATGTTTTATTATGAAATAAAAAAAATAGTGATTGCACTGATCAACGAAATAAATTAAAAGCGACGACGTATTGAGGCATGGCGTAGACAAAACAAAAGGAAAAGCTTTGCTTCACACACAAAAAAAATAGATGTATGCTGTCACGGATTTTTTGCAGATGGCAGAATTTTTTGCTACTTTCTTGACAATTATCGTTATATTTTGGAAATTATAGCCTATGTGTATAGCCTAAATTCTTTATACATTATATAGCCTATGTGTTATTCTGATGTATAAGCTATATTATTATATAGTTTCATTCTGTGTGAAAGACTACCAAACATCCAGACATACTTTCACATTTATAATATATATCTTGATTAAGAATTATCTTTTTACTTTTTTTTTTTTAGTTCGATTAAACATAAAAGCGTGGTTTTTAGTTTTTTTTAAAACTATAATTCATTTTTCAATTCTTACTATTAGCTCACTCTCTCTCTATATATATTAATTTAATTTAATTAATTACCGGTTTTCGACGCCAACTTAGATTCGTCTCTGTTATCGTAACGATTAACTGTTAAACAAAGACAAAAGTTGGCGTCGAAAATCTGTTTTTCAGCCAAATCGGGGGTGTGCAGTATTACAACAATGCAGACATATCATGATCTTTTTACAATTCCTACTTTATATTAGTTCCCTCTCTCCCTATATATATATATATATATATATATATATATATATATATATAACCTACAATACTGGTTCCTAAGGCCAGGAGTTTGTCATTATACTACTGTGCCTTCTTCCTAAATTTAGTTATCTTAGGTATATAACTATCTGTTTTATTTTTATATTTTCGTTTATATATTTGTGTATATGTATGTATAAATTTTTATATTTATATATATATATATATATATATTATACCGGGTGGGCAAAAAGTCCTTAAAAACTTTAAAAATTCATGAAATCCGGAGAAATGAACCAAAAAGAAAACTGTTTGCAGGATCAGCATTAGTATGTCACGGGATTTTTTTTAAGCTGGAAAAAATAATTCGAAAATCATTCGGTAGGTGGCGCTGTTACAAGCGTCTGTGGTGAAAATATGCAAATTAGACGGCTATAAAAACATTTGCTCTGAATGAATCCACATTCATTTCACCATTAAAAACAGTGAATGTGAACAAGGATGCTCAGTGCGCCGGATAAAGCTTTGTTGAAGTTATTTTACATGAACAAGGAATCAGTGGCCATTGCCTTGCGTAAGTTCCGAGTTCAGAAAAATGTGAAGAATGGAAAAGGCCCTTTAATCCCCCAGGTATCTTAAAGCTTGTTAAACGTTTTGAGGAAACTTGAAAGTTGAAGAATCGAGCACGAGCCGGACGACCATGCTGTCGAAATGGAAGCGATTGCGTCCGAAGCAGATTCAGGCACCAGCAGTGCTCGTGAAGGTGCCAGACGATTGGGCTTACCACCATCATCTGTCCGCAATATTCTTCGTCGAATCCTCCAGCTGTACCCATACAAATTGCAATCGTGCTATGAACTTTTGCCTGCTGATACCGCACAGAGGGAAGCATTTGCGAAGTGGGCCTTCTCTAAAATGGAACAGGATCCCACCTGGGTTTTTAACATCTTGTGGACAGATGAAGCGCTTTTCTCGCTTCATGGTGACATTAACAACCATAACTGTCGCATTTGGGCGACCTCTAATCCCCGTGAGTACACACAGAAGCCCTTGCATTCCCCAAAAGTGACCGCATGGTGTGGTTTCACGGGTTCATTTATCATAGGACCCTTCTTCTTTGAAAAGCAGTGCCCAGTAAATGGATGGATAACGGAAACGGTAAATGCTCAGCGTCATCTAACGCTTCTGCGGGAGACTGTCATGCCATGTTTAATTCAACGAGGCCAGATTTCGAATGTCACGTTCATGCAGGATGGAACAACCAGTCACACTGCTAACCCGGTTAAGACATTCCTGATACAGACGTTCGGGGAAGACAGAATAGTTAGCAGGCGCTGCAGGTACCCATGGTCTCCTCGGTCTCCAGATTTAATACCGGCAGACTTCTGGTTGTGGAGATATTTGAAATATCGCGTTTATCTATCCGGTCCCTCAAGTCTGTCGGAACTGAAAGCTGCGATCCGCAGAGAAGTATCCTCCATACATCCGGACATGTTGCACTCGTCTGGAATGTCTTCTGGATTTGTCACTCGTCTGGAATGTCTTCTCCCCTGTGGTGGTGGTCATGTGGAACATATTCTGGTGTAATAAAGTTGTAAAAGTTTTTTGTTCATTATTTATGCATTGTTTCTTTGATTTGCGTACATCAGCGCCACCTACCGGATGATTTTCGAATTATTTTTTTTTCCTAGCTTAAAAAAAATCCCGTGACATACTAATGCTGATCCTGCAAAGAGTTTTTTTCTTCGTTCATTTCTCCGGAATTTATGAATTTTTAAAATTTTTACGGACTTTTTGCCCACCCTGTATATATATATAAAGGGTGTTTTTTTTTAGAGGAATAGAACTTTAAATTGCAATAAAACAACGATGTATTATTCGATTGACATGAATTTTTTTATTCGAAAAATAATCTTGTGGCATTACATTTTAAATATGATTTCTGGCATATGACTGCCACGGCTGACTCGGATGTAGACCAATCTGGACGTCCAATTTTCGATGACTTTTTCCAACATTTGTGGCCGTATATCGGCAATAACACGGCGAATGTTGTTTTCCAAATGGTCAAGCGTTTGTGGCTTATCCGCATAGACCAATGACTTTACATAGCCCCACAGAAGTTAGTCTAGCGGTGTTAAATCACAAGATCTTGAGGGCCAATTCACAGGTCCAAAACGTGAAATTAGGCGGTCACCAAACGTGTCTTTCAATAAATCGATTGTGGCACGAGCTGTGTGACATGTTGCGCCGTCTTGTTGGAACCACAGCTCCTGGACATCATGATTGTTCAATTCAGGAATGAAAAAGTTAGTAATCATGGCTGTATACCGATCACCATTGATTGTAACGTTGTGGCCTTCATCGTTTTTGAAGAAGTACGGACCAATGATTAAAAACACCAGCCCAAAGCGCACCAAACAGTCAGTTTTTCTGGATGTAACGGTGTTTCGACATACACTTGTGGATTAGCTTCACTCCAAATGCGGCAGTTTTGTTTGTTGACGTAGCCATTCAACCAGAAGTTCGCTTCATCGCTAAACAAAATTCGCTTATGAAAATCGGGAACAACGGCAATCTCGTTTTGGGCCCGTTCGACGAATCTACTCCTTGCTTGATGATCGTTTTGATGAATTGCCAAACCAAACTGAGAATAAATCACTTGACAGCTGTTAAATCGGTCGCCATCTTGAAAGTAATGCCAACTTAAACTTCTATACCTGGAGAAAAAAAACACTGCTTTATATATATATATATAATAAAATATATATAGTACATATATATATATATATATATATATATATATATATATATATATATATATATATATATATATATATATATATATTATTCAAACTTTCAGCAATCGTTAATAAAATACTTTCTATTCATCCATTCAAAATAGGAATTGACTTAAAAAGTTTTTTATATAGCTTGTTTAGTTCCATCTTCAATAAAAGTATGGTTTTTTAGTTTTTTAAACTGTCATTCATTCATTGATGAATTAATATTAAATGCGCCATTTTTTAGAATCTGGAATACCCATTGGCATCCTATCAGTGCGTCGATACGGCCTGGTTTGCAAAATGAAGGATCCGCCCAATGAAGGAAATCTGGAAGAGCTAAGTTTCAAATATTTAACGCGAAAGCAGGTGTTGAGTCAATGATATTTTTCCCTAAAAAGAGCTCAATATTCTCTCTGAGACTTTTGCTTCAGTATCAGACAAAAAAGTACACTTTTTGAGTCGAAAAGTTTGTGAGAAATTATTTTTAATCTCTGGTGACCTCTGGATCAATTCTCAGCTGTTTTGGTAAAATGAAGCAATGAATGATGTTTCATTCCACAGATCCGACAAGAGAATTTACAAAACCAGACTTTATGCCTGACTTTAGCGGTTAAAACAGTGCTTCTCAAACTTTCCATTTGTGATCCAATTTTCGGTCATAATTTTCATCGCGCAACCTTCATACAATAGTGTACTTGTATTGAATGCAATAATAATGTGCGACTCTTTAATATTATAAACTGTACATATTATCAATATATGTATTATATTTTGTATATGACAAGACCATGGAAGTCACTTAATTATACTAAACTTGCTTTTGATTTAGTATTGGTAAAGCAACTATAAAATACTTTTTGCTGCACTGATACATTTATAAGTGTCTTATCGTGTGAATATGCATTTTTATTTTTTTATCATGTCAGAATGTATTTTGTTTTGCTTCCTTTCGCTAAATTAATAATTATTTTAAATCTTTTATTTTGAACTTTTCGATAGGCTCGTGCACCACACGTAGGGTTATTTTGCTTCCCCTAGGGGGACGCGCCCCACAGTTTGAGAAACGCTAGGTTAGAACATAATTTTTTTTTTCATCTTTCTTTTAATATCTTTTTTTTATTACCATTTTCAGATAAACTAGACAATTGCTTGTGTATTGTAGTAAGAAATTGCTGACGCAAACGTTTTCGCTTTTATAGGGATATAACTTTATCTTTTAATCGCCAAATCTGGAAATGGGATCTGGAATTAGTCGCCAAATCTGGAAATCGTTATTTCTGATGGTCCTGATCAGGACAATGGAACAAAACTATGAAATTATTGTATTGCCATCGGTCCCTGACAAGTGTACAAAATTTCGAATTAATCTGACCTTTTAAAGCGGGTAAAAATCGAATTCAAAGATTCCGTTACATGCGAGTGAAACTTATAAAAGCGTGTTAAAAACATACTTAAGAAATCTAAAATAGAACGACAAGGAATAGGATTAGAGAAAAGGAAATATTGTCTGAACACCTCTAATATAGGTGTGAAAACTGTTTTACCAATGACAATAAACCAACTCCATAAGAGAGTTGGGGATTTTTGTAACCCATTGGAGTTACAAAAATCCTATGTTTAACTAAAAAAGTTAAACTTGAGGTATTTTCGTATTTTCAAGAAAGTAAATGTGGGGCTTGAATTTCGATTTTTTCTCACCCCTTTGAAGTTACTTTTTTTTCAGTTAAAGGAATGAAATTAGATCATATTTTTAATATTTTGGAGCATGTCGGTTCGGTGGGACTTAGAAGTGGTATTTTCTGCATGCGAAAATCGTAGGCGTGATGTCACATTATTTAGTGGCATGTAAAAGATCTCTTAGCATCTCTTTGGCTCTGGTACTCGAGGCAATGTTTAGTATCCGACGATAGCTTGAAATGAATAAATTCAAGCATCAAAAATTTGGTAGTGGGAGCCACCAATGAAATAGCTTTCATACTTGGGGACTTGCCATGTCTGCAAAAGCTCAGCTGTCCAAATACACCCCATTTGTGAAAAAGAATATTTTGGAATAATATTAGTTTAAAATAGCAATAAATATTTGCAGTTTCAATTAAAAAGATCATTTCATAAATTTTAGAGGAGAATTCCAGTTTTACCTCAGAAAAAGCATTTTATGACAATAGTATACAGGGTGGTCCCAAATTCATGGTACAAACTTTAAGGGTAGGTACAGGACGTTGTGTAACAATCATTTATTGCAGGGTGCTCAACCTTTTTTTCTGCCGGGCCGCAAACATATGTTAGCTATTTCACGCGGGCCACAACTTGAGGATTAATGGAGGGGGGATGATTTGAGACCAATATAATACAGAATATTTAAAATGTGGAAATAGATCACAATATTAAAACTCATATTTTGTTTTTTTAATTACTATTTTTTACATTTTTTTTAATTTTGTCACTGAATTTTTCTAAATTGGAAGCATTTAAGAATCCCTCTTTCACCATTTCTGCATCAGTAAACGGTTTCATATGATTACCAATGATATAACAAATTTCATAGGGTGCCTTTGTTATCGCTTGACATTAACACTAACAAAACACTTTTTTTGCTGTTGTAAAGATTATTCGAGAAAGCTTATTTATCATTTCTTAAAAGATATCTTCCAGGAAAAAATGCCATTGAACGATTCTTGTTTATTACTTTCATGACAAATCAAACAATTTTTGAGTCGTGCTTATTTTTTTTTTTTTTTTACAAAATAGTCATCTTCCCAATCGTCCTGAAGCAATCTTCGAATATTTCTCACTTTAAAATATAAAAGATAGTTAAAAATTAGTTCAACTCATAAAATGGTCTCTACTCCACTGTTGTCTATTATCACTAATGAGAGAAAAAATATCAATGCGTACCCATGCGACATCGGCGGCAAAAATCAAAATTGATATATTTGATTTTTCATCAAAGAATTTCCCTCCAAATTTTCATAAATAAATCAATTTTTCAGAGCAAGGGGCCCTGGGCGGGCCGCTTAAAAAGGTCTGGTGGGCCGCGGGTTGAGTATCGCTGATTCATTGTATAGAAATGTATGGGCACAAGTGACGCGGTGAGGCACAAACAAAAAGTGAGAGACGAAAGGAAAGACAAAGCGTTTATTGAATTGATTGAATATTAACGTCGCACGGGGGCTTTTTGGCGACGGACCACGTAATTTTGAACCATGGTCAAGTGACGTGGATGACACCTGAGCTGGCACCCCCCTCTCCTACCTACCACACCACACCAACGGGAGGACGTTTCAGCTCTCGACAGATTTAACGTGCATCGCTGCCCTACACGGCGGGTCTTTAGTGGTACTGGGCTCGAACCCATGACAAAGCAAGCCACGATCCGATACCTATACCACTCGGCTACCGCGGCCACAGCGTTTATTGAAAATGTCTGACAAGTGTAATGTTCACCATAACTGTTCAGAACATGAGCTGTGAATTCCAGCTGCAGTGCACATTACTGTACCATTAACTGGCAGTCGGAGTAGATAGTCTGCCGGATTCAAAGCTTGTACTCGTTTAAAATGGAAGAGGTGTAAGCGATTTTCGTTCAACACTCTACAAACGATCTGACGACTCACACTTTCGTGATGAGCAACAGCTCTTGTACCTCGGTGTATCAGCCACAACGTTCAATGTGCTTTCTTCCAGGCTTGGACTGCCTACCGCTCTTGGTCTACCAGCATCATGTCTGGTGAGGTGGAACGAACGTGTTTCACGTTGACGATGTAACCGCTGAAAAATTCTGTGAACCGGCATTCGTCGATCAGGAAACTACGCGTGATACATTCGTAGCGCATCTCTGCTGTTACCATTTGCTCGGCCGTACATGTAATGCCTGTTTTCATTTTCGGCATACTTTGTCTCTCATCGTAGACGTCAGCACAATTGTGAATGGTACTTTCCCCTACTAAGATGCATCATGTCGAGTGGCAGCTAGACATCTACTGCCTCCTACCGGCAACGCAACCAACCAATAATTCAATTTCTCTTTTCTTTTATTTCTTCTGTTTGCACCTCATTACGTCACTTGCGCCCATACATTCTGTACAATAAATGATTGTTACACACACACACATTGCATTGTCTTGTATCTACCCTTACAGTTTGTACCATGAATTCGGGACCATCCTTTATACAAAATTTTCTTAAGGGGTGTTGAAAACCTAAAATCTTCTTACTATCACAATTCTGAGATTTTTCCATTTTCAAATTGTATGGATTTTAACCTTTCTAAAAATGACTTACTTTAACCTCTAGGGTAGCTAGAAGCTCTTAAACCCTTTTTTTAAGTAATCATTGAAACTGGGCCACGCCCATTTAAATGGCGAAACATGTAAACAAAGAGTATTTTCTTTTTGCTTAAAAGTTGAACGAATGATTGAAATCAAACATTTAATCCAGAATTGCTAAAAAAGTGTTTACATGGAGGTACACAAAATCCCAATGAAAGTGTAAACAGCCTAGTATGGTCTCGTGTACCGAAGAAAATATTTGTACAAATAGAAGTATTATCATTGGGTACATATGATACAATTTCATCATTTAATATGGGAAATGTATCAAATCCAGAAATTTTGAGAAAGTTTAATATTGAGCCCGGTGATTACACGGTACAAGTAATGGAGCGCTTTTTTCGACAGAGTCTGTTAAAGGGGCTGAATACTCACCTTTACAAAAAATAAAGAAAGTTAAGAATGAAAAAAAAACTTAAAAGAAAGAGAAGGGATGATGAGGTTCACAAAAATGTTGATCATTTGGAGTATGGGGAGGAATGTTTTAATAAAAAAATAATTATACATTTAAGTTCATTTATCACAAAATGTAAATCTTTTATGTTCGATGTACCTCTTGTGGGAAAATAATTTTTATTTTTTAAAATATTTAAAATAATTTATTATTTTTATTATTTAATAACTTTGTGGAAATTTTTTCTGACATATTTATAATGCTGGCTAATATATACTTAAATGAGCTTTTTGTGAAATTGTGAAGGTCCCTTAGGACCTCACTTTGAGAACGAGAATAATTATGAATCAAGGAAGAACCAGTAGCCATTTTTATAAATAACTTTATTTGGTTATCTTTTTCAAATAGAATCAAAGACTTATTAACAATTACTTCTAATATTATGAGGTTTTAAAGGTAATATCCTTTAAATTAACTTAATTAATTAATGATCCAATTAATTAATTTATTAAATAACGATCACGCAGAAATTACCACGATAAGAGATCCCAGAATTATATTTAATAATGTTCTTATTGAACATTTAACTTTAATCTGACTCTTAAAACTTTAATGAGACTTTAAACTCAAAATAATATTTACCACTCGGAATCTCAATTCTTCATAAGATTAAATTATCAACAACAATAAGACTTCAATTCAAATTCACTATAACTCTATGTTTCAATATCTATCTCCTACTGCTCTAACTTTACTATTTCGTTTGACTTAAATACTGAATCTAATCTGCATAACAAGGAATCCTGTCCGCTTTTTGGAGTTGATTGGAAATAGGTAGGGAATTAAATTTCCCTAAAAAGGTCGGCTCAGAAGGTTAGTGATAAAGTTCCGTATAGATTCGTCACAAAATGCTATGTACATATAACAGATTTTGAGAAAAAGTACATGGAAAACAGTCAGTTTTAACAGTGTCGGTATAGAAGTTTCCAACTCCCCTTAAAAGTTAGTTTTAAAGCAGTAATTTTTCCTCAAATTATTTCTTTTTCCCTTAATTTTTTTTCTTTGCGTATTTTGAAACAAACAAACCAAGACTTTTATGCTTTCGTGAATCGGATTCAAAAATAATTGTGAACTCTCAATAAAACTTACAATAAAAATTCGAACTATTTTCCCATGTCCTTGTCAATTTATTCATTAATTCTACTTACAAATACTTTGTATGACATTAAACATGAACATTTAGCATGTGAAGCACAGCCCTTTATTTCATGAAATCAGTCCTCTTCGCTGGGTATTTCATAAAATTGTATAACATAGTTTTTTTTTTTAGTAATTGATATTCAAATTCCAGTATTAAGAAACAGAACAGACTGTATAAAAAAGCATTTGTATAGTTCCCGCCTCTTGATTTAAAAAGGACAGGATTTGAATCTCTTTTACACACACCCATAATTACCCCTCGGTGACGATTTCCAAAAACATTTTTTAGAGGGTCTCTATGCAACAAAATAAACATCACATCTGTAGGTCTAAGTCAAAAAATGGGATTTTTAATCTATGGGGCCTCCATAACCTCCCTTTGAGTCGATTTCCATAACACTCGTTTTTCACAGATCTCGTTCAACCGGTGCGTTAACCCCGCAATCCCCCTTGGAAGTTGATCTCTCAACAGAAGATACATGCTTGCCAAGTTTCAAGTCTGCAGGTCTAATAGTTCGTGAGATTTCATGAGTATGTGAGTCAGACGCTTTTCTATTATATATTATATATACTATTATTCTACTTTATATTATAAAAAATACACATATACATTACCGTCAATGTCTTGAATTGCTTCAATTCATTTAGCACTACTTTAGCAAAAATTGTGCTAAGTTTGTGCAGTGATTTTCGAATCATTACCGAGAATCAATGATATCCAATATACTTCAGAAATGTATAACAATGCTTTTAAAAATAGATACCAAATGGCAATTTTTGCCCGAATATATATAGTCGAACCTCCGTACTACGAACCTCTATACTGCAAATTTTTCTGAATGGCGATTTTTTTCCTGGAACCAAGAACAATTTACAATTTTCTTTGTGAAATAGCCTCCCAATAGCGAAGTGCATTTTCTGTATAACGAACTTTTTCTCTTGTGATTCAATTCTTCCCCCGTTTTTTAAAGTATTTCTGGACATTTCAAATTATTCTCTCTTTAATACATTTTATAGTAGTCATAAATCTTGAACAGGTTTTATTAAGTGCCTAACTCGCCGAGAGCAATAGAATTCTGGGCGTTTCACCCAATAAGTGCAACCTTTAATCCCCATTGTCCAGTTCATTGGAAACATCTTCGATATCCCCTTTCACCCACTAGTCTCGGTTCATTTGTATTGTTGGTCAGTCGCACTGGTAACTTCGTTTCTTGTTGCTCAAAAATGTCAAAACGTAAGTGCTTGAGTATCAAAGAAAAAAAAAATTTTGATTCATCAGGAAGTGGATAAAGACGTCAAGAAACATTTCTCGTAGTTTTTCTTTCTTTTTGATAGGAAAGATATATAATATATATATATATATATATATATATATATATATATATATATATATATATATATATATATATATATATATATATATATATATATATATATATATTAATTTTCAAAAAGGTGTAAATAATTACTTTTTCTAATATATAGTGTTTGTGAATTTAAAATATTTTTTTTTATTATATGGGGTTGATAAAGAAAATTGTAAAGTGAACCTCTGTATAGCGAATTTTCCATACAAAAAACTTTTTCTCGGCATTTAGTGACTTCATTATATAGAGGTACGACTGTATATATATATATATATATATATATATATATGCTCTCCTTATTTGGCGGGAACTCGTTACTGCACTCTTGGCCATCGATTTAACTTCGATTTAGTAGGTTGTGTTTATGTTCATATGTTATTTAGTTTTTAATGATTTTTTAATATTTAAATTCTACATATATAACTCTTTCCTTTCCTCTTGGTACATAGTATGACAAATTACAGGTGAAGGTTGGCGCCGCAAAACTTGTTTAAACCTGTAATCCTGGTTCCTAAGGCCAGGAATTTGTCTTTATACTATGTGCCTCCTTCCTACTTTTAGTTATCTTAGGTATATAACTATATGTCTATTTTTATATTTTTGTTTATGTATTTGTGTATATGTATATATATGTGTATGTATATGTGTATATGATTATATATTGAAAAAATTCTTTTATATTGGATTATATATATATATATATATATATATATATATATATATATATATATATATATATATATATATTCAGCTAAGATGTTACAAATATATACAGAGTGTTTCAGCTAAGATGTTACAAACTTCTAGGAGAGGTAGGGGACAACAAGACGACTCGAAGTATAGGCAATGCTGGGTCGGAAATGCTTTCCTAAGGCTCCACGCGCCGACAAAATTTAGGGTGCAAAACTTCAACTGGTCTTAAAAACGGGGGAAATTGTCGAAACGCTTTGGGTTTTGGTCAAAATGATTGTTATTATTTATTATTTCATTAAAAATTCTGAGCAATATTGCTGCTAAAACATCGCTAGAGGGCGCCTTAGACTTTTGGAACGCTAGGGAAAAAAATTTTCAATATTTTTTAAGTTTTTGATGGCTTTCATAAGTTGAAACTTTAACTTGAATTTTGATACCAGATTTGGTATCCTCCGGGGAAAATTGATGTAAAAAAATCGAACATTGTTCAGGGCACTTAAAGCACAAACGGTGCTAAAAACGAGCAAAATGTTGGATTTCGGTGCGGTTTGCGCGAAAAGCATTCCGTTACTGACTAATTTGTTCAAAATAAATTTTGACTTGGTAGCCATTAATCAAAACCAGAGGGCGCTTTCAGACATTGCAACTTGGAAACTCATTTGGATAATTTTGTGGTTGGGTGTAAGCCGAATAATTACTAGCAATTTTTCCTCCTAAATGAGATTCGTGTGTTGCAAAATAGTAATTTTATAGCAAAAAATTTTAGTAAAAGAGGGTAAAAAACGCAAGTACCAAATCACAAGAAGTAAAACACAAGGAAAGACTCAAAATAGGAGGAAAAAAAGCTGTTTACTAACTGCTATGCATAATCATAAAAGAAAAAGTAAAGAAAAGAAGGAAAAACTGCTGTCAAAGGAGGTGTTCGAACTGACGCCCGCCGCATGTGATGCAGGCTTCACATCTTCGCTTCATGGAGCGTCGAACATTCGATAACATTTCTGGAGTGTTTCGTATTTCCCCGGCTGCTGCACTGATGCGTGCTACAAGTTCCTCGGCGCTGTTTACGGGTGTTTCGAACACCAAGGATTTCATTTGCCCCCAGAAGAAATAATCCAGACAGGAATGGTCTGGCGATCGGGGAGGCCAATGCACTGGACCTCCACGGCCAATCTATCGTTCACCACATGTTGCATCCAAGTGATTCCGAACAGAAATACTGAAATGTGCGGGGCTCCATATTGCTGGAACCACATGGAAGTACGAGTCGCAGCGGTAACGTGTGCGCTGTCCAATAACTCTGGCAAAACTTGTTCCAAGAATATCAGGTAGCGTGGACCAGTCAGGCGATCAGGCAGAATGTAGGGTCCTATTAGATGATCCCCTAGAATGCTCGCCCATACGTTAACCAGGAAACGATCCTGTGCAGCCCGAGTACGTGTTACATGTGGGTTCGCTGCTGCCCACGAGTGGCTGTTATGGGTGTTGAAAATACCCTCTCTCGAAAAAGGCGCCTCATCTGTGAACAACACGGAGGCTGCAAAAAAGGGATTTGCAATTCGTTGCTGCAAGTACCACTGTGAAAAGGCCTGACGAGGTGCAAAGTCACATTCTTTTAGTGACTGGACGCGCTGGTAGTGAAATGGATGCAGGGCACTATCATCGAGAATCCTCCAAACGCTACTGTATGAAATCCCGATTTCATTAGCGATACTTCGTGTACTTAAACTGGGAGTGGTCTCTACCATATCTAGTACAATTTCCTCATTCAATTCGGTACGTGCCGTCCGATCTCGATTACGTGCTGCCTTCTGGAATGAACCGATTTCACATAATTGCTGGTGTAGGCGAGCAAACATGGTATGAGCAGGAGTCTGCCTGACAGGATGCCTTTCGGCGTACAACCTCTGAGCGGCTCGACCATTGCAATCTGTGGCCCCGTACGCCAGAATTATATCTACTTTCTCTGCGTTCGTGTACTCTGCCATCGTACAGCCAGTCTGTGTGCGATGGAAATAAAGCTTCCTTCCAGCGGACTCCTTCTTATCGTTCTGTCCCTCTGGCGGTTAATTCACCTCTCGACGGTGAAATTTGCATATTCTGCCTTTAACACTCTCTCGCTAAAATTTTCGCCGAGAACCCTGCTCGCGTTATTCACTGCCACGACACTTGCAATTCCTGGGCTACGTATCAGGCTTTCGATGGTCTTACTGCTTCAGGAAGGCATTTCCGGACCACCTTTCTTATGTTATTCCGAGTCGTCTAGGTGTACTCTACCTCGTTGGTGGAAGAGTACACCTAGATAACTCGGAATCACATAGGAAAGGTCGGTCGGAAATGCCTTTTTACTTGTCTGAATTACCTCTGGTTTTAAATTTGACAACAATGTCAAAATTTGTTTTGAACAAATTAGTCAGCAAGGGAATGCTTTTCGCGCAAACCGCACCGAAATCCAACATTTTGCTCGTTTTTTAGCACCGTTTGTGCTTTAAGTGCCCTGAACAATGTTCGATTTTTTTACATCAATTTTCCCCGGAGGATACCAAATCTGGTATCAAAATTCAAGTTAAAGTTTCAACTTATAAAAGCCATCAAAAAACTTAAAAAAATATTGAAAATTTTTTTTCCCTAGCGTTCCAAAGTCTAAGGCGCCCTCTAGCGATGTTTTAGCAGCAATATTGCTCAGAATTTTTTTAATGAAATAATAAATAATAACAATAATTTTGATCAAAACCCAAAGCGTTTCGACAATTTCCCCCGTTTTTAAGACCAGTTGAAGTTTTGCACCCTAAATTTTGACGGCGCGTAGAGCCTTAGGAAAGCATTTCCGACCCAGCATTGCCTATATACTTCGAGTCGTCTTGTTGTCCCCTACCTCTCCTAGAAGTTTGTAACATCTTAGCTGAAACACCCTGTATATAATTTATATATATAATGGTGTATAATAAATGCTGTTAATTCTAAAAATTGGCAATAGTCACTAGTTTTCTTTCCAATCCAAATGTATGCCTAAGTAATGTTAAGTCAGAAAAAAGTCACAAATGAGTAAAGTCTACGCAATAAACCGTCTCACGTTTGCTCTGCTAAACCCAGTGAAGCACAACAAAGTCTGTGCAATGATGCTTCCTCAAATGAAGCCCTTTCACAGATGATCGTTTCTTATTTAAAAACTCCCACAGTTCCGCTCGCTGCAGTTGGGAGTAATACCTCGCCAACTTTCTTCACTTCTTGTTCACCCTATAGGTCAAAATGCCGGCTGATGGCAGTAGGGTAACTTTCGGTATTGGTTACCACGTTTAAAATTGGATCTTGTTTATTTATATGGGAAATAAAGTTTTCGAAATATAATAAGATTCCGATTAACATCTGAAACTTTTAACTGTGGATTACTTTATCGAGCCGTAAAATCTAAGTTATCGATTTTTTTAAAAAATTCGAAACTGTTTAGTTTTAGTTGGAAAAATAAAATAAAACTTGTGTTTTCCTCATTGCTATTCCTTTATTTATTCCTAATGGGCTGCGGATTGGTGTTTTACCATTGCAGACCTAATACATTCCCCGGAAGCTGGTATCTCTTTTTAGAGCAGCACCTTATAGGCGGATACTAATGTTAAAACCAATTAATGGCTGCATCTCTTACATCCGCTCTTTTCTGCTTTAGTATAAATGAGCCTTTCACGCAGAACAAAAAATAAATGTATACTTGAAAAATATCCTTAAAAAAAATGAAAGTATGATTTAAAATTATAAAATGTTTCTTTTTATGTGAGTTTGATTCCAATTGCATGTTTGTGTTCTCTTCAGTATTCAGAGTTCCTATCACAATTTGTTCTCTGTACATTTTTGTCACAAAGCGAAATAGTATATGCTAGGATATTCTGTGTTCTATTGTACTTGCAAATTGTCTCAAGTACAATAATATTGAAATTTTATATTTGAATGAAAAATTTTGATTATTCGTTATGAAAATTGCGACACTATATAAAAGGATTCTATTTATCTTTGAATATTTTTCGTTCAGTGTTGTTTTGCTTTTATTATGTGTAAAAAAACTCTTATAAATTATCTAGTAATAAAGAAATGGTTATTGAAATGTTTTTTTTATTTTTAATGGGCTGTGAATTGATCATTAACCATTGCAGACGTAGTACATCCCCCGGAAGCTAGTATCACTTTTTAGAGCGGTCCCCTATAGGCGGATACCAATCGCCGCAGGTAATTTTGACTCCCAGCTTCCTCCCTAGAGGGAGGTACCTGAGCTCTGACGATGCGAACCAATACTAGGATTTAATTTTGCCGAGAGTATCCAAACCAAACAGACACTCCAGATATTTTTTACATGCCGTATAATCATACGATACACCCACTGCAGATTTTCTGCATCATGAAAACCCACCGTCTTGGGCTGGGATCGTACTCGTAACCTTGCGTGCAGAAGGCCAGCGAGAAACCAACCACGCCTCTCAGTCGGCTGAAATACACTCTATCATAAAAAAAGTATGCATCCAGAAGAAATTGAGCTACTATCACGAAGCGGCTGGAATGTAGTAGGGATGGCTATCTGAGATCAATTAATCGAAAAATCAATTTCTCGGGTCAAAGAAAATCGATTTTTAAATCGATATGCAGCACTGAATCGATATATCATCCTAGATAATTGACATTCTGTTTTGGTAAAAAATTGATAAAAACAATAAAATAACGAAGAATTTAAACACTATTTAGCGCAGGCAGTTGTGCGCACGCGTGCATCTGAAGTATAATCTATACTTTACTGGCAAGAGCGCAAAAAAACTATTTATCATCACTTTCAATCAATAGCCATGATGTATATGAGTATTGTGGGATCATCTGTTCCTTGTGAGCGTCTTTTTTCGACTGCCGACAACATCGCAAGTCATGAGCGGAACCACTTGGATCCCAGTAGACTTGACAGACTGTTGTTTTTAAAAAGCTTAGATACTAAGCATTGAGAGCTATAAGCTATATAATCCATTTTCTAAACTTTTTAATGTAACAATTACATTTAGAAAATAAATGTCTTCTTTTATACCTGATACTTTGATATGGTAATAAAAATAATTGTAATTGTCGAATTCCCTGAACTGAAAAATATGCCCTGATTTTACTGATAATAGATTGTTTATTATGTATTTTTCTTGTTTTTCATAAAATGGATTCATATTTACATTGTAAAAATGCAGACTTGGAAAAAATTCGATTTTTTTAGAAATCGATCTTTTAGACCTCGATATTTTTGTGAATCGATTTTTTTCGGAAAGAATCACCATCACTGGAATGTAGTCTGGTAAGAGATATGTAAATGATTAAAATTTCGACGCCAATGTGGCAAGGGTAAGCGCGCTATGTGCATATAAGGTGCGCAGCTGGGAGAATTTAAAAGCATAATTGCTCGTTCTATAGGGTTATTCAAACAATTTTGTCGACTTGGATGGACGGTATTGTGACTGGAGATGCCTCGGAAACGTAACAGCGACAGTACAAACAATTGTCGGACTTTGAGACGGGGCGTATAGTAGGCTTCAGAGAAGATCAGTCGAACAGGCCACCACTCGGTCGGAACAATATGGTAGTTGCTCGGTGTTGGCAACGATGTATTACGGAAAAGATAATTTAACATTGTGGAGGGTGAGGGAATCCCAGGAACACAAATACGCTCGACGATCGCGCAATCATAAGAGCGGCCACGTCCTCACCAACAACGTTGCTAGAATCTATTTAACGCCATTTAACACCTTCCAGACATCCGGTGGTACCAAGGAAAACCATTCGGAGACTGGCCGACTCGGGTAAAAGAAATCGACGACCATTAAGACGACTACCACCGAGCCCACATCACAGGCAATGTCGATATGAATTTTTAGGACCTCGGGCAAGCTGAAGAGTGACCGACTGGTGACATTATCTTCAGCGATGAATCCCGATTCAGTCTCAATACTGATTACAAGCGCATACGCATGTGGAGGCGGCCAGGCCACTGGTCCCATCCGGTATTTGTTGTCGAGAGGCATACGGCGGTTACACAAAATGTGACAGGAGATTTGTGGGAGGATCTGTTGGGATACTACATCTTCTCTAGTCATCCTTCAAAGCACTTTGAAGGCATGCAGTTACGTGGGCAAGATTTTAACATCAGTTGTACTGCCTATGCTATCATGTCGCCTTCTGCCATTTATCGACAAGACAACGCTCGTCCACATATTTTGCAACTCTCCTAGCAATGTCTTCACGGATATGACGTACTTACATGGCTTTCCAGGTCATCAGACCTCTCGCCAACAAAGCCCGTTTGAGACGTGCTTGGAAGGCAACAGCAACCGACCTAAAATACTCGTGAATTAACTACCCAGTTGCAAAGATTGTGGCATAATCTTCCGCATTAGGTCATAGGTGACCTCAATGATTCGATGCCACACCGTGTTTCGGCTTGTATAGCTGCCAGAGGTGGATTTACTACCTACTGATTTGTAATTTTTTCAAGCCATATCTTCTTAATAAAACAACCTGTTCTTCTGAATTTGTAATTATTTGCATATTTCTTCATACACTACATACATGTCAAGTTCCGTGATAGTACCTCGTTTCCTTCTGAGTGCATATATTTTTTTGTGACAAGAGAGTATTTTACATACAAAAAAAAAATGATTCATTATCAAAGAAATATTTTTAATTTCTTGAAAAACTTGTGTGCGTGTGTGTGAGAGAGAAAGAAAGGAGAAAAAAGCAATCTCATCTGAAATTGAAACAAGCTAAAAAATTTTATAAACAAAGTTCTTGGAAGACGGCCAACCTTTTTAACATCCTTTTACGAGCTTCACTTGTATATAACGGAATCTTTGAACTCGATTTTTACCCACTTTAAAAGGTCAGATAATTTCGAAATTTTGCTCACTTGTCCAGAGCCGATGACAATACAATAATTTAATAATTTTGTTCCATTGTCCTGATCAGGATCGTCAGGACTAACGATTTCCCCTTTTCAGATCCTATCCCGCATCTGGCGACAATTCCAGATCCCATTTCCAGATTTGGCGACTAAAAGATTAAGTTACAACTTAGTTCGATTAACTATAAAAGGGCGTTTTTTAGTTTTTTTTTAAACTGCAATTATTATTACTTTAATGATTTCATACTTATCAAAATATTTCCGCGCTTAAAAAAAATTAAATAAATCAGCAAACAATTATTTCTTGGAGAAATTTTTTTTAAAAAATTCCGTAAAATTTGTTGAAATTCATTTTTTGAATAATAATAGCCGAATTTTATTCTATGGACGCCTTTTATTCTTATAATTCTTCTTAAAAACATCTCCAGATGAATGATAATATCTCGAAAATCTAATACGAAAATTGATTATATAATACGCTTAACCAGTATCTAAGTTATGCGCATTGCAATTCTTTTCTCCTAATGAACAAAAACATATTTAGAATTGCAAAAGATGCCAACTAAAGCAACATAATTTTAAGAGCAAACGATTGTATGTTTGCATATGTAATCAGATAAATTAGAGTTGCATGAATTATTGAATTAAAGCAGACGATTAAAATATGGAAGGAAATTTTCAACCTAAACTATAACAACTGTATAATTGAAAATGAATCAGTACAGCATGAAAGATTATTCCTTTGGAAAAGAACATTGTGCTAGGACGTGTAATGTTTCAATGGCAGCAGCGTTACGTTAGTTTCAGACTTAATTCGTTTTCTGTCTAACGGTCTGTGGATCGAAAGAACGTTTGTAAGGCAAAAAAGAATAGGAATGGCTATGAATGAAGTGAATAGGAATTACTTAGGTGACAAAAACAGATGTTCTTAAGAAAATCCAAAAGGGTTTAGTGTGTTTATTACTCCAGAGACTTCTAGAATGGCTTGACGGCACATATAAGAACGATGCAAGGAAGCAACATAGTAGTCAAAGCTTGACAGGTTCACTCGTCTCATGCAATATTGTGACTATAGATTTATATTACTATGTAAAAAATGAATTTGTGCTATAGTGGATCTTACATGGTTCTAATGTTTCCTGTAAAATTGTGTACATGCCTTGCCTATATTCAAAAAACAATCAACCACATAATGATATTAAAACTATACGTAGTAATTCATCATATTAGTGGCCTATAGAAGTCTGATGGCTTAAGTAGTGAAACAGCCATGGATACCTCTTCTCTAAAAAGTTTTCAATTTACATTTAAAAGAAAATTGTCGTTAAATGCTTCGAAAGATATTTAGAAAAAAAATTCCTCTAAAGAAAATCATTAATATCATGGGCAATGTTCTGTACAAAGTTATTATTCCCTCAAATTTTTCCCATACAACCAATAAAATTAACAAAAATTAATAACATTGTTTTACATGCATATTTTATCAAAAATGAAATATATATATAGGTTATTTTAAAATAATTTTATTTATTCATTGTACCAATCATTACTATACTTAGATCTGTGCTCAATGAAATCAGAGCAATGTAATAAAAATTATACACACACAAACTTAAACATAAGTGAAACAAAGATAGAAAAATTATCAATTATGTAAGCACAATGTACATTCAAATTCTTTACATATAATTGTGTTTTAAAATCATGTACAGCAAAATAAAATAGCTCATGAAGTTGAAAGCTTAATTATGATTATCATACATATATTGTGAATTGAAGTGGAAATAAATCTAACAAAATAATGTTCTAAACATATCTCTGAATAAACCAGGACAACAGGGTTTAAATATAAATATTGTGAATTGATATATGAAAGCTGCCCCACATCGAATCTGAATGAGCTTCAAAATCTACATGTGGCAAAATGTAGATCTGATTCGGTTTTTATTAATGTTCCACTCTAAGGCAATACAAGGGTTTTTGATGAAGGATTTCATAATTCTGAGCCTCAGTCAAGAGAAGAAAATAACACTTGAGCTGGCACCCCACTCTCCAAACTTCCACATCATACCTGTTCAGTCCGTAATTGTATCTATTTTTTGTCATGAATGCCATCCGCCGACTGAGCACCTCCACCAATGTTTTGATGTAACCCTCCGCTTCAGTTATTGTTGTAGCTTCCATCGTGGAACAGCGTGCGAATAGCACCATCTCGTAATAAACCTAATTTACAGTCCAAAGGTCGCAACGTTTTAGTTAAAACACGAACCAGCATTTAACAACGAACATTTGTAAAACAACACTACATTTTTGGAGCGTCTAACCGGAGAAAAAAAATGGATAAACTTAATAATTCGAAGCGTGCAATCAAAGGCACCATAACTAAGATAGAAACTTTCGTAGAAGAATCAAGGAATCATACTCCGACAAAACTTGATATTAAACTGAAACGTGTCCAAGAAATGAACAGAAAGATTGATGAATTAAAGGATCAGTACTATGATATCAAGGATATTAGTGAATCGGGATTGCAAGTGATAGAAGCTGACATACAAAGTATGGAGGACAGACTAGAGGAGCTGGAGGTAAGAATTAGAGATATTCTCAATTCTTTAATTGCTAAATATTCTGTTAGTTCTGTTTATAATCATGAAAATGCAATATCTCAAGCTAATTTTAAACTGAAATTAGAGATAAAACTGCCGGAAATACCTTTACCGGTATTTAGAGGTAGATACGACGAATGGCCTAGCTTTAAATCACAATTTGATAACATTATAACTAATAACAATGACTTGAGCGAGTCACAAAAACTTTATTATTTGAAAGCGTCATTACAAGGTGATGCCAAACTACTTGAAGCAGTTGATGATTCCTTTGAATCGCTCATCACAGCATTAAAAACTAGATTTGAAAATAAGCGTCTCCTTACTGAGACTCATATTAATGCTATATTAGAAATAGAAAAGTTAACAAGCGAATCAGCTCGAGATATTAGAACCATGACAGATATTCTAAGCAAGAATATCAGAGCTTTAAAACTCTTAGGTTTTGAACGCAATAATTTATCGGATCTTATATTGCTTAATATCATTCTGAAAAAAATAGATCGAGAAACTCGTAAACAATTCGAACAATCCATTGATTCAAATCAAATTCCTGAATTAGATACATTTATAATGTTTTTAGAAAAAATAAGCCAAACTATAGATAGTATTAATCGTTCTGCTCCTATTACTCATAAACCAAAACAAGTACCCTTCCATAAAGGTAAAATCTTTCTTAATTCGAATGATTCATCAAATTCTTGTGCAATCTGTAAACTGCCTCATTTGATTTATAAGTGCAGCGCTTATCAAAATATGAAAGTATCCGCGATAGATTTAATCAAATAAAACGCCTTAATTTGTGCATCAATTGTTTAAAGGAACATCATAAAATTAAGGATTGTAAATCGAAAAATTCTTGTTCCGTTTGTAAAAAACGTCATCATACATCGTTACATATATTTGAAGCGATTCCTTTACCCCTCTCCACGACATTAGCTAACGAACTAACACCCCTACCGAATATGCAAGGGTCAACAACCCCAGATCACTCTTATACGTTTTCGAACTGTGTGGGAGAAAAGAAAAATATTTTACTCCCGACTGCAATGGTTTACCTCAGGGGGGCAGAGGATCAGCTTTTCCCCTGCAAAGCGATTTCAGACTCAGGATCTCATCTTTCCTTCATTCGACAACGGCTGGCTAATAAACTCCCTCTGAAAAAATAAACGCGTCTATTTCGGGGTTAGGTGAAATAACCCTTAGAGTTAAACAAAAGGCTAAAACGGTGATTCAAAATAAAATTGGAGACTTTTCAACGCCGTTAGAACTATTAATCGTCCCGTATATTACCTCAACATCTATCCATCGCATGGATGCAACTAAAGTAAACATTTCTTCGAACATTGATCTCGCGGATAAAGATTTTGGTATACCAGGAGAAATAGATATGCTTATTGGGTGTGAGCTCTTTTTTGAATTATTAAGACCCAATAAATTTCGATCGCCATGCGAAAAATGGCTGTTTCAAGAGACTGTTTTCGGGTACATTGTTGTAGGGAGTTTCGATAAATTTGAGGAAAAATCATATTGTTGCTTAGCTATTAATGCGGAAATAAATTCAGATAATCTTAATCAACAATTGCAAGCATTTTGGGAAATTGAAAAGGTAGATGAATCCTCATTAGATCATAGTTTAGAAGAAAAAATTTGTGAAACCCAATATCAAAACACTCATTATCGCACTGAAGAAGGACGCTATGTTGTACAATTACCCCTTAAAAAAGATCCATACTGTTTAGGTAGTTCAAGGTTCTTGGCTGTAGTTCGTTTGAATCAACTTTGGAAAAAACTCCCGAAACATTATGAATTACAAACCCTTTATAAATCGTTCTTACAGGAATATATTGATTTAAATCACATGCAATTAGTAGCTGACTCCCTAGAAACAAATATTTCTTATTTTCTACCACATCATGGAGTGTTTCGCCCCGATAGTAAAACTACCAAGCTTAGAGTAGTTTTTAATGCCTCTTCGAAAACAACATCAAGTCTTTCTTTGAATGACATTTTGTATAAAGGCGAGATTTTGCAGCAAGATTTATTTTCAATTCTTTTGAGATTTAGGCAGCACACATTTGTCTTTACAACGGATTTTTCAAAAATGTTTAGACAGATTTTAATTAACCCCGGTCATATCGAAATTTGCAGATGATTTTATGGAAAGACAGTGTTGATGGTCCTGTACAAACTTACAAACTCAACACTGTAACTTACGGGAGTACTTGTGCACCCTATCTCGCTACCCGAACCATTCAGCAATTAGCTAGGGACGAAGGAGAACATTATCCTTTGGCTGCATCAGTTACAATCAGAGACATTTACATGGATGATATTTTAACAGGTAGTTCAGACTTTCAAGAATTTCAAAAACTACAATTAGAATTAATAAATTTATTTAAAAAAGCGGGTATGAGTCTACATAAGTGGTGTAGCAATACTCCAGAAATATTGAATTCAATACCTAAAGAAGAGCAATCTTGGGATTTCCATTGCCAATCATCAGACCAAAAAACAATTAAAACTCTAGGAATCATTTGGAGTCCACAATTTGATTATTTCTCTTTTAAGACCGTTGTGAACTGCCGTGAGTCGTATACAAAAAGAGAAGTTTTATCCATTATAGCACGTTTATTTGACCCCCTTGGATTTTCTTGGGGCCAATTCTAACTAAGGTCAAATTAATATTACAGAAACTTTGGGTTCTCAAATTAGAATGGGATGAACCTCTCTCCAATCCAATAGCTAAAGAATGGAACGACTTCGTGTCTACCCTGCCAGTTATTCAAAATATCCATGTCCCTCGACTCGTAATAGGAAAAGGCAGAATTATTATCCATGGATTTGCCGACGCCTCAACAGCAGCATATGGTGCTGTACTATATGCTCAATCGATCTCAGAAGAGGATGTATCTACAAGACTCTTGTGCAGCAAATCCCGTGTTGCACCGGTGAAACCAATCACTATCCCTCGTTTGGAATTGTGTGTTATTGTCACAGCTCCTGGAAAAGGTTTTACATTCCTTGACGCTACCAATACAGCAAATAATGCTATGGACTGACTCTAACATTGTGTTAGCCTGGATTCAGCGATCCCCTGAGCAGCTTAAGACGTTCATCGGCAATAGAATAAAAATTATACAGAGACTAACCCAGAACTGCCAATGGAATCATGTATCCTCTAATGCAAACCCGGTTGATCTAATATCACGTGGATTGAATGCTTCGGACATCTCTTCTAAACAACTTGGGTGGCATGGCCCAGACTTTTTAAGGGAAGAACTTGAAGCAAACCCAATTGACTTTGAAAGGATAACTTCTGACAGTGACTACTTAAAGGAACTTAAACCCGCAAATGTGCTTTTAACTTCTTGTAAATTCTCTCTTATAGATGATCTTTCAAAACACACACACACACGTTCTAATAACTATACTAAATTGTTGCATATTTTGAGTTATATTTTCAGGTTCCTCCACAACTCTAGAAATCCTAGTGTAAAAAGGTCTGGTCAATTAGATTATAGTGAAGTGAATGAAGCAGAATTATGCCTCATTAAAAATCTTCAAGCCTCTGCCTTTCAAGAAGAAATCGAGTTTCTAGCTAAGAGTAGTTGTAATTCAAAAAAAGGTAAACTTTTCTCTTTAAATCCATTCCTCGATGGAAATCAAATTTTGAGGGTTGGAGGACGTTTGCAAAACTCAGATTTAACTTATAGTCAGAAACATCCAGCTGTACTCCCAGCGGATCATCCTCTCACCAAATTAATTATGATAAATATACACAATAGAAATTTTCATTTAGGCCCTCAAGCTTTGCTTTATTGTACAAGACAAAGATTTTGGCCACTTCGTGGCAGATCAATAGCGAGGAAAATTGTGCACGAATGAGTATAGTTTGCTTCAAAAATAAACCTATTGTAGCAAACCAACTTATGGGATCTTTACCTCGAGAGAGAGTAAACCCTAGTTTTCCTTTCCTGCATACAGGAATTGATTATTGTGGACCCTTTTTCATAAGGTATAAACACCAGAGAAAGGGTATTTACCAAAGATATATGTAGCCATTTTTGTTTGCTTAGCCTCAAAGGCCGTCCATCTCGAAATTGTCTCGGATTTGACCACAGACGCCTTCCTTGCTGCATTGAAGCGTTTTGTGGCTAGACGCGGGAAAGGTGCTACTATATCATCAGATAATGCCAAAAACTTTGTTGGAGCTAATCGAGAATTTAAAAAAAAGATTACATAATCTCTTAAAATTTCCCGAAGAAAAACTTTCTTCTTATCTTTCTTCTGAAGGGATTTCTTGGAATTTCATGCCACCTAGAGCACCAAATTTTGGTGGACTTTGGGAGGCAGGAGTTAAATCATTCAAATTTTATTTAAAAAGAGCTGTAGGAAACCTAAAGATGACTTTGGAAGAATTCTTAACCATAATAACACAGATTGAAGGAGTTTTGAATTCTAGACCAATCACTCCTTTGTCAGTAGATATTGACGACTTGGAAGTGCTTACTCCAGGCCATTTCTTGATTGGAAGACCCATTACTTCCATTTCTGAACCTAATTTGTTAGACAAGACAGAAAACACACTTTTTCGGTGGCAAAAATTAACAAAAATAGTTCAACATATTTGGACAAAATGGTCTCGCGATTATTTAAACAATTTACAGCAACGAAACAAATGGCAATTTCACAAAGATAACGTGAAATTAAATACAATGGCCCTAATAAAGGATGATAACCTTCCTGTAAATAAATGGAGCTTAGGTCGCATTACCAAGCTACCTCCTAGTACGGATGGGAAGGTTCGCGTAGTGGAAATAAAAACTAATAAGGGCAATATTAAACGCAGCATTGGGAAGGTGTGTGTTCTGCCCTTGGACAATTAATATGTAATTTGTGAAATTGTTTCTTCCTTGATTTATGTAAAGCATTATTTGTTTATTATGTTTTATATCTTCTTTGATTTATGTGATTCTGTATATTGATTGAATGTAATTCAACGGGGGGAGGATGTTCAGTCCGTAATTGTATCTATTTTTTGTCGCGAATGCCATCCGCCGACTGAGCACCTCCACCAATGTTTTGATGTAACCCTCCGCTTCAGTTGTTGTAGCTTCCATCGTGGAACAGCGTGCGAATACACCATCTCGTAATAAACCTAATTTACAGTCCAACGGTCGCAACGTTTTAGTTAAAACACGAACCAACATTTGACAACGAACATTTGTAAAACAACACTACAATACCAACAGGAAAACTTTGAGCCTCAACAGATTTAAAGTGCATCAGAGAGTACTTCTATATGGTGGATCTTCAATGGATGTTGCTTTTGTTTCTTATATCACCTGATCTCGCCTGTATTAGATCCAAACCTATGAAATTCATCATGGCAAGGAGCTAGATATGCGCATGTTGTTAGCCGTAACCTTAAGCACCATGCAGGTGACAGTATGATTTAGCTCTGTTCCACCCCAATTTTGAGAAATACCCTGGGGAAGGGGTCAAGGGCCTCCCACCTCTCTTGCCCTTCCACCAACCTCATGAGAGGACTTGCAGCTCCACGGCTATTCAGAGTACCCCCCACACACCGCCGCAAAGGCATTATACATTTACAAACATCTATGCCTTCTACGGGATTTGAACCCAGGCCCTATGGCACAGCAGTGAGGTTCACTAACCAGGATCTTTAATGGCAATAGGACTCAAACCCAGTGTTAGCCATGAGTTTGCAACCATGACCACTCGACTAACGCATCCATGGCACAATATTGGAAGTTAACAATTAGCTTAGAGAGCATTTTTTTATCTGATCATGGAATATTGAAATAGCTAATAGCATAACTCTAAAGCAGTGGTCTTCAAACTTTTTTGATTCATAAAACCCTTAGATCTATAAGGTATATTCAAGGAACCCCCCATTACACACACACACACACACTTAGAAGAATATACCTTAAAATAATATTTAAAGTAGATCATCATGTTATAGGTACTTAACATAAAGGCAATTAAAAAAATACAATCGGACCTCTACATAACGAAGTGGCTAAATCCCGGAAAAAAGTTCGTTAGATGAAAAATTTGTTACGTAGAGGTTCATCTTTTAATATACTTTATAAACCACATTAAACAAATTTTAAATTCATAATCCCTATGTATTAAAAAAGTAATTATTCACACCTTTTTCTAATTAACATATGTTTATTTTATATATCTTACCCTCATCTCTCTCAAAAAAGAAAGAAAAACTGTAAGGAAAACAAAACAAAAAAAAGAATTCAAAGAATTCACTGCGTTTTCAATATTAAGAAAATAATTTTATACTTAAGTTCATGAATTTTAAGGACATTTTATAATTTAAAGCATACAAGTAATATTAAACATACATTTTAGAACACAGGACAACTTCACTGAGGGTGAAAGAGGATATCGAAGATGTTTCTAGTGAATTGGGCAATGGGGGTCACAGGTTGCACTTCTTGGATGAAACATCCAGAACTGTATTGCTCTCAGCGAGTTAGGATCTAATAAAACCAGTTCAAGATTTATGAACCCCATAAAATGTGTTAAAGAGAGAATAACTTGAAATGTACAGAAATACTTTAAAAAAAGATAGAACAAAAATTGAATAACAGAAGAAAAAGTTTGTTATATAGAAAATGCAATTCGCTATAGAGGTTATTTTAGGAAGAAAATCATGAAATGTTCAAGGTTCCAGGAAAAGTTCGCTATATAGAAAAATTCGCAATATAGAGGTTTGACTGTATTGTATTTGTCATTGAAAAATTTTAATTTAATTTTTCAAAAATAATTTACTTGGATTAAAGTTAACTTACGATTCATATGTCATCTACCCATGCTTTGTATTTAGTATAGCTGGGATATGGGCTCGTGCATTTTTTTACACAAATTGTCAGTGTCTAGGTCTATAGAAATTATCTATGTTTAATTTGCTTTTATATTTTACTTTTGAGTCACTCAAGTTCAGAAATATTTTTTTTCACTTAAATACATCGTTCTGAATGGCATTAAAATGTTCATAGCTGTGAAAGAACTCAGGTGTAATTTGCAACCTTAAATTTAGGAGTTATTCTTGCTTAAATTTAGATATTAATGCCAAATCTATTGATATATCGATAAGCTGTTTCCTCTCATTAAAGATATTTTTTTCATGCAAGTGAAAAAAGGAGCATTTTCCATTATAAAATATTTAGTTTTGCAAAACAATGTACTAACACAAATATAAAATTATTTTGTGGAATTGAGGATAGTATAAGCAATAGAATATTCACAATCTAGTATAGGTAGTACATATATAAAAGGGAAAAGAACATTTTAATATTCTTCTATTATATTATAATAAAAGTTTAAAAAAGCATTAAAAACATATAAAGTTATAGTGCATAAAAAAATTAAGTTTTTTTAATCATTAGGATGAACTTTAGACATTTGTGGTTATACAAACTTCTTAGTGAATGAGAATCCGTTTGCATGCACATTGATTTACTTCTTTTTGATTTTTTTATTGTGAGTCTTGGAGCCCCTAAGGATGCCTTATGGAACCCCAGGGTTCCATGTAACACAGTTTGAAGGTCTCTGTTCTAAACTCGTGGCATAGAGCTCGTGCCCAAGAATATTTCAGTAAAATCATATAGATTCAAATTCAATTTCTGATTGATTCAAAGAGGGACAGATGCATGTTAAAACAATCAGGGTTCAAAGTCCTTACATCAGCATGCAGGGTGGAGTGCCAGCTTAAAAGTAATTTTTATCAAATGACTATGGTTCAAAATTCCAAGGGAAACAGGAGTCTAGTCAAAAGCCTAGCTTTTGAGTGCTGCAAATTTTCAGATCAATAGAAGCGGTCCTTTTGTTCATGTTGTTATGGGTCTATTCTGGTTTCTGTCTAGCCTGAGGGATTAGAAATAATAATTCTCAAGTAATCCCAATGAAATAAAAAAAACCATTATTTATACCAAAAAAAAATGTCTCAGGAACAACATTATTTCCAATTTTCACACCTTTCACGAATACAAGTGAAAAAATTGTAAAATTTTTCTTAGCATAAACATTTTGCGTGAATTCAAATTTTAAAATATTAACAGAGAAAAGCTTTGAATTGAATCATGGTAATATGTATGAAATGGTACTTTTGTAAATACAAAAAATATTATCGGAATTGTAAATTAAACCAAAATATATAAAGAGTGTTTTTTTTCAGGTATAGAAGTTTAAGTTGGCATTACTCACAAAGATGGCGACCGATTTAACAGCTGTCAAGTGATTTATTCTCAGTTTGGTTTGGCAATACATCATGAATAGACTCACGCCTGAACAACGCTTTTAGATTCGTCGAATGGGCCCAAAACGAGATTGCCGTTGTTCCCGATTTTCATAAGCGAATTTTGTTTAGCGATGAAGCGCACTTCTGGTTGAATGGCTACGTCAACAAACAAAACTGCCGCATTTGGAGTGAAGCTAATCCACAAGTGTATGTCGAAACACCGTTACATCCAGAAAAACTGACTGTTTGGTGCGCTTTATGGGCTGGTGGAATCCTTCAAAAACGATGAAGGCCACAACGTTACAGTCAATGGTGATCGGTATAGAGCCATGATTACTAACTTTTTCATTCCTGAATTGAACAATCATGATGCCCAGGAGCTGTGGTTCCAACAAGACGGCACAACATGTCACACAGCTCGTGCCACAATCGATTTATTGAAAGACACGTTTGGTGACCGCCTAATTTCACGTTTTGGACCTGTGAATTGGCCTCCAAGATCTTGTGATTTAACACCGCTAGACTATTTTCCGTGGGGCTGTGTAAAGTCATTGGTCTATGCGGATAAGCCACAAACGCTTGACCATTTGGAAGACAACATTCACCGTGTTATTGCCGATATACGGCCACAAATGTTGGAAAAAGTCATCGAAAATTGGACGTCCAGATTGGACTACATCCGAGCCAGCCGTGGCAGTTCTATGCCAGAAATCATATTTAAAATGTAATGCCACAAGATTACCTTTCGAATAAAAAAAAATTCATGTCAATCGAATAATACATCGTTGTTTTATTGAAATTTAAAGTTATATACCTCTAAAAAAACACCCTTTACAAACATAAAAAAAAATTTTGTAAAAAATATTTGGTTAGTACTTTTTTTTCAGTATAATATTCAGTTAGAAAATAGCCAATTTTTAGTATATTCATTTAATAAATTTGGTTAGTAGAAAATTTTAAATATAAAACCAAATAAATATAAATCACAATCATGTAAAAACCCTCAAGAATATTTTTTTTGTTTATAATTCTTCTCATCAAAATCTATACATTATATCCCAAGAAATAATTGGACACCTATGATAGAAAATGATAATAAAGTGTAATCACCTTCAGTATAATTGGAGCCTCTATAAGCAACAGTTCCAAATAGGATGCTTTAGCACATATTCTCTACCATTACTTGAACAATGTGACTAGTGGTACTTCTTCTATTTAGACCAGATATAGGTCAGTCCCTTCAACAATTTTAAATAAAGAGGACATCCCTTAAGTCAACATTCTAACTCATCCCAGAGATTTTCAATGGACTTAGAGCTGCTCAGTGCATTTGGTTAACCCCATTGTCACCACGCCAAGCCACGGTGGATCTCACAACATGAGAGCTAGCATTGCCAACCTGGAAAAGTAATATTGGTTTCTCTCATAAAACTGTCACAATAGAGGAAACACGAAGGCCCAGTGGTCAAGTAGTAGCATATCGTGCTTCCACACCACAGGTCTGGGTTCTATCCCTGGCTGAGCAAGGTTGACTCAGCCTTTCATTCCTACAGCAGTGGGTCAATAAATGAGTACCAAGCTTGCTTGGGGACTTAAACACTGAGGGTCTCTCTTTAGAATGATTAACTGATTGGGACATCTGCTCATGCACCTCAACGCTCAATGGTCACATATACTGGGGTGGGCACAGTAGGCCCTGGTCCTCATGGAGTTCTGAATTTTTCTCCAATCACCGATCATTTTTTCATTTTTATAGGTCTTCTGGGTTAGCGAGCACTTCAACTGTAACTACTCAACTTTCACTTGCTAATAATGTAAATAAAAAGAGATTTTAAGTATGTTAACTTGCTGGAGGAGTCACATATGGACATTTAAGGGATATTCAATAGCTACACCATTCTCAAAATCGGAGAGCTGTAAACTGTATACATCTATGTGACTGATGTTTCCCATACAATATTTAGCAACATAGAGAGATTGTATCAAGACTGCAAATGTGTTCATAGCAGAGGTATCTAATAATTTGTTGGTAGATAGTGTATTAAAAAAAAAGACTTTTAAAAATTGTGGAAATTAACCAAATTAGAAATCAGTATTTGACCAGAAAAAGAGGAAATAAAATAATAGTTTAACAGAAATATAGGAAACGATGAATCATACAGACTTTAATCCATAATAACAAAGGAGAAAGAAACACATGTTGCTCACAAAAAACAACATAAGTAATAAATACAAACTTTGAAATATTTCACACAAATGCTTAAGACAGAAGAAATTCCAATCATTACAGATATAATATAAATCACTTTCTCAGTTGAATGTTTAAATCAGGGGTCGGCAACCTTTTAGCCCTACCCTGCCAAACCAATCTACCAATATCATTCAGTGTGCTACACAGTAGGACTTGTTTGAAACATTTCAATTCCCACGGTAATGCACGCAGAGTTAAAGAATAGAGGTCAATAATATAGGTAATATTTACAGTTTTATTATATATTAAGTTTGTATCATTTAAAGATATTTCTTAACACAAAAATAAACGGCATAAAACATAAAATTTCTTCAACTAAAATAATAAAATTAAAATTGTACACATATTAAGGACTCTTTCTAAACATATTAAAATAAGAGATAAGCTACATAAAATGTAAGTATTTCCCTTCATTATAGTTAAATAAAAAGAAGAAAATTTTAATGTGAACCTAATGCTTGCAGCACTTTATTTTTATACCACCAAATTAGAGGTATAATTTGTTACATTCAATTTGGCTTGATTCTGAGCATTCAGTTGTTAAACAATTTCTTTGCAGACTCAAAATATTTTTCATTTGAGAAAAAAAATTTTACTTAAATATGTTGAACCAAAAACAAAAAGCAGAGTACATGCAATTTTCTCTCTTCAAACAATTAAATTTCACCAGCAATGACATTCAATAATTTACAAAACAGTTTTATCTTTAGAGTTATCTTTCAGATTTTTTCGTAATTCCATAAATGTCCATAAATCTGAAGATGTTTGTCAAATAAGGTCCATTACAAATTTACCAACTTCCATCCCTTCAAAATTAACAAATTTGTATAGTAGTTCAGAGTGCCACTGAGAATTGTACCCAATGTGGCATGTGTGCCGTAGATTGCTGACCCCTGTCTAAATGAACCAAAATTAATTAGGAAGTTTCTCATTTCGTATAAAATACGAAATTTATTATGTACTTCTAATATATCTAAATATATATTGGTAGTACAAAATAAATTTTGTAACAAAGCATTTTCAATAAATTAGATAATTATGTACAACTCAAAAATGCAAAATGTAAACACAAAATTTCAAAAACTTACTCATAAATGCTAATATAAACGATTTTAACAAAAAAAGTAAACACTTTAATTTATATCATAAATATTTGCAGTCTGAATGTAATATCCTTCTAAATGAAGATTTGACTTTTAAATAACTCAATTTTTCAGTCAAATTCTTTCACATATACACACACAAAACCCAAGTGACTGCCTGTATCAAACTAAAAAATTTTTTATCAGTATCAATCTTTCTGTCCCCAACTTCCATCAAAGTTATTGCATTGATAAATAAACCTTTAAAATGTGGCCCATTAAGAAAAACCTTTTTTTAATACAGAAACAATTTTAAAATACATTCATTTATTATTATTTATTTGAATGAGATTCAAATTTTAAATCATCTATTCTAGTCATCCACATAAATAAAAATGTAAACAGTTGTAAAGAACTTTTAGGACATCAATGTTTAATCTATATGCATTTTCAATGTGGAATAAAATGTCAAAACATACGTCAACATAGGTAGGTTAACACAGCATTGCTTTCCTATGCTTCTATCAAATTTACAAATACAACAGACAGAAAAATTGAAAAAATGATGAAACTGTACAATATCAATGATACCAAAAAATTATAAATATGCATAACATAAATATATTTCCACGAAATGCATTTAAAAAACACTGGTTAGTATTTTAAATAAAGTTTGTTCTACCATTACGAATCAAATAAATTTCCCAAAAATATGTAAGTATAAAAAAGATATATACAAAATATTTTTATGCGAAATAAAGATTTTGCATTAATATGCAATAACAAATAATTTAATAAATAAACCTAATTACTTAAAAAAACATGAAGGATACAAAAATAAAAATTGATAGAAGAGCATGCAATAACAAATAATTTAATAAATAAACCTAATTACTTAAAAAAACATGAAGGATACAAAAATAAAAATTGATAGAAGAGCTGCTCTGAAACAAACAAACTCTTACACAATATGAAGTTCAAACCATCATTTTAAAGGTTCTTAAAAATAATATTTCAAAACAATATAAAAAAATACAAAGCACAAGATATTCTTTTTTTTTAATAAACATACCAAGCATGTTAAAAAAACTAAAAAAAATTTCTTCTTTTTTTAGACAAACAAAATCCTGTTTTTATAAAAAAAATTTCACATTATTTAACCACAAAATATTATAAAACAGAACATTTCAATACTCTAACAGTCAAAGAACACATGATTCCCACTATCTGAAATTCTAAGCTACTACAAGTTTATACAGGAGATTTAAAAATGTTTAAAGTTTAAAAATCTTTTTAAAAAGAGAGAAAAGTTATAATATAAAAACATTTTTGTAAAAATAAATAATGTTCCATATTTTTTTTTAGTTAGTGAAACTCCTTAAAACCAGTTTATTATTCAAAAAGTAAAAAGGTGACACATATTTGAATAACAGTTAAGAAATTCACTTCATAATTCATTCTAAGATATTATAAAACTGTCTTTATTTCCTTAAGACAGGTGTGGGCGATTGTTTTGGCTGAAGGGCCACATTGTAGAAGCGGAGGATATGGTGGGTAGAACCTTTTTAAAACGATTACATTCATTAATTAACTTTACATCTCAGAAAAGATATAAATTGTACCATAAAAATCATTAAATATAAGTTAAATTAAATAGTGGTAGTTTTATTCAATTTATTTATTGTGTTTATTTCATATCTATAGCTGTAAACACTTAAGTTTAAAATCAATTTAACGATATGAATGTACACTACACACTTTTTTACGAGCTTTTTCTGTTTTTCTTTATTTTTAGTTACAAAGGTTTCTTCCCACATGTGTGCAGGTGTGACCATAATATTGGAAAATACAAGACAAATATTTTCCGACTGTCTTGGCAGGCCATTATTTGCCCACCCCTGCTTTAAGACATGAAAATTCAACACCCAGTAGAATTTGTGCTTATTTATTTCAACATTAGGCAAGCAAAATTGTGTCTCTTACAACAATTTAGTACCCAGTAGTTTCTCAGGTCTAAAATGAACTCTGAAGTTTTACAATAAATGATTATTTACAGTATTGTTTGAAATGAATAATGATACATTAAATGTACATAATTTTCATATTACAAATGCATTCCTCAATGTATTAATGGAAAATCAACCTTTTCATCAAGTGAGCCTACTCTACTCAATGGAACTTCAAAAACAAACTTTCACAGAAATTCTTTTACACAAACATCTTTACAAAAATGATAAATTGACTTTCATAACCAACTACAAAATGACAGAAGGCAAATGTATACCTTCCAAAATTAAACACATAAATGTTTTGATACATAAACTCAATTAAACATTTTTATCAACAAATTTTTTTAAAGATATTTCATAAATTTAGCTTGATTCATTACAGGGATTTTATCCCTTTTAACAAAACAAAGAAACAGAATTTGATTCTATCATTATTGTAAAATTCCCTTGAATATTCCAATACATTGTGCTTGCAGATGAGTAATTTTGAAATATCTATAAAATCTACGACATCAATTCAAACAACTAGAAGGCTATATTATATAATGATATTTGATATAGATAAATAATAGTGATTATCAGATTTTTTTAAGATTCAAATTCATATTAAAAGTAAAATTTGAGTTTTATCACAGAGAAATTGAGATTTAAAAGTACTGATCAGTATTCTTCAAAACAATATTCATTCATTCCATTTTATATTGTTTTCAATTATAAATCTTTTTCAAAAGATAAGAAAGAAAAATTCAGATATGCTACTTAGCAAGCAAACTTCTTCCACAAAATCTTCTCTTCAAGTCTTCACTTAGTATAACTGCAATAAAAAACCAATCACAGATTAATATTTTTGATATTTTCTGAATTATTCATCATCCTTTAGTTGTTAAAAGTCATTTGAAAAACAGATCAAAATTGTATTTATGAGTATACATTTGCAAATAAAAAATAAAGTTTAAAAAAAGATGAAAGAAAAAGAATACTGTCCATATGTTTATTTAAGTATGTAAAATTTGTGTAAACTGTAATTTATACTGTTTTGTATTCATAAGTAATGCAGATAATTCACATTTATGGCTTTTTTTCACCTTAACCACTCCCCCTTAAAGAAATTATCTAACATCATTTGCCTTTCCCTCTTTCATTCAGCAAAAACAATTGCGTATTACAAAACATATCCAGTTTATTTGATCTTAAAATGTTGGCGAACATATAAGTTCATTTAAAAAAGATTTATAATTTTCACAATTGAAATATAATTTATTTATCATTTAAAATGACTTAAATCACACTAAACTTGCAAATAATTCTTCAACATTCATTGAAAAATTCTTGCAAGTTAAACGCATTGCAAATAAATTCACAATATCCAATATTACTTTGTTAGCTTACTTGACAATTTTATCAACCATAATGATGGATACTAGCATTTCAACATGGTAGTCTTGGTTACTAATTGATCATTAAATTTGTTACTTTTGATATTTTAGAATAAACAATAAAAGTTTCTTCATTGAAATTTATTTTTGCTCACACTTGTTGCAACAACTATTTTGATTTTCAAACATTATGGGGAGAAAAAAAAAAGAAAGCTCTAGATCAGTGGTCTTCAAAATTTTTAAATCCATTGAACCCTTAGAATGATTAGATACTTTCGAGGAACCTCCTCCACACACACACACTTTGAAAAATATATCTTAAAATAATATTTAAAGTAGATCAATATGTTAAAAAAGTACTTCATGTAACAACACTTTAAAAAAATATTGTATTTGTTATTAAAAAATTTTAATGTAATTTTAATAAAAAGTACTTACATTTTTATATTAATTTATGATTCAAATGTCATCTACCCATGCATTATATTTAGTAACTGAGATATGAGCTGGCATTTTTATACAAAAACTGTTGAAGTTTAGATCGATTGAAATTATCTGAGGTCACATTTCATATTTTGCATTAAATTTTCTTTTATATCTTCTTTTTTTGTCACTCATATTGAGAAATATTTTTCACTTAAATACATTGTTCTGAATGTCATTAAAATATATATGTCTGTGTGAGAAATACTGTGTATTTTGCATGAATCTGCAACTTAATAATTTAGCGCTGATTTTGCTTAAATTTAAATTTTAATGTCAAATCTGTTGATAAGATGTTCCCTTTTCTTCATTATAGGTGTGTTTTTTTTCCACAAATGAAAAAAAGTACATTTTCAATTAGAAAACTACTTAGTTTTACAAAATATTGTAATAATGATTATAAAATTATTTTGTGGAACCTGGTATATATATACAGAAAAATTGTTCAAATATTCTATTATATTTTGATAAAAGCTAAGAAAATATTATAAAATAAAGTTATGTGGAAATAAAAAAAATTCCGTTTTAATGATTGGGATGAGTTTTAGATAAAAAGAATTGAGGAGGACTCATTCCTGCAATCAACAAGAAGTTGTGACATGTTAAAACAGAAAAATATGAATTCCACAAAATGAAAGAAAATGAAAAATAAGAATTATGATGTTACAGTCTCAAAATTTTTCAATGCCATCACCTCTTACACGAAAAGTCAAACAGAAAATCAAAATTACTTACAACTCTCATTTATCAGCTTTAACAATGGCTCTTACAAATCAAGTGGATTGATAAGGAATTCTAATCTCAAGTACCTCAGGAAAAAAGTGACCATGCCATATGGAAATTCAGAATTTGAATTGGTATGCTCTCAGATACTCAACGACACAAATGGGCAAGAGATGCAAGTATAGATGATTCAAATGAACTCATGTTGGATTCATAATTTTGGATCAATTCACTTCATTCAAACAACATAAATTGATGCTAATCACAGGCGCCTTCAATTCATTGTGAGTAAAAAGGACATACTGAATGAATTGCCAAAAAAGTTGATTCTATGCTTTGTGTTAAGTCATTGCAGAGAAAAAAGAATATCCACTGTAAACAGTTGTCTGAGACATTTACTTCGGAATTATGGTGATTCCATCTAAAAGAGAAGAGAAAACATCAGAAAATGAGTTAGGTACATTAAGAAAGAAAATATTTTCTCAATAAAATATATAACATTCTTAAAATACATATATAACAATTCAAAGCTTCAGATGCAATAGATCAAAATCCAAATATAACTATACAATGCTTACAATATGTAAGCAATTGCATACAAATATGGTGCTACAGATATAGTGCTTTTTATATATACAATATTGGCAAAAATTGTGGACACTTTTGAAAATTATTATGTTTTTTTAAGTTTCTATACTTATAGAAAATGTTACATTGCCCAAAATACAAAATCCTTTATACCATTTTAAAAAGAACTTAATAATAAATTCAATACAAAAAACAAAATTCAAATATTTGAAATGCAATAAAAAGTTATGCTGCAATAATTATCATTAGATACTGATCATAGCAGTGGGTTATCAGTACTTTAAGGGGTAGATTTTTTTGATACAGCTTCACATAAATGTTTCATTGAGCTGAAAATAGTTTTAAGCTCTTCCTTCATTATTACATAATGACAGGAAAAACAATTATATCCTCAAATAATTCCCTTTTATTTCATATGCACCTCATTCAGACAAGGGTTTTCAAATGGAGCCACAGTTGTCAATTTTTAGATTTGTGAGAGAATAAAAAAATCTTAGTGAAAAGTTAAAAGTAAGACTACCATCAAGTCTTTTGAAAAGTGTGGATTTAACGATGGGCAAAATGGAAATGAAGATGACATAGCATGTGAAGAAAATTATAAATCTAATGTATTAGCAAATTTTTTAATGTAACAGATTTTTTTATTGTGGGAAGCGTTACCATTAAAATATATACTTTTTTCCTTGTCTGTCTAATCCAAGAATTTTTTGTAAATTCCAAAGTAATAAACCACAATGCATCTTATAGGTTGGGAAACATTATAGTAAGGATTGGCTAATATGCAATTTGAATTCTAAGCTAAACATGGAAATCTAGTTCAATAAATGTATCTTTGAAAAGATATTTAGAGCAAATATATCCGAGGTTATTCATAATTCCCTTCAGAGTTTCAAAGTGCTATAATAAAAAGAAATCAAGACAAATACAACAAAAAAGAATATTTAACAGAATAAAAAATTTTAATTCTTGTAAAATTAAATTTTACAAGATTTCAATTTTATTTATATACCTTAGAGGTGTTCTGTATGTGAAATTTTGGTTACATGGTTACTTGGTTCCATCAATGCAATAGTCCAATTCCTGTTATACTCTACTTCACATGGTACTATCAATGTTACTGACAGCATGTGTTATCCCTAAACTGGATCTTTTACATAAGCCCGAGTTTTCACACCCCATTTGAAGCATGATGCAGCAGAACTGCATGAAAGGATAACATATGCTGTCAATAACAGTAATAGTATCCTGTTGAGTAGAGTGTAGCAGGAAATGGACTAACGCATTAATGTATGCAGTGTAACAAAGCTTTTATACTTGTATATATCTCTCAGAGCACCAGTAAGGTATGCAAATACAACTTGAAATGTTTTTGCATTCTGCCAAATGTTTTTGTTAGCTATATTTGTCTATATATTTTTTTTTACTATAATACCAGTTGTTTCTAAATGAATATCGGAGTTTTATTGCTTTACATTATTTTATTACATATAACTTACAAGTACAATTCATACATCGAATGAAAGAGTAACTGAAACAGTTTTTTTACCTACAATCTTACAAATGTTCAATAAAGCCCCATTCCTCACAAGGCACACATCAAGTCGATAGGCAAGTTCATCCCAAACTTTGCTCAGCGTGTCTGAGGTAGTTCTTGCAACAGCTGCTTCAATCCTGTGTCAAGTCTGGAAGGTCAGCTGGTAGCAGAGGTACGGTACATGCACACAATCCTTAATGAACCCCACAGATAAAAATCCTATGGTGTCAGATCGAGTGAACGTGGAGGCCCTGCAAGACAAGCTTTATCGTTAGGCCCTTTGCAGAAAATCCATTGATCAAGTATAGTGATGTTCAATCGCATACCCAGAGATGACAATGAGGCAGTGCACTATCTTGCTGCCAAATGAAGTTATCTGGTTTACTTTCTTTCTATTGAGGAAATAGCCATAGTTGCACAGCATCAAGATAGGCAGAACCAGTTACAGTTGGTTTTCTGAAAATGAAAGGCCCATGCACTTTCCTCTGAGATATGGCACAAAAACATTCAATTTAGGGGAGTCTTATTGCAATTCTACCACCTCGTGAGGATTTTTTAAGCTCCAGATGCGCGCATTATGAGTGTTCACATGTTCACTGAGATGTCCACTGGAACGCTCGTTGCACAGTAATAGCAAATTCTGCCTTTGCAAACTGGAGAATACATAACACTTTTTGTTCACTAATCGCCATTTTTCTACAAGCGTACTCCCCACAATCCCAGCACACATACCAGCAAGCAAAACTATTTCAGTTGGTCTTTCATTCAATGTATGAGTTATAGTAATAAGTTAAATGTAATAAATACTATAAAGCGTTAAAACTCCGATATATTCATTTATAAACACCCTGTACTTGAAACACTGGAGGGAATTATAAACAATCCTGTACATATTTTCCTTCTATATATAGACCATAAATATGACAAGTAAGATAAATATGTGTGTGATTACAGAAGTATTACAGTATTATTTTTTAAAAAAAAAATACTTTAGTGTTCTTCAAAGGCTTTCTACTTGATATAGTGCATTTCTAAAAATGTATAGCCATGTAAGGGTTAGAAACCTTTTACTTACTGATAAAAGTTCACAGGTGACAGAAGTTTGGAGGATTGAAATGCGGGCCAATGCCATAGAAGTGAAATATGGTCTCACAAGGTGAATATGAGACTTGACTATAAAAATGTTAATTGACCATTTGACCTTCCAATATAAATTTAAGTTACATTTCAGGCATCCAAGCTCCTATCACTTAAAACTCTTAAATCAGTACATAATGAAGAATTTTTAAAAATATCCAACATTTACACAAGTGTTTTTAGAAGTCAACTTGTATCAAGCAGAATTCTCTGAAAGAATATATCTGTAAAACATATTCCATAAAATATAGAAACACAAAAAAAAATCAGCTGACAAAAAATGACTAAGGAAACTATTCCTAAAGGCGACAATATACAAAATTAATAAATATTGCAGTTCAACTACATAGTGTATCCCAAAATTCTGAAACCAAATTCATATCCAACAGGAAAAATTAAGCCAAAAACAAAAATTACTTACAGCTCTTTATTACCAGCTTTAATGAGGGCTCTTATTTTCAAGTCGATTCAGATTCATATGGGATCTCCAATCTCAAGTATTTCTTGAAATCCTCCGGAATTAACAGAGAGTCAACCCCGAAAGGAAGTTCAAAGTTTGAGCCCATACGCTCTCTGATACTGCAACGACACAAATGGACAAGAGATCTAGGTATAGGTGTTTCCGTGGATTTGGGTGAACTCACTTTGGATTCATAATTCTGAATCAATATACTTCTTTCAGGTTCCATAAAGTGATGCTTGTCACAGGCGTAGTTTAATTCATTGCGAGTAAAAAGGGCATCTGGAATGGATTCCCAAAATAGATATACCAATTCTTTTGGTTCTGTGCTTTGTGTTGAGTCATTGCACAGCAAAAAGAACACTGTATGCAAAAATAAGTATCGTCTACGTTTTGATGAGAAACAATTACCAGCGAGATTTACATCAGAATCTCTGTGTTCCTGTCTAAAAATAAAAAAGAAAGTATTGGGTTTTGAGACAAATATATAAAGAAATACATAAAAATACAATAAAATTATTTAACAAAACACACAAACAGAGATTGAAATCCAAATGCATACAAGGTTTGTAAAAAATAAAAAATCAAGATAGGGATACATATATTTTTATTTGTCCATACTTATAGTTTTCTTCTCTCAATCATATGAGTAAAATTTTCAATGGGTTATGTATAAAAAAAGTGACATAAATGAAATTCATTAGTACGAAATAAAAAGAAAAGGTACTTACATAACATTGCAACAATGTCAACATTCAAGATAACTCACCAAGTTGGCAATCCTAATTTTGCATGTTCGTACATGCTAAATTGACAACCATGTGCTTCATTTCATATAATATTGCCATTATGGTTACAATAACATGCAAGTATCAAAACAAACATTTGCAGCATCAATAACACAAAACTGTTTTTTAACATATTTCATACATATAAATCCTTTATCAGTAAAGACAAATTTAAATTGAAAATAGAAAATTTTTAAAACAGTTCAATGCATCATTTATATAAATAGAACTGTAGGATTCATGTTTGTCTTTCATTCACTTTATTTGTCCCTCTTCACGATAAAATAATGAAAAAAGACAAATCCTTCATATATGAAATGCACCAAGTAAAAGTAAAGTTTTGAAGTAAATAAAATTATACACTTGTGGCCAGTGGCGTAACGTACACCCCCGCATTGCGGGGGGGGGCAGGGTTCTAGAGGGCCCACAGCCTATCGCCAAGTACCTACCCTTTGTAAAATCCAACTTGAGGGCCCAAAACCTGACTTTGCAGGGGGGCCCAAGTGTTCACCGTTATGCCACTGCTTGTGGCTACATTCTTTCACACGTTTCTATGGTACGATTTACTCATTCTGCAATTTTCCTTATTTCTGCAATAATCACTTATTTGCAAATAACTAATCATGATTCCACTTTTATTTTAAAAAAGGGCCCGGAAACATTTTTATGTTATTAAAAATAAATATGACAATCATAAAAACTGAAAGGTAAATATTATACGTTTCTCCCAACTTCCACGTACTTGCTTCTTTTAAAAAATAAATTTATTCTAACTGATTTTTTTTAAATTGACAGACTGATAGAAGTCGATAGGTATTTAAAAAACACATATTCTCCACTTAATCATATTTAAAATTATAAAACTCTTCATGCACATTTGACACAAACAAAAATCATTCAATTTCTATAATTACCAACCATTTGCTAACAGATTTTATTTTAAAGAATTTATTCCCCAATCCAATTTGACTTTAAAAAAAAAATTAGGTATTTACATTTTTTCATCACTGGAGCCAAATCTGAGCTGTAAGAATCATGCAATTTACTCCACTAATTGGGTGCCACTAAAATCTCACTGGTTGTTCTTTTGTTAAGGTAAAATATGCAAATAAAAACATTTTTTTGTTGCTCTCTTTTGCTGTTGTGATATCATGGCATGATTCACATGGTTCAAATTTGACTGCAGTGATGTTAATACAGAAGTACCAAAAATTATTTCATACATTTTAATTCAAGACACTTTTACCACCAGACTAAATATTGCATAATTTAACATATATTTTCTGTACGTGCAAATATCAGTTTAATTACAATTCATGTACAACATATAAAGCATAACATATAATTCATCATTCATACAATATTGCTTAACATTTTTAAATTACAAGCATTAAAATTGATGTATTTTATTAATCCTACTTTGATATACTATGAATTGAAGAAAAAAATTTACATGTAATAAAATAAATTTGCAATCTGGGCAAAACTCTTAAAGCATGGATGAAGGGATTAAATAATACGGAAAGCCAAAAATTGAGAAAAATTCAAAGAGTATTTTTGATATATTAGTCATGTTTACCAAGATGACAAATTTTGAAGGAAAAAAATCACTGACAAATAAAGATCTCCAATACTTGCATGAAAGTTTCTTATGAAAAAGTGAACACCTTTTTTATGTATTTTATTACTGCTTATAACAACAAATTTCTCTAAAATCATTCCTTGTCTGAAATTTAAGAAGCATTTCGATTTTATAAATAGAAAACACACTATTTTAGATTTTATAGTTTATTCATTGCTGTTTCAGAGTAATTATTTCAGAAAGCATATATTTTTATAACAGCAATTGATTCTATCACATATTAATTATAAAGCATAAATTTATCTTTCAAAAAAAAAATTAAGTACTAATACAATGATAATCATTTAAATTTGTGTTGATTTTTTAATGGTTTTGTTTTATTAAATCTATATAATTAGTAACATTTTTTTTTAATTTCACAACACCTAGGTTATGTTAAGAAAATTATAGTAAAATGCACTTTATTGATTTAGCATTATTCAGTTCATGACCCTAAAAAAATGTATCGATAGGAAAAAATGTGCTTACATGTAATATTCTATAGCTCCTTTGAAACATAGCAAATACTGTTCCCGAAAAAATGGGTAATTATAACCATATTTAATCAGTAGAGATAAACATTCTAAACTACCTATAAAAAGTGATGGTCTCCAGTCAATTCTTACTTCATCCAATAACCTGCGTTTCAGCCGTGTTGCATGGTATAAAACAAAATCCACAAGATGTGGTTTGTAATTGTAGAAAAAAAGTTCATTCAAGAATAGTGGTTCAATTTGTAAGAACTTGTACACAAGTTCCGAGTCTTCTCGCTCCTCGGCCATAAGTTCCAAGAAATCATAATAAACTGTTATTAAATCCCCTTTTTGGACATTAAGAAATTTAATAAATTTCATTACACTCCTGATTTTATGATTTGACTTCTGAATTGCTTCTTTTACATATGACATGAATTCTATATTATAAACACTTTTATCTACTATAGAAACTTCATTGAGATAAAAGCATTCATCATGAGAACATATCTTGTAAAGGGACTTATTAAATTTGGAAACATTATCATCTAGCGAATCTGTTACATCAAGATGATACTTATACAAAATATATCTTCTACTTAATATCTTATTCTTATAAGCACACATAGTATAACAAAGTTTTTCACGGTTTCTATATTCACCAACACTTAGATCTAAACATGTTACAGACTTATGTACAATAAAACTATATCGAACCTCATCAGCTGCAGAATTCAAGTTCACTTGTTTAAATTCAATATCCTGCGAATTTGAAAAGAAAGGCAAGTAGCCATCATCCAAGCGCCTTCGCGCTCTAAGTTTTCTTTCAGGCTTTACAGGTTTAAAAGAAAAACATTTTGGCAGTTTAAAGCGAAACATTTTTTCATAAATAACCAAAAGATATTAAACGTAATGTTATTTCTACACAGACTCAAATAATATGCGAAAAGCACATTGCATTTCTAATCCTTTAAAAAGAAATTTATTCCTCTCGATGAAACTTAATATAAACTATCTTTTGATTGCGATATGAAGGATGTAAGGAACAACGAAAAATATCACTATTCTAATTTACGATGCAATGAATAGCCCAAAAATTTTTTTGGAGAGCGAAAGAACAAAATAGATCAATTTTGAGAATACTGCGCAAAAAGACAGCTGGATCTCGGTTTCGGTAAATATGATAGTCATCATTGATTGGATGAAAGGTAGAGCTCTCTGATTGGCCAATGAATAAATGTAAAAAAGATCAAAATTTGCTCACGTATTTAAAAATCAACTCGCCAGGCACCAAAAGACGATGATATGGGATGGGGGCTCGCGAGCCCCCATCCCATATCAGTGACAATATCAGTCCCCCAGTGATCTGATCAGTGATCCCATATCAGTCCCCATCCCATGCCCAGTGACATCAAGCGTAGGTGAGACATCTATTTTCAAGAGAAAATAATCCTTAAAAGTACAATTTAGTACAGAAACACAGTGCTCAGAACAGTAAATTATTACACATTAATTCTACTGCTTGCTATTCCTACGTTCAGATTTGCCGCCCATACGGTATAGTGGTTAGTGACACTAACTACTGTGCCGCAGGGCCTGGGTTCGAATCCCGGTGAAGGCATGGTTGTTCGTAAATGTATAGTGTGGCTAGAGAATACTCTAAATAGCCCCAAGTCCACTTGTGAGGTTGTTAAAAGGGGAAGGCCTCTGACTCCAGAATGTTTTCCCTCAAAATTGAGTAGAAGTGAACCAAATTATACTGTCACCTGCAAGGTGCTTAAGGCTAACGACAGACGTTCATCTAGCCCATTATCACGATAAATTTCGTGGGCCTTGATCAGATGTTACTATCGATCAGGCAGCATAAGTAACAACACGTTTAGATTTATCAACTCTAGAGAGAATGAAAAACGTCTACTGAGTAGATGTAAAGAATGAGAAAAAAGTGACACGACCAGAATTGATAGAATTTTTATTAAATTATCGATCAACAAATCACAGATCATTGTTATCAATTGATCGATAAAAGTAACAAAATTATTGGCCTTTGAAATTAAAAAAGTAGCATTTTCATAGCCTTTATTGAGAAAAAAACGCGGAAGAGTATTACTAACGCAGTAAAAAATATAAAAATCGAGGACAACTGAAAAATCATTTTTTCTTCTGGTAACAAAAGTTTTGGAGTAAGAACAGAAATTTTTTCGCTAAGGCTTCATCCTAACTCAAGGCCTTTGGGAGGGGAACGTGGGGACTCCGCCCCCCCCCTTGTGTGCACCACAGGTGTTTACTACTCAGAAAGGAAGTCAACTTTATGATTTAGTCTTTCATTTTGAAACAAGATGTTCCGAGCCATCCCTTAGCTAGATCTCCAGACTCGTTTAGCAAAGAGCTGAATGAATTTTGGTTTCTAATTGCTACTAGAGAGTCTGCTCACACTATTCAACAGAATACTAGCTTTTTGTAGGTCATTTTTTCATGCTGTAGGGCTTTAGAAATGGGATCTATGATTTGAACTAATCAAGAAAAAAAGGTAACAAACACTGTTTTAAACAATTTTTAACATATTACTTTTCAACTTATGTAATACATTTCTTGAATAAAATACGTTTAAATTTTTTTAAATTCAAAATATATATTTCTTTTTGTATATATTTGTTAAATATAAAATATATATGTTTTTGTATAATATTGATAGCATTTGTTACGACAACAGATTATTCACACAGCTTAATCTTAATAATTTCCTTAATTCTTTCTCTTTCTCTTAATTTCACAAAAGATAAAGTTATCATCAGGTTTAATCATAACATCTAATTTTTTTCTCAATTTTAAATCGGAGCAATTTTGCAAGTTTGATTTTTATTGCGTGACTTTAAAATGTTATACAGTAAAATTATAATGTATCTTGGTACATCATGGAAATATCCAGAGACAGATTAAGCGGCTGGTGGACCTGGCGGTCGCCAAAGGCCCCCAAACTTGATGGACTGCATTTATAATTTTAACGTACAATAAAAAGCTCTTGCACCGATATTGCAACCCCGATGATTTCCAAGGAATTGAGTCATGTAGCAACCGTAGCCATCTTTCTTCCGTACACCTATATTGCTAAAATCTGTGTAAAATTTTCTCATGCGTTTTTTTTCAATTTCTACTATTAACTCCCTCTCTCTATATATCTTGTGAGATTATTTATTTGTTTGTTTACTTATTTTGGTGGAATTTTCAATCGTTAATAAAATACATTTTAAAGCGCTCGAGTGAGCTGAAATTTAATATACATGATTATTTTGGATAACAATACAATAATTTAATTACAATTAATAAAAATTAATTGATTAAAACTAATTATATAAAGAATTACAAATACAGCCACGTTTGGCGACTTGTATCAAAATTTGAAAAGGTTTTTTTCTTACGTTTTAAAGCATTCAGTTGAACTGAAATTTACATACACGATTGTTTTGGATGACAATACGATACTTTAATTATAATTAATAAAAATTAATTACCACTTAATGTATGATTCTGTCATAAGTATATACATATTTATATTAATTGTAACTATTTAATAAAAAGTAGCTAAAGTAAAATTTTCTTTGTTGATCTAAATAGGAATTGACTTGAAATTTTTTTTTATATTACTTGTTTTTGCATAAATTTTATTTTGAGCAAACGAATACTATTCAAGTCAAACAAGTTTGTTTTCAGTTCACAGTTACTCTCGGATACATCCTTATTTTACTAACGAAATAAAACAAAACAAAGTAACAAAACAATAACAAAATGAAATTATGCGATAAAAGATTTAGGTCTTAATAGCAAGGTTTGTAATTAAATACTTCCATGGGGTCAGAACTTTGCTGGCATTTTTTAAAATAGGTCATTTTAATTGTTTGTATCATATGACAATTCCCCTATAAAGTTAAATTTCACGTAATATACTTTGTTTTTTTAATGTAATTTTTTATTCTTTTGGTTTCATATGATCACTTTTCGACTATTCGTGTTCATATGGTTAATTTTTTAAGAAAAACACTGATTCTAGTTTGACAATTTTTTACTTTTCCTTTTTCTACATTTTAAGTTTTTTTTTAATTCAGAGAAAGGGAACTACGAATGTAATTAATATATAAATTTTTTTAAGGGAAAAACTTTTATATTTCTTTTTTGATGTGGGGGTGTTTGTTATAAAGGCTTGGACTATCTTGGATATAGAACACTTAACTTCATTTGTTGACGAGAGATTATTACTTGAAATTCAGAAGAAAGCTATACAAAATGTAAAGGATTATTTACAAAGACGCTATTGTGTCTTTTAATTTTGAAAATGAATTGGAACAGTTTTTACTACCTTTAAAAGAAAACACACATACAATGAAAATCACGCTAGAAATCTATTGAGTGGTAAGAGAAATGGTCTCGGCTTTCCCTAATGTAGATATATATATATATTTAAAATCTTTTTTAACAATACCAAAAATACATCAAGTGAAAGGTTTTTCATTTTTAAAACGCGTTAATTTTTTTAAAAAAAACTATTATGTGAGGAGACAAATTGAGCAACATAGGCATATATTATATGTAGAACAAGATATTTTGGACCAAACAAATGTGGCAAAAATAACTGATGAATTTGCCAAAGAGAAATCAAGACGTAAGGTTGTATAGCAAAATTGTAAGCTTAGCTTTTAAATTTTTAAAATACAGTTAAGCTTTTCCTTGAACCGTTGAATTTTATTATTAGCTGTACATTTTATTTTGAGAATTTACAGTCAGCAAACATTTTCACTGTATTAGATTTTCGACTCTTGAGCCCATGGGCCTCAAACCTTTTACAGCCAGGGGACTCCAACTAGTTTAATCCGCCTCCGGAAATATATCCAGTTCATTCTGCAATCCTTGTATTCAGAATATATATATATTCTCTGGAGTTTCATTGTAGTACCAGCTTAAGGTTGGTTTATAAATGCAAGTATAGTAGAACGTCGTTTATCCGAATCAATTGGGACCGGGCACCGTTCGGATACGCGATAGTTCGGATAACCCAAACCGAATGCGATCCATGCAGTATATGAAACCGGACACTATACGATTATTAAAAATTACTACATGCGGGAAACGTGCGTGAAGAAAAAGCAAAATAGGTGCAAAATGTCGCAATTTTACCTTTATTGTGAAAAATAGTCACTTATTTTTCGTTGTGCCACTGTACACCGTTTTTTCGCTGCAAAATCTCTGATTTTCTTGAGCAGCAGTAGAGAAAGACAGCACTCTGATTGTTTTTCGTACCACTCCATAGCTGTCTCTAACACGGAAAAAGCGTCAGCATTTTATGGAACCTTGCTACTTTCGTTGTTGTTGTTGTCCTCGTCTTCATCCGTCTTATCGTCGACAGGGTTGGATTCTTCTTGCACGGAAGTCACAATCTCATCATCATTTAGCGTTTGAAATCCACAGTCTTCCGCATCACATGCCATCCAGGTTTCTACATCTGCTTCATCGCATTCTTGAAATTCTGGGATCGATTGGACAAAGTCGTTAATCTCCTCCCTGTGTGGTCGTCATTGAAATCTTTTTCATCTCTTAAATCTGGCTGCAGTTTATTCCTGACTTATACCCGACAGATTATTACACAAACTGACCTAATATTCTGCGCAGATGTTTAAGAAATCCCACAGCTAAAATTCCCCAAATATCCCTGACCTTGGGTTTTCCCGTCACTTTTGGCCTCACACGAAACAATTTTGAGCATTGCACTGTTCAAAAACGTATTCATATATAGTACATGTAGTTGACAAAAAAAAAAAAAAAACTGGTCCGGAATTTGATGCTCCGGATAATAAACGTTCGGATAAACGGCGTGCTATTGTATATCATTTTTAGTAATATTTCATCTATTTCAAATATTGTGTCTCAAAGTAACCCAAGAACATTTCGGCCGTAGCATTTTCTCAACAGAAAAAAATTAATTAAAACAAAATAAAAAACTTACACTAGTTTTATCAACTATGTGTAAAAACAAATATTAGTCTTGAAATCAATCTTGGTTAAGTAACTATGAGCACTCGAAAAACTCAAAACAGAAACAGAAATGATTTTAGTTAGAAAAATTGAAGTTAATAACCTTTCAAGTTGGAAGAAATGATTTGTTTAAAAATATTTTTAATTATTTTTTTAAGAATGGAAAAATGCTTTAACTTCTTAAGCGGTCATTTTTTTTACCCAAAATGCTTAAAAAAAAGGCGCATTTTTTAAATTTTTTTATAACTAAACAACATGCTAATTCCCTCCTTCACACACACAAAAAAATGTCGGGCGAAAAGTATTTCAGTACCATAGACAAACTGCGTCACCTTTTTAAAATACTAGCACTAAATAACACACCATAAGAATTAAAAATAAGCGCAAATCAAAGAAAGAAAATATTAGTGCCCCTACAAACCATTTAAGGGATTAAAATGAAACCGGAACTATAAAACATACATTAAGAAAACTTCAAAAATTTAAAAACTTATTGGTTATTAAATCTGAAATTTGGAAACATGCTTCCCAATTATATAAGCCACAGGAAAATGCAATAAATCCCCAACTGCATAAAAGAAAAAAAGGATAGTGGATTTCTGGCTTCGTAAGGTCGGAGTTTGCTCAGAATATCATGTTATGCCTTGAATAAGAAGAAATTCTTACCAGCAAATGTAAGAATTCGATAGCGGCAGAATCGTAGTCTATCGAGAATGTGGATTATCGTTCCCTGATATCACCCGTCTCACTGATCGGAAACCAACCACTGCCATTCGAATATGAAATCAATGGTTTGTTGAGGATCATACTGAACAGCATGCTCTCCCATGACTGACGCATGAGAGAACAGACCTATTGTGAAGTCGGATCTGCAAAACCGTATAGCCACATCACGGATCTTTAGTCGGGAAAGTGGCTCGTTTGCAGCATGACCATTATCCGTTCATACGGTACAAAGACGTTCCCAGCAGAATGGACAATCAGCTCGGTGCCTGTTGCTAACGAAGCCAAAGAATTAGTTACTATTGTAGTTCAACAAGAGTGGCACTACGAACGTATCCTTTCTTGTGTTTATTTTTAAAGTGATAACTTCTATTGGCGCGTTTTGCTGGACAGTGAACATAAATGAACGTCACGCTTGGGTTCGTAACGCTCTTTTGGCTTTTTTCTCTCTTTTAGTCTGTATTAGTAGTGGTAGTTATGTCTTTGTCTTAGAAATTGGAATGTGGTGGTATTAGTTTTTATTTCCTTTTCATTAAATCATTTTTGCATCATACAAAGAACTCTCATTCTTAAGAGTTGGAGAATTTATGCTAAATAAATTTGAACTTTAGGTCAAGCTTATCCCGAGATTTATATAAAAAAAATAAGGTAAGCGATACCTTTTTTCTTCCGTCAGAATTTGAAACCGAAAATTATTTTTCACGGCGCTTATTACTTCGACTTTCCTTTGACAATGCATCGTATAGAGAGACGGTGACTCTGATGCACCGAACGACTAAGCTGGAAACAGGAGTGACACAATGTCATCTTTTCAGACGAGTCCCAGTTCTGCGTTCAGTATTCTGACGGCCGAAATCGTGTCTTGAGACTCCGAGCAGACCACTCGTCGCCTGCTTGCATTCGATATCGGCATTGGGGCCTTACACCAGGTGGTTTGGACAACCAATGGGTAAACAACACATACATCTCTAGTTTGGATCAACGGTTATTTGAACGTAGATCAATAGATTTCTGACGTCCAGTGGTTGTGCCTTGTGGTCGAGGCCTGCCAAACGCCTTCTTTCAACAGGATAATGCAAGAACACCCACTGCACTTCGTGTCTAACCTTCCTCAACCCTCAGGGTATTCGATTGTTACCCTGGCCTGCACGGTCTTCAGATCTGTCACACATTGAAAACATCAGATTAGGGGTTGCTCAGAGACTGGCCCGTCACCCCTCTCCAGCTAATACGGTTAATGAAGTGTGGCATAGATTTGAAGCAACATGGAATGAGTTGCCCATTTCTGTCTTCCATGACCAGTTTCATTCTATGCCTAACCGGGTAAGGGGCGTTGTAGCTGCCAAGAGTGGCAGCTGTTTCTACTAGTTTCGCACCCCTGTAAACCCCCAAATTGCTTACAAATTTAGTCATTTCGTCCACCTGCCATACTGTTTACGTACGATTAATACCTTTTGGCATTTGCTTTCCTTCACGTTGATGCAAATTTAATGGCCAGCAATGTAAATTACATATTGCTGAAAGCTAAACAGAAGGCAGAATGTATTATTATAAACAAGTCTATTTCTTTCAGTGGCGTACAAAAGAGCAAGAGATTGGGGGTTCTAACAGTGGCGTAACGGAAAATAATTGGATCCCCCGTAAGATCAGATCTTGGGCCCCAAGCCGGATATATATATATATATATATACAAAGAATTGTAAAACCACAACATAATGTACCTTTACACATCACGTAAAATATTTAAATATTAAACATATAACTGAGTATAAAATCAACCTGTGTCTGAGTAAACAAAGTAAATAACGTTTAACATTAGAGAGTATTTATAGTATTTAAAAAAAATGGAAAATCTAACAACAGTTGACTGATAACCTGGTAACTTAAATAAAAACGATACACTAAGAAAAACACAAACACTGTAAAATAATATTTTCAATTTCAGATCCTTATGATAGAAAAAAGGTATCACTTACCAAATTCTTCGTTTATGAATCCCGGGATGAGCTTGACCTTCAGTTCGATAAAATTCCATTGTAGCATAAATTGTCAAAAAGTCAAAGACACAAGTACTGTTACTAATAAGAAAGCATGGAAACAAAAAAGGATGCGCTCGCAATACCACTCAGGTTGAACTACAAAAGTAACTAGTTCGGTGGGTTTTTCGCGACACACACTACTAGCTAATTTACAGCACTACACTCAAGAAGTAAATCACAAAAAAAGCGATTGACGTCTCACATTTTTCTTAGCAAAGTCGGTTATTAATTCATCCAATTCAATTTTTCTTGCTTCTTGTTGTTCAATACTTATCAAAGACAAATAGGAGAGCCTTTCTTCTGACATCGTACAACGTAGATAATTTTTTATTAATTTTAATTTAGAAAATGACCTTTCCGCCATTGCAGAAGTAACTGGAAGAGTCAAAAAAATAAAACTACATACATCTGGTAAACTTGGCGCAGCAAACTTATTTTGAATCATCAAAAAATTACCTAAATCTTTTATCGAATTTAGCTTAATTAAATCTTCACTAAAAACTGCTTTTAGAGACATAATTTGATTTGGAAATTCACTAGACAGGTCGAGGCTATATACTTTTTGAAGATTACTGGCCTCATTATATATAAGAGATCATTTGTAGTGCTTACAATATTTTTGGGAGAAAGAAAACTGAATGATTTGTAAATGTCATTCATACTCTCAAAGCGATTTTCTAATTGATTAGTAATAACATCAACATTGTCCTTAAAAACATCCACCTCAAACATTCGTTCTCCGTCTTGCAGTTTTCATTAGCATTGAAATCATCGAAAAACTGTCTAACTTTTCTATGTCTCTTTTTTTCAAACTCCGGGGTGACACCCCATTTTTTAGCCAAACCAATAGCTTCTTCCTTTGTATAAGCAAAATTGTTACGAAGATTCTCGATAGACGTTAAGCTAGAATTTAACATGGTCTTAGCATTTTCCAAATATATTTTTGGTTATTGTAATGCTTTTGAAGTTAAATTTATGCTTTGTAAAATTTGACATTGGAAAATTAGCAAAAAAAAAAAAGCAAATTGAAACTTTTCCATATGTTTTTTAATCGCTAAAGCTTCCTGTTTCTCGTCTTGCTTAGTACTGGTAAGTAAAATATTTGAAAGTACTTTTAAAATCGAAATGTGATTGTAGAGAATTGATATTACAGAGTCAAATCGAGATGACCACCTTGTCGTGCATAACGATTTAATAGTCTGCTGAATGTTCTCGTTATTCTGCACAATTTTCAGATCACTCCACCTTTTAATGCTGAGCCCAAAAAATGTGTAAATTTTTTGACAAAAGTCATAAAATTCTCTTACATGAGGCACATTATTACATGCATCGTTTAGATCAAGATTGAGGTTGTGTGTTGAACAGTGAACGTAATTTGCTCTTGGTTGTTTGTCCTTAATTTCTGTAATCCCCCATATGCTCCACTTATGTTGGCTGCCCCATCATATCCTTGTCCTCGACATTTTGCCAAATTAATGTCCAGTGTATTTAGAAAAGTTAACACATCACTTTCCAAACTTTTTGCAGTCTGATTTGGTTTCGTTAATTCTGATATTATCTGGCTCATCACTATCATTAACATCAGTTGTTACATACCTTATTATAATACTTAATTGGTCCTTTTTTGAAATATCCTGTGTCGTGTCCAGAATAATAGAGAAAAAAGAACATTTCCTTATATTTTTAACACAATATTTTCTTTTACTCTAGAGCCTATAATAGCAATAATTTCATTTTGAATTTTTGGGCTACGATATTTTTGAATTCTTTTTTCTGACAAATGAACATTCAGAATAGGGTCATATTTAGCCAAGAGGTCTATTATATTCAAAAAATTTCCCCTTTGAGTCGAATCTTGAGTTTCTCGATGTCCCCGAAAAGGAAGATTGCATATCGCTAGAGTCATTGTAACGTCTATGATTCGTCGTAAGATTTGGCTAACCTTATTAACTTCTTTAAAATTGCATTTCAATAATGAATCAACCGTTTTATTTTGTTTCCAGATGTCATATGTGCGACATGCTTGGATATGAATCATAGAATTTTCATGCTCTTTAATTTTTGTTATATTCCTTGCCAGTCATTCACACATTTAATACCATTTACACTAGGCTTCTTTAAAATACATATTTGTTATATCAGCGAAAAGCCAATATATACCTGACAGTAAGCAACATGAAATCGTGTTGGATAGCACAGCCATTTTCTTTCGATCTTTTGTCCTGCCTTGGATATGAAACTATAATAAGATGATGAAAAGCTCCTTCCCTTGGCATCTTTTTGGAAATTACCTTCTGGTTGGTATGGGCCCAATTTTAAAATTTGTTCCCTTAAATCTGCATATATGGGCGTACCCACGTAATGCGCAAAATCATTTCTAATCAATTTTGTTTCTTCGTTTACATTTTCCTTTCTTTAGATAGAGTATCTTTATTAGTTGAACTGTCCGAAACTGTGTTTTTTCTTGTGGATTAATTTTCTTTCCCGGGATTTGTTCATCAAGTTCCCTCGCATTACTACGACTAGGATTTGCACAAGATGATGAACTTGTGGATATTGAAAAGTTATCCAATTTTGCTATTAATAATATACTCCTTTTCCTTTCGAATTTTTCATTTTTGAGAACCAATCAAAGTTTTTTTAACTCCACTCATTTTAGGGCCACGTTTCTTCTTGTCTTATTAACAAAATAACAGTATAAGAACCAGAATAATTAATTCTGTTTACAAAAAACAGTTATGATATTACAAGAGAGAAGTGAGATCAAAATGTTTTAACAGCGAAGGAACACTCCCTATATTGAAGTGCATTGAACATAAAAATATATATGTTCTAAAAACAATTTTTTGAAACATTTCTCATTATGCTTTATTTGATTGAATACTCATAAATCTACGGAAATTCTGTGGGCACATATGGGTTTCTAAATCATAAATCTGGACCATATAATCATTTAAAATGCTCTCTATGCGTTTTCAAGTATCGCAATACTATTTTACATGAAAAAAGCATAACCGATGTACGTTATTTACGAGTTCGCTAAATGAAAATGAAATACATGGGGGGACGCCAATAAGTTACTTTGCTACTTCAGTAAAAAGTAACATGTCTTTTTTTCCCCTCCCTACCGCTAACATGAAGTATACTAAAAAAACAGTGATGAATTTTTTTATCTTTCTAGCATTTTATCCAATATTCCGTCTGACTTTCTTTTTATCCGTTAGTAATTTAGGTTTGAAAAGAAAACCCACTAAAGAAAAGTATCTCTTTCGTCGCGGAGATTACAACAAATTAAAATGTTTTTTTGATTTGGTTATTGGATCTAAGATATCTAATAAGCGATCAAAGTTTTCATTTTGAATGATGTTAGATCGCCAATTTGAAAATCGCTTAAAAATTGGATTAAAAAAAATGTAAAGCTAATTTTGTGAAATTCTACGTTAATGGCGTCAGGCTAGCTTTGGGCCCCTAGAAGCCTTGGGTCCCCTAGCAGTGCGGGGGTGTACGTAACGCCACTGGGTTCTAACAAAGCTCTGACACTGCAATGTCTTGAACGTAGTCACGTGATCGAAGGAGGGACGAATTTAGCGGGAGAATACGATTACATTCTTACTTCCATCTTGTATGCTGAAGTAGTTGATAGATTATCCCACGTGTATTTATATTCATTACTCAGGATAAATTGACTGGATTTTCTGGGAAAAGCATTACTCGGGATTTCTTTATTAACCATAAAGAAAAAGGTACGATATTTATATTACCGTGTAACTTTGTTCTTGTCATGGAATGTTTTTCTTTTGAGTCTTGAGAAAGCACGATATAATAAACTGACGCATATATGCCAACATCCTTGATTATTTGTAAAAAGATATATTTTGTTTCATAAGAGAAACTAGTTTTTAAGTGTAAAATTAAGTGTTTTGTTTATTCTGTCACAAATCTTAATTAACTGAAAAATATTGTTAATAACTTAACCTAAAGCTGCACACATTTCATAATAATGCCTCGTTACTGCTGTGTACCAAATTTTTTCTCTAATAAAACGGGGCAGCCGTACGTTTCTGTGTTTCGTTTCCCATATATGAACAGTTGTTACAAACTTGGAAAAAGAAAATTCCTAGGGATTTTAAAAATACTGACAATAGTTTAGTGTGCATTAAACGTTTCCCTGAATTTTTCATTGTGAGAAAAGATAAAATTACAGACAAGACTGGTACTGTTATAGAAATACTTAGATTGTATCCAAAATTATCAGAGAATGCATATCCTTGCATTTTCTCTCTCCCTGGTTGTCCATCTTACTTGAATGAAAAAATTAAAGAACGCTCGGTGACAATTCAACGAAAGGAAAAAATGAAACAATTAGACGAACAACTGCTTGCTAATTTCATTAAGAAAAACAAAATTACCAGTTTTGAATGTTTAAAAGAAAATCTGCTAATGTGAGAAAATCCCATATCTGATTTCTTATCTAAAAATAATGTTCTAAAACATGATTGTGAAAGTAGCATAACATTTCTTTTTATTAATTACGAAAATTGTCCTTCTATTTTAAAATCCCTGAAAATAAATACATATCTCCCTATTATTATATTTAATAATAATCGTGAATTAAATATATCTTCTGTTGGAAAAATTCTTAATAATCCTCTTAGGTTAACATATTTCAGCGAATTGTTAAACATTCTTAATACAGTAAATGTCTTTGAAGAAATATGTTCTATTAATTCTGTTCCTCATTATGTTATGGCTATTCAATTGTGGGAAAAGCATGTTTAAAATTGTAATGCTGAAAATATTGAGGCAGCAAATTTGTTTCATTGCTTTCCAATTTAATTTGCTTTCGATATTGACTTTCAACATTAATTTGCACTTGATTTTGGCTTTCATAATTAATGTTGATTGTTGATGCATGTTTTAATGTTAATTTTGTTTCATTGCTTTTCAATTTCATCCGCGTTTGATATTCAATTGTTAATTATTGATTGTTTGATTTGAATGTTTATTTGTTTAGATGTTTTTAATGTTTTCGGTTTCATCACTGTATCAGTTACTTTGCGTTTGATTTTGGCTTTCATGATTAATGTTGATTGTTGATGCGTGTTTGTTTTAATGTTATTTTTGTTTCATCGCTGTACCAGTTAATTCGCATTTAATATTGGCTGTCAACATTAATGTTGATTGTTGATGTGTGTGTTTGTTGTAATGTTATTACTATGTTGGTATGGCAGTATAAGTGTTTACATAATCAACTATTAAAACATTTTTCGTATGAAAACACTTATTTTGCATACTGTGGAGTGACCTGTGGAACAGGGTCCTCGTCCCTCACTCTGGAAACTGTGCTTTAAATATATTTAATTCACAGGCTAATGGTTCCACACAGATTAACTTAAAAAAAGATGGTAGTTTTAAATGTTAAAAATAATATAATAAATCGACATTTGTATCAATTTTATTTGTTATGTTTAACATTTATTTTATCGATGCACATACCAGTTAGCATTTTTTGATTCTGAAAAATATGCGCTATTTCTTAAAACTGCAATAGTCTGTTTAACACAAAGAAATTTTGAAAAAGTATATCTTGCTGAAGCTTTTTCTTATAAAAGTAGAGAAAGCCTGTGCAATGCCGGGCCATACATCTAGTATATTAAAAGATAAATTAGGCTACCCAGAAATGTTTAGGGACACTGCAATATTCATCAAACATATTTTAGATTTCTGGCAAATAATGAATAGTAAAAATCCAACTAAGGGTCAAAATCTTAAATTGAAAAACAGTGTTCCTTTTTCATCAATGAATGATAATAGATTCACTTTTTTTTCAAAATTTGTTCAGTGGCTGGACTGTTGGAAAAATTTAAAGCAAAATAAACGAGAAAGTTGTTTAAGCAAGGAAACATTTTTTGCTTTGAGGCATACGGTAAATACCATCCCAGAACTAATAAAGTATCTTTTGACGGAGTAGAATTTCAAATATGTTTTAACTGGAAAGTTCCAAACTGATAGTTTAGAAGCCAGATTTGGGCAATACAGACAAATGTCTGGAGCAAATTATGTCATTGTGCAGGAAATTTTGCAAGCTGAAAAAAAAGTTACGCATTAAAAGTGTGTTAACTTTGCACTCAGATAAATATGGTACTATCTCACTAAAAAAATTAATTTCAAATCATTCAGGTGAGATATTTCATGTTAAAGTAGATATTACAGATTTCAACAAAATATTAAACAGAAATAAATCAGATGATATTTCAATCGAAGAGTATCAAGCTTTAATGTATATAGTGGGATACTGTGTGCATAATATAAAATTTGAATGCTCCGATTGCGAGTATACATTTGTTTTAGATAAGCAGATTAATTTCGACTCGGAAAATATCAAGGGGACAAAATATTTGAGACTTCTGGATAGAGGAGGTTTAAAAATGCCCACAGATATTGTTATGAAAGTCATTTCAACGCAATATTTCATTTTTAGTTTGTTAATATCGAAAACATTCCAATCGAAGTTTCTTAAAGTTGATTGCCAATTATCTTGCTTTACAAGCATAACTGAAGTGTATCTGGAACTACATGAGTTGTGGAATGTCTTTCTTTCGTTTAATTCACCTTGTGTAAATTGTAACATTCCTGCATTTTCATATTTTAAAAAAGTATTTGTTACATTTGGGAATATATGCTTAAATAATTATTCAAAAAAGTGCAGTGAAATTTTAACCATGAAGGATAACCGAAAAATGAAGAAATTTAAGGCCAATTAAATTAATGTTTGCTTTTTGTATTTTTCTGTTTTATTTATTTAAATATTCAATTATCAATTCATACGTTATTCATTGTGCATGTATATCCTTGTAATTTTTTTATACTACATACATTTTATGAACATGTTTAATTGTTCATATAACTATTATTTGAAGAAAAATTATTTATTTACATTCGTTTAAATTATTTTCATAAAGTTTTAGCATTCCACGTATGTAAAATGTTATTTTTTAAATTTCAAAACTTTTGTTTGATTTTTAGATATTTTTGCCATAGCATAATATTGAATTTTAATGCATATGCATAAAAGTAATGTAATTAATAATTTAAATAATATTGTCACAAATGCAAATGATTCAAAATTTGAAACTAATCAGTATGTTGCCTCATTAATGATATATTCCATGAAAAGATTTTTTTCTGATTATTTATAGGTAAGTGTATTTACTCTAATGTATATACATTTTTAACGTCCTATAGTTTCTATATAATTATTATGATGTTTAAACTGTTCTTGTCATATGCTTTTTTTATGTAATAATATGCCTCAAATACTTTACTTTTCCTATTTTCTTTACAAGTAAATGTTTCTTTTTTATTTTATTGGATTGAAATTTTATATTTTTGAATATTGAATGAATGAATTATTTTAATTGGATATTTTTAGCGTATAATCTAGAATCTATTTTTACTATATAATTACTGTGGTGTCTAAAACTGTTTGTCATTTCTATATTTGTATATATTTTTGCATGCATTTTTTTTTATAATTCTTTCTTTTGTTATGATTCATTGATTCTATGAGCATAAAAAAAATGTCATTTCACAGGAAAAAGGAACTCCAGCAAAATGTTTCTAAATTCACTTGATTTTTTATTAATATGCCTCTAATGCTCTACTTTTGAAATTTTCTTTGCAAGAAAATGTTTTTTTTTAATTTTATCTGTTTGAAGTTATTTTACATTGAGTCAGTTTTTTCTTAGATTTTTCTTATAATGTTAGGAGCCTTTGATTAATGATTTTGTCCCTTTATCCGGGAAAATATTATGCATCATTCTAGCGTGTTAAAACATAACTTTCAACAGAAAATATTTTAAGTGAGAATTAAAAAGAAATAATTAATATAAATGCGGAAAAGAAATAAATGTTCAAAGCTTTATATTCCTCACAGAGCTAATGCGCGCGTAGAAAAGCTTTCGTGACGTCATCAACACTCTGTCTCGGCCTATTCTTCAAGACGGCCTTGTTTCTAACCCCTCCTATACACCAACAGGTTTTTAATTTTTAGGATAAATATAACGTGTCTTGGTGCACCCTTATGAATGTCGTCTGTGCACGCCTTTGAAAAGAGTGGCTCCACATACGCCAAGGGGTAGTTACGTTATGAAAATTCAGAACATGTGGATTCTGGTTTAGCCAAGGACTAATATGTAGAGTGCAGAGGAACACATGGAGGATCTATCAAAGTAACCATTAAGCCGAGAATTTTCGAAATGAGCGACAGAGAGAGAGAGAAGTTTAACTAAGGGGGTTGGCTTATATACGGATCTGTTAATTTTGGAAAGTGGGTACATAATTAAAAAAAATGTGAACATGTGCAAACAATTTAACTTTTGGGGTATTTTAAATGGAACTTTTTCTGAAAGATTAAAAAGAAAATATCATTAATCTTTCAAAGTTAGCGTCAGAATCCGAGTTTTCGTATAGTTCTTAAAACTTGCAATCATTCATTGGATGTCTGAATGCAAATGTCCATCATGAGGTGGATTTTTAAAGCAGGGCATGAGGCAGTCGATTATCATTTGTCATACACAAATTTCGCTTCCCATTTATTTTCTAAACAAACCAAAAAATAGTGCAGAAAGTAAGACTAGTAACAAAATGAATGGAAAAATGTATGAGTTTCCGATAGGATTACCAGAAATAAATCTATTGTCGTTGGCATCTTACTTTATAGCAACTTTATTAGAAATTACTTCACCCATTGTACCCGCTAGGTAGCATATTTGAAAATTACAGGATTATTTTTTCCAATTCAGCTTATATGCAAGTTTCGAATTTTTGATGAAAAAAACCCGCACTTTTGGCTTATATTCGAAAATATACGTTAAATATCCTGGAGTTCAAACATATAGCACAATTGTGGGTGATGTGTTACCTTGAGACTATAACTCATATGATAAAAGACAATCACGAGTTCTTCATTGAACTCAAAACAAACTGACATTGTATTTGTTGTTCTGCTTGTAAAATCAGTCATTATTACCTCCCCCTCCCGGAAATAGCAAAATCACCATTACTTTGAGCTAAAATATTAACAAGGTATTTTGGAAAAGATACTGAAATAGATAATATAAAATCCTGAATCTGAAATCCATATATCATCTTCGATTCATATAGTTCAAAAAAGTTTTTAAAATACATTAGAAGTTTGAATAAACTTCGTTGAATTTCAATGTTTACCCATAGATTAACATTACACCAGAAGTAGGATTGGAAATCATTCAATGTTGTTGTTTACAAAGTAGAACTTGTCCATATACATGCACTTTTAAATTGAATGTATTTTGTTTACTTATGTACACTAATATTGACAAATATGTACTTTTTAAAAGAAAGTTTCCACAAAAAGCAAAGATTAGTAACAGCAAAGTGCCTGAACTGATTAACTGGAAACACATTATTGTATTTATCGAATAACTGTGGTGTCACATGAATTAAGCCTATTCTCAACTATGGTACAACATGACTGGGATGGATAGCGGAAGGAACAGAACAAAAAAAGTCATTTATCAGCTATGTCAAAGTACATTACAAAGTGCCTTCTAAATGGTATTGCAGAATAGAAACACCAAAAGACATACAATTTTTCTTCAGCAAGAATTACCATTTACCTTGTTGTTGTAGAGCATAACAGTGTAGAAATGGACAATCTCTATCTGGAATGCAGTGGCTGTATTTCAAGGCCGAAAAGAATGTGAGGAGTTTACTCCCACTGCAATCAAAACAGAATTATAATTGAACATTGTATCTAAAGCAAATGAAATAATTGATGAGAGGTATCGATAGATTATCAGTGTATTTTAAAAATACCATGAGATCGTACAATAGGATTTCATCGTTCTCTTCAATGAATGCTCAGATTGTACTGTCAACAGGGAAAGAAGCACATTGCTTCAGAATTCATAGTAAAATTTAAAATAGGTATTTTCAACTACACTGACCAACTCAAGCAGCAGAAAAATTCACTGAATTATATATGTTGGATTCTGACCTTGCTACTCGTCGAAGAATGGAGCGTGGAGAGAATTCAGAATGTAATCCAAAACTAATGGGAAAAATTTATAAGATCATTAGAAAAGTCAACCCTTTAGCACATGCTTTTATTATCATTGGAATCAAAATTCAAAACATTATTTTTAAATATTAAAAAAGCAATCTTAAATCCATAATGAAATATTAATTTATTCAAATAAAGGAGTGAGTGAAAAAATGATATTTTAATACTACGAAAACAAAAGTTGCATGCAGATTAATAGAAAAAGGTACAAGAAAAATTATAGATTTGCATTATTTGATTTGTAATCAGACCTGGTTTCTAATTCCAGTGCCAGTAGGAAATAATACTATTTCCTTACAGAAAAAAAAAGGAAGGTTCAAGTGATCAATTAACTTTTTTCTTTAAAAACGAATAGTTTAATATTAGGGAGAAAAAAAAAGAAAAACTTATGTGTTGCCTCAATGGCAATTCAGGAAACATGTCGCATATTGTGATAAAAACAATAATAATAAAATATTTTTCAAAGTTGATTAGTCTGAGGTTCTACTCATAACAGTTAATAAGAATTTGACAAATCCAACTTGAATGAGAAAATAAAGTGCATAGTAAAAAGAAATGAAATTTATAGATATAAGGAAAAAAATCTGTGTACAATATTGTGTTGCTTCTCTTGCAACAACACACTCTATATTGACAAAAACAATAAAAAAATTGATTAAAAAATTATTAAAATTGATTATTCAAACTTGTAATGGTTAATAAATATTTGACAATATCCAATAAGGATATGAGAAAATAAGAGTGCATACCAAAAAATGAATGAAATTTTAAAAAATTAATTTAATAAACAATTTAACAAGGAATCTATAAATATATTTTAGTTAAAAAATTTAATTGAAAGTTATTTCAGTACTTACGTATTAGGGTCACTGCAGCAAAAAATGCACCCCAAGAATCATTTTTTCTTCACAAATAAGACACATAAAAATCTTAATTGTTTTGATATTATGTTGCGATTCGTAAGGTGCAAATTTTGCTATGGTAATGCTCATATGCAAGTATCATAAAATATTAAAAGATACATTACATCTGATAATAAAATCCCCTATTAAATGCAAGAAAACATATTTTGATAGTATTCCTGATCAATTTTAAAACTTGCATTTTAGGGGGTAAATCAGATCTCCCAACTAAAACCCTAAATGTCTATCATAATCATAAATAAAACAGACATGAAAAGTATTAAAAGAATCAGTATATTTATTTGTCTGAACGACACTTTAAATAGTGGCAGATAACTTTCAATGCAAAATTCATACATTCAAGACTTTATATTCATTTTAATGGTTATTATTTCGAATGTATCTTTTTAATATATAAAGGCATAATTCTCATCATTTAAGAATAAGAATACATTCAAAGATTCAATTCTCACTAATATGACTAACATTTCAATAAATATGATAGCAAGTAAAATATATTAGATTACACACAGAAGAAACAATGTTAACAAATATAATATAAGTATGCTTAGTATTTCTACAAAGCAAATAATATTTGCAATTGATATTCAAAGTATCTGCTACATTAGTAAACAAGATCATATTCCATGTTATAAGCTTTGTTAATTGAAAAGCATTTGTGAACAAGGTAAATATACACCCAAAACAAAACTTCAATAGATGCATTCTAACACATTATGATTCAAGTGGGAAAATAAGCTAAGTATAATAATTATTCAATGATTGAACATATTTCTATAAATAAGGCTCATTCATTTAATGACATGGCATCAAAAACTGTACAATTTTCATTTATATATATATATTTCCTTTGACACATATAGTCCCAATAAATTACTTCACAGTTTTCCTATTCTACTACTAATATTTCTTACACAGAGAAAAACAAAAGTTTTAAAGCATGTTTAAATCTATCTATTTTATGCAATTCTACTTAGAATAAATATGAAGGATTTTGAAATGAGATAAAATAAGTGAAAGCACATTCCTAGCCTGTTTCATTAAGGATACACAAGACTTATATAGATACTTATGTATTATAGAAATCTTTTAAAAAATCTCCATAAAATTTAACAAAATTTACAACACAAATATACACAGTTTGATTTACCACACACAGTTCATATTTCAACTGTGTCTACTATACACAATAAGATATGAAAAAGGAGTGCACAAGTGGATGAGAATCGGGCATTTTCTGAGCTTACCAAAAATGAAACTCAGCAAATATTTATATCAGCAACAGAGATGGAATTTAATTTCATAGAAATAAATAAAACTTAAGTTTATAAATTAGACAAACAGTAACATGCTATTTGAAATAAAACTTAGTTTATCAATTAGATTGACAGCAATGTGCAATATTTAATACATAATTATAACTAACATTTCAGAAATATAATATAGCCCTTTGAAATCAAAAGTGTTAGTTATGACTAGCTTGACTAACTTATATTCAAGTAAGCCTCCTAATATGCAGTTGGGAAAAATGCAAACTTTTCTACAACACATCATCTTTACAATACAATTTAATAAAATGTGAAATTTTTTACTACAGTGACATAATGTTCTACAATATACAAAACATTCCTAAATACATACTTGGAGTTCTTTTTTTTTATTAATTATATTCATTATCAAGTCAGTTTTTGTTGTGAGTATGCCCTTATGTCTTGAGTAATAATACCTTCAATGGTCCACAAGCCAGTCAAAGAAAAACTTCTCATTTCTTTTGCTCGGCCTTTACTTTTTGTTACAGGGTTTATCATTTTAATGCAAGAAAGCATTTTTCATAATTTTGTTTACCTCAATCTGGGGGGGAGATCAGCTACAAATAAATGTTTTATCTTTCTAGACATAGTGAAGGAAGATTATTTTTTATGATTTTTACTGTCCACATAGGAAAATGAGTGTAACACAAATTGGTTGAAAAAAGTTTAGCCATAACAATGCTGAATGAAAAGAAATGACCATTAAAAATGGAATTTATATCTCTTTAAATCTCTCTCTCTCAACCAACTATAATAAGTGATAATAAAGAATAAATTAATAAGCATAGCATTGTTTCTTATTTATTTTATATTTTTATTATTAAACTTGAAATTATCATCTTTTTAGTCTACATGATGAAATATTTTTATGTGAATATAGCCATATAATAAAAGGAATGATCAAAATCTTAATACTCTGAAGGTAGTTTTTCTCTTTTAGAATCAAATCCCAATTTTTGTATTAAAATAGTATCTCTTTCCTGCAATGTGATATTTTGGAGGAATGTATCTACCATGTTGTGTAGATGGTTTACTTGTATTCATTATTTATACAGAATGGAACAGTAAACCAACAGAAAAATAACTAATTTCATTGGTTCCAGTATCAAAATGTAAAATAATAAAACATGAATATAATTTCAATTAAAGTAAAAAGTTCAATGCATCAACAATAAGACATTAAGAAAGTTTTTTTTGGAGAAAAAAAGAAAAGTAAGCTATAATTTATATAAAACAAACATGAAATCATATTAAGAAAATATTAATCAAATAATGAATTTAAAAAATTCAACTTTACTTTTGATAAAATACAAACTATCATCTCCCAAGTAATTCATATCCGAATTCATTAATGACAAATTTGTGATATACATTGGCATGTTTGAAGTTACTTTCACATAACATTGTTAATGTAGAAGTGTATCTTTTACACATAAAAAACACGAATATCTATGTATGAGAATCTATTAGGAGGAGAAAAAATTATTGGAAAAAACAATTCTGTTGTATTTGAATCACTCTTCACAATCATTTCTTACATTTGCTTAGGAGTTTTGAAATTCCCATGTTATACTCTTCAGCCACCATTGTATAAGAGTATACTGCATGCTCCAACTCTTCACAACTTGCAAAATGTTTACTGCCCAGAAACTTTTTAGTTTACGGAGAAAAGATGGTCACTGGTCCAGACTGTCTTTTGTTTGAATACAGAGAATAGCTCGCTTAATGAACAGATGACAGAACAGCATAACATGAGAATTTCAAAGATCTAGAATAGATACGATTAATGTTTAAATGAAAGTGGTGGTTATGTTAAGAAGTGAAGAGAACTTCAGGTAAGTAACAAAATTACTTTTTTCCTATAAATACTCTGGGGTTTTTTTTAAAATTTTGTACAAAGAATTGTTTTCTGGATGACTCTTGAAAACATATTTTCCACAATGCTAATGTATTTTAAAACAATTAAGACAAGAAACCAACACAGTCAGTTTTGTAATGACATTGAAGGGATGTCACACACATCTTTATACATACAGTAATATCCCAAACTTACAAGATAAATGGGACTGAGTGATAACTGTGTAAGTGAGGGTGTAATTTTGTACATATATATAAATTCTTTTTAGTTGGGGTCAGAAATGAAAGAAAACAATTTAGAAAGAAAAAAAATTAATAAAATCTTAGATAACTCTTTATTAACTTTTTTTTTAATCTAAGATTTTGTGTTTCGATGTAGAAGGTTTCATAAAATCTAACAAAAAATAGTCTGGTAGCTCAAAGAATTTTATTCTGCAGAATGTTACTGTAGCATATTAATAATTTTTTTTATTCCTTGTTTTGTTGAAAAAATATGCTCATCATTGGAGTCTATATTTTCTAAAATTTGTAACCTTTTTACAATGAAACCAAAGCCTTCAGTCAAAGGTCATAGCCATCATTCAATGTTCTGATTGAACTGGATTTAAAGACTTAATATATTCATGTCTTGCAATTCTATGAGCTCACATCAATTGTCAGCTTCTGATTGTGGGAATCCAGAAGTTCTTGATTATACTGTGACAAAAATAAATTTTTATGGCTAAGTGTTGATTCTGTGCTATATGTCCAAACATGTACATTAGCTTAACAGGAAGTGGGGAGTGAGTAATCGAGTTGTGTAGTGCTCAAATAAAAGATGACCTGGTGAGAGTTGAAAATCGTATAAGTTGAGGTATTACTGCATGTGCAATAATAACATATGAAATGTTTATATCTTAATAGTACCCATGCGAGTTGATTTCCCTGGCAGTAATCATTTTTAAAAATAAATAGTCACATTAGAAGTCTGACAATGAGTTCTATACTTTGAAAAAAAATGCTATAACAGAGAAAATTTGAATAAATACTGATACACTGTCACTTAAGAAATATAAATTTCATACCAAAATTTTGTGTTAGAAATACAAGAATATTGATTTAAATAGCATTGTATATAAAGATGTGTACATAATTAGTTTCTGCACAGTATTTAAATTCATAACAGGCACCCAATACCTATTTTTGATATATATTCTGGTTCAACATCATTTTATTAAAATAACAAGGTTGCAATGACTTCTTAACAAAACTTTTATTACAGATGAATACAACTAATATTATACAAAATTGCACTTACAGGAAATACAAACATCAGTCAAAGAGGCATATTTATTTATGTGACTGCTACAGAAAAAAAATTATACATGTAGTTTTAACTTTAAATAATCACGAGGCAGTCATAACAGAATATGGCTAAAAGCAGAATTAACCTTTAAAATATTTCTCGTTAAAAACATTTTCACACAAGATTTACTTTTTCTCTTCTTCTGTACAAATAATCCGTCCATTTAAAAGTAACTTGTAAAAAAAATTTTTGCACAACAATGGATATTATGAATAAGAAGTAAATGACTTTTTGAAAAGAGATTGCTAACTAATTGAAAGCAAAAAATGTCATATGTTGCATAATTCCCATCCGTAACTGTTTCATCATATAAGCAATGTTTATGCTCATTTAAATATGAATTGAAAGTTTAAGTTTTCTTTAATGTTTTACTCTTACTAGTTCCAGCTTTTATGTGAAGAGCATAATGCTTATTAAAATGTGACTTTTGAGAAAAGGCTCTTCCACACACATCGCACACATGTGGCTTTTCTTTTGTGTGAACACGATAATGATCCATTAAATGTGGCTTCTGGAAAAATGCTTTACCACAGAATTCACACACATAAGGTCTTTCATTTGTATGAGTACGAAAATGTCGAGTCAAACGAGCTTTAAAAGTATATGTTTTATCACATAAAGTACACTGGTATGGTTTTTTATTGTTATGACTCAAATTATGCTGCACTAAATGAGATCGTCTGTAATATGCTTTGTCACACATAGTACATTTATAAGGTCTCTCATTTGTATGGGATCGATAATGTACGACCAAACATGACATCTTAAAATACACTTTATTACACATATCACATGCAAAGGCTTTTTCTTCACTATGACTCAAAACATGTTGATCTAAGTATGTCTTTTTGTAATATCCTTTTTGACATATATCACATTTATATGGCCTTTCACTTATATGAGTGTCATAATGTTCCCTCAAGGCTGATTCATTATTATATACTTGATCACACAAGCTACATTCATAACGTTTCTCAGTGACTTGAGAACAATCATCATCTACAGTTTGTGACATCTTTAATAATTAGACAAAAAAATTTCAACAGTATTTATGTAAAAGAAAAATTTTGATTCTAAAATGTTTTAACAATTAGAAATTTCTAGATACATATTTAAAAGTTTTGAAAAAAAATTGGCTCTTTTAAAACACTCAAATCACATCTTGCAGTGAATTCTTTTTGAAGTGCTTTTCACCTCATTAAGCCTTTCTTTTGCTTAAATTTGAAGTAATATTTTGCACTGAATCTTCCAAGAACTATATGCATTCATTTTTTTTATTTGCAATAAGTTATACGATAACCAAATTAGGTAACAAAATTCTCAATAGGCTTCCGAACTGTCGAAATTAATAAACAAAACGATCCCTAAAGGAAAGCAGTGATGAAACTTTGATAAAATATAACACATCAAGCGCACACAAACGATTTTTAATAAAACGTCCGCAAATTATTTTTTTTTTCACTAAAATGTTAAATCTTTACTTCTTAGGGGAAGAAACTTAAAATAAATTTCTAAATGCAAATCACATAACCACTTCAAAACATTACATATCCACTAGAATTACATTTGAGAAAAATAGGCACATTTTACTTTAGTTATGGATAGTAATGTTTGACTTACGGAAAAATCCAAATCAGGAAATTTATCACAGAAGTCACTTTCATTTAAATAATTGGTTAAAATATTAAAGTTTAAGATGACGAGCAACACTAAAAATTTATCATTTCCGAAATCAATAACATGAATTTTAAAATTTTTCTAAAAAATATCCCTTTGCGAATAGCAATGGTTAAAGTATCATTAAAAAAGTTGCTTCGGAACAAAAAAAAGTAACACACAGTGCATGTAGAAAAAAAAATCCACTTTTTTTATATCATGGTATGCACACACAGCCTAGAACGCATAACGTTAAGGCGAGAGCTTAGTATCAATTGCTCTCGGATCGGGCATTTGTGGTCGACACGTTCATAGGAAAATAGCTTGTTTCTCATTGGGGGAGGTGTAATAATGCAATTATTCAGGGTTATTTTATTTGGCGCAATAGCGTCTGTTTAAGCCTTGGTTATTCATTGAACTGAAGCCCAGTGGCTGAGTGGTTAGTGCATCGTGCTTCCCCACCACGGATGCGAGGATTAAACCCTAGGCTGGGCAAAGTTGACTCAGTCTTTCATCCCTTCAGTAGGTCGATAAATGAGTTCCAAGCTTGCTTGCGAACTTAATACTGGGGGTTTCGCGTGAGACTGACCACCTGATCGGAACATCTGCTCATGCACCTCTGGTCTCAAGGTGACGTATACTGAGTTGGGCACATTAGACCTTGACCCTCATGAGCTGAAACGAAAATTAGATGCCTCGGGTGCTAGCGAAATAAATCGCTTATACCCAGAATCACAGAAAAAGGGTGAAAAGAAATGCAATATCGGAATTCACTTCCCCGCAGGGAGGGGGAGGCTAGTGGAAGGAGAAGCCGAACGAAACAGAAGTGACGTCACGAGGAGAAGGGGTCGAAAAGCCCAAAACGCGTTTGAGAAGCACCAAAACGCAGTGGGGAGAAAGAATGCTGCCCTTTTTTTTTCCGCAGCCGGTAGGGAAAAGGAAAAGTGTCTGCAAGTAGCACTTGCAAACGCAACAGCAAGTGGAAGAAGCATGAGCCAGCTTTTACACTGATCCCAGTTTCGATAAGTGGCAAAGTCATTTGAGTGTTGTAAGATGTGGCAATTAAGTATTCATGTTGTGTTTACGGCGGTTTCAAGGGCAGACTCCATTTCGAAGTTTTGTAAGCAAAATTTAATTTAGCATTGAGGATACGTGAAGAGTGTTTGTGCTTTAATAACTGGATTGTCATGATTTTGGATAGAAGTAAAAATATTTCTAGAGGTTCTAGTGATGTAATTATCAATCGGCTCCATGTGTAAGTCGTGGTGTATGACACTATTTCTAACGTACCAAGGTGCGTTAGCAATGATTCGAAGAATTTTATTTTGTATGACTTGAATGCGTTTTGTATGAGTCGGGGCTGCGGGCCCCCATACGGGGGACCCGTAAGTTATCGTTAGTCGCAAAATTTGCTTGTAGGGAATCAATTTATTTTCTAAGGATAGAGGAGAGCTTCTCCCAATAAGGGAGATAGTTAACGCAATTCTCTACCCCAGAATTTATCTGAAAGATAGTCAATGTGTTTCTTGTATGTTAGTCGACTATCGATGTGTAAGCCCAAGTAACGTACGACCGGGACCCAATGAATGTTGTTTTCAAAAAGTGTGAACTCAGTTTGGGGGTCAATGACGTCCCATTTTCTGAACACAATGGCTTGAGTTTTTTCTACATTAATTGCTATTCTCCAATCAGTTAACCAATTCTCTAGTATGACGAGGTAATTTTGCATTGCTTTAATAGTGTAATTAAGATGGACACCCTGGGTGAGCGCTGCTGAGTCATCTGCGAATAAACAAGTATTGACGGTGGGGTGATCTGGAAAGTCATGTGTAAAAACGTTGTAAAGATACGGGGAAAGAACCGAACCCTGCGGGGTTTCACTTTGACAAAAACCCGTTTCGGAGAATGTGTTATTTACACGAACCCGGAAGGTTCTGTTGTGGAAAATAATTGTAAATAATTTTAATTAAATATGCAGGGAATTTGAGTTTTATCATTTTGTATGTTAGGCCATCATGCCACATCTTGTCGAATGCCCTTTAGACATCCAAAAAGACACCAACAGTGTATAATTTGCTAGCGAAGCCTTCATTTATAATATTAGTGACACGTATCAATTGGTGTAGCATAAAATGGCCCTCCCGGAACCCGCATTGTTCCGGGGAAATGCAATCTATGGCTTTGCAGTGAGCTTTGATCCTATTTAAGATGATTCTTTCAAATATCTTAGCCGTGCAATTTAATATACTGATAGGCCTAAACCCCTGAGGATATTTATGGTCTTGACCAACTTTTGGCAACATGACTACGTTTGCTATTTTCCACTGTGTAGGAAAGTGGCAGTTAATGAGGCATCTGTTGTAAATTTTAGTTAAATGTGTAATAGCATTAATAGGAAGATATTTTAAAGCAATATTTGGAATCTGATCGGGACCACCCTCATGAGCTGTTGCGCCACTGAGTAAAGTTATTCATTGAATTATAAAAATCTAAAAATCATTTTGACACATCATCATTAAAATAATTTGGAATTATTAAAGATTGATTTTCAGTTAATTTCCCCCTCAATTTCAACATAAGCTTTTAATTTTCTCGCGCATCTAATTTTTACTGTCAAAATAATAATTTATAAATTCTCTTTTACCTTTTCTTAAAACCTAAATAATTTTCAAGAATTTAAATCTTACTGAAATTATTGTTATTTGAGCTAAGAAAATAAGGAACTGTATTATAAATAACGAAATGTATAAGTTTTTAATTATGTTTTTACTGTTATAGCGATGCGTGTTCACATCTACGTACAGGAAAAAACGTTTGGCATCGTATTCGATGAAAGTGCCCATATTAGAGGGAGAATGTTTCGGCTTTATAACCCTACAGAATGCCATCCCCATGTTGCTTTCCTCTCTCCTCCTCTAGAAAAATAGTTCTCTTTTTAAAGATTTCTACTTCAACAGGATTTCGTTTCACTTTAGTTTTTAAAGTAGTAAAAAAAAAAATAATTAGTTGTCGGGATAGCAGACTATATTTCTATTCCCCAAAGTTATTTCAAATTGATTGAGCTACATTTCACTAACCATTTCTTTTTTCTAGATAATTTATATGAGTTTTATACACATAATAAAGGCAAAACAATCCTGAACGAAAAACATTCAAAGATAGATAGAATCCTTTTATGTATAGTGTCGCAATTTTCATAATGAATAATCAAAATTTTTCGTTCAAATATAAAGTTTCAATATTATTGTATTTGAGACAGTTTGCAAGTACACTAGAACACACAGAATATCCTAGCATGCACTATTTCACTTAGTGACAATATACACAGAACAAATTGTAATAGGAACTCTGAAAACGGAAGAGAACACAAACATATAATTGGAATCAAATTCACATAGAAGGAAACAATTTATAATTTAAAATCCTACTTTCATTTTATTTTAAAGGATATTTTCCAAGTATACATTTATTTTTTGTTCTGCTTGAAAGTCTCATTTACACTAAGGCAGAAAAGAACGAATGCAGCCAATCATTGGTTTTAACTTCCTCCCAGAAACCTTTGATTTGCTTCATTCATGTAGCAATGGTAGATTAATAGTCGTATCATAATCTCCTGACCGGTGAGTCTTGAGTTCGAGTCCTGGTGCAACTGAAAATCCACTGTGTGGACGGGCTGATAAATGTTTAATCTATCGCGGTTTAAATTCCTTTGGGAGTGGCTTAGAGAGTGAGGTGCCAGCTCGGATGTCGTTTTCGTCATTTGAACTGTGTTAAAAATTATTATAACTAAACTAAAATTAGATGGAACGCGGGCGACGGCGCGACAGCGCCTTTTCCCAGAAGGGTGGGAGAAAAAGTAAAACCATATGACTGAATGCGGATCTAATCAAGAGATCTCCCCGACAGAACGGGGAGGGAGGACGTACCCCGAAACTCGGAACGCTCTATCGAAGCAGAGCGCCGGCGGGGGAGGGGAAGAAGGCAGGAAGGAACGCGGGACGGCCGAAGGCTGTGACTCAAAGGCAGTGATTTATCACCCAAGAACCCAAAATAAAATGACGCAGTGCAGTGCAGCTAATATATGTTGCTGAGAGTGTGAAAAGAGTGTTTAATTGTTGAATTATGGAGGGCGAAGCGGGTTTCTCCACTTCGTCGAAGAGTATGAATATTTAATTTTAGGGTGAGGATACGTAAATAATGTTTGTGCTTTGATAATTGGATTGTCATGAGATTCAATAGATTTAAATACATTTCTAGATAGTTTAGTGATGTAATTAGAAATCGGCTCCATTTGTAGGTCGTTGTGAATCACGTCATTTCGGACGTACCAAGGTGCGTTCGTCATGACGCGTAGTATTTTGTTTTGCATTACTTGAATTTTTTTCATGTGGGTGGCGGCTGCGGCTCCCCAAACGGGTGAACCATAAGTGATAAAAAAAAATTATTATATTCGTCTCCATTCACTTATGTGTTGTTTTAGAATGTGACATTACCAACCAATCAAACCCATGTTATAATATATCTGAAAAATATTTCTGTAAAAGTAGCCAATCAGAGACCTAAACATACGCTCACAAGAGCTTTGATTGGTTGCATCTTCGCTGTTCTCTACGTATTGCTTTAGTGTGAATAATCCATAGCAAATTGCTCCTTCAGTTACATCATCTCCAATTGGATCTAAGATTTGCGGCTATTACAAGTGCTCTTACGGTTTCGCATGTCCATCTCCCGTAATTAAGGTAAAATTTACTTTCGGTCTCATTAACAATTTTCTTGGAAGAAATACTTTCAACAATTTTGTGTGAATGTTTGCGTTTTGTCATGCTAAATATCAAATAACAATAAATTTTTTCTTGTTGTAAATAGTTGCTATTATTATGGTTCATTTTAAACAATTTTTTACTATATACTTCCTTCCATAACTGCTTTATTTTCACTTTTTATAGTTTTACCCTTACTATATTAATTTTTTCTGTTACCCGTAAAATTGTTTGGTGATCAATTTTAATACCTGCCGAAATCGCCAACCAATTTATACTTCATTTTACCCAAACTACTTAAAAACTTGCTTTTAAATTTAAAAAGTATTAAAAATAAAAGATTTTGAAAACATGGAAGAGAATCCACAATTTTTAGTTCTAATCGCTATAAAGTTTTTGCTAAGCCAACCAGTCATTGTATTGTGATGATGAATGATGTAATATTGCATCATTTGCTTACAAATATGTATGATCAAGATTTATATTCATACAAGATCTTAAAATTCATGTTGGAAAAAATTATATTATTTTGAGGTATGATAAATTATATTTTGTTCATTTAAATTTTATGTATAATTAGTTTCTTACATATAAGTATTTTGTATTTAGATTTTTTCAAAAATAATTTTTATTAATTATGTTACTAAATGATTATTTTTTTTTGTTTTTCTGTATTAAGTTTTGAAAAAGAATTAAAAACATGAACTCTCTTTTCTTACTTTCTAAAATTGCAATTTTTGTAAAAGATGGAAATAGATTATGAGTTTGAGATATTACTGGAATTCAATTTTCAATGATGGCATTGTGTTCAATTTTGTTGATTATGTGGATGGTTAAATACTATTTTGTATACAAATTGCATTGTAAAGATATTTTGAAAATTTTATGTAATAATCCTAAAAAATTAAAAGCATTACTTAAGTTTATTCTTTATTTTTCATGTGAAACTTTCATATTAAATCCATTTAATGATGAAAAATTGTGTGTGTGTGAGTATCAAAATAAATATCAAGATGTATTAAAACATTGTTAGTTTAAATTGAAGCAAACGTTTCACTTTTTAACATTAAAAGAATTTGAATGACAGGAGGAAAAAGAAAGACTAAATCACAATCTGCAAAGATAATGAAAGAGACAGAAAAATGTATTAAAACATATATTTAAATTAGCCATGGAAAATTACAGTTTTAATTACAGGAGAATTACATTTTGATCTGTTAATCTACTATTACCGTAGCTTTCTTGATAAAAATTCTGATATCACTTCTAAACATTATGTTGTAATTCTTGTTTTTTCAGTTTACGAAAGATCTTTTGCATAAATAATACCATAACTTCTTATTAAGGGCAGATATTGATACATTTATTTCTTATTTCATGTACAAGATTTTTATAAAATGAATTGTTCCAGTTTTAATTATTATTTTTTTTACTAGAGATAATTTTTTTGATAATAAGTTTGTTGTGATCAACTGTATATTCCATCATTTTGTATCAGTCAAGTTTCAAGAATTACCAAGATGTTTCTCTGTTATTGATTTTCATAATTAAAATTGGAACAGTGAAAGATATTATTTAAATGTTCTACATGAAGAGGTGTTAAATGAGAGAAGATGTACTGAAACACAAACCCCAATCACACACTTTTAAGATCCTTGAAACAACATGGCTATTATTGTTACTTTGAGCAATTGGGATCTCAGAATAAAGGAGAGCAAATAAAATCTGTCATACAAGAGATTAAAAAGATGAAAAATTACATTACAAAAACAATCATCCTATCAGGATTGGTTGTTAAAGCAATAAACTCTTGTTTTCTTAAAAGATTTTAAATTCTGAGTTAAGATTTTATTTTTCTTTCATGATGAATTGATATCACACAGAATTTTTTTTTTTATCCTATGCCCATCTTTGGTATTTCTGCCATTAGTCAACAAGTAGCCTAATAAAATGATGATGAACCATAAAAAGAATTAAAATTTGCCTCCGTAGAGTTGTATACAAAAAGCTTTAAAACAATAGGGCAGTGCCTGAGATGATCACCATCCATTTCACCCTGGTGACACAGAGGGCAACAAGCCAAATACTTTTACTGTAGCAGTTGTATTTTTGGGACTCTGATTACATATAAGGGTAGACTGCAGTTTAATAGGAAAAACTACCTGTGGGGGGAAAGATGTTCTATGGTATTTTGGTATGGTTTTATGGAGATTGGATGAAAAAAAAATGATTGAAAAAAATAATTTTAAAATTTAGCATTGCTACAAACGGATTGAATTTTAGATTTTTATATTTCTTTCATTTTTTAATTATTTTAAAACATATAAAGCATATTAAAATAAAGAGATAAGAGTATCCACAATAATTTTCTTTAAAGAGGGTTCAGTTGTTGGTTTGTTGAATTTTAGACTGAAGCAGTGCTTTTAATTCAATTGCTTATGTGTTCATTAATTCTTGATGAAATCCATAATCTCATGTACCATCCTATATATGCAAGAAAAAAGAAGGATTTTTCTGTTTAACATTCCTATATAAGAGTTGAAATTGTTAAAATTGTAAGCTACTCAATTTCTATTATTTCTTAGATTATTCTTAGTCCCTGTTCTTGTAACTCTGCATATAGAAAAAATAATTAAATTAATGTGGAATATTTCAAATTATGTATAAAAATTACCAATGTTAAAATTGATTAATATAATTGCTCCTAAAATTCTCCTTAAGAAAATATTTATATTGTGCAGGTTTGTGTTATTTTATACTTTTATTCTGCAATCCACATAAGCTAAAAGATGGTTGAAGCTGTTCCAGAATATATTAATTTTCCAAAAGAAGAAGAGAATGTTTTAAACTTTTGGAAGTCCATTGATGCCTTTAAAAAATGCTTAAAACAATCTAAAGGCAAACCAAGGTATTTATATATTGCCAAGTTATTTGTAATGTTTTGATACTAATATAATTAAAAAAGGATCTAAGAAATTAGATTAGATATTAAAGAATCATACTTTGGAAACTGTAAGAATTGGAAACTGTGCTTTTGTGTTAAAGCCACACTATTCAGCTCTTTTTGTGATATTTTTTTCAGCGCTAGTGTATTGCAATACAAAATATATTCTCACTTTCCAATGAAAACTTCGGGTCTTCCCTCAAATGTCGGGCATATTATTTTCAGCTTATTTCCTGAGTATGATTGATAGTTAAAAATAGATGAAAGCTTATTTAGAAAAGAAAAAACTAACTAAATAATAACAGTTTAACATTGGATTAAAATGAAAATGTAAACCCAATGCATTATTTGCACCAAAAATATAAGGTGTGGCAATTATAAAAATGCTACATTTATTTTTACATTTCGTTTACAGTGTTAGTTTTTATATAGTTTTGAAAAAATGTTAGATTTTAAGTAAAGATTACAATTTTAAAGTGATTTTAACATATATATGTCAGTTTTTTTAAAAATTTGTTTTAGGATTTAACATAAACTCACTCTCATCAAACATAATGGATCCATTTAAACAATTGAAGTCCTGCAGCAACAGTATTGATACCATACTGAAAAAAATTATTATACATTGCAATTATTAAATATTAAAAGATTTAATATATTTTTTTATTTAATAACAATTTTTTTCTGTTGAAATTGAAACCTCGTTAAAGTACTTTTGCTCCATTTTAGCAATTTTATGCTCATAAAACATTTTTTTTTATCAAAGAAAAATTTTAATTGAAAATGGAAAATACCTAGTCCTCCATAAAAACTAATTTTTTGTATTTAACACATCATTAAATTTTATTGTTTAAAAATAATATTTCAAAACTGAAAAAAATATTTCTATTTTAAATTACTCAAAACAACCCCCTAAAAAAATTCTGCTCTTCCTGCTCACAATTTTCCAACAATTTGATATTCCAAAAGACATAGTATTGATTTCAGCTGTAAAAACTTATGTTTTGTCTGCTTCCCTCTTGTTTGAATATGTGGTTCTTTGTTGAAGTATCAAATTTTTTGAATTAAATATACATTTATTTTCGAATCTGTATGGAGAAATTGATTGAATATATACTATATTCAGAAGAAACTTTTTGTATCGAAGCATATTTATTTCATGGTAAAGTGGGAAGAAAATTAGAAGAAGCAATCAATACTTTTTCAATATTAAAGAAAGTCAGTTTCAAATGTAATCAGGAATAAATATTAAATACTGTACTTTTCATCAAAATAAGTATTTTTTCTTTTTAAATTTCTTGAGTAGAGAAAAGATTTATACATGTTTATTAGCAAACAACACATAACATACCTTAACATATTATTTTAACATGCGAGCAAGTCATTTACTTCTTTACAGAGGAATATATTGTAAATCTTTTTTCATAATTGATATTTTAAATAAATATGTGACACTTTCAGATACACATTTTATGATGGTCCACCATTTGCCACAGGTCTTCCTCACTATGGTCATATTCTTACTAGCACCATCAAAGATATTGTTACTCGATTCGCTCACCAAACAGGCCATCATGTGGAAAGGCGGTTTGGTTGGGATTGTCATGGCCTCCCAGTGGTCAGTATCATTATTTATATTGTTTCTTTAAGAAATATTTTAAGGTAATTTAATGGTTAAAATGTAATTAAGCATAAGCATTCTAAATTTGATTTTATTATTGGTAGAAAGTTGTGAATTACCAGATTTATTTCTTTATTGGCATGGAAAATGTTTAATAAAGATAATGAACCTTATAGTTTTTATTTCTCTCTGTGTTATCCACAAACCTTGCATATTATTTTTAAATTGAACAAAAGTTGAAAATTGTTAATGTTTATTTGAATACATTTAATTTTTCTTATAAAGATGATCTACCTTAATTATTTTATTGGTTAAGCAAACTATTAAAATAACAAAAAAACGATGAATACTAAATTATTTCATTATTTGAAATTCCATATATACTAATAACTAACACCTGTAATTCTTTATAATTTTCACTGCTAAAAAATAGTTTCGACTTAATGTTACCAATAAACCAGATTTCTGCGCAATCAATGTAATTTTCCATTGCATGGAAGCAGGTATCACTTCAGCTTGTGTATTGCAGTTTTTGGTTTTTTTAAAAAAATAATTGCTAGTCAGTTTTATTTTTTTATCTTGGGAAAAATGTGTATTTTTATTTAAAGGGAAAAAAATACAACCGTTTATGTTTTTTTAAATTTTTTTTATTTTAAATTATCAAATTTAAATTTACAATAAAAATATGAGTATATTATCCTATACTAATATTTCTGTGAATTCCAGTCTTATTATCCTATGTATTATGTAATATTTTATTACTTTTTAAATAGTTCCAATGCAAATGTTATAAAAGCATATATCTTTAAGTTGTTAAATTACTTAAATCTAATAAGTTCTTTTCAACTTGTATATTTTACAAATAAAGTGCAACCATTTTTATATAAAAAAAGCTTCTTATTATTTAATCACATATTTTTAAGTTTTATTTGATTAATTTAAACAATGTGAAACCATATAATGAGTTAATATTAGAAGATATATGAGAAAAATAAAATACAGTAGAGTCCCGATAACTTGACACTCAATAACCTGGCAGTCTGGATAACTCAGCCACACCTTTGCAGTGAGTCTGATGCAGAAATTACTACTGCTGTCACTGCTCATGAAAAAATGCTGAAAAATAATGAAGACTTTAATGTAGAGGACACCATACTAAGTCCTAAAATATCACATAGTGTGGAACTAAAGGCTGTTGAACCCACCCTTTAATATTTTGAACAAAATGTATTGCTAATGGACTTATTAAGTTCCTTCACCATCTTCATGATAAAGCAACAAAATGCAATACAGAAGACAACAGGATATTATGCATTTCTTTAAAAAAAAAGTAGCCAGTTTTTGCAAAGTCGGCTACTTTATTATCTTTATCGACAGCTTTATGCCTTCATAAAGTATTTTATTTGGGTGTATCTGTTCAGGTGAATTTCTATATGCTATGTATTTATTAATTTTCATTTTCATGTAGTAAATGCTCTATGTGCCTTCATAATGTACATACTTTTCCTTTGTTTAAGGGTATTTGAGCATTTATTTTTTGTTATATTCTCAAACAATGTATTCAAGTACAGTACAATCTTTTTTTATGGAAACACTCATACTTATTATTTTTTTAAATCCCATTCTCGATAACCTAGCATTTTCTCAAATTTGGCCACTCTTTAGTCCACATTGGATAAGTTTTCAGGACTTTACTGTGGTAAAATCCTAGGAGAACCCACACCCTTGGCGACAAACCGAAAAAGCGCCAATCCAGAATGAGACGGCACCAAGCGAAACCGACAATGGCGACAAGTAAATATAGCAGGACGAGGTGGTTGCGTAATGAAAATATATGTAAATAATACAGAAATGAATCAAATATATTTAAGATAAAATTTTTTAAAAAACACTTACTTTCTGACTGCTGATCTTTTTCGAGTGGAGGGTACAGTGTGACAGTAAATTTAAAAAAAAGCCTTGAAGGCCTTATCGCTAAGCGAATGACCGTGGGAGCACCGCCATATATATTCTGCGAGGTAATGGTCGAACGTACCCATTCAACATCTCCATTCAAATCCATCCAAAACAGCACTCTTTCATTTGTATAATCCCATTTGCTAATAACATTTAGAACATTCATAATTTGAAGCAATCAATTCTTCCTTCCTTCATACACTATCCAATCAATTTTTTCTTACATTTCACATTCAACAAAGTAAAAAATTCAAAGGTCACTCACACACGTAGCATACTTCCAGCCCAACGCCAAAAAACAAAATGATGAAATTCAAAATGCCCGCCGACAAAATATGAGAATTCCAAAAATAGTTAGGTTTACCATATCTAGTGTATCAAAGTAGGGTTACCAAGATGGTGCAATTATCGCCAACCAGAATAATTCGCGCCAAGGGTGTGGGCTCTCCTAGGACTGAACCCTTTATGGTATTAGAAAAATAATATTGAACTGATGAAACATTAATAAATGTATATTATGCTTCAACAAGGATAATTTTGGCTTTCCATTTGCCATGAAGTGTAATCTTTAAATCAGTAAGTTTTGATTCTGTTGCATTGATGTACCAATAGTACTTTTACCAATAATAGTAGTTTTTAATTGTAGTACTTTTACCAATGAAGTTATTTTTCATCATAGAAATAAAACATTTAAAGATGATTCCAATAAAAGCTAATAAAAGATGACTAAAATATATAAATTTCATTTAAACTAACTGAGCATTCCTAATGCAGTTTTCAAAATTTGGGAAATGTCATGATTTTTTTAATTAAATTTTTTCTTCAATTTTAATTTGCTTTTATCATTTAATATCTTGTCATATATTATTATCTGTCATTATTATTTAATCCTATGATTATTTTATTTAAATTATCAGTATTTCAATTAGAATAATTTAAAATTTTTCTGATCTGTAGAATGATTTAAAAATATATTATCAAACATTTTAAAGTGTAGTACAAGATGTTCATTGAAGAAATTGTTTTAAAATAAATAAATGTATTCCTTCTATCCATATTTTAAAAAACATGCATGGTACTGTAAATATTTAATCATGAATTCAAAAAATAGTTTAAAATAGAATATAAAAATATTTTGAAGTATATTTAATAATGTTATGTATTTTTGTTTTAAGAATTTTATTGCAGAGGAAATTCCACTAAAAAAGTTATTTGATTATCTTTAGTTAGGATGATAATAATTGAATATGAGGGAAAAAATGATTCTATATTATATTATTTATTTTAAGAAAGTTTTTTAAAAGAAAAATTATCAGTGCACTTATTTGTATAGTGTACAGTGTAAAAGGAGGTTAAAGAACTATTTTTAAACTCTGGAATAATATTACTAATTTTAAACATTGCTTATACCCAAAACTCTTTTATTTATTAATTTAGGAGTATGAAATTGATAAAACTTTGAATATCAAAAGTCCAAATGATGTAGAGAAAATTGGAATAAAAAATTATAACAATGAATGCAGGAAGATAGTGATGCGATATGCTAAGCAGTGGGAGGTAAAAATGTTCATATTTATACTAAAATAATCCTTATGATTCCAATGTGCAAACAATTTTGTTTCTGTAACTTCAATTTATGATGATTATTAGTGAGTATTTAAATAAATGTTATACATGTATAAAATATGTGCTTGTATAATATCTGGTGCTTAATTCAGATTAATAATTATTGTTATTAAATGGCAAAACTGAATTCACTATCTTTATATTATTATTTCCAGTCTTATTTTTTTTGTAAAGCATTAAAACAATTTATAGCAGTTGAGGATATATAACCATGAACCAGATATTAGTACCAGTGATTAGATTAACACAACATACTTTATTGAGGGATAGTGAGTGAAAGAGAGCCTTATCATAGAGTGAGGATAGTATTTATGAACAACTTAGCCAGAAATTACTTCTACTCTTATTTGCTTTGTCATACATTGGCACTTAATTCACTTTGTTCTTAGGAAGACTAACCTTGAAGACGAATATTATATGTGGATTTAATGAAATATATATTATATTCTGCATATGCATGTTTGATTATGTCCTTTAGAATAGAATGCAGATCTTATTGATTTGAAGAATATATTTTGTTAAAAATTGTGCAATAGAATGAGTATTAGATTTTACTGCTTTTATGTATTTTTTTTTGTATAATAGTCTTAATATTGTCTTATATAGCATTCATTTTATTAATTATGGTTTGAATGCAAATTCTGACATAATACTTGAACAATTAATATTCTCTTCTATGATATTCTTTATATATATATATATATATATATATATATATATTCAGTAGTATTTTATAAATATCTTTTTTCTATTATTTTTAATTTTAAAATTATAGATATTTGATTATGATTTTGTCTAGTTAAAAAAAATTAGCATTTGTGACACACTGCTTTTGAATGTTTATTTTATATGTATACTTTTTAAATGAATCAGAGAATTAAAAAGATCAAAATATATTCTTTTCCTCAATCTTAAAACATTAACTATTAATTTTTAAACTTCAAATTTATCATATGCTTTTAGTGCAACTGTAATTGACATTTTACTAAATGCTCTAAAATAGAGGTTCTCAAACTTTTTTTGTCTCATAGACCCCTTGCCATGCTTTTTTGCCTTTGGGTAACATTCTTACCTAATGTTAAATTTTTGTACTTTTATTAACTTAAATATTGTTTAGGCAGCTGGTACAGAGCTATTTACTTTAAAAGATTTTAAGTTTTAACTTTTGTGAAATATAGTGTTTAAAATTTAAAAAAGAAGGTAATTTTAAAAATTGAAATTTAATAATTCATAAAATAACACTTACATAAAACAATTGAGCAACATACAAAAATGTTTTTAATGGGAGGGATGATTCTGGCCCTTCTATAACAAATTTTTACATTTAGCACTTTCTAAACTTTACTTTGAGACCTTTGTTAGTGCTTATACCAATCAATACCTCCTGAAATATGACATTTATTTTCGTCAATATGACCGTATGATTCATTGACTCCTGTGGTATTACCATGGTCAAAGCATTCTCAAACCCAATTTCAAAATCTCAATAGAAGGCACTTAAATGTTGAACGTAGTTTAAAGTGTTATCTTCCTGGCGGATTGTCTGGGACAAAACGAGAAACTGGAAAATTCGCGATGTCCAATATTATACTCCTTAATTCTGGCAAGAAAAACTGAAATGGTAGGTCTTTTTTTTAATAAAATATATGCTTTTTTTTCATAAAATATAACTGCAAATTATCCTCATTAAATTTAGTAAGTAAATCTGTTAAAAAGGTAAAATCTGGTTTTCACTTGATAACATTTTCTTTTAAAATTAAAGTCACATCTAGTTTAATGAGAGCAACTATCGTAGACCCCCATTTACACCACATGGACCCCTTGAAGGTTATCATAGAGCACCGTGGGTCTATATAGACCACTTTGGGAATCACTGCTCTAAAATGTTCCTTTTCTATGTAAGCAGAATCAGAAATATATGTTCCTTGTATAATAAGTCAAATACAATATACCTGTAAATATATTCCAAGCTCTAATGATTCAATTAATAAAAAGTCTTAACTTAAAACAAATTATATTTTTTTAAAAAACTTGCCTTTAAAAATGTGAAAAAACCAGTAATTTTCAAAGTTTTCCTAAGGGGTGTGAATTTTGTTGTCCCGAAATTATTAATTGGTATTGTTACAATTTATAACCAATAAATAGAAAGAAATCATAAATTTGTGCATTAACTGCTTATTTTAAGAAACGATCATTACTGTCAATTTATATTCTTTATCTGAAATATTGCATTTTTTACAATATCATTAGAGTAAGAAGTTGTTTCTTAAATTTCAAAGATAGTTCCTGAGCTATTCACTAAAAAAAACAGTAAACAGTTCCTTTTAAAAAATATGTGAATGAATGAAGAATCTTTTCAAAATAGGAGATCCATTTTTTGAGTCTTTAACCCTTTGCAATAAGGGAAAATGATTCAAAGTAATGAAGAACAGATGTTTAGCAGAGTATGGATTTGGTGTTCTTGCTCTTTTAGGGATCTCCATCCCAGTTATCAAGTGAAATTCATGTGTTACCAAAGATAAAAAATATATATGTATGATAATGTATTATTACTATTAATAATATTCAATCTTTTAGTTTATAAAAAAGCGATCAAGGATTATTTTAAAAAATATTACAAAGAATTAATAATTTGTTTAATGTAATATAAGTAATTGTAAACTTAAAATCTATGTAGTTATCTTGGTGCCACTGAAAACTCATCTTGTAAAGGGGGCTGATGCATGTTAAATCTGTCGAGCTCAAAATCCTTCTGTTGGCGTGGTGTAGTAGTTTGAAAAGTAGGTTGCCAGGTTGGGTGTTGTCCTTGTCACTTGACTGTGGCTTAGAATTGCAAGGTCCATCACCAATAGCTCTTATGTTGCTTTATAGTAATATAGCTATCTCACCTTTGTAAAGTTACTTGATGTTCAAGCTCAATTTTTTTATTAGCTACTTTCATTATATGAAATAAAATGTAGCTTATTACTTAAAATAATGACTAAAAACTTATTTCATTCAAATTTATTTTGAATTTTCTCAGGAAGTAGTTGTACGCATGGGGCGATGGATTGACTTTGAAAATGATTACAAGACCTTATACCCCTCATTTATGGAAAGTGTGTGGTACATTTTTAAGCAACTTTATAACAAAGGATTTGTATATCAAGGAGTAAAAGTATACTTTCGAACAATTTATTAGTTTTATTTGTTACTTCTAATCATAATTATAATTTACTTACTACTTAGCAATTTATTAATTGCTTCTTGAAATTTTATTAAATTGTGCATTTTATTGTTATGTATCAATGTATTCATGAGTTTTATCTCTGTCAATGTTGTGTTGATCATCCATGTAACTAACGCTGTTCCATTATGTAAATGCCTGTAATTCCTTAAAATTGGTTGTTCTGTTCTCCCCCGCTTTTTCTTTTTTTGCCTTCTGCTTATGTGTGAATTAATTGTGTGTTTTTAAAAAATATTTTTTAGTTTAAAAAGAGGTTGCTCTTGTCCTTGTGACCCAATACTTAAAGAACCCTGTATGTACATAAGGCAAAAAGGATAGCGAATTTTGCTTTGCCTTTATTTCAGGAGTTTAATTCCAAATGTGAGAATTTCTTTAGCCACATTGAAAGATATGAATATTTTTAGAGCTGTATGCAAAAATGAGGACAAGGTAAGATATTTTTTTTGTAACATCAGATCATCCATTTATTCTAAGTTAAGGCACTCAGTAATTCCGTTAGTATCAACTGTAAGATGCAAGTTTCATTCTCAATTACAAATGGAAGCTGGGAAATTTTGATACATTTTTGTCCAATTTTTCATGTATGTCAATTAATTGAGGGGTTTTTTAGTTGAAGAGAGACAACGAGGAAATCTTAGATTGAATTATAAGTGGCATCTCTCCTCTCTGAAGTTATTGAAAATTATTTCCTTCAAACTGAGAACTTAAAGTGTTAACAATAGAATAATGATCAATGAGCAGGCACAACTTATATATTACAACAGGAGCATTATATTGATCATCTAAATAGTATTAGCATAACTAAACCAAATTACAGTGATCAAAATTTAAAATATTATACTAACAATTTTAATTTAAAGTATAGAAATTGAAATTCTTTCAATATATTTTGTGATAAAGCACAAATAAGCATATGCAACCTCAATCTATATGTGTGTAAAATTTATTTCGTAATGAGCCAAATCATACTGCATCTCCCATTGTAGATGTATTAACACTGTTTGCAATATTTGTAATAAAAAAGGCCATATCAGTACTACTTGTATAAGTGGTAAATGAGTCTTGGAAAATGAGTCCCTGAAAGAGTGAGTGAGAGAGAGTTAAAATGTAAACATTCATCTGTGTTATCTCAGAGTTCTCTTTTATACTAACGAATCAATTAGAAAAGCATAAAGATCATGGACAGAAGGGGAAGTGTGCTTTATCAGATAATGTGCATTAAACAAGCCAGTTGTGCCAGCCTTGTATGCTCAAGTTTGCAGGTTCGACCCTGGTCCAATTTGGGGGATTTTTATGATGCAAAAAATTGACAATGTTCATGTTGTATGATTATGTGGCATGTAAAGGTCCCTAGAGGGCCTGTTGGCTTGGGTGTTCTTGGCACAATAAAATTCCTAGTACCATTTTACATCAGCATTTCTCAGGTGTCTCCACCTGGGGAGGAGCCCTCAGGGGGCTCACCTTCTTTAAATGAGTACAGGTATCACAATTCCAAGGTGCCCTAGTGATCTTTTCCTTTTCCCAAGGGGTTTACTGTCTTTGGTAAACACGGGTGTCACGAACCCGGGGTACTCTAGTGATCCTTCTCTATTTTCGACCCTCTTCTTGTCATCCCATTTCTTCTTTTCCCGTCCAGACCACAGACCTATTTTACAAAATGAACGTTGTCCAGATTAATTAGTTTTTTCTAATGAAAAAACTTGCTATTTATTATTAACATATTTTGGTTTACATTTTGCATTGTGTTAATTTAGTTTCTTTTTCATATATTTCTTAAAATTTTTTGATTATGTTGCTTTATTTGTTTTTGATTAACAACGTTGGTTAGCCAACTCACATGTTTGCCATGTATGGCGTCCTGTAAGGAGGAAAATGGTGTCCTGGAAATACCTTTGGCCCACCCTTCGCTGTAGACGGGAGGCAGGAGTGAGCCCATTCCTGTCAATTAGCTGGTGATACCTCTCTTCAGTTTCCCCAAAGAGACATTGCTGTAGGGTTAGTACTGCAGATAAGGGGTGGCGGGTTTACCCATCGGATCCACACCCTGATGCTGTATCTCTATATTCCGGGTGTACTCCAGGTAAGCGCCTTGCCTGGTATTTGCGAGATGACCGACACACTGCCTCCCTTGTTGGACTCCGTGGTGGGTGGAGGCATGCCAGGGACTTATGGATCCAATGCTGCTGTGCCCGGGTAAAGGCCTTGTTTTACCCAACTTAGACATTGTTATAATTGCTGCTCGTACAAGATTTTAAATAATTTCATTACCAAATAATGAGATGATTAAAAAATCCCCGTTTGCTATAAATAAAGCCCTTATTGGTATAGGTGGAGAATCTAAAGTCGGTAAAACGCTTACGGTCTGGTGACCTACTTATTGAAACTTCAACTGATTTACAAACAAAATCTTTTCTACTCGCAAAAAGTTTCTAAACTCTCCCGTAATCATAAATCTGCACAAATCTCTAAATTCCTGCAGAGGTGTCATTTCTGAACCTGACTTGATGAGCACTTCTGAATCAGAAATACTTCATGGCTTCTCTGATCAGGGTGTTACTCAGGTCAGGAGAATCACAATAAAAAAGACTCTATAATTATTCCCACAAAACATTTAATTTTAACATTTAATAGCTCAAAACGTCTTCTTTATAAGCGTAACAACCTGTTACAGGTCTTGGCTGCCTCCACAGCTCGCTTCTTCCAATTCCAACGATACGCAGCAACTCTCTGCCAGTTTTTAATATTTAGAGTTTTTAAGTCATTTTCAACCTCATCTATCCACCTTGTTGGTGGTCTTCCTCTTGTGCGAGATCCCATAGGATTCTTCAATGTGTAGGCTCTGGTCTGGTTGTTTTCAGGGCTTCTCCAGATGTGGCCGAGCCATCTCAATCTGTTACTTTGGATGACTTGAGTAACTTGAGGTTCTTTGTAAAGCCTATATAGCTCAAAATTATATCTAGTACGCCAACATCCTTGATCTTTAACAAGCCCAAATATAGTTCTCAGTGCTTTTCTCTCGAAGGTTTCCAGAGCTCGTATAGTCTCCAAATTCAGCGTCCAGGTTTCACTAGCATACAGCAACACAGGCAAAATTAATGTCTTATATAACCTTAACTTTGTTTTTCCGCTGATAAATTTCGATCTTAATTGCTTCTTTAGTCCAAAAAAACATTTGTTAGCCGATTTTATACGGTTGTTTATTTCAGCTTTCAGCTTATTTTGGTCATTAATAATGGTTCCGAGGTAGCTCAAAACTACCAAACACAATAAAAGCTGGATATACGAATTGTAAAATCCATCCTTATATACCAAATCCTCTGCACTGTTTCAAGTGCCAGAGGTTTGGTCACTCTCAAACTTCCTGCCACAGTCAATTAATTTGCTCTAGATGTGCATCTGCTAAGCATTCTTCTGTGGATTGTACACTAGAACCGAAATGTGTCAATTGTGCAGAAACCCATCCATCAAATTCAAAACTATGCCCAAAAGGGAAATTAGAAAAACAGATCCAGGAAATTAAAACCAGTAAAAACATATCCTATTTAGAAGTGCGTAAATTAATAGTTCCTCATTTAACTCAAACATATGCTCAAGCTACTAAACCATCAGATATATCTACTACAACCCAAACAGATCCGAGCATCGCAAATATCTTTTGTCCACCTTTTCAATGTCTAAAACCAAGATCTTCTGCCAATCAGATGCCAAACACGTCCACAATTTCTGTAGTCTCTACATCATCCTCTTTTATACTCAAGCAAATCTACTTCCTTCCGCATCTGCCGTAATTCTAGATAAATCAAGTAAATCTCAGTTACCTATAACCATTTCTACTAATAGTATTACTGATGACAATAGGCTAAATACCTCTGCTTCATCTTTATCAGCTGAAAATATGCCAACTGTACCATTATTAACCCTACCACATCCAATACTCGAACTTCTGCAGTATCTAAGGTTGCAAATAATTTAAAACAAAATAGAAAAAAAAAAGTAAAAGCTAATAACAGAACCAAAACCCGATATTGAAATTCAAATGAGACCACATAAGCCAAGAAAAAGTAACATTAATTACACATCAGAAGATAAGGAAATGATTATTTATGATGTGGGCATAAATAATCTTTCTTTGAATTATTGGAATATTAAGTCAGGTTTCAATGAATACACAACACCGACGAGAAATCTGAAAAAATAAGTCAAGCGAATTATTTGAATTGTTGTAGATAACATGTTCCGATTTTATGTTTAGCATTGCTTTCAATGTTCTTATCTTAACTTTAAAATTTTTATAGTGCTAAATTATTAAATGAATTTAGTATGATTTTATTGTATTTTTATATTTAGATGTGTATCTGATTCATATGACATTTTAAAGTTATATTAAGTTTTTAAAATTTTATGAAGGTTAAAACAAATGTTTGGTGCAGAATAGCCACAATTGGCTCTAGCGTCAATAAATCCCAAACTCACTCACTCACCCACTTGGGGAGAAAACTAAGCCTCAAAATTGTGTTGTGGTTGATTGGTATTCCACCTATATGGTGCTGCACTAAAATGTGATACCAGCTCCTAGGGAATGTACAAGGTATACAATAGTAAATACCAATCCACAGCCCCATTGGGGAAAAAAATGTAAGCAAGTTGCAGAAGTGTGTTAAATTCAATTGCTCTACCTTTTCAAGTCAATGTAGCACATAGAGGTTTCTATGACTTTACTCAAACATGCTTGATCGAAGTCCTAATCTAGTAATTTCAACAAGACCTCACATGGTTGGTGCATAGGAGGCTTTTTCCAGATCCAGATGCTACTGAAGGGATATCAAGGTCTTGAATTTAAACATTCATCACTCAACTAGAATACGCAGACCACCCAATAGATATGCTGCTGAACAATAATTTAATTGTATTAAAAATTTAAAGGGAAATGTGTTATGTATTATTGTATTTGCTATAAATGCTTATGTGCATAACTGAGCATGTGTGTCCATTACGTGAGTGCTTTTAGTTGTTTAAAATTGATACTGTTTTTATATTGGTTCAATATCTTCTCCATTTATTTTTAATGTATTATGCTTATGTGTGGTCTAATGGTGTATTTTTAATAATGTTTTTTTCTACATCTAAAAGCATACTGCTTTTGTCCTTATGATCTAATAAAATAACTCAGTACTTAAAAGTAGTATTGGGGAAAGTGTTGAATAAATATAATTTGCTTTTGAAATTTTATATTTTTCAGTAGAGTGTTTTGTAAATCCCAAAAGTATTTATTACAGCAGTCATAAAATTTGAGGAATTTTAAATTTATGTAATTAGCTGTATATCACTTTTTAAAATGGCTATTCAAGTAATCTTAAATCTTTTATCATTAATAAATGCAGATGAATTGCTAAATTAACTGAAACTTGCAATATTAACATGTTTTCTTTCAATGTACCTTGACAATTAATAAAAGAATTTTTTTAAATTTATTTTTGAATAAAAATTTATTTCTCTAATTTTTTGTCTTAGTGCATTTTAATATTTTTCTGAAAGTTTTATAAATGAGTAGATATGTAAAATATTTCAAGAAATTCTTTTTAAAGTGGTTTTTTCTTCAGGAAAACTAGAAAACATGTTTTCAAATGCAGATGCTAGATTAAGTAAATAATTTTTAGCAGCTGGATTTTTTTTAGATAACCTTTTTATGTTTCAGGGCTTTATAAACTTAAAGAAAAAATTCAAAATGTTAGATTTTATGATCATATTGGCTGCTTTATTTTGTATTAATATTGCTCTTAAGTAACATGTCATTAAATTTTGCAATTTCTGCCCACATGGAATAGTTGAACTTATAATTATATATGAACATTTTTATGTTCATATGTACTATGTTAAGATAAAACTTGTTCAGCTATGCATATTTTTATTTTTGTTAAAATATATTATCATATTAAAAAATTTTACTGCAAGTATATTTTCTGCTCTACTGAACCTTTAATGAGAAAATGATAGATAGACCATATCAAGGATGGCAAACCAATGGCACGTGTGCCATTGATAACTCGCAACACAATATTTTGGGCACGCTATCGATCAAAACGATTTGCATTTTAGTTAAAAATAACAAAGTTCACTAAGAAATATTATGAACAAACAAGAGTGTTTGGTCGTGAGGTGGTGGTTGTGTGTGATTCCTCAATCACGGAATTTTCAGTGAGATTTTCTTCATTCAAAGAATTATCGAAAACGCTCAAGTTTATTATTTAACTTGATGTGACTTCATTTGATAAACTGATCTTGTCTCAATTCGATTGGTTGGAAATCGAAGAATTTGAATTACAACTGATTGATTTCCAGTCTAGTTCAATATAGATTCAAAAATGTATTGAAACAGAAAGATTAACAAATAATATAAGTAAAAATGTTAATAACGAAATTGGGGAAACATGGGATTCGATTCCAGATACATTTAACTATTTGAAAAGAAGCTGTTTCATGCTGTTTTAACCATCTTTTCATTTACCTATGCCTGTGAATCATTATTTTCAGAGATGAATAACATTAAAGAATTGCTTAGAAACCATTTAGCAGCTGGCTCCAATTCAGCATGCATTCTGCTAAAAGTAACATCTTATAATCCTAATATGTTATTTGTCATCTAATCTGCAACAACAGAAGTCACACTAATGTTACTTAATTTGAATTACACATGTAACTAAAACATTTACTACTATACAGTGCAAAATGTATTTTTTCGCAGTAAGTAAAGAGTTTTGAGTTGTTAGTATTAGTTTTATTATTTTCCCAATAATCACAAGTCAAAATTATTTGAAGACATGTCTATACTATATTATACATTTCTTAAGAAAAATGGCTTGTTGATCCATGAAGGTTCGCCATCCCTGGACTATATCTTATATTAATAAATGTGTTAAATTAACAAGTTTAATCTAATGATATTTTAATATGAATGAGTATTTATATCACCCTTTTCTCATAGTTTTCTTTGAATAAGCATTTATTATATTTAATAGTATCGTTACTGAATTACATGCACTATTAGTTTTCAGTGATTAATAATGTATTTTAGGTTATGCCATTTTCCACAGCGTGCAACACACCTCTATCAAATTTTGAATCTGGCCAAAACTATCAAAGTGTTGTTGATCCTGCAGGTATACTGATAAATGAGATACTCTGTGACTTTTAATTTTCTTGAAAATAAACTAATAACTTTTCTGAGAGCATTTTATATACTAAGTAAAATCTTGATTATCATATTATGAAATTTTAAAAGAAATCTTTTTAACCATTTTTCATTTCTTTAGTTATATACTTTTAGTACAAAAAAGTGTCTAAAAACTTATTCTGGTGTGTTTTTTCTCATAGTAATTGTGAGTTTTTCATTGGATGAGAACCCTGGTGTCTCTTTGATTGTATGGACTACCACTCCTTGGACATTACCTAGTAATCTGGCCATTTGTCTCAATCCTGACTTAGATTATGTCAAAGTCAAAGGTGATAAAATATTACCAAAACTATAAAAATTATTTTGGGTTATCCAGTTTTTTGTTTAATAATAATTATTTTTTGAGGTATATTTTTTTCATTAATTTATTTTTATCTTGTTACTTAATACTTATATAAGTTTATTTATACTGTAAGAAATATGTGTAAAATATTAACTAATATATAATTATAGAAGGTTCATTATAAAATCAAGTGTATATTGTTTTGCAAGAGTTTGAATTAAGTACTTTTATTATCAAAGATCAAATATACTGCATTGCTTATGAAAAAAAATCTAATATCTAGTGATAACTTTAAAAAACTTTGCAATTAAGTATCCAATGCAAATTTCATAGTAACATGATATATATACTGAACATGCAGACTTCCCTCTTTTATCATGGCTATTATTCAGTAAACTGATATATTATTACAGTAATCTAGCTATGTTTAATTTTACTGAACCATTGTTACACATGTGGAATTATTTTAACTTACTTTAAAAAACTATGGACAGTAAAAGGGGATCAATAACTCTTTAACTGCAGTGGAAAATTACGCAGTTCAACTTCCTATGCCTCTGTTTTCACACAGGCACACATAGTTATGCAGCATATTTGAAGACAAGAAAAAGCATTAATATAAGTAATTCTTTCTGTGGAATAAGTAAACCGTTCATTAACTCTATCAAGATCATTTTATTGTATTCCAAAGCTTTGGGAACAGTTTTCTTGATAGCTCAACAATGCAAAAGATCATATTTCGGAAAGCCATATATGTACAATCACTGCAGTTAAGGGGTTAAAAAACCATAATACAATCTTTACTTCACAGGTTTTAGAATATAATATTTTTTAAAAAATTACTACTGTTTTTTTTATTGTAAATAATTATTGTATATTATAAAATATTTTTAAAAAATTCTGAATATTTTTTATTTGTAAATGAAGCATATTGAATTGTAAAAAACCATTATCAGATTACATCTTGTTTATTTTGTACAGATAATGCAACACAAAAAGTGTACATAATGATGGAAGCAAGATTGGAAGCATTATTTCAAAAGAAAGCTAACTACTCTGTTTTGGAAAGGTAAGTTTGTGTGTGTATAAATAAGAATTATAAACTTATTGAGGATTTAGAAAAGCAATATATTTTATCATTTTGAAGAAAAGTTACTAAAAATTTGACTAATTAATTTAAAATTAACATATGGTGTTGAATTGCGATGAAAGAAAAATATGGGTATAAATTGCTTTTATCTGTTAAGGTTATCACTGAGCTGTGAAGTTTTGTTTTATGGAAATGATGAGAATTGAAATTGAACATTCTATAAATTATATGCAGAAAACAATAAATTATGTGAAGTTAGTTTTTAATTTTTTTTATCAAATTGATGGGATGGTTTTGTTAAAAATTAGAATTTATTTTTGTAGTGAATGTTTTAATTGAATTAACTTGACAAAAATTTTCTAAAAATAATCAGGATCAAATATGGAAAAAACTTCTACAACCATACAGGTTATGATGCTTTCAAACTTGTCATAAATATTGATATAAAATTATAAATTTCTTTAAATTTACTAGGTGATTGTTATTGATTAACAAATTATATTCAATGTGTGACAAGTGTAAATTTTGAAGTTTGATTTGCATGTATATTTTATGTATGTTTTCAAATTTTTGTTAATCATAATATACATATAAATCTTATTTTATGTAAAAACTTTCTCTGGCTCCAGTTTAATTTGCTGAAATATTATGAAATTTCTATCTTTTTCTTTTAAATTAAATGGTAAGAATTAATATTTCCGATTAAAATGACGTATTTAATTTTTGTTTACAAAGTATATTCTATGTGTGACAAATGTAAATTTTGAAGTTTGATTTGCATATATATTTTATATATGTTTTCAAATTTTTGTTAATCGTAATATACACATATAAATCTTATTTTATATAAAAACCTTCTCTGGCTCCAGTTTAATTTGCTGAAATATTATGAAATTTCTATCTTTTTCTTTTAAATTAAATAATCGGAATTAATATTTCCAATTAAAATGACATTTAATTTTTTGTTTATATATGGATTCTGAATATGTAGATTTGACCTTCAATTTTAAATATGGAAATTAATTTTTAAATGTTATTTAAATTGCTTTTTAGTTAAATAAGTTATTGCCGCATAATTTTTCTTTTTAATTACCATAAAATCCGGCGTATAATGTGCACCTATACTTTCAAGCTGATTTTTTTAATTTTTAGGTATATTCGCCGTATAACGCACACTCCCTTTTTAACGAAGAAATCTGAATTATTAGTATACATTGCTTTTATGTTTTGAAATCATTTATTCGAGGTATTATCCCAAACTTTTGAAAAAATAGAACTACAATTTTTAGAACTACAACTCTTTTTGTTCATAAGTCAAGTCGTTTCTTTTAAATAAACAGTGTTTCGATACATGTGGAAGAAAATTTTTTTATGTTCATATCTTTCGCTGTTTTTAAAGCTATCATTTTTATACTCTGCATATAACGTGCACCCTTAAATTTCGGTCTTATTTTTTGTGTTCAAAGTGCGCGTTATACATCGGATTTTACAGTATGTCTTATTTTAAAATTGTATTTGTAAATATTTACGTATTGTTTTACCTTTCTCTTCCAAATTTAGTTCATGTAATTTTTATAGGTATTTACTCTTATAATATGAGTTGAATTAATTAATAGAAATGTCAGCATTGTGTACTTTTTAGTTTAAATATTCAGTATAATTTCATTTATGAAATTATTGATTAGTTATTAAAATATGATCTCCTCTTTTAGATTTAAGGGCAAAACATTGCAAGGCAGTGGATATGATCCTCTCTTCCCTTATTTTAAGCATGTATGTGTTCTATTTTACCTTCTATTTCAATTTATTTTTTTGAAGAAAAAAGCTGTTAAAATGTAAAATATCAAATCTATTTAAAAATCTTGCAGCTGAAATCTCGAGGTGCATTCAGAGTGCTTTGTGATTCATATGTCACTTCAGAGAGCGGTACTGGCGTTGTACATCAGGCACCATATTTTGGTGAGGTAATGGAATATTTACTCTTAAATGTTGAATATAGAATTAATTCAGTATACTTACCAATTGTGAAGATATATCAATCATTTTACACTTGTAGTAATTTATTTACTGTCTTTGTGTTAGCTAATTTGTCACTTTTTCTGTTCTAATGGTATTATGCTGTGGTTTTCCTGAAAAAAAAATTGATGAAAATTATATATTACAATTTTGTTTTCAAGTTGTGACTGGCTCACGCGTCTTTTCTTTAACATGTCCTTTGGGTTCTTTGGGCCAGAATTAATGGCAACTCTTTTCCAACCAAATCCAAGAAATGAAGCGTGAATGAAAGATGCAAATGAACAAGCTTTTAAATATCAGAACTTAGAGTAAGCGTGATGGCAATGTAGGGTAATGTTTGACAATTGATGTTAGTTTGTGGCAGTTGATGGTTATTATAGTTCGTGGTTCAAGTCTGAATGAGTTTTAAATGACGTTAATAGAAGTTATTAGTGATTGAATATATATATGAAGGTCAAGTTGCACACCAGTGCATACAAAGACAAGATTAAGTATAGAACAAAATTGATGGTTTCTCCAAGTTGTAATAAGGTAAGATTGATTATTTAATATTAGAATTGGTGATTAGGGGGTTCACTTATTGACAGTGGTCTTAATTAGATTAAGTCTTATTATAAATATATATATTGTGTGTTGCGTATTTTTCATCGTAGATTCTCTCACATTAATTATTATAATTTAATTTGTTAAAGATTTAAGTTGAATATATATCTTAATAAAGTCATATTAAGATAATGTTTGATTGTAGTTCTTTCGTTAATCCTACGCCTCTTGCTCACGCTGATACTTCGAGAGATGTTCTCCCCAGGGAAGGAACATCACAAAGTTATAGATTAATTCCTTAGCAGTAGTTAATGTGTGCCTGCATTTAAACATTTTGTGTGCTGGCAATGTCATTTCAAATATAGATTATAATTTGGAGTAGTTGCAGTTGTTTTAAACTGCATCCATCATTAAATGAACTTATTTTGTCTATATACCTGAAATTTATTTGTAATTTATATCATTTTTAGTAGTTGAAAGAGAACTCTATCATGCTCTTATAGATAAAACAATGATTTAATTAATCATAATTATTAAAAGATTCTCATTATTGGTGTTTTTACAGTTAATATCTTGTATATTTCATTTTTCATCATAAGACTTTTTTTTTCTTGGTGGTTGTGTCATGATATATATGTGGTACCTAGATTTGAACTATTGAATATCTTGAAATTAATAAATCATTAATTTCAAGATATTGTATTTCATTTCATTTTGTGATTCTTTGTCAATTTTGCTGAATCAGTATCAATTAATCATATGATAATTTGAAGCCTTTAATCGAGAAATAATTGAGAAGTACAGATACTTTCAGATTTACATTATGTGCAGAGTTACATAACTTATATTATTCTAAAATAAATCCCATGAATCTAAAATGTACATATTTAGAAAAATGCAATCTAATTGACTCACTTTAGCAACTGTACTTTAATACAAATTAAAGGTTTAAAATAATTATTGTTATTATCAATTTTCAAAATTCTGCAACTTGTATATATAAAAATGTTTGAGCAGAACTTTATGAAATTTGAAATGGAGGCTAATTTTTCTTAGCAGGAAAACAGTTTAAAAGAGGGGGGTAACAATTATAATGAAAATTCACTTTTGAAATTTATTAACTATGTTAATGATATTAATCAAAGATAATAATTTGTCTCCTTTAGAAATATGTACCAGTTTTGTTGAGCAGCGATGAAAATTTCAAAATTTATCATTTGCGGTGTGTCTTTTTTTTTTATTACTAATATCAACTACATCATAGACATTCTAATTTGCTTCAATGGTTTTAATTTGAACTTGGACTAGTATCTTTTATAATATGTATTTGAAAAACTAGAGGCAGACATTTTATTTGAAATGCATACTTATATAGATAAATGTTATATCTTAATATATTTTTTTAAAAATATACATATAAATAGCTTGAAGACTAGAATTTTTTTTTATGTAATATGTTTTCTGGAATAGAAGTGAAGACTAAATAAAATTTTCCTTGGAGAATTTGTCCCAAATTGCAATTTTACAGCTATGTTATTTTTTGTATAATTGTAATTTTTTCTTTTTTTAAAAAAAAATATTTATTCTCTACAGATTTATTTCTTTTGTAGGATGATTACAGAGTATGCTTGGTAAATAATGTTATCACAAAGGATCAAGATATAGTATGTCCTATCGACTTAAGTGGAAGATTTATCGATCCTGTAGTAGATTTCAAAGGTCAATATGTCAAAGTAATTTCCTTCTTATTTACTCTCTTTTTTTCATTAATTAGTAAAGTTGTTGTGAAGTTTATGAAAGTAATAAGGTGTAATAAGGTTTTTAATGAAACCACACACACACAGTGCTTGCATATTAGCCTGTCAACCAATAAATTGGCAAAGATTTTGAAGAATTTTTACTTGAAGTTTTTTTATCCACTTAAAATTTCATTTACACTTTCAATTATACGAAAATTATCTATATTAAATTATACTATTTTAACAAAAATAACAGTTAAATTCAACTAAATGAAATGCCTAATAATGAGAGATTGCATGATTTAGGTAGTGGTTTGCTTTTAAGTTAAATAATGGGCTTTATTACAGATTCTTTCTTTGATGGAATGGTCCCATAATTTTGAAAACATTCCCTTAATTTTTAGATTATTTCTTTTAAAGTAATTTCTAATTTTTAACCATTTTTCACAAAAAATATCAGAAGAAAAGTAAAGCTTCTAAATAGGTTATTGTAATTGAACATGCGTGGGAATGATTTTTAATATTATCACAGCATTTATGATGGTTTTTTGAAGTGGCAAAAATGGCTGATGGACAAATGTTTCACACATAAAACTTTGTAAATAAATTAATACACATTCAATCTGTTAAAAATTCCATAAAAACTTGATTTAAACAGAGATCTAAAAAATTATGAAGTTTGTGATACTCTTATAAATTTTTATTAGAATATTTTGTCATTAAGCATTTGAAAATAATGCCTGATTTCTTGAATTTTTTTTTATTACTCCTGTTTAGTTTCAATCAAAAAATAATGCACTTATGTGGAACATTGCAAATACATATCCTATAATCATTTTTCCATCATCTGTTAAAAAGGATTCTTGTGGTTTTTAAAATAATACTTGAATGAACAAAAATATTGCAATTTTTTTCGATAATTAACTAATTTTTGTATTCTTTTCTAGTATTTTTTGGTAGTTGTGTACCATTCATTTCTGAGATTAATCTTTTTATAATCTTGAAAGAAAAAACTTTATCAAACCAATATTGTTATCTTCTATCAATGCAATAATTTTTCAGTTTTTAGAGGTAAAATTCAAAGTTAATTAAAAAAAATTTAATAACACATCAAAACTCTTAATTTTAGAAGTAAATTGAAATAGATGCAAAATATTTGTGTATTTTTTATGGTAATTTTTTTAACTGAAAATGATGTTTTGATTAAAGTAATTATCATTTACAGTTTTGCTTTCTATGAAGGATGGATAAATAAGGTAAATTCAACACATTAAACTTAATTATGACTATTGCTTGTGAGTTTTAGATGTATTTGTTAATTTCAGTCTGAATTTTTGATTTATGTAATAACATATCACTCACTTTATTAGCTACTTTTATTTTTTACTTTATGCAGTCAGTTTCATAACCATTATTTGCCCTTTTTTTATAGTTTTACAACCAATTTTTAAATAAACTGACTTTTAACTTATTTTTTTTGTTTTTGGCATTGCAAACTTTTTAAGCATTAAAAATGTGTTGTTATATGCACTTATGTGATAATTTTTATTTTGGTCTTATTTCCTTTTTTTTTTTTGCTTATCACTGTATCAAATCGGATGGAAAAAGTAATGATTACATCAAAATTAATAAAAACATAATTTTTTTAACAATATGAAATAATGCACATATTAAATGAAAGAACAAATTTAACAGCCTTTCTTTTTAAAAATTTTTTTTGGTCATCAAAATTTCAAATGTGTGTGTGTGTGTGATTGATTTGAGTTGAAGGATAAAAAAATAGGTGTTGTTGGAAATAAATTTCAAAAAATGCATTAGAAAAATCAAAAGTATATTACTACATAAGTACAAATACCTAGTATTTAATTTAACTGTAATAATCCCCCTGTATAAAACTATATAAATCCCCTTTCCCCACAAGAAAACTCTTTTTATTGAATTGTTCTCTTTTATTTGTGTGTATATATATATATATATGGGTGAATTTTTACTGTTGCTTATAAATTAAAAGCAATTTTTCATTGTCAGATTAAGTCGGTTCTTAATAAATTTCATAAAAAAAAAAAATTGTGCTAAACATGTTATATATAAGCATTTTTACATACCTTTTATTTTCAATTAGTTCTGTTAAAAATGTCTTTATTATAGGAATATGTGGCAATGCTATAATTTTATATAATAGTAAAAAAGTCGAGAATTAATTTTCAAACTTTGATAGGAACTATATTTTATGGTAGAAAAAAAAATTAAATGATTAATTAAGGTTATTTATTTATTGGGAGCTATATTAAAAGAAATTCATCATTTGGTTCATGAAACAAACTATGACATGTAATTAAATTCTCTTATTCTACAGGATGCTGACAAAGACATCATAAAATACATTAAGTCGCTAGATCGACTTGTTCACCAAAGCACTGTCAAGCACAGTTACCCATTCTGCTGGCGCTCAGATACACCTCTTATCTATCGCGCTGTCCCCTCCTGGTTTATCAGAGTCGAGCAAATGCAGGAACTTTTGCAGGCTGCTAATCAAGAAACTTACTGGTAAACTTTATTTGTGTGTCTCCCCCCCATCAGGAATAAATGGCTCTGTATTTAATACATATGCTCAGTGAATGTTCATCACTTATTTTATGAAGTTACAACAAAGACAAAATTATTTCAGTGTATTTCCATTTAATGATAAAGAAATGTTTTATATCAAATCATTCTTTTTAATTAAACTGTGCTGTATATTAGTTTACACTGAAATCAAATATTTTTTTTTTTAAAAAAATGTTATAAAAAATTCAGGGAACATACTTACAGAAAGAATTTTTTGTATTAGCTTTATATAAATTAAAGCAGAAAGAGGAAATTTCTATGAGTGTGCAGGGTTAAATATTAATATTGTAATGCCTCCAACATTTATGTTATATGTTAATAAATTGGAATAGTAAAATGACTTATTTTTCGCTTATATCATCTGTAAAAGAATTTTTCAAAGCTATTCATTCCTTTTATGAAACTCTTAAATATTAAATTTTTATGTTGAATTGCCAATGCTTTAATATTTATTTATAATTGTTAATAAGTTAAAATATATGATTAAAGTTGTACTCTAAAAAGAAATTTGCAAAATTACATCTGATTACTTTTCTGAAATTAATATTTTCCTGCAAGCAAAAAATATTATTTGCTGTATTTTGTTTCTTCTTACCACTTCCTGCATTTGTTTCCTTTTAAAAAGTTTGTTGCACGTTACTTCTATTTCTTTTCAAAAATGTTTCCATTTACTAAATATTTTGCATATTAAAAAAATACATTTGATAATAAGTATATTTTCACTATAGAGTCAAAAATAATAGTACACTTGGAATTTTATTTCTTTACATTTCCATAGAAATATTCGAGAAAAAAAAACATTTTTGTAATCTTGGTCATACAGAATCTGTTTTAACTCGCATTTTGCGACAAAGTTTTAGTGGCTTCTGCATTTAGAGGAGCAAAGAAAATATTTTTGGTCATCTTTATGATAAAAAAAGTTGTAAAGGATTTGCTATTTAATAAAACATTTAATTCAACTTTTTCAATATTAATATGCATCAATATAAAAGTAGAACCTACCATAAATTCCAGCATATAACACGCACTTTTAACACAAAAAAAATGAGATTAAAACTTACAGGTGTGCTTTATATGCTTTGGTATAAAAGTTATAGCTTTAAAAATAAAAAAAGAGATAAACATAGAAAAAATTAGACTTCTGTATTTATCTGATATACTATTTAAATGAAATAACATACCTAATGAACTGAAAGGTTTGTAATTCTAAAAGCACACTATTTTTCCAAAATCCTCTGGTAATACCTTGAATAAATGATTTTATAACATAAAATCATTGCACATGTACATTTCAGGTTCCATCATAAAAAAAGAGGTTGCGTGTTATTTGGCAAATATACCTAAAAATTAAAAAATGCAGCTTTAAATTATAGATGTGTATTACATGCCAGGTTTTATGGTATTTTTATAAAAGTATTAAAATCTTTAAAGACGTTCTAAGTATTTTTCAGAATTAAATTTTTTTAATGTCTAGAATTTGCAATCAAGTTTCATAAAACATAAAGTATTGACAAATTACAAGAAAAATATCATATTGAAATTTGAAATAAATATATTGAATATTCAATAAAGTATGGAAATTGGAACATTTAAAGAAAGTAATGTTTTCTAAGATATTGTTGAAATTGTGCAAAAATTTTTAATATTTTCTTTCATAAATTTGTTATTAATATCAGCCAAATTATGTAAAAAAAATCCAGCTGAATATATAAAGATGTGACGAAAATTGAGAAAATTATATATTATAGTGATTTATTTTTTTCTGTTATTCTCTGAAAGTAGCTGAATGGCCAAAGGATGTCCACTAAATTTAATTTTTGTAATTTATCAAACATCCTTATTTTGTAAATATACTAGTTCAGTTTTATGTAGATATCAAAATTGTAGCTTTGTGCCATTTAGTATATTTTCTGTAATTAAATTTAACCATCATATGAGTCATGATTTATTTGTAAAATTTGTTATAACCTACCTCTATAATTAACGAGTTACTTTGAGAAAATACTAAACATATAAGCCCATTATATCATTAATATCTTTCTGAATTTTCTCAAAATTCAACTGAAATTTTCATGGGAAGTGGTTTATGTTATTGACTAACAAAATTATCAAGATTATAAACATTATCAATATTTAACACATGTACATTTACACACATACATTTTTTAAATGTGCATGTATCATTGAATATTATCAGGTATGTTGTCAATATTTCTGAAATGTCTGAAAAGTTTGATTGTATATTAAGAATGTGAAACAAAGAGAAATTTGTAATTTCTTAAAGAAACAATATTTTTATTTTAATACATTTATTTTAATTAATTTTCTACTTTTAGAAAAATTCATACAAACTTTGAAAATGACTAATTAAATATTTTGTTAAAATGACTAATTATTTCCTGTTTTTTATAATACAAGATGATTAAACATGTCTTTTTTTTTCCAACTTGTTAATGGTCCCCTAAATGTCCCAAAGCACCGAAATTTCATTGGAATATGCAAATTCCTATTTGTTTTTTACATGGCAATTGTTACAAACTATTTCTTCAGGTATATTTTTAGAAAATCAGTGAAATGTCTAAAATTCTTTTTAATTTCCAATGTTAAACAATTGTGACATTTCTTCTAGAACACTCAAGAATTGTTTTAAATCGTAATATTTTTTTCTTTTAATTATGAGATAATGTTAAAAAGGCCCATTTTGTCACCTTTGTCTTCTCAACTTTTGCATTTTTTATAACTAAGTATTTTAAATTTTGCACTTCTCTGGCCCCTATTTTTTTATTACATTTTTAATATTGGGACAATTGCGTTAACATGTATAATATTGTCCTTCCGTATGGGTTAAGACAATGGAACTGGAGTTAGGGAGATCACATCCCCTACCAGCCAGCTCATCAGCAGGTTCGTTCCCAGGCACACCCACTTGTTATGGAATCCACTGGAGACATACTTGTTTCCTATGATCAAGCCTAACTAATTTGGATAAAATATCTAAACCAGTACTGTCCATAATTTTTGGCCAATTCTTCAAATATTGGATAAAGCTTCTGCTGTCAGGATCCAGATACTGTCCTTATAAGAGTTGAGAGCATGATCGAGAGCACCACTAATAGCAATGAATTCCGATTTAAAGACGGAGCAGTGGTCAGGATTCCTAATGCTGATTTTAACATCGTTCCCAGGAGTGTTACTCACCACTGGTACGCAGCTAAGAGTTCTGGCCAATCTATACAGTGCAGGAGTTCCAGGGCTCATCAGATGGCCTTGGCGTGCCATAGAAGTGGTCACCTGCATAATATGACTTTTGTGCAGGGGATAAAGTCTTTCTTTACCTCTCACTGCTCTCTCCTTGCTTCTTCTGCTTATCTTCTGGACTGCTGGGGCATTCCCCTGCGACAGTTGTATGAACAAGGCCTGGTGTGTGAGACTATTATGTAGAATGGTCAAATAGACTTGGTGTAGGCTTTCCTGCTCCAAGGGGATTGGAAACAACAATAATATTGTCCTTGTAAATAAAATAAAAATTTTAACCTATCAATTGATGTGTTAACTTAATTTAAAGTTTTATAAGTGTTAATAATATTACTAGGAACACAAAATCAAACATATATAAAATATCCATAAAGTTGCTATTTGTGTTCTCAACCAATTCTTCCTTACTTTCAGATGTGTATGAGAGGGAAAATATGTAAAGAACTGTCTTAGCTTTCCACTTTGAATTTTTTTTATTATTTATTTATTTTATTTAAGAGGCTGCTATTATGATTGTTGTTGATATAAATGTTTTCTTTTTATATGAATTATTAGGGTACCGGAATTTGTGAAAGAAAAACGCTTTTCCAATTGGCTAGGAGAAGCCAGAGATTGGGCTGTATCACGAAATAGGTATTGGGGCACTCCCATTCCTCTCTGGATTAGTGATGATGGAGAAGAGGTAAATAGCCAAAAATATTCCATTTATTTACTGAATAATGCTATCATATTTGTTAATATTTTAGAAATCGATTTAGTTATAAAAGTATTGGTGAAATAAAGATCTTAAATTTTTCATCTTTAAGAATTCTTTTATGTTATAAAATATATTTCCAAAATTATCATATTTGCTAATAACCCATCTTTGTAAAATGTATTATAAAGAATTGAATTTTTTGTTCTGCTTTCAAAGTTATATAAATATTTTTAGTATTTTTGTCCTTTCATCTGTATTTAGAATGTTTAAAACTTTTCCCTTGTCATTATTACATTATTACTTATTTAATCATATTTAAAACTTATGTTTTTAGGTGGTTTGTGTTGGCTCCATTGAAGAACTGGAAAAACTGACAAATCAAAAGATTACAGATTTACATCGTGAATTGTAAGTAATTTAAGATTCGATTCTTATTAATTTAATTACTGGAGATGATTATGCATGTTATAAAAAATGTTAAAAAAATTTTTTATTAATATTAAGGTAACTAATTTTTTAATTCTGTTTCTTGACTGAATTGAATGGCTAATTAACTATAAAAATATAGTGAATAATTTTTAGGGATGACCTAGTAGAAAATCATTGATGAATCAATTTTTAAAGGTTTGGGGAAAAAATCTAAAATTATTTATTTGTAAAGAAATGAGTATTAAAAATTACTTTACATGTGTACTGTGAAATGTATTTTATGCATATTATATATTGAAATAAAAGTTCTTATAAATTTGGGGAAAACAAAAATTCAGAAATTGGAAGAAAGTTGTTCTGTATCTCATATAGCATTATATATTTACTCAATAAAACAATTAACTTTTATAAAAAATTATTAAAATCTTTTTTGATTTATCAAATATGGGGGAAAACTTCTGTTGTGTTTGTTAACAGAAAGTTAGCCACTCTACAAATTTTGCTTAAAAGAAATACATGAAATCATCTGCTGAAAATCATTGTTTTAAAAAATTTTCAGTGTAGATTGTTTGACAATTCCTTCTACCTGTGGCAAGGGCTATTTGCATCGTGTTAATGAAGTTTTTGATTGTTGGTTTGAAAGTGGAAGTATACCCTTTTGAAAACACTGAGGTGTTTAGAGAAGGTTTTCCAGCTGATTTCATTGCTGAAGGAGTGGACCAGACCAGGGGTTGGTGAGTAAAAGTAATATTAAGATGTATAGAAGAATATGAATGCTGAATGTTTCTTAATGAATTACCATTGTGTAGAATTTTTTTCTTGTATTTATTATTTATAATCTGAACTTTTTTATGATAAATACATACTATAATGCATCCAGTAATAAATGTAGGATATACAGTCAGATCATTTATGTGCAATATTCAGGATCCATTGATGCTAAACTGCGGAATATGTGAATCATGATTTAGAGTACTAATATAAATTTTATGATGACGCAGGCTCCAGCATTGGTATGAACTTTCTGAGTGATTTCAGCTTCTCACGAAAAAAATACCTTTATTTTAACACTTATAATATTTTAAGAAAATTTGGCTCATTGTTTTTTTTCAACTTATCTGTAATGGATGATTAATTTTTATTGAAGTTTTGTTTCTTTTTAATTTCTTGTGTGCATGTACAAAATAATTGAGCTCACAACTTAATCTTATTGATCACAAGATCTTGAAATTAATTTCTTACTAAAAAGAAATAATCTGAACTGAGAGAGAGAAACATTTCATTTTCTGAAAAAAGATTACTCATATTTATGTGAAATACAAAAAAAATCTGTTAATGTTTGCTCTTAACGAGAAGTCATGTAATCACCCTAACATAAGACTTATCTGATTTTCATGTCAAAAAATAAAAATTATTGTGTCATATGATCTAGAAGTGATATCCCAAGTGATTGCTTGTCAAAGAAGCCATGGTAAAGCTACATTTTAAGTAGTTTGTATGTTACTGAACAATGTTTTTATAGAGTCTGACTTTATTTCTATTTGCCCTGTACTCTTGTATCTTGATTCCAAGGTTGCCTTAGGTATAAAATTTTTCATTCTATAATTTATCATTTTATGCTATTCAATACTGGTTAATCATTAAATTTTGCATGGATTTTAATTTTACCACTGTGTTTTTTGATATTTATTTATACTTGTAATACATGACTCAAAAAATTCTATTTTTGGATATTTTTTTAGTATTGTCACATAAAAATAATACTAAAAATAATTAATTTTAGTATTATGTGAGTGTTGCATAAATGTTAAGGAATTACTTATGAAGTATTTTATATCCTAGGTTCTATACTTTGTTAGTAATTTCAACAGCATTGTACAAGAAAGCACCTTTCAAGAATGTAATTGTAAATGGTTTAGTTTTAGCAAGGTATGTTGCATAAATGAATGGCTTTTGTATTATACTGTATATATTTATTAATTAAATTATTTTCTGGTTACAAAGTAGGATATTCAAATGAATACTTATTTGTTACATTGTTAATGTTATTGATCCCCCCCCCCTTCCCCTGCCCAAATTTTTCTCAATAATATCAATGGAATTATAATGTTACTTGAAAAAGTGACAATTTCTAAGTAATGACTTTGAAAATTGAAATTCCATTTAATTCCATTATTGTTATAAATTTGCATATACCCTGAAATATTATTTACTCACGATATCTTAAAAAATCCAGGATATTTTAGCCACTTAAGGGATTATTGTTTTTGCCTGTTAAAATATCTTTTGGATATTAATTTTATACTTATTTAATTTTGGTTATAATTATAAAAGTATAATATATTTGTTAAAATAAATCATTTGCTATTGTTGTCTAATTTATAAAACTGTGTGTGTAACTGATTTGTATGAAATATAATTTTTGCATATTGATTCCACAGTTTGATGGAACAATGAAATTTTTAATTGTGATTATCTTAATGGTGTGACTGTGTGTGCACCTTGTGTTGCAGTACGGTTTGCATAATAAAGAATTTGTTCAATAAATTTGATAACTGTGACCCCTTCCTTCATGAAGAAGTTCCAGAAATATGAACAGTAGTTATTATGCCTCGTAGAAAAGAATACTAATCATCAAAAGAAATATGCAGCTGTAGAGAAAAACTTTTAATATGGCAAGAAATCACAAGAGAAATTATTCCAAATCAAAACGTGTAATCTGTAAAAGAACTCCATATTTAAAATGCATTGTTTTAACTTACATGTTTAAGGAGTAAGTCCCAAGTTGCTAAAACTGTTTTGTAGAGTTAATGTGCCATACTTAACAATAATGGTGATTGAAATGATTTAAAAAGTGTCATTTTTCTGTTTAATAACTTTAAATAACTTAAAGAAATGTGCACTTATTATAAAGTCCTTGTACTACTTTTAAATATGATGTTGATAAACAATTCATATACTAGTGTACTAAATAGAATAATTTTAATATACATATAAATAAATTCTATGAAAATTAGTTTGAAATTTTTAATTATTAATATTTTTAAAAATTTTATAGTGTGAATATTCAAAAGAAAAAAAGACATCAGTAGTTGTGTAATATTTATGACTTTAAGAAACATTACGATAAGTATAAAATGATGCAGTAGAGATGTGTAAATGTAAAGTAAAAAAAGTACTTATTTTTATGTTGCTGATTATTTTTCAGAAATTTGAAGTTAATTTTGTAAAAAATATCTATGAATATTATATAAATTTTATTCAGTCTTTTTAAAATTTGGATATAAAATGGAAATGTATGAAGAGAATACATATATGTCACAGGAAAATTATTAAATTAGGGATTTCATCAAATCCCTAAGGGAGATGATCAATTCATGCAAGATGTTATAATAAGAACTCTGTAAGGTAATTTCCCTAAGAAAAGTAAGTGATTTGATCAAATCCCTAACCTGTTTCAGTGAAATAATGAAATAATATTGTCAAGAGTTTAAAAGTGTTCATTTAACAAATATGATGCATTATTAAAAATAGAAAACAACAATAATCATTGATTTACAAATTATTTATTTGAAATTAATTAACAAGATAATTAAATAATACAGCTTTTTTTTTTTTTTTTTTTTTTTAGAAAAGGACATTTGTTGTAGAATTTCAAACATTTTTTTAAAACTATACATTAATGTAGTACTTCAGAAATATCCTGCTTAATTTGTAACACCTTTTTTCCAGTTATTATTTCCCTTTTTAAAATAGCTTTTTTTTATTATCAAAAAGCTTTTTTTTTATTTAGAAAGAGGCTGTGATCGAATTCCCTAATTTGTTTGTTTATATTTTTCAATTTAAGTTTTATCCAGTTTCTAATTTTCAGGCATACAAAAGTGATATATCAATCAAAAGATAATAATAAAAAGAATATAACTATAAATAAAACTAAAAAATGATATTTAAATCTTTTTGTTTTGGTGTGTCACATCAGAAGCCTGGTGCTGTGGACAAGTGAAACACAGCTCTATGAAGTGGCAACAAGTGAAAACACAGCTCTATAAATGCTGACTTGTTCATTTCACTAAAATAGTTGACGATTTGATCAAATCACTCACATCAGGGAAATGACCTCAAAGAGATGTTATTTTAACATCTTGCGTGAATTGACATCTCCCTTACGGATTTGATGAAATCCCTAATTTCTTCATTTTCGTGTGACATATATATTTATAAATTACAAATATAATACTAGCATATTTGTATCTTTATTGAAAAAAATATGTTCATGCTTAAAATTTTAAAATGTGACTGGTAATTTCAACTTAAATATTACTGTATATCACATTACCCATCTCTTTCTATACATACAAATAAAAATGAAACTTCAAGTTCAATGATTTTCTTTTTATTTAAATATTTTTAAATGCAATGAAAGTGTCGAGAATTTATTTGGTAAGTCTTGTTAATTTACCAGTAGTAATTTTTTTTCTTTCTTTTCTCTTTCAGTGATAGACAAAAGATGAGTAAGCGAAAGAAAAACTATCCTGATCCTCTAGAACTTATTAACAAATATGGAGCTGATTCTCTCAGGTAATGTTTATTATTTTATAATTTATATGAATCTTTCCATACATTTATCTTTTAAATACAAATTTCTCACTGTCAAACAAATACTTTATTATGAGATGAATGCAAAAAATGATATAAAGTATTAAAGCACATGCACACACATGTTATGGGGATTGGCCTGCATGCTCTCAAAATTTACACATTTCTTTGTCGCCCAACCGGTATAGGGGTTAGCGACACCGACTGCGGTGCCATAGGGACTGGGTTCAAATCCCGGAGAAGACATGGATGCTTGAAATATACAGTGCCTTTGCAGCATGGGGGTACTCTAAATAGCCGTCGAGCCGCAAGTCCTCTCGTGTGGTTGGTGGAAGGGGAAGAGAGGTAAAAGACCCCTGGCCACCCCCAGGGTTTTCTCCCTCTAAATTGGAGTGGAACCGAGCAAAATCGTACTGTCACCTGCATGGTTTTTAAAGCTAAGGCTAACAACAGGCGTAAAAATCCTAGCCTTTGGCCATAATGAATTTGGCGGGCCTCGATCTGACTTCGTCAGGTAGGTGGCATTAGTCACAACAACAACAAATATCTTTACTTTGTGTTCAAGTGATAACATAAAGATACAAATTTTAGTACCATTTTGTATTTTTAAACATTTACATATCATTAAACTGCATTTCTTTTAGTCTTCATGTAGATATGTATTCATGTTTCAATCTATAATATGTTTAAATGAGAGCAAATGCTTCAAAATTTGGATTTTAATGATTTTCCTCTCTTTAAATCTATAGTTAAAAGTACTTTTTTAATTCTGTCTTTCAATATTGCTTTCATTTGTTGTTTTTGACTATATCCATGTTATGCAATTGTCAACTTGGATGTCTCCTTACTGGGATGAATTCAGACTATAGTAATAAAGTAACTCTTGGAAAATATGCTGTGTATTTTTTAACATTTTTTTTTTTTGTATATTTAAAGGCTTTACCTTATTAATTCTCCTGTTGTGAGAGCTGAAGTATTGTGTTTCAAAGAGGAAGGAGTGCGTGATATATTAAAGGATGTATTTCTTCCCTGGTATAACTCATATCGGTTCTTAATACAAAACATACTTATGCATGAAAAAGTGAGTATTTTCGGTTTTTGATATTTTTTTGTACAGTTGAATGTTTAAGTGAAATGTAATGTGAACATATATCATATACTTCTTCCTTGTTTTTTTTTTTTTTAATCAGATTATTAAAAATTAATTCTAACAGTTCTTTGGGATACTAATTCATTGAAACACTTTTATGGAAGATAGTAATTTCACTTCATCATTAGTACATTAATTATTATTCATAAAAGATTTGTTAAATAATCAATACTTTAATTTTGATTTTATGCAAGTTAATAGTAGTACTTTTGATTTCATTTAAATCATGGTTTTTGTTTTATTGTAATCATCAGTCTACATCATGGACCTCCAAACATTATAGCCTAAGACCCATCATGATTTTTCTACTAAGTCCCAAAACCTAATTAGGACATATCAATTAACTGATGTTTTGAATTTTCTGCAAAATTTTATTTTTAGACTAGACAGTGAGTTATGCTGCAAGGGTGGAATCTGCTGTTTATAATTTTGATTGGTACTTACAGACAAATGTTAAAGACATATGTGGCAGAGATATTTGATGTACATACTTGTGTTCTGTGTATTATTAGGACCATGCTGATTCTATAGTGGTGCTATCTTGCAAAGTGTGGGAGGTTGCAAAGCTAGAGTAGAGAGTAGAATTACACAAAAAGTCTATTATCTTGTTTAGTTGAAATATACAACACCATCTCATAGTGAGTAATAGAATTAGAGCATGTTCTAGAGAAGTTCCACTGCATGGTCTCTTGTCTTGTAGATGCAAGTATTTTCAAATATGTTTTACTCAACAAACAATTGATATAAAGGCAACAAATTATATTGGATGCTTCCAAATTATGAACTCAATGTTGACAAGTGCAATTTGAAAAGTAAAACACAGTGAAACCAGTAATAGTATTAATTAACTTTATTTTAATTTGAACTGTGGTTTTTGAAATATGTAATTATAAAATAAAAACTATACGAAATAGAAATGAAAGATGTATAATGAGTGTAGAACATTTAAAGAGAGCAATTAGAGTATCAATATTTTATAATTGAGTAAAGTAATAAGGCAGTGTGTATAATTCACAAAGTAAGAATAAAACCCTCAAGGAATATGATATAAAACCTTATGAGATTTGACATTATTAGATTTACTTCACATTTATTTAGCTTATAATTAGATATGAGTTGTTTAAAATCTCAGCAATTATTGTTTATAAAAGTAAATGCAAAACAACTTGTGTGTTAAGTTTCCATGGTTCTTTTATTAATGAAACATAGGAAAGGGATAATTATTTGCATAATTGCAGCAATAGAAGAAATGTGTTTAAAAAGAATTAATGTATGAAAAGCTTATTGGTTACATGGCATTCGTGGCCCTTCCAAATGGATTTATTGTTGATTATCACATTTTCCTAAGGATGCCTTATGGTCATTTAGCCTCTCCTGAAAAAGTGTCTAGAGGAAGACAAGCCCTCCCACTCTTTCATAGATTAGTGGAAGGGGGGGGGGTCAACACTACACTGGTCAAAGAATGTGAGATACTGACAGAGTTCTCTTTTGAGATCTTCCAACTTCAACATCAAAATCCACTGATTGGTGACAAGGTATCAATGGCCAAATGTTAAATCTTTATGTTCAATGAGGAATGATCCTACATCACATGTCTTTCTTATAAGGCGTTACATAATCAACTTTCCAAGAGAGACAAAAAGGTGAAATATTATCTCACTAAGTTATTCTCAAACTTCCTCTTCCGATTCTTGAGTTTCATTTTCAGATTGGCTCCTGCATCTGCAATGAACTTAGTTTCATCAACTCTCAGCAAAACAATGCACCTGCAACACAAAACAATAGGTTTTATCCAACCCTCAACCGAACTTCAAGCTCTTCTTAGTCTAAATATCAGCCTTCCAGGTCAGCACTTTAGAATCAGGTTGTTGGCCTTGGCCTGAAGCTTTGTTTTAGCTACCAATTTGCTAGTCCACAGCTGTGCCATGCATGTGTCAGACGACTGAGACAAACCAGTTGTCTGACATGTGAAAAGAGTGACTTCCTAATCCAAAGATGAGCAGTTCAAATCACTCTGCCCCAAAACGGCAACCAAAGTCACCACATCAATACCACATGTTGAAGTGGTGACCCAGGAATTGAACACTAGATGGCAGCCCTTGGTTGATTATGCACTCCATGGAGAGTCTTAAGATTTAATTGAAGTATTATTAAATGAAAATAATCTCTCTTAGTTTTGGATTATCTATTCTGTAGAATTATAAAGGCTCATTAATTTTATTTACAATAAATTATTTCAAGAAATTCTTTTAGTGTTAAAATATTATTTTGCCATTCTTTTAAAGGTATGATAACTTTGTGAGCGTTAATCTTCAGAATTGGTCAATTTTCTTTAAAAAAAAGAATACTTGTGCAGCTTAAATATCAAATATGTTTAAGGCATGTTACCCTTTTCTAAAAGAAAACTATTGAATTTTCATAGAATGGCATTTGATGAAAATATACAGTATTTAAAAATTTTCAATTATATATCCTTTTTTATAAAATAATATAAATTCTCATTCAAAAATCTCTTTTGAAATGGGTTCTCTGTACATCCATTACTGTTCTATGAAAGTTTTAACTATATTTTGAAAATTAAGCTGGTTTTTTAGTCAATTTTGGGAGTATTTTTATGGTATTATGCTAAAATTCTTTAGAATAATTTATATTTTATTACAAAGAAAATTAGCAATTCCTTATAGTATAATGCAATACTTTTTTTTCATTGCATAATTTGTAAGAAGAAATTCAGTTAATTTAAAAATTACTTATTCTGTTTCATGTATTATTTATATTTTTTATCATTATTGAGTTTATAATTTTGATTCCCAGAATTGGAATGTGAAATTCAGTTATTCTGAAGAAGTTTTTGATAGTGTAAATATTCAAAACATTATGGATTGCTGGATTCTGTCATATACCCAAAGTTTAGTTGCCTTTGTATCAAAAGAAATGAAAGGTAATTTGAAAATTGTTTTTGCTAACTTTTTAAAAGTTCAAAACTAAAACTTTTGAACTTTTTGTATACATATCTTTGTGAATATTTTGTTTTATGATTTACTGAAATACAATAATCATTTGGTAAATGGATTTTATTTTTATTTAACTTTCTAAAAGAATAAAATTTTCCTTTAATTTATCATATTTTTTAGTATGAAATTATGTGTTAGTTCATCCTACTAGTTATAATTTTTACTCACATTTCACTTGTATTTTTGCAGCGTATCGTCTTTATACAGTAGTACCCAAACTTGTAAAATTCGTTGACCATCTCACAAATTGGTATGTCAGAATGAATAGGCAAAGACTGAAGGTAATTGCTGTATTTGAACAAAGTTTGTTCATTATTAAAACTGGCAATTATTTTATTTAGAATTTTATGTATTTATAAAGTCAATATTACAAAAACATCACTTATATTTTTAATTTCATATTTAAAATGATTTTTATCTGTCTGATTTATATACAATGTAAATAATAATTTTTAAACTCGTATAGTGATCTGTTTACCTGTCTCATTTTAGAAGTTGATTACCCCTTTTTTCCTTGCTTAAATTAAAAATCCTGATTAAAATAAATTATACATTTAAATGCGCAATTTTTTTAAAGAAAATTTAATAAGGTAATTCAAGTACCTTGATAGTCTGTCATTGAAGAGCTGTAATTTTATACTTCAATCTATCCTATATATTACTGGAAAGTATTTTTTTAGTTCAATATAAAGGTTTTCATAGAGAAGTGTCGTCATGCCTGTCATGTAAGGGTTTTATTTAATAGTGGTTCAGAATCAGCTTTATGTTCTGATATATGTGTGTGTGGTTTCAGTATTGATAATGTAATTAAATCAAAAGAAATTTGTCAAAAACTTTTTGTAAATGCTCTTACTATTACATTATTAAATTAAGAATTGATTATGAAGCTTTTCTCCCAACCAGAAAAATTCTGTGAAAAACTATTTATTTCAGGGAGATGGAGGCCAGGAGGACTGTAAAATTGCACTGGAAGCTTTGTTTTCTGTTCTTTACACCATGATCAGGATGATGGTAAGATTCCATTCATTTACATTGTTTTACAAGCATTTAAAAAATTGTTTTGCCTTTGTATGACTAAGTTATATCCTTTTTCATCTGTTAGTTATTTAGCTTAAGTATTTTTTAATGATATAAAAATTTCTTAAAACAATGGGGAAATTCCAATTCCGTTTGGGGTTTGATCCGGTTAAGTGTATTTTAAATATTTTTTTAATTTCTGGCAGCATCACTTGATGCTGCCAGAAATAAACATCATACACATCATTTACTGTATTTTAAACATTATACTCATACTAACAGCAGTATAATTCTATTATTGCCTAAAGTGTATATCTTTTAAGTTTTATGATTCAGCAAAATAGAGTTAAGTCATTTATATAAATCAGGTTTTTGCTTAATTTTTGCCCATGGTTAAATAATACACAACGAAGAATCAGTAACTTAATGAAACTGCAAGTAAAAGTATGAATAATATTAGTATAATTTTATAATGTGCTATTAAAATTTTTTAATGTTTAACTTTTGATTTTAATTAAGGATTAATAATTTGCAAATTGTCACCAAACTTGTATCCAGGATTATTTTCTACTTTTGGGAAGTATGATTATAAATTCAGGAAAATGTTGGAAAAATTTTATAATTTGCAAAATGATAGTTATTTATGGAATCCAAAATAAATTTGTGCCTGAATTTGGCAATGAAAATCGACTTAAGGATTTGTTCTTTTTAGTAGATTTTGACCTCTTATATAAAATAATTAAATATCTTGACTGGAGGTGAAAACTTACTAAGCAATACAATACTTCAAAATAAAACGGAAGCTATAATAATTTGAAAAGAAACAATATTCTAACATGTTGGATAAGTATAGTCCTGTTAACAGTGGAAAGCGTACATTCTTGTATTTTAATTTGAGAACACAGTTTGAAATTTCTGGAAAAATCATCAGTATTTTAGTATACCTACAATCACTCTCTGGAAGAAGCACTGTAAATAACTATTTTCAGGAATACAGCATCCAAAGAATAAAATTAAAACTATTTATAGACTGTATGATTAGCATTTTGATGACTCACTGTGAGAATTGTAATTATTTCTATTTGACCAAATATTGTAAGTGTTAGTGTCTCAAAAAAAATGTGCCAAAAATCATTAATTTTGTGTGTGTGTGTGTTAAATTTTTATATCCATGTGTAACCTCAAACATCTTGTCTTTTACCTACCTAAAAAATTGGCTCGAATGTAGATGTTTGTAATGAATGTAAGTTTAAATTTATAAGCCTTGATATATAAGCAATAATTCTTGTATTTATCTTATTTGGTGATAAATAAAATATCAGATTGTTTTTCCTGGTGACTGTCCAGGAAATATTTTGTAGGATACATATGTATTTCATTATTAATTGAAATTTTATTATTTAGGTTATATAACTCACCATGAAAAACAGTTACAAAACACAGCAGGGAGGGGGATTCTTTTTTTTCTACTAAACATATGAAGGAAAAATAGAATTTCACATACACTCATGTTTAATTCCACAAATCACATTGAATTAATAAAGAAAAATATTCTTTTCATCGTCATATATTTTTAGTGTTTGTCTCATTTCAAAGAAAATTCTACTGTTAAATTTTTTCCTTCCATATATTTTCTTTATCTACAAAATCGTAAATATTTTAATTCTTTGGTCCCTTCAACTTAGTTTTGTAATTAACAATTTTTTTTATGTGTAAAAACTGCTATTTGAGTTTTATTTCGTGAAAAATACCATAGATTATAATGTTATTGCTGTGAATTATTACACAATAAATATTAAATAATACTTGGATAAAAAATTGTTTTTAAAGATTTTGTTTTTATACCTTTGAAATGTGTATATTTTAAACAATTGTAATTCTTTTGATTTTGATGGGGGGGGGGTTGAATGTGTTAATTTTAAGAATTATGTTATGTTGAAATTATTATTAACTTTTTTTCTTTGATAAATTGTCATTTTGTATAGAAATACTTAATATTCAAATTTTTTAGTAAGTAATGACAAAACAAGATTATGTTTTCTGTAAACATGATTAAAAAGTCTTGAATACATAAATGATTAACAATAGTAAATACTCGTAAAAAAAGCATTTTGATGTTAATGTATTGCATTTGATTTTTTTAAATTCAAATATATATTTCATAATGATATAGTTTAAAAAATGCAAGTCAATTACTTTTTAAATTCTGTAGAATGCATACAATTTTTTTCTCTCTCAACTCAAACTTTGTTTTATTCTTTTACTACTAATTGAATATTTAGAAATTACAAGAAGTTTATGCTCCTTTCTTTTTAACATTGCATAAAATCTATTGTGCCACGTTTACAAATAAAACAATTTAAAAGAAGCCTGGATATTTATTTATGTTAAAGGCCCCCTTTACTCCTTTCTTCACGGAACTTGTTTATCAGAATTTAAGAAAAGTATTAAAGGAAACTAATGATCATCAAGAGAGCATCCATTATCTACCCTTCCCACAACACAAGTAAGTTTGTTCAATTAAAATATATAAAAACTTTATTTTTTTCATTTTAGTTTTGCTCAAATATCAATTTTATCTTTATTTATGAAACAAAAGCTGATAAATTTCTATTTTAATTATATTAATGGTTTTTAATGAGATAAATTTTTATTTTATTAAAAAAGTCTTTTATGATTTCGATAATTATTTTCAAGACCTCTATTATACTACTTTGAAATACAATTGAAAATTGTCTAATTTTTTTCTTTAAAAATATTTTTATATCAGATTTTTTATTTTATGTTAAGTTATATGCAGATTCTATTTTTTTTATAACTCTACAAAAAACATAATACTTTCTACCAGTAAAGAGCATTTTATAAACTTTACATCATCTCTATATATAATTTTTCACTTAATAAGAGCATATTTTAATTGTTCTTAAACTGACAAGTAGCTTTCATTTAGGAAAATTGGTCTTTTTTTAGGGAACATCTTATTAATGTAGATGTTGAGAGAAAAGTATCCAGAATGCAAGAAGTTATTGACTTAGGGCGTCTTATACGAGAGCGAAATACTCTTCCTATCAAGGTAGGTCTTATTATTTTTTTTTTGTATATATTTGTATCATTACAGTGAAGTAAACTGTTTCATAAAAATTTATGTTTTATTTAAAGAATTTTTCATTTCACAAGATAAATTATTATTTTCCATTAAATTTGGTGTTCTATGTATTAATTGTTAAGAATTTATTTGCATTCATTTGTAATTAAAATTTAGTAGCTTCTTGAGATTCTCCTTCAATCCTTGTTGTAAATAGGCATTAAATGTGATTTCTTCCCCTCAAATGGAAATGATATCATAGAACAGTGGTTTTATTTTGCATTATATTTTAGTATTTTTATAAATTAAGGTGTGTTTTTTTTTGAATAAATTTTTTAGAAAAACGTGGTAATAAACAAGCAGTACTGAGCTGTTCCTTTTAAGTGGAACTGAATGTTTTAAGAAATATTATTTGTTGAGGAGAGCTGTTTTGTTGATATTGTGTGCTCCATTATATTGTTTTTAAATTTATTATTTTTATTTTTGTATTATGGCAACAAAAAAAAACCTATTTATTTTAGCTTTAAAAGTTTAATAAAACATAATACAAATCTAAATTCTGTTTCATATTTGTTTTATAGATCAACAGCATTGCACTAAAATAAGTGAAGTTGAATATTTTGATCTGTGAATCATTTTGTTACAACCTATATATAGGTCTTATTCTCTCTTGTGTGCTCAAGAATGATTTTTAAATATCTTTCTAGTATCCACTGTCTGAACTTGTCGTTGTACATGAGGATTTACTATATTTAGAGGATGTCGAATCTTTGGAAGAATATATTGCAAAGGTTCGTAAAAATTAATTATTTAATTTTTCTCTCAAAATGTAAGTTTTTTATTTAATTTACATATTATTATAATATTTTTTTTACTTATATAAAGCTTTTTTGCTATTTAACAATTGCACATTATAAGAGTAATTAGGAACCAGAACAACAATTTTGTATACTTTGTTTTAAATCTCACAATGAAGTAAAAGTTAGAATATGTAAATTAATTGTTACATATACGTAAAAATATCTTTAATCAATTTATTCTATGGTACATAAAATAGCAATTCAGAAAATGTGTTATTTTCCTTTTAAGTATACTTTATCATAAATTAATAACAAATCAAGGAAAAAAGACATCTTAACCATTTTACACTTTATTTTACTGACTGGAGCTAATCTCATTCAATGTATATGTGTAAATTACTCTTAATGAAAAGGATGAATGATTTCTAGAAACATTAAGATAAAAAGTCCATATGACTTTTAATTCATAATTTAAAATATTACATTGCCTTTTTCTTTTTAAATATCAAAATGGTAATTTTGTAATTTGCTGTATTGCTTTTGAATCTGTAAACAAGGAAATCTGTATTATTTGTATTAAAATCTAGCTTTAATTTAATGAAAGCTTTATCCTTCTGTTCAAACTTGTTTTTCAATTATTAAACTTCTCTATCAGGAGCTTAATGTCAGAAGACTAATAGTAACAAGAGAAAAACAGAAATATGGTGTTATTTTACATGCTGAGCCTGATATCAAAGAATTGGGGAGGAAGTTCCGTTCCGAATCTAAAAATATTGCAATGGCAGTAAAGGTGAGTTACGCATATATATACTATAATTTAAGTGTAGTTTGACTTGCATCACATGTCTGAAATACTAATTTTTATTTGTATAGTACATGTAATATAACTATTTATGCGTCTGTATAGTACATGTAATATAACTATTTATGCGTCTATAAGTTTATTGACTAAGAACAAATCATGTATTAATGTTATTTTACTAAAATAATTACTTAGAATTAATCAAATAAAAAATGTCAATTTTTTTTTCGTCTAGTTACACCATAACAAATTATGTTCCTTCTTAATGCATTTATTTGGTTTTAAGGCAATATATTTGTCAAAGATAAGCTAAATCTGGTTCTTGTGCCATTAAATTCTGTCATTTGCTAACTCTTATGTATATGAAAAGTCACAAATTTATTGGAAATTCAATAGTACAAATGTTTCTATTTTCTTCTTAAAACTTTCAGACTAGAAATTTAAATTATTTAAAGCCTTAAATCTTCTCAAGTATTTAAAAATGAATGGATAGTAGTATTTTATTTTTGAAAGAAAAATAATTGATTCTAAAGTACCATTACATCTGTAATCAAAACTAATGCAATTCTGTTTCTTCCTCTTAAATAGGAGTTAGACACCCAAAGTCTTCAAAGCTTTTTGAATGAAGGTCAAATTGTACTCTGTGGCCAGACATTGGTTCAGACTGATATCCGATTGATTCATAGTTTCAGTGGTGATAAAGCTGCTGAACTCTCACAAAAGTATCAAGTACACTCAACTGGAGAGGTCTAGTATTTTTTTTCCATTTCTAAGTTGATAACAAAGGGTTGATTTAAAAAGAAGGTTCAACTTTCAAAAAGCTGTGAAAAGAACCATTGGTCAGAATAACCTGAATATATGTAAATAATGTGGGGAAAATAAATATGGCTATAGAAAAAAAAGGATTCTAAATGTCAGCAATAGATGGTACTGTACATGGATTCAAGTTCATGTGATATTGCACGACTGTAAGGATGTCAGCAGTTGATTTCCTCCCTCTTCCAGATTTCATCACTTCAACTGAACCCTCAAGTTTGTATTTCATAATTAATTTTTGTAGACAATTGACAGACATTGGATTGCAGCTTTTCTTCAAACCCTTTAATATTCAAAACTTTTTCAGAGCTGTAACTGCATAGCCATTCTTGTAAAACAGCTTCACAAGCAGAGAGTAGTCCTTCATTAAGATAACTATGGTACCCCCTTTATATGCAATATATATATATATATATATATATATATATATATGCACTAAATATATATATATATACTACTATATATATATATAATCCAATATAAGAATTTTTTAATATATATAATTTACAATACATGCACATATATTGCTTTTTTACACACATATACATATACATATAAACAAAAATATAAAATGCATATAGTTATTAAGATAACTAAAAAAGTAGGAAGTAGGCACACAGTATAAAGACAAATTCCTGGCCTTAGGAACCAGGATTGCAGGTTTAAACAAGTTTTGCGGCGCCAACCTTCACCTGTAATTTGTCATACTATGTACCAAGAGAAAAGGAAAGAGTTCTATACGTAAAATTTAATTATTAAGTCATTAAACAAGAATATATGAACATAAACATAACCTACTAAAACGGATTTGTAACGATGGCCGAGGAGTGCATTATCGTGTTCCCGCCAAATAGGGAGAGCAGAACCGCATAAAGTTACTTGCGATACGATATAAGAAACGAGTAATTGCGATACGATATACGATAATAAGAAATATATATATATACTTTTAAAAAATCAAAAATAAAAATAAAAATCATAAAATTAGCAAAAATTATAATGAAACTCTGAAAATATATATTAAAGATTTTTAATAATAATAAAAAAAAAAAAAGCAAGTGGCGCCATCTATTTAATAAAAGGATAAATTAGATATTGTCTAAATTTAAAAATTACAAAACATAGTAACAGTAAATAATTACATTAATACAAATTGTATCACAAAAAATCATTAGAAATATAGTTACAAAGAAAATTAAATTGTTCAATACAGTGATTAAAAATTTTTTAAGATTTAAAAAAAAAATATTAGCTTTATCGCTAACTAATACTTTATTGCGATAAATATAGTTAAAAATAATATTTCTATATATAGATATTGATAAATTAGAATTCCAGTAAGGCACTTTTGATATTAAAATTAAAGGCATCTCTTTTATCATAAATATTAGTATGTAGTTTCAAATCCTTAATATACAGAGATATATAACTAAGTTTAACGGATAAAAATTAATAATAGGATTTAAATTATCATTTTACCAAAAATAATTAAATCATCAATATATCTAAAAATGTAGTAGTCATTATTAATAACATAACTATATTCATAAAAATGTAAACAAACTATTATAGTCCTTTCACTTGTTTATATAAAGAACCATTAAAACTGATATAATTTTCTTTTAAGACAAAATCTATGAAGTTTTAAATTTGTTAAAATTAATATTAAGGTTATACATTTGGTTTTCTAAAATTACTTTAATAATATCATATAAATCAATGGAATTGAAAAGATCTTCAAAGTCATAACTATGAACTGAATAAATATTTTTATCATTAAAAAAATCTATAATCTTTTTACTATTTTTAATTATAGCTTTATTACATTGCTGATTAATAAAGTTTTGTATTATATTATGAAGTAATTTGCCTACAGTAATAATATATGTTCTAAAACCATTTGTCACAGTTCTAAAATTTAAGGACTTTTATGGAATTTTGGAGTTAAAAAATATATGGATACTTAATTTTAGAATACAATAACCTAATTTTTATAAATAGCAATAATACGATTACTAATTTCATTATGTGACAAATCTAATTTTTAAAAGAACCATTATTAAGAAAGTGATCATAAAGAATATTATAATAAAAATATACAAATCACAGCATAGTTACCAGGTACTTTATCAATGTAAACTATGATAAAATTCTTTGTAAATTAAAAATTTTCTGTTTGATATCTTTAAAAGTAGTTTCATATTGAGAATGGTAGCTAAAAAGGTCTTTTAATATATTGTACTTATACTCTTTAAATGCCTCAATAGGTAGTCCAAATTTAATTGCAGATTTTGTAATAAAATTATCTATATCTTTACAAATTTGTTTTTAACAGTATTGTTGTTATTAGAAACATTTAATCTAAAATTAGTGCCTTTACTCATTATATCTTTTAAAATATTATCATTGATTATATCTAAGTTGTAACTACATGTTTATGATGACCATCAATAAAATCATTATAGTTTTTACATATACAATCTTCTATATTAATAGAGGGCAACTATTGTTGTAATTAAAGATAAATCTGCCCATCGTTTTGTTATATTTAAAAGCTTTCTTTACAACAACATTTCTAACTGGAAAAAGAGACAAATGTCTATTAAATACACTAGAAAAGTTAATTTTTGTCAAAAGTTTTATTCATGAATAATAAAGTGCAGTACTCTGTAATGGGTTCATTAATTTTCTCAACATTAATATTGAATTTATTAACTAGATAGTTAGTAATGTCTTTAATAATGCATTAACCTGTAAGGAATCAATTTAGTGGATTCATATAACAATGCAATTTCATGTTTATTCAGACCAAACATGAAGTATTTGATTTTCTTGATATTAAAGCTTTTTCAAAATCATCAATAAGAACTCTAATATTGTCATTTAATGAATTTTTATCTCTGTTTTCCTTTTAGTTCTATTACTTCTAGATTTTCTTTTAGAAGTATTGTTTAATTTATTGGCCTTATAAAAAAATTCTTTATTATTATTCTGTAACATTATTTGCAGAGTATTTTTAGCAAAATACAAAACATTAAGGCCATATGGATAGATTGTATTAAAACTCCTAATAAAGTGATTTTCCCACCATAATCTGTGCTTAGTAATTGGAGAAATTTTAATGATAGACAGTTCAACATTTTTGAAATCATGCATATAAAAGTGTCTAAGTTCAATTTTATTAGAATTATTGGAATTATTAAAGAATTTAACATCATGTCTATGCTGATTAATCCTTAAGTTAATAGTATTGGAGGTCTGTCCTATATATTTATATTGACATACTTTACAATTTAAAATATAAATACAATTAAAAGGTTTTACAAAGGTTAAATTTAGAATCACAATCATATTGATCCATATTTAACATAATACATGTCTTACATCTACTATCTCTACATTTATTGAATTTTAACTTAAGACTATTATAAGATTGAGAGTTATCAAAATTATAAGAAGATAAATTATCAGAAATTCCATGTATAGCAGGACTCTTAGTGTAACATTTATGAATATTATGAGAAATGTGATTATTAGAATCTAACAATTTTTTTGTTTATAATGATTATGATGGCCATTAATGAATTTTTTGTTCCAGAAAGTTCTAGTCTTGAATATTTTAATATTAGAATTATTATTACGAAGATGTAGTTCATTAACAGAACTCGGATCCTTTCCAAAATTGTTGTTATTGGAGAAAGAGGGGAAGAGTTATGAAATTCCCTCATCCTAATATCAACAAGTCAAAATAGATATAATTCTGTAAATACAGAAGTAGATACCCAATCAAAAGAGAGTGTATCAAAGCAAAACAGAACAAGTTAATTTATAAAAAAACAAACTTGAAAGTAAGCTCATAAAAGTCAATATGATTTCTGTAAATAATCCAGAAATTGATTCAAAGTGTGTGAAACAAGTTAATTTTTAAAAAACAAACTTGAAAGTACTCTTTTAAGATTAAGCTCAAAAGACAGCCATCCACCACACAAAAATCAGCAAAGCAGAAACAAGTTAATTTTTAATCAAAACAAACTTGATGAAAAGCTCTTAAAAGTAAGAGAAAGCTATGCACAAAACTAAAACCACAGCATTAAAGACACAGCTTAAAGACAGCCATCAACCATACAAAAAAACAGAAGGATACAAATAGGTAATTTTATCGATGCTGTACTTACCTAATCAGTACACCACCGAGCAAAGATCAGCTATAAACTAACCTAAAGTCGCTAATACAAATTGGACCAAAATCATAAAGTAGATAATTGTTAAGGAGAAAAGTGCTATGGTAGACATAACCATCAACACCTCAAAATACCAAAAATAATACCAAAATATGTATTACATGATAGAACATATTACATAAATAAAAACAATAATTTAAAAAGTATATAAAAAATATATAAGTAAAAAATAAAGCTAAAAAACTGGAATACACTAAAAAAAAGAATAAGAATATAAAAGTAAAATTATTGCACTAAAGCCATAAAATACAATAATAATAAAGAGAAGTAAAACCATTCTTGAATATGAAATCAAGAGTTAAAAAACATTGATAAATAGAAAAGAAAAAGAGTATATACAATAGCCAAAATTAGAATCTGTTAAGAAATCATAATAAGGCTATAAAGCGTAATTGCTTACAATATGAAAAAACAGCAGTAATTTATAAATTTCTTCTATATATAGGCGCAATGCAGCCAAGCATATAAAAGTAAATATAATCCAATATAAAATTTTTTATACGCACACAAGCAAAATTGTGTGTGACATGTTTCTTTTGCATATTTTGATTTGAAAAGTGCCATCTATTGCTAAAATTTTGAACCTCCTTTCTTTGTATATATATTTAGCTCAAATTTCAGGTCGTTCTGACATGTAATTCTCTTTTTATAGCTTTTTGAAAGTTTAATTATAATCACTCTGCATAATAATAGAATGGACTTTAAAAAAATCTTATTCTAATTATCAATAGCAGAGGGCCTTATGAAATCGAGACTTAAGAAAACTAAAAATTTAGTTAATTAAGCCAAAGAATTTAACTGTATAACATGTCAGAGATCTTTCTCAGATATTTCTAACAAACAATTGTGTAACATCGCATATATATTGATTGACATAATGTAAATTGAGTAATTTGCTTTTGAAATACACAGTTACAGTGTATACAAAAATTGATTTGAGAAATCCAGAGCTAATGGCAACTTAGTATGACTACAACTTTCTTAAATGTGAAGAAATGTACAAACATTTTCTTGTAAGAAGCATTTAACTAATGTCTTGTTTTTCAAAAATTTATAGTCATATTTGAATGTGATATGTAATATTTGATAATCAATTTAGCTTTTTGGGATACATTTTCAGATTTAATGTCAATAGAAATTCATTTTATATTTTGAATTTGAAGATATATTTTGTTTATTTCTCCATCTATCATGATGTCAAAATGTAACCTTAAGGCTATTTTCGGCAAAAATACGAGACCCTGAACTAAATGCAGAACACATTTTCAGACAAAAAAAATGACTCAATTTTCATGAAAATTTGCAACATTATAACTCATACATCTATTAACAATATAGCATTTCTAAAATTTCAAAATATCCATGAATATTATTTTTTTTCTTTCATTTTAACACGTGAAAGGATAGCTCATTTAACATTACGGCATAGGAGAAAAAACGCGAAACACATTTTATGCCAGAAAAAATGGCTAACTCGGTAAAAATGTGTAGTATGATAAAATATGTTGCTCTCTATGGGATAGTGAAGCCAGAATATAATATTAATTTTTCAATTTTTTTTTTTTATATCTGAAAAATTGTACCTAATTCGGGTCCTATTCTTTAACATTAACCTAAGACAGCCTTAATTAAAAGGAACATAATTTATTGAATTTTTAATGATATTGATATTAAAATATTTTTTCTTTATGCAACAGTATTGAGTAATATACATAAAAATCATTTTTATCAAAGTTGACATGATCCAATTGATAAGAGATTAAAGGTATATTATTCATTTTCAAATATTTTTTCTCATTATCTAGGTTCTAGTGTTGTTAGATGTAACACGTGATCAAGATATGATTGATGAAGGAAATGCCAGAGAAATTATAAACCGCATTCAAAAACTTAGGAAGAAGGTAATCCACTTGATTTCTACATTTTTATGACTGAAAGATAGCAAACGAATTTGCTAAATTGTAATTTTTCCCTTTAAAAGTATATTTAGTATTTAAAACTAAAAGAGCAACTATAAATTCATTCGAGATAAATAAAAAGTATAGTTTTAATATAATAATGACATTATATGATTAACATAGTTCAGAATAAATATAGCAGATTTCCAACAGCTCGAGTAGTTTCGGGTCCCAATTTTGGGATATTATACTGTAGTAATGTGGAATTTTCTACTTACAGGCTCACTTAGTCCCATCTGATGCAATTTGTGTATTTGTTGGTGTTAATCCGCCTTGTCATCATTTGAATAAGGTGATGCAAAATTTCAAAGGATTCATATCTAACATTCTTAAAGCTCCACTCCTAGCATTACCAGCCCAAACACCTTCAAATGTTATCATCCAGGAGACATCACAAGTAAGTCAGTTAATTGATCTATTTGAAAATATGATTGTTTTTCATCTTCTACATTTGTTTAAAGCATAAAATTACAGAAAGTAAATTTTCCAAATTAGTTGTAAAAAAATATACATGCACTTCATCTATTTAAAGGCTAGAAACATACCGAAGAGCCATAATATTATAACCACTTGTTTAATATGAAGTAGGACTGCCTAAACTGGCCAACAGAGTAGTCAAGTCATTGACTCAGTAAGGTGTTGATAGATGGTCTGAGAGATATTTGGTGCCAAACACTATTCAACTGGTCCTGAAACTCTTACACATTAGCAGAGATTTGGCTTTCTTGGTGGAACCACAAATGTTCGATTGGAGATATGTCAAGTGAATTCAGAGGCCAAGTTAGACTTGAAATTCGCCAAAATGTTCCTCGAACCACTTCCTCATAACATGAAATATTCTGCTGTTGGTAAACATCACACATCTGGCAGAAATACTTTTGCCATAAAGGGGAACATTTAATCTACAATGATGTTCACATAGTACACACAAATCAAGGATTGCCTATAGCAGCGGTTCTTAAACTTTTGGTTGCCACAGACCCTCAGGACTTTGAATACCCCTCTGTGACTCCTTATACATGGCTGAGTGATTTAAAGGTTTCTCAATTATCCCAAGACTACTTCTGCTTCTTATACAGACTTTTTTTACACATTACATAATAGTAATGGCTATGTAGTTGCAAACAGTAAAAAAAAGCTGAATCAAAATACATGCTCCAGTAGTCTTCATCGGACGTAATTTAGTGATCTAGTCTAATACGGCATATCTTTCAATTTTTTTTTTCAAAGCCTTCCTGAGTCAGTAAAAGAGGGAACATTAATAGAGAGACCTTTGTGAACCCCCTAGAAAAGTGTTGAGGACCGATGAGGGTGCACGGACCACAATTTAAAAACCACTGGTCTGCAAGGAAAATGGGTTCAAATGCACATCATATAATATTGGTGCCATCACCTTGTATCTGATCAAATTTTCATCTGGCTGCCAGGGTTACCCTTAGAAATCAGTTATTCACACACACATCCATCAATGTGATTGAACAGAAAATGCAATTTGTCAGACCAAGCAACTTTCTTCGTGTCTTTCTTCATGTATTTGGTCACCACTGTTGTAATTTCCATTGTAGCCCTCCAGTCTTATAAAACAGTGTGTATCAATCTCTGGAATCAATGCACCATGGCCAACAAGATCAGCTAGAAAATTATTGAATGTGGTGAAACAATAAGTGTTTACAAAGGCACAACTGTATACTCTAGCATCAGCCATGTGTGCATCATAGCTTTAGATGAGGGGTGATCATAATATTATGGCACTTGAGTATATCTTATTTTGGTTTAGACCTTTGCAAGTCAGTAATTCATAATTCTTATAGGTTTTATTATGTTAAAAATACTTTTTAATTTATAATATATAAAAATCAAAAGCAAATAAACATTTCATAATATATTTCTAACAAATAATTATTTTTGATTTCGTGAATCTATTATTCAATGAATTTTTTACAGTTAGAAAAAGTACCATAAAATAAAAGTTAATAGCATTGTTTGAGTTTATATAATATTTTAATTTCCAGTTTGTCTTATGGTCAATATTCATTGCAATTATATATATCCACAAAAGTTGCATTTGTATTAAATAATTAAGTTCAGTGCATACTAATTTTTTTTTAAATTTGGCAACAAGTTTTAAGGTGGTAAATTATATTTGAATTACATTCTTAATATAAACTAAAATGTAGTTATACTTTTCGTTGATATTTTCTTTCAAAGTGTTTTAAAATACTCATCTTACTCTTTTTAAAAAAGATCAAGGATGCATCTTTGGATATTGCCATCTGCTACCCAAAGGACACATTCCTTTACAATCAACAAAAAGAATCCATTCATGAAAGTGATGTATCATTTTAAAAGCAAGTAAAATTGTTGATTGTGTTTAAATTAAATTATTTTTTAGAATGAAGAACATCTTTTGTGTCTCTTTAACTCCTATAAAAAAATTTCCTTGACATTCATTAAAAAAGAAAATTTGCACTTACTTTGCATGGTTCTGGTATAAATCAAAAGGAATATTGACTTTTGAGATGCAATAAACATTCATAATAGAATAGTATATCTTATATTGAATAAAATAAGACATTCATTACTTACAGAATCAGTAAAATGACATTTCATACATGTACCTTTGTAGGATAGGGAATCTATATTCAAATTTCATGGCAGGCTTTTCCAGATTATCAATGGTAAACAATTTTGAACTAAGGTCATTTTTAATGCTTCAAACAAAAGAAAGAAGGTATTTTAATGAAAATCTACATATCCCTAAAATGAAATCTCATTAAAACAAAAGGCAGAATTAGGAACTATTTTATTTCTAATTTTAACACTTATCATGATACACTTGACACACAAAAACTCTACATTTATACATCTTTCATATAATTTTGAAAATATAACAATAGTAAGAATTATGAACAATAAGCAAACGTACATTATAAATTGCGAAAAAAACTATAGTATGTACCCCTCTTAAGCTTCATTTTTGTTATCTGGCCAAATGTGATTCCATTAAAGCTGTCTTCGATAAAAGTAAGAGAGCTTGAACTAAATGCGAAGCACATTTTCAGACAGAAAAAAATGCCTCAATTTCTGTGGAAATTTGCAATATTATAACTCATACCTTTGTTAACAATATAGTGTTTTTAAAAATGCCAAAATATTCCATGAATACCTTCTTTTTTGTTTTAATACGTGAAGGCATAGCCCATTTAACATTACAGGATAGGAGAAAAAATGAATAAACTTATTTAAAAACGAGAAGTATGATAGAAAATGCTGCTCTCTAAAGGATAATGAAGCCAGAATATCATATTAATGTTTCATTTCTTTTGTATCTGAAAAAATGTTCCAAATTCTGGTCCTATTCTTTAACATTAACCAAAGACAGCCTTAAGTAGAATTATATGCAATTTGCAAATCAAGAGGAGGGGGGACATTTAAACTGCTGACACAAAATTGTAACATTTTATTTAAAAAAATTGAATATTTTCAGATTTTTAGTTGTGGCTAATTGAGAACCAAGGTTAGTTAAGAAGCATACATAAACAGCTATATGCCATCTTATAGCAAGGCATTTAAATGTTAGTACAAATCAAAATTTTAAAAAAGTGAATGATTCATGTAAGATATTTGAAGTTTAAACACAATCTACTTCCAAATAGGTTATTTGGCTTCTGAATTGCTCAACCTTCTAGTCAAATTCTTGCACAAGATTAAAAACTTGGAACCAAACAACGAAAAAAAATTCAGTGTTTCTTTTCTAAATTTTAATAAAAAAACTTAAAATTCAAAAGTCCATAATTTACATCTCTGCCCATATAATATACAGGGAGTTCAAAAATTATCAGAAGAAATTTAAAGGGGAGGTAAGGGACATCAGAGGAAACAGACCTGCTTTACCACAGTCATCACTCACAGAGCAGTATGGAACGTTTTATAAACACCGAGCTGGCAGATATTTACCTGATTTACGGAGTGAGTAAATATTAATGTCACACTGTTCAGCTACATGAGGCCTTTTGGCGATGGACCTCGTAATTTTAAACCATAGTCAAGTGACGAGGACGACACCTGAGCTGGCACCACACCAACGGGAAGAGGTTTGAGCTCTCGACAGATTTAATGTGCATCGCTCCCCTACACGGGGGGGTCTTTAGAGGTACTGGGTTCAAACTCATGACAAGTCTGCTATGATCCGATACATTGACCACTGGGCTACCGCAGCCCCACCTGATTTACGGAAGGAAATACATGAACAGCAGAAAGATTATATTACGAAAGGTACCCACCAAGAAATACACCAGACTACCGGTTGCCACAATTTGTGTGAATATGGATCATTACGAGGTCATAGGCTTAGTAAAGGTACAACATAAGTGATTCGAACTCCCAGCTTCAATGAATAAATATTTTAGATGTCAGTCTTTTGTTTCTTTTACCTGTCATACTACTTTCTCATGATGGTTCCGACCATGGGTTGCTATGCAAATTTGAACCCTCGTGGTGTCCCAATAATCATGGGACACCCTGTATATAAAGAGTGTTTTTTTATCAGGTATAGAAGTTTAAGTTGGCATTACTTTCCAAGATGGCGACCGATTTAACAGCTGTCAAGTGATTTATTCTCAGTTTGGTTTGGCAATTCATCATGAATAGACTCACGCCTGAACAACGCTTTCAAATTGTGCAATTTTATTTCGAAAATAATGGTTCTGTGCGGAATACGTATTCCCGATTTTCATAAGTGAATTTTGTTTAGCAATGAAGCGCACTTCTGGTTGAATGGCTACATCAACAAACAAAACTGCCGCATTTGGAGTGAAGCTAATCCACAAGTGTATGTCGAAACACTGTTACATCCAGAAAAACTGACTGTTTGGTGCGCTTTATGGGCTGGTGGAATCATTGGTCCGTACTTCTTCAAAAACGATGAAGGCCAGATTGGACTACATCCGAGCCAGCCATGGCAGTCATATGCCAGAAATCATATTTAAAATGTAATGCCACAGGATTATCTTTCGAATAAAAAAAAATCATGTCAATCGAATAATACATCGTTGTTTTATTGCAATTTAAAGTTCTATACCTCTAAAAAATCACCCTTTAATTATAAAGTACTTTTAACACATCAATATATAATGAGTATGCATTTTTGATGCAAATTGTCTCATTAAATAATCGACTTAATAGTAGCATATTTTGAAATTCGTATTTTGTTAGTTTTATTCATTCACTATATATATATATATATCAAATGATTAAAATTTATACATATAAATAACAATTAACCTTTTTAAATAAGACAAATTATGCCTTTTACAACATCCTTCCTTCTGTTTTCATCTTCAGTAACCTGTTGTTTCTCAGATTTAAAACTAACTTTAAAAGTTTCAGTAAATATGATGATTATTTACATGAATGTTTGAAGTGAATAATTATTCTTAAGTGATAGTGCTTCTGAAGTTGATCTGAATTTCTTAGTACACAAACATATTCTACAGTACATTTAATAGAAGGACGGACTTCTTCATGTTTATGAATTGAAACTACATAATTTAATTTTAACTGAACTTCTAGGAATAGATCAAATAAGTCTACTCTACTCCAAAACACTTAAAAAATTCTATGATACATTACTCAAATGAAACTGGCCTTTATGACCTATTAAAATCTTAATGAAAAGTTAAGCAGAATCATGCTTTTCAAAATTAAGTGCACAAATGCTTTAATTAATAAAAGTGTCAACTAAACACTTTCAATATCAAAGGATATTACTTAATTTACAAAAGGGAATTTTTCCTTCAACAAGAGAACGAAGCAGTTATGTGCCTGTGGTGTGCCTGCATTATGGTGCAAAATATTAAATATTTCAAGTTAAACATTAATTTTTCTTTTGATAAATTAAAAAAATTAATAAAAGATTCATTACTCATTGCAGTTCATTGTTCTTCAATCAACTAAAGAATTCATCTTGAATTTTTTTCGAAAAAAGATAAAGCAGAAAGCAGCTGGGACCTTGTGTGATTACCTGCAATAGAAATAAATTACAAATCAATGTATTTAAATATAAGCAAACTCTTTTGAATATGTGTACTGTGGCTTATTTATTGGAACTTATTTGAATTTTTTATCAACATTTTTTTTCAACTACACATAATAAAAAGAAATAATTAGTTTCATTCACTACAAAGCTACATGATCAAATTCAATAGAATGTAAAAAATGATACAATTATACATATATTTATTCAATGAAGGAATAGGTCAGAATCAAAACCAAATTAAATGAAACAATATTAAATTAAAAGAAATACTGCTTATACACAACAATTCACAAATTTGATACAATAAATCTATGTGATTGGTTCCAGCTTTTAAAAAAAATTAAAGCTTAAGACAAACATATACTAACAGTGCACACAAGTAACATGTATCATTTGAATAACTGGTTTAAAGAATGACCAACTGAACTACAGCAAATTAAGAAAATGCTTTATGTGTGCAAATAAAGAATATTTAAATAAAAGCAATGCATAAATAGGAAAATTTACACATCTGTGATACTTTTGAATCATGCAGTGACATTGCTTAAATTCAAAATGTGCCATGTATTATTTTAAGAAAATACAGTCCCTGAATGTTTACTACATCATGGACTATGCATAAATAATAAGTTCACAATAAAAATGGGTCCATTGCAGAACCTTTGTTCTTAATGAAATAAATTCTCAAAAATAAACATGTTCCATCCATTTCAAAAATATTAGCACTGTTTGTTAGATATAGGAATAAATTCTTCATTTTATACTTTTTACTTAAATAATCAATAATCATCAAAATATCATCAGTTACATGCATGTTATAAACATATAATAATCAAACATGTTTTTAAACTCTTAGCTGGCTCCCTTTTTAAGGTAGATTGTTTGTCTATTTTATGTTTTTCCATATGTCTATTTCAAAATAACATAAGCTACATTAATCATTACAATGCACCTCTTAATTTTAAACCATAATTAGATTACGAGATTAATACCCAAGTCGTGTGTTGGCTCTCCACTTTCAAGTCTATATAAGGACTTTGAGCCTAGACAGATTTAATGTGTATCAATTCCTCCACATGATGAGTCAGTCTTAAGTGGAAACAGGGAATCAAGCACATTGCAGCCAAAGAGCTTGATGCCAAGACTACTCACCAACTACAACATTACTTATCCCTCATGTAAAATGAAGCTCAATTATTATAGATACAATTATTAGTCAATATTTTCATGTTATATATACATAGTAATTTATTAGTCTTCGTTGTAAAAAGTTTATATTTGAAAATAATAAGAAGCTATTAAGATCACACTGCAAATGAGTTTTTGAAGAATATAAATTAAATGCTTATTGCAAAATAAAATTGAAAAAATTACCATAATTTCCAGGAAAGGCAAATTCAGAATCAATGCCTTGTTCAAGGAAAATGGTGACAAAAAGGGAAATTTTACAGAAACGTCACATTAAATTAATTTTCATGCAGCAAGGGATAGAAAATAGATACTATTAAAATTGATGCGAATGCTGATTTAAGGGAGGAATGTAATTGTCCTAAGATCTCAGTTAAGGTGAATAAAGCATGTAGTGTTCTGTTCTGAAGGAAATGTTTGCAGGAAGCAACTGGGTGGTCTTCTGTGAAAAAGCTGAACCAAGTGATCCAATTTATTAACAATGACATCTTGTAGGATATTTTTAAGTGCATGTATAAGCATATATCAGTAGGAATAACATTCTCACTAAAAGTTTAAATATTAAACATGTAAAACCTACATATGTTCTGGACATCCCAGTCATCTAAATAAACACTTTTATAACATAGCTTCTCATTAAAATTGAATTGAAACACTAAAATAAATCATTTTTAAGAAACTACAAAAATACCTTCAAATCATTCCAAAATAATATAACTAGCTTTAAGTAATTCTTAAAAATAAGCTTAAAGATAATTTTAAAAAATGAAATCTTGTCACTAATTATAAAGATTAAATAAATAGAATTGGCATAATTAATTTACTTAAAAGAAAAAGTATAACACTCTCCCTGTGCATCCTGCAATTTTCATGGGCAACGTAGATGTAGCAAGATTTGCACAACCCATGATTTAACGACAAATTTAGGTGTGCAACCCGTGATTTTCCTGCTTATTTTTCATTTATGTTTTTATAACCTAATTCTATATTTTATGTAGACTACTTAGCTATGCAACCTGTGCTGTTCCTGTTTATGTTTCATTTATGTTTTTATAACCTAATTCTATATTTTAAAATAAAAACTCTTTTACGAACATTGTTAGAATATTTTAACTCTAAAATGTAGATTTGAGTAGTAAAACCATGTACAATTTTTGAATTTACTTTGAGAAAATAACTACCCAGCGAGAGGGCTAAAAACATTAAGATCACCTTCGAAATTCTAATAAAGTATTAGCAAAAATAAAATTTAAACAAATTTTGAATTGAAAATACTGTAAGACCCTAGTTAACACTGAAGATAAATATTTTATTTGAAAAATGTCATTTAAAGATTAAATAGAGATTGTGCTAAAACAATGCAATATTATACGTATACTGTTTTGCTCGTAAAAAAAAAAGCGTGTGTGCTTACGACCACACGAAAGAAGTGATAACTTCCAACTTTGTAATGTTGTTTCAGGGATTAGTTCAGTGAATAAAAAACAAGTGGATATTAGTATTGTCCTATAAAATTATTTATTCATAAGTCTGTACTCATAAAGCAATATTTTTATGCGAAATATATAATCATGTTGGTGAATTAATTGTATTCTAAGAAGGAAACAATAGGTTATAAATACTTTAGATTCAAAATTATTTAAATATCTAAAAATAACTCCGTCAAGCATTGTTCCGTACTTTGTCGTGCTTTCATTTGGATCATTTGAAATAATTAAACTGAATTCTGATTTTAAAAAATCAACTAAAGGTTTTGATTTGTCTTTTGAAAAATCTACAAAAAAATATCCCCACTTAAAATTAAAGATAATTTATTCAGAATAGCCAATCCGGCTTTGTGAATTTTGGTTGTAATTTAACAATATTCAGTTCTATCTGAATTAATTTAAGCAAAGGGATAGTAAGACAGGTAGTTGATTGGGAAGAGAGGAATCTAGGTCAAAACTTTTAAAAAGAAATTAATCAGAAGATTTATATCATATAATCTCTAGCTTATACTAGCTCTTTTGTCATTGTATGGCAGTTTTGTGCAAGGATATCTGGTGCTGATGCAAATTAAGTCTTCTTAAGTGTATTTTGTCTTGTTGTATTTAAATTATTTAATGTGACTTTTTCTTAGTACCTTTATACTTAATTTTGTTAATTTAATTTTTTAATTTTCTTTTTAGACTCCAAGTATATTTAAGTAATTATGTGATCAATAAAACTATTTGTTAATTCTATTCTTATTCGCTTACAAAAATAGATTTTTATTCTTAAATTCACAGCAATCTTCCTAATGATAATTATACTATTTACGTACTTAGTTCTGTAAAAAAATTGTCCTTTTCTACATTTTAAGTTTAATTTTAGTGTAGGATTTCTCTCTCTCTCTTTAAGCCTATTTTTTAAAAGTATTACGTTTCATTTTCATGCTTCTATTAAAATTAGGAAGAATGCCGCCATTCATTTTCGTAGAAAGAGGCGGCGGGGGGGGGAGCACTTACATCGAAGCTAGGAACTTAACTTTTACGGCCTATCGGTGGGGAAAGGCAAACTACCGCGTTTCATGTCGTTTCGGAGTGGCGGGGGAGGGAAAAACGTCCCTCTTTTTCTTTGTAAGGGTGTGTATGTCGCGGACGGCCTTGTACGAGCACGATTTCCGAATAAAGACGAAAAAAGCCGAATGAGCGTTACAAAACCGAGGATGACGTTCATACAAGTTCACTCTCTAGCAAAACGCGCCTATAGAAATTATCACTTCAAAAGAATTCATTTTGTAAGATATAATTTTATTTCTTGTTTACAATAATTTCAGATCTTCATATCAATTTGCATTTATAAAAAACAAAATTTTTTAAGTAAATAATTCATATTTACAATATGGAAAGTTCTTCCTCAATTGACTATTTTATTTTTTGTTAAAGACCACTGAACAATACTTGCTTACTCTTACATTGTAGGGGAATGTTTATTACAACCTTACATCAAGTTTACCTTTCTTTCAAATTTTCTTCAAAATGTGTGTCATTTTATATTAAACAGTTTTATAATATGCATAAATTAGATCAATTTTTTTAAAGAAATACATTTCAAGTTCCTCATGGTCTTGTTATTCAATTAAATATTTTAAAATTATTATTGTGAAAATACTTTCATCACATTAATATTGCAATAATTCATCAGTATCCAACAATAAATTATTATCAATAATTCAGGATAAATAAATCTTACAACATGCTTCATTATCTAATTTGTGACGATGTTATCAATATCAAAAAAATATAGATTCTCTCATATCAACATAGTAAGTACCTCTGTAGTTTTGGAATTATAAGTAAGGAATTCTTCTTCTTTTCTTTATAAGCATAACAACCTGTTACAGGTCTTGGCTGCCTCCACAGCTCGCTTCTTCCAATTCCAACGATACGCAGCAACTCTCTGCCAGTTTTTTATATTTAGTTTTTAAGTCATTTTCAACCTCATCTATCCACCTTGTTGGTGGTCTTCCTCTTGTTCGAGATCCCATAGGATTCTTAAATGTGTAAGCTCTGGTCTGGTTGTTTTCAGGGCTTCTCCAGATGTCACCGAGCCATCTCAATCTGTTACTTCGGATGACTTGAGTAACTTGAGGTTCTTTGTAAAGCCTATATAGCTCGAAATTATATCTAGTATGCCAACATCCTTGATCTTTAACAGGCCCAAATATAGTTCTCAGTGCTTTTCTTTCGAAGGTTTCCAGAGCTCGTATAGTCTCCAAATTCAGCGTCCAGGTTTCGCTAGCATACAGCAACACAGGCAAAATTAATGTCTTATATAATCTTAACTTTGTTTTTCCGCTGATAAATTTCGATCTTAATTGCTTCTTTAGTCCAAAAAAGCATTTGTTAGCCGATTTTATACGGTTGTTTATTTCAGCTTATTTGGTCATTTTAATAATGGTTCCAAGGTATTTGAACTCACTAACCCTTTCAAAAGTGACCGTTTACACAAAAAGTAAGGAATTATAATATTTAAAAAACTATTTACACAGATTACAAAAATTATTATGTATAATAAATTTAAATGGGGAAAAAAGTATTAGATGATTAATATGAAAAAAAAAGATTTAAGTGCAAGCTTTAGTATAAAAATTTATATTAATAGTAAAATATTTAGTTTTTAAACTTACAATAATATCAATACATAATGACTTATACATCACTTAAAAAGTAAGAAAACAATATAAACATTTAAGTTTGATTGAGTGATTACTTTTTTCTTCGAATAAAATTTTTGAAATAGGAAAAATAAGAACAGAAAATATTAAAAGTGTGTGTGTTGTTCTCTCATGGATAATCAAATTTTTTTAAAAAAAAAAACTAATTAAGAGTTTCAAAATAGAAAGTAGAAAATATCAATTGTATGCATTAATCTAGGAGTCTTCAGTTATTAGATAAAATTGCTGCATTCACAAATACACACAGGCATAAAAACAATTTCCATTTAGAAATCTTGCATGCAAGAAAGATTACAGAGAGAAATCTAAAATACTGCATTCAAAATGTATACATCAGTTGTTTATTTTTGTGTTCATCTTCCTCTTTTGGTAAATTTAAAAAAAAAACTAAATTTTGAAAAAGATGACTTCTTAAAATTTTCCAAATTCATGTCACACACAGAAATCTGAAATAGTTGAATTATGATGCAAAATATACATTAACATAATTATTTATTTTACTTTGCTTTTCTATTCTGATAATTTTTTTAATGCAACCAAGCTCTGGGAGGTGGGGGGCAAGGGAGATTTTTAAGTATTATCTAAATCTGTACATGAGTAATGATTTTAAAAATTAAAGGTTCTATAAAAGCATAAATTCTTCTGTCTTCTAATTAATGATAACTTTCAGCAAAGGCCCCTTCTTGAAAACAATTTAATATGCATCACTAACAGAAAAATGGAAAACATATAATTACTTAGTGTTTTTCACCAGCTTTGGTTCTTGTGGAATATTTAATCTCAAGTATGACTCCAAATTCTCAGGAAGTATGAGTCTGTCAATGCCATGAGGAAGTTGAAATACTGAACCCATACACTCTCGAATACTGCAACAACACAAATGGACAAGAGATCTAGGTATGGGTTTCTCCAGGTATCCAGATGAAACGTAAGATTCATACATTAAAAAGAATTTTTCACAGCACTCTGGGTAAACATGAAGCTTATCACAGGCTCGGTTTATAGCAGCATGAGTAAAAAAGGGATCTGGAATTGTCTGCCAAAATACTTCTAACGAATCTATATAGATTCCAACACTCATATTGCTGAACAAAAATAATGCTGTAAATAAAAATATATTATGTCTACGAAATGAAAAGAAAAGATTCCTTGATGACTGATGATTTGGTTCATGTACCCTGAAAGTGAAGGGGAAAAAAACATTAAAAATTGCATAGATTTTATTCATAAGAAAAGTATAACATATAGGAAACACATATATCATAGTTTATAGCTTCATAAGCCATAGATCAAGATATAAAAATACAGTTATGTAACACATACAAGTTATCTACCACACATTCGAAAAAAATTGTATTTGGTATCTAGATAAAACTCTGTAAAAGGGAATTAAACATCAAGAAAGATCAAAAGTGAAGAAATATTTAACTAAAGTATCCTGAGGGACATTTTATCCATTTTTACTAAAGACAGCAACTCTTATAAAAGAAAGGAAAGATCTACCTGGCACCTTGGAATTGTAAATCCTTACTTAAAAGTAAGTCTCTAAGGAATCAGGAACACTGGAGAATAACTCTATATACATCATACTTATAGTAAATTAATGCAGTTCTCAAGCAATTTGCAGTATTACAAATTAAAATTACATTATTTTTTGTATAAAAAAAAAGTATAGGGAACATTCTAAGAAAAAGTTACAAAGTGAATTGCCTTTTAAAGCCCTTTTGTACTTGAACTTAACATTTTCATATATTTATATAACTGCTAAAAAAGTGGTAACATTTTAAAACTCTAATAATAATCAAGTGTAAAAGAGGTTTTTCTAGTATTTTTAAGAAAGTCCCTTGCTTTTTCTACCAAATATTCTTGTCATTGTGTGAAGAAAATTCACATACACAATTACATACATTGTACTAAATTTTCATTCTAGTGCTTATTAGTTGAATGTGAATTCAAAATGTTTCAAAGCAATATATGAACTACTAGTGAAAGACCAGTTAATTTAAAACCAAGATCAAGTGATATAATTACAACTCTTAAATGTTGCTTTCCCCAGTTTATTACCAAACTTAGATAAGTAAGGACTTTGAAGCCTATTTTTCAACAAATATGCTTGTTTAATTGACTGACTGTAAATCTAAAGTTGTGTTCCAGAGCTATGGTAGGATAATTGGTAACAATGCATTTAATATGCATCTCCAGTCTCTGTGGAAATAAGGACTAAAACTGCACATCAGTTTAAATATCATCAATCATGATACTCATGGCCATGTCGTACGATTACCTTACTCTACTTAGGTCTTACTCAACCTTACTCTTTTTAAGAGTAATAAATCAATTGATTGTTTTTTAACATTTTCAATACAAGTGTCAATAGTGATGAATTTGGAACCACATGGTCAAGAGGTGATATGAGCTGACACACCAGTCTCCAAACCTCCACATTAATATGAACCCTTTGAGCCTTGATAATTTTACATTATATCAACACTTCTGAGGCAGTAGGTTTTCATTAGCAATAGAACTCAAACCATCAACTCAATAGAAACAGAGTTCACAACCATGACCATTCGGCTGCAGTAGTCTAAGCATAATGAAATATAAAGTCTTACAAATGCACAGACTGAAAAATATATCAGCTTGATATGTTAAAATTTTTTTTTTTAATTTCATTTAAAACTTGCACTAAACAAAAGTGTAATAACATTAATAATGATGTGAGATATAGGTTTTCTTTGATTTTATGGCAGTTCTAAAATTTTTTATATTCCCCAAATATATATGAATTTAAAGATTGAAAATGTTTGATTTATATAAAAAAATTTCATTATTTAAAAATTTATGCGAAACAGTACTTTTCTCGTCAACTGGTATAAATGAAAATTAAAATATGTTTCATCATTTAAATTTATATAAACTATTATTAGAATCCTTATGTGAATATAATGTGATTTTTAAAATTATACAGCTGAAGGAACATTTAAATATGTGAAAGTTCAGATTGTTGAATATTTTTAAATTAGAACCTTTTACTCAAAACTTACTTTTAATAAAAAATGAGAAAGCCTTCATTTCTAATTAATAATAATAATGATGTTTTTACCTTCATTATAATCCCACTTCTTATTTATTCAGTAAATGCAAATTTTTAAAGAAATTGATTTAAAAGATATATCATAAAGTTCATTTCCCATCAAAATTACTTAAAAACTGAAACATCCTACACAAACTGATTTTATTCATTATACTTGGTATCTAATTAGAAAGAACTGATTTCTTAAAATTTAACAAGCAAGAATAGTTAAACATTACAATGCATATGTTGATACTTAAGACAATAAAAGTATGAAAAAGTGGTCAGTCAAGATAATATAACTTTTTAAAAAAAAATTTTACTTCAATACAATTTTTTGTATTACTTAGCTGATTTAGTACTTACGAGCTATCGCAACAATGCCAACGTTCAAGATAACTTGCCAAGTTGGCACCCCCGATTTTGTATGTGTTATGCACACTGAATTGGCAACCATGTGCTTCGTTTCATATAATGTCACCAATACAGTTGCGATAATATGTAAATACTGCTGATTTTTAATCTAATGTTTCAGACTATTTATTTGAGCTTTCTGCATGAAGTCTAATTCCACAAATGAATATAAAATATTATTTTATTCAAGTGCAAAGGAAATTCATAAATACAAACAAATAATTAATAAGGTAAGAAATCAAAAAAAAATTTAAAATATTTTTTTTTCAAAGGAAGAAAATTAAAAAGCATTCTGAAAAATCAGCACTAATTATTTTTGAAAATAATTTAACAAGTCTGTGTTGTTGCTCATGCCACCTGTCTGACATAGTCAGATCGAGGCCCACGAAATTCATCGTGGCAATGGGCTAGATGTACGCCTATCGTTGGCCTTAGCCTTGAGCACCATACAGGTGACAGTACGATTTAGCTCGGTGAAATTCCCGAGGGGACAATAGAACATTACGATAGATGGCGCCACCATCTATCTCCACCCCACAATTTAGGCATGAAACTGAAGTGGAGGGAAATTTTCTCCAGTTCCCTGCACTCGTGTGATTCAGCCCACAAAACTTCGGACCCACTGATTTAATGAGCACGTACTCCGTGTGTACTCAGAGGGTTTTTGGCGGTACATGCATCGAACCCAGGCCTTCCAGTCCAGAGTCTGGTGCTCTAACCACTAGGCTACCCACAACTTTAATGAGTCTGTAATTTAATCAAATGCTTTTACATGACTGCTATGCTAGTAAATTTCTATAATAAACAATATAATTTAAATAAATGTTAAATTAAGGGAGTAAAACGTTTTTGAAAATTACACAAATTTCTAAAAAATATACAAATTTTTTTAATTGCATAGCTTTTTAATAAAATTACACAATTTAATACCATTTTTGTTCTTTTACTATAAGTGTTATGTTAATGACTCATTTCTGAAAACTACAGATTCCCACAAATTTTTATAAACAGAACAGTGTTATTTTGAATTTTAATGCTTTGAATGAGAGAAATTTATTAATTTAAGTTTTACATTTACATAAAATAAAAGGTAAAGTAATGTGGTTTGTGAAGCCCAATGGCTTAGTGGTTAGAGCATCACGCTTCCACACCACAGGTTCGAGGTTCAAACCCCGGGCTGGGCAAGGTTGACTCTGCCTTTCGTCCCTTCAGTGGGTCGATATAATGAGTACCGAGCTTGTTTGGGAACTTAACACAGGGGGTTTTGCACCAGACTGACCACCTGACCGGAATATCTGCTTGTGCACCTCAGGGTCCATGGGCGCCTATACTGAGTTTGGCACAGTAGGCCTTGGCCATCAAGAGCTGTTGTGCCACTGAGTTAAGTTAATGTGGTTTGTAATTTTGGCCAAAATTAACACTATAAACTTTTTCAAGCCAAAAAAAAATTGTTCTTCATTCAGCTATTAATTTAGTAAATAACACATTGTTAGACGAAGCAAAAATATTAGCATGTAATTTGAATATTTCCAAACATTTTCCAGAAAAACGAATTGGAAATAGATTATATTCCAAAATAGCAGAAGATGAAGTTTAAGAAACCTGGTAGAGGAATTTAGATGTTATTTTGGTACTTAGAAAATGAATGGGTGTTAGTTTGATATCACAGGACACACACCAAGTTGTTTATGTTTGCCAAGATGGGTAATAACGTTACATTGTTGTTACCTTGATATTTTTACAGTTTTTTGGAAGATTGCAAGTTTTCAGTACTTTTTAATTGATAATCATTATTAATTCTAATATATGTTATGTAATTATTTTATTAATGATATAGTATAAAGATACAATTATTATTATATGTAATCATAATATATTTTTTTATTATAACTATTTATCAATATTCTTACATATTTATTTATTTACAATTATTATGTTCTTTATTTACAATTATTATTTTGTTATTCAATTGTAATTAATATATTGTTAACTTATAATTATTACATTATATGAGCATTCTTATTTATAATTTTTATAATATTACAATACGATGAGTCTTCTTTTTTTAAATTACTATTAAATTATATTATATATAATAATATTATTATTAAATCATACTATATGAATATTATGTATAATTACTACTAAATTATATTATAAGATTATTATATACTGCATAATATTACTAGTACATGTTACTTTTTATTATATTAATTATATTATATTGTTATTCATTATTTATTGATTGATCTTGGTTATTCTCAATCTCTACCTATATTCTTCTTTTGAAATATATTTCAATGTATTTGAAAACAATTCTTTAAAATTATCTTCCCGGCGGTTTGATACCGCCAACTTGGATTCCATTCCAGCAACAACATGCGCTGTTTGGCTCCTTACCCTGTGATATCAAACTAGTTCCATTTTATTTTATTCACAACCATGATTTTGTCATTTTTAATACGCAACATGCAATATCACTAACCATTGCTTGCAACACATAATTCAGAAAAATTCATTTTAAATCTTGCAGTGTGGCATTTGAAAGAAAAAGAAATTCTCTAATAAAAACCAAGGTTTTATGAATGTGTTAATTTCAAAGATGCAGAATAGATAAACATAATTTAGGTCAACTTATGTTTAATTCAACTAAAAAAAAGATGCTTTTGCAGAAAACTAAATTCAAAAATATATTTCATTCTTTTAAAAAAATTACAATTTTAATAAAAATTAGGTTTTTTAAAGTTAAAATCTAAAAATTATTTATATATATGTAATGCATCTAATTTTTTAAAAACTGCTCAGCATAAAATTTGTAAAGAGCAATTACAGCCATTAATGGACTATATTTTTGAAATATATACATATATTTCAACCCAGAAATACAGACAAAATTAAGGGAGGTCCATACTTTAAACCTATGTTTTACCCCACATTCTTAGCACCTAAGAGTTTGCTAATATATTGCAGTGACCTTTTAACTTTGACTCATATAGTCTTGCTATACTACTTAGCTTATGTTAGATTAATAACAATTTAAATTAAAATTCATATTTTGTTACAAAATTTGAAAAATGGTCCAGCGACACTTTTATACAATTTTAAAGCAATAGCTTTCTTGAGGACTAATACATATAGTTACTATATATGTGTTGAAATAAATATGTTTACATGTGATATTCCACAGCATTTCTCACCCAATATAAAAAATTTCCAGGAAAAAATGGGTAGTTATACCCATATTTTATCAGTTCATGAAAACATTTATGACTTCCCGTAAACTAATATCGCCAGTCAATAATTGTTTCGTTCATTGTACCATAGACGTCGCTTTGCGCGAGTTGTATGGTACAATACAAGATCTGGATTGTAGAACACGAAAAAAATTCTACCAATAAAACGGATCAATCTGTAAGAATTCACAAACAAGTTCAGAATCTCTTCTTTCTTCAATTATAAGTTCTAAGAAAGGAATGAAAATAGTATGGCAGCTCTTTTTAAGGATGCTGAAAACCTTAACTAATTTCATTAGAGTTCTAATTTTATGATTTGACATTTGATAAGCTGTTTTCAAATAAGACTTGTAACTTTCCATTATGTAAACACTTTGATCTACAGTTAAAATTTTTTTGAGAAAAAAGCCTTTGTAACAACGCCCTATATCGTAAAGCGATTTATTAAGTTCGTATATATTATCATCTAGTTTCTTTGAAACATCAAGATTATAATTGTATAAAACATATCTTCTTTTTAATACTTTATATTTAAAAGAATCCTTAGTAAAACAAAGTTTCTCAAGATTTCCATATTCACCGACGCTTAAATCGAAATATATCACAGATTTGAACGCAATAAAACTGTATGGAACAATATCAGCGGCTGATTTCAAGTTCACATTTTTAAAACAAATCGTCTTCGATGTCAATTCTGAATAAACGCAAGGTATATATCGGTATATGTAAAGCAAAAGATAAAATCGCATAATTTCTTGCTGAGCCAGTCAGGTATATTATCGCGAAGTTTCTGCATCGCGCAAAATATTTTCACCAATAACGAAACTAGTAGTAAATAAAGAGACAAGCGCGCGATATGTATCTCAGTTCAGTTTAATACTGTAAAACCACTGTACATCTGGAGACTCGGTCATCACCTTTAGAGTGGATCGAGACAGTGCTAATGCACCCAGATAGTTTTTTTAATGCGATGCTAGAGCCATCTGCTACACAATATAGAAACTAAAATAATTGTTTGGTCTCAATATTTGTAAGGAGTGGATCAAGTCAACCCTTTTGCACCAAGATAGTTTTTTTAATGCAATGCTAGCGCCATCTGTTCTACAAAATATTATTTATTTTTGTTAATATATCTCATGATTATTTATCAAACCTCAGTTTAATGAGCAATTTATTCAGTTAATGAAAAATAATTTATTGTTCTATAAAATAAATATGACCAAATATATTGAATTATATGAATTTCATTAAAATTTACACTTTTACTCTGCGTGAAGAAAACTTAAAGGATGAAATATTTAAAATATTACCTTAATTTATATATATATATATAACATGTAAATTAATTCACCTAAATTTAAATTCTATTCCTTTTTGAAAAGAATGAAGTATAATATGTCAACTTCAAGTAGTTTTTTAAAAGTATCCTTTAAGAATAACTTTATCAATATAATATTAATACATCTATATGTACATATTAATACATCTATATGTACATATTAATACATCTATATGTGTACATGTATTAATATTATATTATTATAACATTTAAGCTATTTTTTTCCAACACACATATTAGAATATATTGAGATGTGTATGCAGTATATCTTTTTCTTCGTGAAGAGAAATATGCAAGTTGTTTTTCAATCTTTTTTTTTTATAGTTGAGGATGCCATCATTTTATTTCCTTTATTATTATACTTCATTTATCGGATCGAGACATCGCTAATGCACCAGTTTTTTTAATGGAATGCTAGCGCCATCTGTTACGCAATATGGAAACTAAAATAATTGAATAGTCTCAATATTCGTATCGTTGTTAATTTTTGCTGTGAAACTCTCCTCTTGCATTCTGTTTACATTTTGGATAATTTTAACTTTTGGTTTCTTGTTACTTTTTTTACTTTATTTTGTTAATTGTTTCATAATCATTCTTGTTATTTTAATTAGTCAATTTGTTTTTAATCTACTCATTTTGTGATCAAGTCTTCACTCGCACTTTCTCTTTGAAAAGGCTTTTAAAAAATGGAGAAGCACAATAATAAAAGAAATAAAATGATGGCATACTCAGCTATAAAAAAAAAGATTGAAAAACAACCTGCATATTCTCTACACGAAGAAAAAGATACACTGTATACACATCTCAATATATTCTAATATGTGTGTTGGAAAAAAAATAGCTTAAATGTTATAATAATATAATATTAATACATGTACACATATAGATGTATTAATATGTACATATAGATGTATTAATATTATATTGATAAAGTTATTCTTAAAGGATACTTTTAAAAAACTACTTGAAGTTGACATATTATACTTCATTCTTTTCAAAAAGGAATAGAATTTAAATTTAGGTGAATTAATTTACAAGTTATATATAAATTAAGGTTGTATTTCAAATATTTTATCCTTTAAGTTTTCTTCACGCAGAGTAAAAGTGTAAATTTTAATGAAATTCATGTAATTCAATATATTTGGTCGTATTTATTTTATAGAACAATAAATTATTTTTCATTAACTGAATAAATTGCACATTAAAATAAGGTTTGATAAATAATCATAAGATATATTAACAAAAATAAATAATATTTTGTAGAACAGATGGCGCTAGCATAGCATTAAGAAAACTATCTGGGTTCATAAGCGTTGTCTGGATCCTCTCTTATCACCTTACGCTTCGACAGAATTTGATGAATAGAGAATATTTAGAATTTATTGGTTGATATTAAAAATTCTTCTGCTTTCTGGACATGCTTTATTGTTTTACAGTTCGCTCTTGTTTAATAGGACCATTCTCTGTGGTTGGAGATAAAATATTTCACAATTTTCGTTTGGTTTTGTATTTGCTACAGGTTAAAATGAAATGTTCACTTTTGTTTCTGGCACTTGACATTCCGAATACATTAGAGAATCGGCTTGTTTTAAAAGAAATCCATTTATAATAGTAGTGTTTTTGCTCGAGTCTTATTAATTAAAGCCTCTGAATTTCTATTGTTTGCTGCTTGTCTATTCCACTTTTCAAGATGTGGAATATAATTATAATTTTTATGTCTTTTGCTCTTTGTCCATGCTTCTTCATTTTTACTTTTATTTTGTTTTTTGAAATATATATGTAGATCCTCCATTGAAATCTAAGGAATAATACGACAAGGTTCTGGAGAAGCTTTGGGTGATTTATCAACTTCTTCACATTGATCTTTATTCCCTTATGCGCCTGTACCCAAATGAATGTAATGGATTGAACTATTTGGAGACACTCTTGTAAAATTGAACTTGAATTTAAAATTCGAGTTAGATTTTCTATTATTATTCTGGATACTTTTTAAAACTGATAAAGTGACCGTCAAGATAACATAATTTTCTGCTTCTCGAATCCATTTTTGTAACGCAGTCCATATGGCTGTAGCTTCAGCTGTGAAAATTGAAATTATCTCTTTCAGTAAGAAATTCTGTCGAACTTTTTTCTTGAGAATCAAGATTCCTATTGATGTTTGATTTGTAGTTTTTGAGCCATCTGTTGCTATTAAGGTTCCATTTTTAAAATTTGTCTAGATGTAATCAATAAACATATTTTGCGCTATGATATCCGGAAGATCTTTGTTTTGAAAAGGCAGTTCATGCGTATAGATGTTTATTTTATGACTTTCATAGATCGGTGGAGGCGGGATCCATTGAAGAATATCTTCTTTAGAGATGCAGAGTTCTTGGATGAAGTTGATTGTTTTTGAAAGATACTGATTTATTTTTTTCTATATTTATAGAAAATTTCAGTAATAAATATCCTGAAATAATCTTGATTCGGATCTTGATTCGGTTCTTTAATGCTAGTTGTATAGTTAAAAAGTTTTGACAAAGGAAATGACTATTATATAAAAACTGCTTTCATAGATTCTGCTCTTAATAAATCTACCGGAGTGGTTCTTGGGAGATATAGGTTTTTAGTTTCTGTCTGTAAGTACTGCTAACAAAGGAAAATAGTTGAATTTCATAATCAAAGATAGAGCGGATTATGTGGCATTTAAAATAGTTAAAAGATGGCCAGTTCTTGATCCTATTTTAGAAGATAAGGCTTTAATGCCATTTAAGCATTTAAATCCTTTCTGTGTGTCGTAGGTAATTAATGCGATTTTTCCAAGTGATATCGGGGTTAAAGATTATATCCAGGATATTTTAAGATTCTTCACTGTCATGTCCTGGACTGCTGTTCTTTTGATGAGATATTGCTATTTCTAGTTCAAACGTGACGTCGTCAACGTCCGAGTCTAGTGAGTTTTACCTGTAGCGCACAGTTTAAAGTCAGCCTTTAGCTCTCAAGGCCAACGGCCATATTTTCAAAAACTACCTTTATCCAACAGATGGCGTTGCTTGCAATACGGATGGCGTCAAAGCGATAATGTTTGCAAAAAGATAACCCTTCGTTACTATAGCAACGGGGTGTGGTTAAGAAATAATTGGCAGATAAAGTCGGTTTCAGAACGCATGCGCACACAGTTGCGGTAAAATAAACAAACTATTCAAAACCATACGGGGTACAGTGTTGGTTGAATGAAAAAGGGGAAAAAAGAAAATTTAGTAAGAGTGTGCTGTCTTTTAGAATTGCCGCAGAAATGAGTGCGCAGTCTTTTTTTTTTCTTCTTTTTTTTTAATTCGTGCAAATATTTTGGGATATCCACGAGAGAACGGTTTATTAATATCTTGATTATTGTCCAGAATAGAGGTATTTTGAATACTATCGCTATTTTGTTTTGCATAATTTTGTAAAAAACAATTTGCTTTGGGTAGTTTGTTAGTTAATATGATTCCGTTGTTCTCAATAATATTGAATGAAGAATAGTTAAAATTGGCTCAATTTTTGATTATACGAATTATTTAAAAAAAGATCTTTGGGAGATGTGATTTTTTCGCATGCCTTGTGCCAATAACTTTCTTTACTGTGGCTTGTTCACTCAAGTTTTGCGCTTATTTCTTTGTATTTTATGCAATCTTTCTCTGAAAAATGTTTTCTTGCTTTTTTAAGGTGTTATCTCTTTTTTGCTCTTGAATACCCGCATATTGCTGTCCACCATGGAGCTCTTGAACTTATCCGTTTTGCTTCTAAATGCTGAGATGAGATTTGGGCTTTTTTAATTTCTTCTATAATATCCATGTTGACATTTTCATTTGAACTTATCTTTTTTTGAAGAAGATTAGTAAATTTGTTCCAATTTGTTTTTTGTTTAAAAGGATTTGTTGCTGAGCTGTATGATTGTTGTTGCTCTCGTGTCCATGAATAAATGCAGTAGATATCACTAAATTCCGTCGAAAGTCTTGATCACTGCCTCTGCTATTCTAGGAGCATCAGGGCTGTACAGGATTTCCCGCAAAGAGTCCTTCAGAGGGACCATTCTCGTTTTTAGTAACTTTGTTGCGACGGTTGGACATTCCAAAATGGGATTGGGCGTGAGTTGAAGATCTGGGCAGTGTTTGCATTGAACATATGATCTTGTCTTGTCTGGGTGAATCTTCACGCCCTTAAGATGTTCAGTTCTCAATCTGGCAATTGTGGATGTTATAATTCGGGGACAGTCAAATTCCGTAACTAGGGTTTTTTTAAATGTATGAATCTTTGTATTTAATGATGAAAGAAAGGTAGTCACTTCCAAAATTATCGGTATTTGAGGACCAAGAGAATTCATAAATTAAATTTATTGATGATAAAGAAAGATCTACTGCTGTAAATATTCCTGATGAATGGAGATAAGTTGGACTTTTATCGTTTAGCAACATTAGATCGTTTTCAAGATTCCAATCGAAGATCTTTTTTCACGGGGCATTGGAATTTTTTGAGCCCCATACCTCATGATTCCTAAGATCAAACTGTGATCATCAATATATGATGCAATTTTCAATATATTGGCGCCATTAAAGTTTCCCGGTGGATTGTAAATGTTAGAAATTGTAAGAACTGTATTTATATCTGAGCTCTGACTATTAAAATTTCTAGGTCTTCACTAATTTCGGAAATTTTTTTTTATGGAATTGATGCCTTTACTTAAGGCTATCAATAATCCTCCTCCTCTTCTGCCTTCTCTATCAATTCGGAAAATATTCTTATTGGGAACAGTGAAAATATCATGTTGATGTAAACATGTTTCTTGAATTATTAAAATGCTTGCTTGTTGAAAAATTGGCGCAAAAAGTGTATCTGATCTCTCTCTTGTTTTTAACTCCGCGTGCATTCCATTGGATTAGATTCATGATCTGAGAGGAAAATAAAGGTGCAATAAAATAAAGGTGCAATACAATGTATCGGGTTAAATGTCCAAAAAAAAAAAGGCAAATTAATATTGATTTTTTTCTACAAATAAAAGAACATTTATATATATCTATATTTTTTTATTTTGTTCCACTAAACTTTCCAATATATTTATTTCTTCTCTGTTCTGATAATTGTTTGTCTTTTCGCCTTTTCATTTAGTTACTGCCGCTTTTTTTAAAATGGATTCCATTGTATTTCATCAAGGAATTAAAACTCGAATTTATTTATGCTACCACCATATTCAGTTCTGTCGTAAAACGCTGTACAATATTTGCTCTAATTTCTTTTCAAATATATTATAGTTTTCTTCAAGTTTCTGTTCTAATTTCTTGACCTATTTTTCGAGTTTTTCTATTTTCTCTGTTTGATTATTAAATGTTTTGGCTGAGCATGATTTTTTTTTTTTTTTTTGCATTTTGAAACTTTTCTATTGTTTTATTTATCGAGACTTGTTATACTTTAATTTTTAAGATTTCGACTTGTTCTTGATATTTTTTACATACTTTAGAGTTGGCTTTATGCGCCTCTCCACAAGAGTATATATTTTTATTTCAGTACCTTTACACTCATTTTCACTGGGTGTTTTAATGAGCATATTAGGCGTTTTATTGATCTTCAACAAAATTTATGAATGTGTCCGAATTTCCAATAATTTGAGCATAATTTTGGTTTTTCATAGTATAGATTAACTTTAATCATTTCGAACCCGATTGGGACCCTTTCGGGTATGATGCATCCAATTTGAGTAACTTTAATCATTTTGGTAGGTATGAATCCATATTCTGTTTTTCTTGTAAGGCGTTGAATTTCCAAAAATGCATAATTGTTATTTTCTAATTCCGACTTTATGTCTTTATGGTATATTCCGTATCATTTCCTTGTAATATATAATTACTAGTTAGGCTAATAAAAGGTAATCTTGTACTTATTTTTACGCCGTTTATTTCTTTAATATTTAATACCTTTATGGCGGTCTCACAACAATTTATTTTAATTACTAGCTGCATGGCCCGGCGTTGCTTTCTCTTTCCTTCATGACACCAGCATTTTTATGTGTGTGTTTGTACGCTTACAATGTGAGTGATTTCTAAAATTATGTCAAAAAATTTCCCTTTTTAGAAATTTGTTCCACTTATTTTCGATTTAAGACAGGTTTCTTTTCCCTCTCTATAGCCCGGCATTACACGGGGGCTATTTTAGTGTAAAGTTATTGTTCTTTTTCTCCCCCCACCTCACATGACTTATAAAGAACAATATTGTGTTAGTTAAATTATTAATGTAAAGCAAAAAAAAAAAAAAAAAAAGGAAAAGAAAATGATTCTGATGCTAAGAGTAAAACAAAAAACTTTCATCACTTTTAAAGAACAGTTAGTTTCTAAGAATCTAAAATAATAAAATAGATTTCAGATTTTCATGAATCAACCAATCGTTACATATAGTCACCTTAAAAATATCTCTAAAATGTATTTTGATCCAAAATAATAGACGATGTACTTTGTAATTAACAAAGAATCCATTTAGCAATGAAGTAATAGAAATAATCCTTTTAAAAAACATATATATTTATTAAAATCAAATTTCTATAAGTAATAAATAAAAGTAAAATTTACATATAGCTATTGAAACGACTGCTTTTTTCTGAATGTTTGATTAAACATATAAATATATATGTTATTAAAAAACAGTATGGGGGAGTGGAAGCACAGATATATATAAATATATACATGTACTAAAAAAAACTTTCAAAAAGAAAAAAAAACAATCTGATAAAAACGTTTCGGTATTTTATTTTAATTTAAGCGTTTTTCATTCCACTGTGTTAAGTAAATTATTTAAACACGTATCTGACAAAAAAAGTATGTTATACAAAACTAACATATTCATTATTTTAACAATAATTTTATGTATTACTATAATAATTTATATAATATCTGTCGCCCATCCGGTAAAGTGGTTAGCGACGCTGACTGCTGTGCCGTTGGGACTGGGTTCGAATCCCGGAGAAGACATGGATGTTTGTAAATGTATAGTGCCTACGTGGCATGGGGGTACTTAAATTAGCCGTCGAGCCGCAAGTCCTCTCGTGAGGTTGGTGGAAGGGAGGTGGGAGGCCCCTGACCATCCCCAGGGTGTTCTCCCTCAAAATTGGGGTGAAATCGAGCGAAATAGTTTTGTCACCTATGTGGTGCTCAAAGCTACGGCTAACGACAGGTGTCACTTAGCCCTTTGCCATGATGAATTCCGTGGACCTGGCCTTTGCCGATCAGGTGGCATGAGTAACAACAACATCAACATATATTTTATTTATAACATATTGCATTTCATTTTTAAAAACCTTTTGTAACTAATTTTTATGTAAAATATGATTTAATGTTTATTACAACAAAATTTACGAAAAGTATTATTTATAAAGAATTATATTTATGAAGTATAATATAAACATTTATATAACTACAGTAATTATTTTATTTTTTAAAATGCAAAGTAATTTTCTAAAAAATATGATTTAATAATCAATAAACCTTTTTTAAATAAATTTATTTATATGCAAAGTTTCGTTGTTTTGTAAAAAAAAGAAAGAAAACAACAACATCATACAGAATTGTGGCGAATTAAAAATGTATAAGAATAAAAAGGGAAAAAGGCTGGAGATTTATTTACATTCACTGTATAAAATCATTCAAAAAGAAAATATACTACGTGATAAAAAATATATTTCAGAATTTTCAAGGTTTTTATTCCACTGTTCTTCAATAAATCATTCTTTAAGAATGAAGAAAACTATCAGTTATCTTGCACTCTTTAAAACATTAATCTGTAATGTGTAATAATGAATTGATTACTGCTATAAATATCAACTAACGTAAGTGATGAGAGCAGTGAGAAATTTCCCTTTCAAAAACCGCGAAAAAGAGTAACCTTCTCTCACGCATGCGCAAAACTTTCACCCGTATCCTCAGATTAGAAGCGAAATAACTTTGGCATAAAACAAGAGAGCTTTTCATAAAATATGTAAAATTTTTTGAAAGCATGATTTTTAAGTTAATGCTTTCAAACTTAACACATCGATTTCAAACAACGTAATTTTTAAACAAAAATAATGCTAAAATATTTCTCACAAAAAGGTAAAAAAACGAAAAATACATTTTTTTTAAAAAAAAACCGTAATTTTTAAGCAACTTTTTCAATCTTTGTACAGATTACGGATAATATCGTTTTACACAAGGAAACAAAGTTTCGAGAGATTATTTTTATAAATAAAGAAGTGGTTAAGTATTAAATAAAATTTGGAGCATTTTTTGAAAAATCGTTAAAAAAAGTTTTGGACATTTTATTTTTTAAATGACTGATTCTAAAAGATAAAAGCATGAACTTTTTTAGTGTAGAATATCATTTTATTATCTTGAAAGAAAATGCAATCGGAAAGATTTAGAAATCATTTTCATAAAAAAAGTATTGATTTTGACTCATTTTAAAAAAAATCGTAAAAAATAGAAAACATCATTTTTTTGTAAAATAAATTATACCTTATCGTGGCGACGTAAATGATCTTTCCAATTTTGTAATCATTTATTCTCATAGAAAAAAATTAGATCGTGTTTTAAAAACGTACGTCTGGGGTTAAAAAAAAATGACGAAAATTTGGAACTTCGCCGCCTGGTGGGAAAAAATGGCAATAATTATCCGTTTTAAGGTTTTTAATTAATATCTTTTTAACTAATTGTTCTATCGGAATATAAATGGTCAAAACGGATTCCTCGGATCATTCCCGAGCGTTTGGTACCTTCAGCGAGTTTTTGCGTCGTGCGGTCCGTGAGAAGATACACCTAGTCGTACGCATACGTTTGTTTACCTACGAATTTTAATTGTGTAGATAATTTCATTATTTCTTGTTTTTATTATATACTTGATATTTTTCTTCATACAGAAAGCATTCAAACGGAGAGAATAAATACCCTTCAGACTCATTAATTAATATCCATTGAAGAGTACAACTAATTCCAGCAGCCACATAATTCCGGCTCCAAATACCAAACTCAAGGATAAAAATTCAACAAAGAATAAATGATAGTTTTAAAAACTAAAAAACTGGCTTTTATTGTAGATCGAACTAAAAACTGAAAAATAAATTATAGTTTAAAAAAAACTAAACAACACACTTTTATAGTGAATCGAACTAAAAAGTAAAAAATAATTCTTAATATAAGAATAAAATGAATAACGAGAGAATATTAATGTCATTGTGGTAAAAGCGTGGGGGTGGTTTGTCCTACATTTTTACACTAACTCAGCATTTCGGAATAAGACTAGTAAGAAATTATAACAATTAATATAGAGCACCTCACGCTTTTACCACAATAACATTAATTTTCTCGTTAATCATTTTATTCTTATATTAAGAATTATTTTTTACTTTTTAGTTCGATTCACACACACACTATAAAAGCGTGTTTTTTTTTTAAAAAAATTTATAAATTATAATTTATTCTTTTATACTCCAACACTCTATTTCTTATTAATACACAAACTTGTGCAAATACTAAAATTAAAATATCTTATCCAAAGACAGAAGAATACATATTAACACTATACTAAATATATTTCAAACAAAACTAAATCAAAGCAATCTCACCACCTCGAATCAGAAGTTTAAGCTCCAGCAACTTTCGATTTCACGACCTATGTATCACACAAACAAGACGCAAAGCGGAAGTGACGTACCAAGTGAGGTGCAGAGAATCATTCCAACACCAACCACAGTTAGATTCTCCTAAACCGCGCGCGCGATGCCAACTGTTATTCTTCCAAAGTTTTTCTTTCTTTCCAGTAATTCCCCGTACCTGGTATCACTTTTTAGGGCGGCACTATTTAAGCGATGCCAATTACCACAAGTAATTTTGACGCGCAGTTTCTTCCCCAGAAGAAGGCACCTGAGCTCTGCCGATGCGAAATTTGTACTTAAGAATTTAATTTTGCCGAGAGCATCCAAGCCAAACAGACACTCTCAGGGGTCTTTTTCGTGCCGTATAATCGTACGATACGGCCGCTGTCGATTTTCTGCATCATGACAATCCACCGACTCCGGCCGGGATCGAACTCGCAATCTTGGGTACAGAAGGCCAGCGACAAACCAACTAAGTCACCCAGCCGGCTATATTTCCAAAGTGAAAACCTTGCATATTTGTGGTCCAAATTCGTCTTTTGAAAGGACAATATTTCGCTTACTAAAAAATAAAAGATAACCAGCTTTTTGTTAAACGAAAAAAGCGAGTTTTGGTACTTCACACAAAACAAATTAATTCATTTTTCCACATTTCCTTTTGTTTTAAAAATGAAAAAAAAATAATAATTTTCAATGGTACGATTCCTAAAAAATGATTCTGAACACAAACACAAAGCGTTTTATAGAGTAATAATCTTAAAAGCGGAGTTTTTCAATTCCTACTATTAGCTCTCTCTCTCTCTGTATGTATATATATATATATGTGGGGGGGGATTTTCATTTGAAACCATTTTGTAAAAAAGTTGAGTCATATCCTTTTCAGAGGACCATTAATGTCAATTTTGTTTATTACCGCATTCCGAAGCAGCGCCGGCTTGAATAATTTTTCGGCAGAGGCCTACTAACCAACGCCGATTCAACACGTCACGTTTTTCGCGCCCAGCGCGATATCAGTCCAAGCGTCCAACTATGAAGAAAGTAATTAATTTCCCCGTCTCCTAATGGTATAACTCAACTATCAATTAATCTAACTTCTGCATGTCTCTTTCCCTTTGTAAATAGTAAATATTCCCCTTTGTTAATTTTCCCCTTTAACTTGAAATAAAATCTTTTTTACTTAAATGAAGTATCTGCGTTTAAATGATTTTGATTCAATTAATTCATCACTAACCCTTTAATAGTTACCCCTAGACAACCACCTCGCCAATTTAAAATCCCGACTCCTGGAGAGTCTGATTTTTATTCGAAGATTTTATTCGGACTCCCACAAATATACACTGGTGTGCAAAAATTAAGGACGAAGTCGGAAAATTAGCATATCAGCTGAACGAAGAGGCAGAGTGGACAGAAAGACCAATCAGGAGATTAAGTAAGGTGATGTACGGTAGCACATGCGCAGATATGCAGGTAGACGTAATGGGGGAGTGTCTGAGTAGTATAAAGCATGTTGTCGGTGTAAGATCGGTATTTCTGGCAAAGAGATTGCACGCCGTATAGCAGTTAAAATCACACCGAGTTGCTGCCTCAGCGAGAAATGGCGAATAATCAATCTGTTAGACGACACCTGGATGCTTTTACCCGAGGTCGAATCATTAGGAAGTTGGAGGAAGGCCGCAGTGTGACAAGTGTGGCTGCAGAGTTCGGAATTGCTCACAGCATCGTTTCACGACTTTGGAGACAATTTCAAACTACAGGAACAGCTATCCGGGGGTTCAGTAGTGGTCGTCCACGAGGAACCACACCCGCAGATGACCGGTACATTGTCTTACAGGCCAGAAGAAACAGGCGGCAGACAGCGGGAGAAATCGCTAGACACACGACACAGGCGACTGGACGACCGATATCGCGTTTTACCGTGGCCAGAAGACTGCACGATGGTGGTCTGTTTGCACGACGCCCTGTACGGTGTGTACCTTTAACGCCTGCCCATCGGAGAAGGCGTTCTCTGTGGTGCCGGGAACACCGGAATTGGAGAGACAATGAATGGGGACGAGTACTCTTTACAGATGAGAGTAGATTCAGTTTGAGTAGCGATTCTCATCGCATACTCATCTGGAGAGAGCGGGTAAGCCGCTATCATCCCTCGAACATCATTGAAAGGGACAGGTATGGAGGTCGCGGTGTTCTTGTTTGGGGAGGCATCATGCTTGGCAGTCGTACAGACCTTCACATCTTCGACGTAGGTTCAGTCAACGGGACCCGTTATTGTAACGAGATTCTTCTTCCATATGTGAGTCTTTTTAGAGGCGCTATGGGTCTGCAGTTCCTTTTCATGGACGACAATGCACCATGTCATCGCACAGTAGCTGCCGAACCGCTCTTAGAGAGTGAGGATATTCAACGTATGGATTGGCCGGCACGATCTCCGGATCTCAATCCCATCGAGCATGTATGGGATTTTCTAGGCAGACGCTTGGCAGCTCGTACCTTACCACCAGTAACGATTCGGGAGCTTCGATTGGCGCTGCAAGACGAATGGGCAGCAATGCCTCAACAATCATTGACACCCTCATTCTCAGCATGGGCACACGTTGTGAAACCTGCCTAGCAGTCAGGGGAGATCATATCCCCTACTAAAGACCGGATGTTTCTTGCTGGACACCCATCACAGGGATGTTTCGGCCTTCAGTCGCATTGCGCTCCATGCTACTTTTTCAATCAAGTTTCTTTTTATCCCTCTGATTTCTCTTTTAGTAAGTGTTGCTTACATTACACATGTCCTTACGTATTGGGGATCTTAAGGTATTAAATGTGTTGATTTGGAAAGCTTTTGTACAAAGTTATATTGAAAAAACCGTTTCGTCCTTAATTTTTGCACACCAGTATATATATATATATATATATATATATATATATATATATATATATGTATATATATATATATGTATATATATATGTATATATATACACTGCTGGACAATTGCTAAGGACGGATAACACTATCATCCATAGCAACCAGAAAATGAAAGGAAGCAAAATGTGGAAAATTAGAATAAGTGCGGGATATTAGTAAGAAGAAGTATGAGTATGCAAATTTGTTTTCCACGTCTGTTCGTCACGTGATAGCGTTCATAAGAGCTTTAAAGGTTTTGACGCGTGTGGACAGTTGTTGTTTCAAGTCAAAGTTTTACAGGAAAGATTTAATAGACGAACTTCAAATTTTTGGCATGTCTTCCCAACGTCACATAGATGATTTTATGCGTGGCCGAATTATTGGAAATATCGAAGAAGGGCGAAAAATAACAGATGTTGCCAGGGAGTTCGACATCGCTCACAGCGTTGTTTCACGGCTGTGGAAGTCATTTAAAACTACTGGAATGGGTAGTAGACGGCATGGGGGAGGTCGTGTTAGAAGTACGACGCCTGCAGAAGACAGATATATCGTCCTATCAGCAAAAAGGAACAGGCACACCACAGCTCAGCAGGTGGCAAATCAGTTTCTTGCTGCCTCAGGAAAGCAGATCTCCCGAAAAACTGTTGCCAGACGTTTGAGGGGAGGAGGACTATACGCACGCAGACCTGTTGTGTGTGTCCCATTGACCAGACAGCACCGTACTGCCCGTTTGCAATGGTGTCTTGAGCATCACAATTGGACTGAACAGGACTGGGCATGCGTACTATTCTCAGATGAGAGTAGGTTCAGTCTGTCATCGGATTGTAGACACCAACTGATCTGGCGCGAGAGTGGTACTGCTTATCGTCCAGAAAATATCCAGCAAAAAGACCGATATCCGACATGCAGTATCATGGTGTGGGCCGGCATCATGATCAATGACCGCACGCGCCTACATGTGGTTGCGAATGGGACTATGACGGGCCAACGATACATTGATGAAGTTCTACTTCCTCATGTTCGTCTTTTCCGTGGTGCTGTCGGTGATAAATTTGTTTTTATGGACGACAACGCAACATGTTACGAACACTCGCTGTTCAGGATTATCTAGACAGCGAGGGTATTCAACGTCTCGTATGGCCAGCGCGTTCTCCAGATCTAAACCCCATTGAAAATGTGTGGGATGCTTTGGGGAGGCAAGTTGCTGGTCGAAACTATCCTCCGACAAACAAGAACACCCTCATCCATGCACTCACAGAGGAATGGGATAAATTGCCTCAACACCTGCTGGATAATGTTGTGCAAAGTATGGTACGACGTGTGGAATGTTGCATCACACTCCACGGTGGACATATCCCGTACTGATACCTTTCTGTAAGGTGCCTGCTGACTTTTAAATGCATTGTTCCATTTCTCCGTACGCAGATCAAATGAACATTTTTTTTCTTTCAGATGTTTCACAGCTTTTGTACTTTCCAGAACAATAAATATTCTTTATTCTAATGTCTGAACAGTGTGGCAACTATATTTTATCCTACTAGGCCTCATGTCTCGCTTAATGTTATGCTACATAGCAATTTGTGATCCGTCCTTAGCAATTGTCCAGCAGTGTATATTATATATATATATATGTGTGTGTATATATATATGTATGTATATATATATGTATATATATATGTATTTATATGTATATATATGTATATATATATATATATATATATATATATATATATATATATATGGAATAATTCTCTCTAGTATTCTTTTTATTAATTAACTCTTTGTACTAAAATTTAAAATATCTTTAAAACTTTGGTTTAAAAATAACAGCGTAATCTTAATCGTAATCGGCTAGTCGGAAATCCCTGTGTTAATAATTTCATTAACTAAGTTAAATTAAATTAATTATCGGTTTTCGACGCCAACTTAAATTTGTCTGCATTGTTGTAACAATGTAACTGTTAAAACATTGACAATAGTTGGCGTCATAGCCAAACCGGGTGTGCATTGTTACAACGATGCAAACAAATCTTTTTTCAATTCCTATTATTAGTTCACTCTCTCCCTATATATATATATATATCTTGTTCAAATTTTCAATCGTTAATAAAATACTTTCTATTCATCCATTCAGAGTAGGAATTGACTTAAAAAATTATTTTTATATTGCTTGTTTTGTTTTGATTTCTCAATAATAATTGATTTTCCATACGAAGCACAATGTTGAATTAGTTAATTTTAAAATTATTAATGTACACTGGCGCAGCTAGTCTTCAGTGGGCACTGTAGCAAAATTCCTTAGGCTCCCCTTTGGGGGGACACCTTAACACGTTACGATTTTTAGCTTATAAGTGTTTGGGGCCCCTGTATCTAGAGGGCCCCGTATCATTGATACAGCAGTAGCTACGCCCCTGGATTTTTTTTCTGACGCATGTTGATGCCCTAGTTTCATTGATACGGTGGTAGCTACGCCCCTGTTAGTTTACTATATATTTAACAAACTAACAAAAATTATGTCTTAAAAGCCTTTTAAATGACAAGGAAAAATAAAACAGGTTTCCAAAAAAATCACGAAAAATACGGATTGCAAATGATTTTTTCTTCCAATAACTAAACTTGAAATAATTATTAGATTGCATAGATCATTGTTGTTGTCGTGAGTTTTTATCCTGGGATACATGGAAGAACAGAAACATACACACAGAAGAATATAGACATTTATTACAGATGATGATCCCAGCATATAACAAGAAGGGGTACGCTGCTTTCCTTTCGAGACGGGAATCCATTGTAGACGAAAGTCTGACTTCTTTTCCCGAAGAAAACACAACCATGCCTTACTCGGGTTTCGAACCCGAACCCACTCGGTTACAAGCCGAGGATCCACCATACTGGCTGGGCGGCTGCATAGATTATTATTTTTTTTAATACATTGTAAAAAACATATGATACATTTAGTTGTAATCAAAAACTAGATAAGATAATGAATTTAATTCATTCTCAAACTATAATATGTAAACCAGGGGTGGGCAGACTTTTCCAGTATACGGACTACTTTTCATGTTTTTAAGGTGATGCGGTCCATCCAGTGGCGTAGGGGGGATCAATCAATATCCAAATATTGTATTTTTGTTCTTTTCACTTTTTTGTTTTCAACATTGAAACCCCTCTTTTAAAATATGACCCCAATTAATATTTTTACTACAAAAACACAAGTAACACAAAATTGTCATAGTTGAACGCTTGAATAACCATGAGCGACTGCTAGACCGTGGACGTATTCAATACAGCGAGTAGAAAACATACATGAATCGATGACTCTGAAACTGACGTACAATTGTTCGCTGCCGATTCCTACCTCATCATAGGATATGACATCGACTCGAGATTCCAATGTCGTGTGGGGAAACAAGGCGAGTGGGATGATGTCTTAATATCCAATCCTGTTCTACCGCGAGAAATGCTGACCATCCACATTTGTTCTCCTTTTCAGTCGGCGTTGGGGGATTCATTTCTACGGCTGGCATCGCAGTGGTCGTCCTTATCCCCTACATGGACGGTGAACGTGTAAAGCGTCACCGTTCATTTCCAATGAAGGTACATGTGTCGTCTACATGTCGCACTGATTGCGAAAACCTGATTTTCCAGTCTAGCGGGTGACGGCGTTCCATAAATATGTTCCTTTTCGTAAGCACGTCTTAGATCTTGGTGAGGTCCATGGGTAGTCTAGTGGTTAGAGTATCGGACTCCAGACCGGAAGGCCTGGGTTCGATGCCCGATGCCACCAAACATCCTCCGAGTACACACGGAGTACGTGCTCGTTAAATAAGTGGGTCCGAAGTCCTGTGGGCTGAATCACGAGTGCAGGGGACTGGTGAATATTTTCCACCCCTTCAATTCCATGCTCCTAAATTGTGGAGGGGGAAATTGGTGGTGTCGCCATCTATATCGTCCCTTCCGGAATTTCACCTAGCTAATACGTACTGTCACCTGTATGGTGCTCAAGGCCAACGACAGGCGTACATCTAGCCCCTTGCCACGATGAATTTCGTGGGCCTCGATCTTACTACGTCAGACAGGTGGCATTAGAAACAACAACAGATCTTGGCGGTCACCTTATAATGTCTTAGTGGTCCACCGGTCGACTTAATGTCCATCCCTGATGTAGACTATTCAATTTTTTCCTTCTACTGAAATCGTTGTGATGTGAGCAACATGATGCACCAAATTTCATAATGACAATTTAAAAATATTTTAGAATTATTTAATCAATAAAAGTAATTTATATAATTACATGCACATTCTTTTCCTTCTTATTACAGTAAGAAATTAAATTCTGTGTGCGCGAAGCAAACACTACTAGGCAGAGGCGGATTACGCGGCTGGTGACCGCCAGGGGCCTCCAGCGTCAGTAGGGGCCCCAAGCTTGATGGATTCTAGTTATAAATTTAACATGCAACAAAAAGATTTTGGACCGATATTAGACCCGTGATTTCCACGGATTTGAATCATGTAGCAATTCTAGCCATCTTCCTTCAGTATATGTGTATTGTTGCAGTCTGTACAAAATTTTCGCATGCGTTTTATCGAACAAATGCATGCTATTCAAGTCAGACAAGTTCGTTTTTGGTTCACAGCTGTGATTAGTTGTTTCTGCACACATTTTTCACCGATTGGAAAAAAAATCCCAACACCAAGAAAAAAAATGATCGTAAACTAATGAAACTGTGGCAATACACTTGTATAGGTAACATGTTTGTTTGATTAAAGTTTCAAGATCACAGGCTAATGTAAGCGCGAGAAGATCCATTCAAATGTGAAATGATGGTGCATTTAAAACTGGTGTAAATGACAGAATTTTAAATGGCGTATAGTGTGTCATACAGTACCAAATATTCGTTAGTGGGATTGAATTGCATGCCTGTCGCTCTTGATCGGTCGATATAAGGTAACACATTTTGACACTCTATAGAGCATGTTGGATAACAACAGGGTGTTAGGGCGTTCGTTTTTTTTTTTTAAACACCCCTTGAATGGTTTTTATAAATGACTGCAATGGTTTAAATCATCAATCTGACGTACAAATTTGCAGTTAGGGTGTGTGAATTAACTTCGAGAGTGCTCCTGCAGTCAAAGAAAATTGCTCGCGCTGGACCATAACTCTAGGCGTAAGCCCAGTGTGTCTGGGGCGCAGAAAAGTTGTTTGCAGACGGTAACCTGATCTTCAAATCAATACACAGTCCTCACTGGCATAAAGATAGAAACAGCTTTGATAACAGAACCCAACATATCGTCACTCCACTCTCCAAAGATCTCTGGCGTTACATCGCTGAAGTCGCAGATGTCAGTGATTTGGAACTAACGGTATGAACTCTACAAGGCATTTGGCTTTGAGCTATTTCTTAAACGATTGATTTGCTACTGTTCAATGTTTCACTCTGGTGCCTGTAAGAACTGTATTTTCTACTGTAGATGCACTACAATGTTCTGCAAAATGATCTAGTCTACTAAAGCCTCTAGAATATTATGTACATCCAAAATTTCAGAAATAAATTTAGAAAAAGGGAACAAGGAGCAACTGTTTTATCAGGGCTGTCATTTGAAGAGGGGGCCGCGGTAGCCGAGTGGTATAGGTATCGGACCATGGCTTGCCTTGTCACGAGTTCGAGCCAAGTACCACTAAAGACCCACCGTGTAGGGCAGAGATGCACGTTAAATCTGTCGAGAGCTGAAACGTCCTCCCGTTGGTGTGGTGTGGTAGTTAGGAGATGGGGGGGTGCCAGCTCAGGTGTCATCCACGTCACTTGACCATGGTTCAAAATTACGTGGTCCGTCGCCAAAAGCCCTCGTGAAGCTGAACAGTGTGACGTTAATATTCAATCAATCAATCAATCAAGGCATTTGAAGAGGAAACTGGACAATCTCGTAGGCAGCAAAAGAGTGAAATTATTTTCGATGAAAGTGAAGAAGTCGGTTATGACTCTTTGAAAAAAGGAAAAATATCACAGTGAAGTCCTTTTATGTCATATGCGATAGGGTGACAGCAGAGCTATCCCAATGAGCTGAGATTTATGAAACTGTTTATCGAATACTTACCTGTATTTTTTGACGAGAGATTATTACCTGAAACAAGTAGAGAGAGAGAGAGAGTATAAAAAAATTTTTAAGTCAATTCCTACTTGGATCAACAAAGAAAAATTCGATTTAATTACTTTTTATTAAATAGTTACAATTAATATAAATATGTATATACATATGACAGAATCACAGCATTAAGTAGTAATTAATTTTTATTAATTATCATTTAAGTATCGTATTGTCATCCAAAACATTCGTGTACATAAAATTTCAGTTCAACTGTGTGTGTGTGTGAATACTTCATAACGTGAGACAAAAAATTTTTTTAAAGTTTTGATCCAAGTCGCTAAAAATAAAACCACCGTGGCTGTATCTGTAATTCTTTAAATACTTAGTTTCAGTCAATTAATTTTAATTAATGATAATTAAATTATCGTATTTTTACCCAAAACAATACTGTATAGAAAATTTCAGCTTAAATGAGAGCTTCAAAATGAGAGAAAAAAACCTTTTTCAAGTTTCGACACAAGTCGCCAAAAATGATGCCAACGTGGCTGTATTTGTAATTCTTTAAATAATTAGTTTTAATCAATTAATTTTTATTAATTATAATTAAATTATTGTATTGTCATCCAAAATAATCATGTATATAAAATTTCAGCTGAATTGAGCACCTTAAAATGTATTTTATTAACGATTGAAAATTCCACGAAGATAAATATATAGAGTGTGAGCTAGTAGTAGGTGTCGCGAACGGAGCTAACGCGCGCGCGCGAACTTGTAGTTTAACTAGAGTGGCGCTGTAAGCGCATTTCCTTTTTTTGTTTACGTTTGTTAGTAGAAGAAGTAGAGTCTGTAATTCGAACGTGAAATGTATCAGTTGTCTATTTTCCTTATCCATTAAATCTTTTTTGCATCAAAAAGGACTCTCATTCTCTTGGTTAAGAGTCTAATCGAATGTTTTAGGTCTAGCTCTTCCCGGGCGTTAGAAACGGAAGAATAAGGTAAGTGATACCTTTATTCTTATATTAGAATTTGTGAAATTAGAAAATTAATTTTTTCACAGTAGGAATTGAATTAAGAAGAAAGCTACATAAAATCTAAAGGAAACTTACAAAGACGATATTGAATCTTTTAATTTGATCTATATGAATTGAATTAGTTTTTACTATATTTTTAAAGCAAACGAAGATACAACGAAGACCCCACTAGAAATTTATCGAATTGCAAGAGAAATCCTAACGTAGATGTACTTTCCTAATGTAGTGATAATTTTAAAAATATTTTTAACAATATCGATTTTGATTGCTTCAGGTGAGATATCTTTTTAAATTTTAAAGCGTGTAAAAATTATATAAGAAGTACTATATTAAACAACATATATTACATTATATATAGACAAATTAAACAATATGGGCATATTATATAGAGAACAAGATTGGACAAAATAGATACGGCAAACAAAATTGATGAATTTGCCAAGAAGAAATCAAGAAGTAAAGTCGTATAACAAATCTATCTATATCTTTAGTAAACAATCTATATCTATAGCTTTAGTATCTATATCTTTAGTAACAAATCTATATCTTTAGTAAAGTTTTTAATTAGTTTAAATACTGTTAAAAGATTTTTCTTTAGCCGTTGAGTTTTATTAATAACAATACATTTTATTTTGCGAATTTAATTTCGGCGAAACTTTTCCCTATTTTAGTATTTTGACTTTTGAGCCGATGGGCCGCAAGCCTTTTTACCGCCAGGATCCTCCAGTTTGCTTAATCCGCCTCGGCCGCTAGATCAGGGCGGATTGAAGTCAGGACTGTTTCCTAGCCATGGAAACAATGATATTTAGTCAAGAAGCAATGACATCAAATAAAAGAGTAGATTGGTCATCTAGAAAGAGATGTGTAACGAGAATGTGGCCCTTTCCTATGTTAAAATTGCAAGATAGATGGGTTGTTCATTGACTACATCAGGAGACTGAAAGTTTTGCTTAAGATGCCAGAAGACAAATTTAATAAAAAGTAATGCAGTTAAAGGCCGGAAAAGGTGCACCACATGTGTTTATGACAGACGAACAAAAATACTATGTCTTCAATATAGAAGAAAATTCATCAACGGCCGTCAGAAGTGATTTGAGTGATGCTGGTGTTTCTGTCAGTTCAAAAACAACCAGAAGATTAGCAAATGTTAGACTAAGAGGTAGAATTCCAAGAAAAAGACTTGATCTTAATTTACAGCAGCGCTAAAAAAAGACTACAGTGGTCACAGGAACACATTAATTGGTCAAATGATTAGTGGTCATAAGTTATGGAAGAATGAAACTAAACTATCGTTATATTCGGTAGTGATGGCCAAAAACATGTAAGACGCAGAATAGGAGAAATGCTACATCCTGACTGCATCCAGGCAACTGTGTAGTACCCACACAGTTTCATGATTTGGTCATGCATATCAGCAGATGGTATTAGTCGTCTTCATATCATCGATGGGACCCTGAATGTCAGAAAATACATCGACACCATTTCAAAACTCAAAGTTCTACCTTCCAACAGGGATCTATTTACTAACAATGATTCATTTATTTTTCACTAAGATTCTGCTCCTTGCCAAACAGTTACCGAAGGACTAGTATCGTTCTAAGATCATTGAGTTTTCGTCTGTACCAGGAAACAGTCCTGACCTTGATCCTATCAAAAACTTATGGCACAGTTTGGAAACTCTTGTCTGAATGAGGTACCCATGAAATAAAAAAGGAACTAATTGAGGATGTAATTGTTTCCAGGCATCTTGTAATAACAAAAGAAGAGCACCTTTGCATTCATTAATTTTTTGCATCTCTAAAAACGTATAAATTGTGTTCCTTAAAAATCAATTAATACAAATTAAATACACGCCTGTTTGTAAGAAATGCAGCACCATGAAGGAATCATCAGAATTAAATGAACTTTGCAGCAAATATCAATTATACGATGTTACGTAAAATAGTAAAGTTTCAGAGCCCAAGCGCATACAAGGCGTGCGCAGCGCCCTCTGAACTGATGCTGAAAGCGTATAAATAGAGGGGTGTAGCGGGACGTTGAAAAAAGTTAATGATTATTTGTTAGTGGCGAACGCTTAATGAGACCTAAGTATGCCTCCGCGAAGAAATAAGGAAAAATTCCAATAACTTACGGAGTTTAAACGGGGAAGTATTATCGGCCTTCGAGAAGGAGGATTTCCAATTGTGCAATAGAAGCTCTTGTGCAGCGGAACAGTTCCACAGTGATGCGAGTTTGGAAGCAGTGGACCGACGAGCACCGAACAACTCAAAAACTGGCAGTGGACGACGGAAGGTGACGTTAGCGCGCGATGATCGACACCTGTTCCACATGGCGGTGAATGACCGTACAGCTTCCTCCAGGCAGTTGGCCTACTGCTATAGGTTTGCTAATATCGGCTTCGTCAATTAGTCGACGAATGCTGCACCGTGGATTGCGTACAAGGATGCTTTTATATAGGATCCCCCTCAAGGCAAACCATCGACGGCTGCGTCTGCAATGGGCTCATGAGCACAGAGCCTGGCAAGCTGATTGTTACCAAGCTATCTTTTCAGATGAATCACGCTTCAATTTGTGGGACCATGATGGCCCACAGCATTCGTGTTAGACGCTATGCCGGTGAACGCTGCCTTCCAGAGTGCGTTTTCAAACGACATAGTGGCCTAACACCCGGAGTTATGGTTTGGGGTGCGATTTCGTATCATGGACGACCCAATTTGCTGCGAATTGAGGGTAATCTCAATACCAACAGGTACGTCCGTGAAGTACTATAGCCCGAAGTCCCCCCTTCCTTTAAGGCATCCCTGGAGCTATCCTTCAGCAGGATAATGCATGCCCACATGTTGCAAAGACTGTTCGAGCCTTCTGTTCAGCCCAACACAAGCAACTTCTTCCTTGGCCGGCTTATTCGCCGGATATGTCGTCTATTGAGAATGTGTGGGATTAGGTTGGTTGGCGTTTCGCTCGTAATCGGTGTCCTGCAGCTTCAAAAGACGAACTTTTGCTGCGCATTCAAGTAATATGGGATTTTCTTTCACAAGCAGACATTCAAAACCTGTTTGACCCCATGCCATATTAGCAGCACTTATTGCAGCGCGTGTGGTGGCTATATCAAATACTGATTCCGGACACTTAATATTATTTTTTTGCTTTGAAAATTTCGTGATTTATTTGAACTAATACACAAGTCGTTTGTGCATTAAATTTCATTTAATGATGATTCCTTCATGGTGTTGCATTTTTTACCAACAGCAGTTTAAAATAGTGGCAGCTTTATTCAATTTATTTATTGCGCTGAAAGCACATTTGATTTTAGAATTAGTTTAATGAGATAAATGTACCTCATCACACATTTCTTCATTTTTTTTAAAATCAGGAGCGAGATTATTTGTTGAAATTTCGTTTGTTTTCTTCACATCCTGCAAGTTAATGTCAGGCGACTTGTATCTGTTTATTCTTGTTGATCTTCTTGTAAGAAAAACTTGTGACGGGCTCACGCGTCTTTTCATTAACATGTCCTTAGGGGCCAGAATTAATGGAAACTCTTTTCCAACCAAATCCAAGTAAAGCGTGAAAGAAAGATGCAAATTAGGAAGCTTTTAAATATCAGAAGTTAGAGTAAGCGAGGGAGCAATTTGAGGAATATTAATATAATCCGTGGTTCAAGCGTGAAGAGGTTTTGGAAACGTTAAGTGACAGCGAACAAAAACTATACATGATAGAGAGCCCTGAAGTCAAGGGGTGCATACCATTGCACTCAAGTAAACAGCAATTTCATCTAGGATTATAGTGATCGCCACTTCATTCTACATTAAAGGTAGGAGTGACTGTTTAATATTCGGATCTGTGATAGTCTAGAAATAGAGCTTAGGCGAGTTAGTATTGATAGTGGTCCGGGTTACGTTATTTCGGTATTATATACATTATGTGTTTAGCCACCGTAAATTCTCTCACATATATTATTATCTAATTTGTTAAACGTTTAAGTTACAGATCTTAATAAAGTCATATTAAGATCATGACTACTCCTAGTTCTTCCTTTATTCCTACACCTCTAGCTCACGCTGTTAATCAAGGAGAAGGGCACCCGAGGGGGGCGCCCTCACAAACTTTGCTCACAAATATATGTTGAACCAAATATAGAGAACATTTTCTGTTTATTTGGTTTTCTGACCGCCTTGGCGAGCCGCAAAAAAAAACCTCTTCGTGGATCGCTATTGACCCACCTCTCAGCACTACTACTCATTTATCAATAATTGTCATTTTTGGTAATTTATATTGTAGAAAAATAATTTTAAGGCTGTCTTTGGCTAATGTTAAAGAATAGGACCCAAATTCTGAATTTTTTTTTCAGATATAAAAGTACTCGAACATTATATATATATATATATATTCTGACTTCACTATCCTGTAGAGTAGAGGTCGTCAAAGTGGTGGTCCACGAGAAAATTTCGCTGGTCTTCTGAAGAATGTGGAATATATTTACTCACACCACGTTAAATTATGTTTTAAGATGCATTGAAACATAATTCAAATCATTACAATGCCTGAAAAGTTATAAAAAAGCTACTTCATAGAATAATTCCATTTCATAGGAATGCATAATGCTAAAAGTTTGATATACTTAAACCATTTTTTGTTTTGTTTGTACTGCTTTTGTTGCTTTTATTATGGTTTATTAATAAAGCTTTCATAATTTGTTTACAATTAATAGTTTTCTTTTTTTAAGAAAGAGCTTGAACTAAACACAAAACACATTTTAAGACAGAAAAATGCCTCAATTTTTCCATGGAAAAATTTTTAACATTATAACTCATACCTCTGTTAACAATATAGTGTTTTTAAAAATTTCAAAATATTTCATGAATACTTTCCCTTTCGTTTTAATACGTGAAGGCATAGCCCATTTAACATTACGATATAGGAGAAAAATCGCGAAACACATTTTATACCGGAAAAAATGAGTGAACTCGGTTAAAAATGGGATGTATGATAATGCTGCTCTCTAAAGGAGAGTGAAGCTAGAATATGATATTAATTTTTTATTTCTTTTATATCTGAAAAATGTTCCGAATTTGGGTCCTATTCTTTAACATTAACCGAAGACAGCCTTAACATGGCACATTTTATGTGTTCTTAGATCACATATTTTTTTAAAATAAATATATTTAACACTTAAAAAATCCTATTAGTGGTCCGCAGGATTTAAATTATGAATTTACTGGTCCGTGAGGCCAAAAAGTTTGGCGACCGTTGCTGTAGAGAATCACAGATTTTATCATATTACTCATTTTTATCCTAGTGGATACATTTTTTCTTTTATAAAATGTGTTTCGCAATTTTCTCCTATACCGTAATGTTAAATGAGCTATCCCTTTACATTGTTAAAGACGAAATTAATTATTAATGAAATATTTTGAAATTTTAAAAACAATATATTATAAACAAATACACGAGTTACACACAATGTCACACTAATTTTATAAAAATTGAGTTATTTTTTTCTGTTCGATAATGTGCTCCACGTTAAGTTCACGCTCTCGTAGATATGGCAAAAACAGTCATAAGTTTAAAATCATGTAGAAAGAAAAATTTAATTAAACCTTTTTTTTTTCTTTTCATTTTTCCGAAAATTTAACCCTTTTGTGGCAACATCAAATTTTAAAATTATTTTTCCTTCCTATTTATTATTTTGAAATTATTACCTTCAAATATCTTTTCGGCACATTCAGTTTCCAATTAAAATTTCTTTTCTGCATATAGTTGCGATTCATCGCAAATGGCATCAAATTTTGTTATAACGCATATTTACAACAATTTAGAATGTCATCTAAATTACAATATACATATATTACAATTGATTCTACGTATTGGCATTAAAAATTCATGTACTCATACTAAATGTTTCACTCAGAATGGGGTGAAAGGTATTTCATAGGAAACAAATATTTTCTGAAATTTAATCAATTTTAAATTTCGAATTGTATGTTTCTAATAATAATATATATTTTATTAAATGTAAGACAATTAAATTATGTACAATCATGAATTTATTTAATTTCGATACATATATTTAATATAAACCAGCAAAGGAAACTCTCCGTAATTTATAGCAATTGCATCCCCACTACAGCAACCAACTGTGAAATAAGTATAACACAGGATTCGAAATCTTTTCAGTTCCAGAAACGCCAAATAACAATCTCACTTCATCGATCCCAATTTCTCTGAATCTGACACTGGAGAAACCGATCGATAAACGTGTCTGCTAGCGTGGGCAGCTCATAAAACAGTGTACTGGAAGAACACATCGTTTGATTCTCTATTAAAATAGGTGTGGCACGTGTGTTTGTTTCTATCAATTAATTTAACATCCACATTTAAAAGGGGAGGAGGAGCCGCTGTTGTTTTTATTATATTGGGTGAACCAAAAGTCTTGCAATTTTAAGTCAATAACAATTTTATGTGATAATGTACCATTTGTATCATTGGATAGGTCAATTTTAGTAGTTTTATTGTGCAGTATATGGTCCTTCTAGAGGTTTATTCCAGAGGTCCTTCTAGAGGAATATTATGGTCCTTCTAGAGCAGAGGTACTCAGTCTTTTTTTCTGCTGGGCCGCATACTTGTCAGCTATTTAACGCGGGGGGCGAAACATAAGAATAAATGGGGCAGATGGGAGAGAGATTCTTAAGATCTTTAAGATCGAAATGTGGAAAATTGATCAAAATATAAAACTTCTGTTTTTCTTTTTTTTTAAATTATTTTTGTAACTAACACTGAATTAGAAGCAACTACTTGCGACAACTTTTTTTTGAAAAACTAGAGACATGGGGATTTTTTTGTAATTTTTAGATTTATTTAGCATATTTTAAGGAAAAAATTGTAAAATTCCTGTGTTCGCAATTTTAATGGTCAGCAGTATACATACAGTGAGCCACAAAAGTGTTCGTACACTTGCAATTTCTTATAAAATTTAATGTTTTCGACTAATAAAAATTAACATATTGTAATTTTTTTATGGTATCTACAACTTGTTCTTAATGGAATGATATAATTAATTTTTTAAAAATAGTATAACTATTTTTTTAAAAAAATTAGCAATCAAAAAGCAACTATAAATTACGCCACAAAAGTCTTCGTACTCTTAACAAAAATCTCACCTTAGCTTTAAATATTGTATTTCTTGCTTAATTTAGTACTTAGTGTAAGGATATCTTTTTGTGTCCACAACAACTTTTAAGTCTTGGTATAGATTTAATCAGTTTTTTGTAATTTCTGCATCGATTTTCCTCCATTCTTCTGTGATTATCGTTTTTACTTCACAATGTGTTTATTTGTCATGTTTTCTTTTCTTTTACATCAAAATCTCACCATATATGTTCCATTGGGCTAAATAAAGTGATTGAGGCGGTGTTTTCATAATTTGGGGACAGTTATAGAGACACCAGTGGCGTGCATTGAGAGCAGTGCGATTGGCGTCATTACCCTGTTAAAAAATTAAGTTGTCTCCAATATCCAAATTTCAGGCGGATAATTTAAAATTTCTCTTTAAAATATTTAAATAGAGCTCATGATTCACAATACCATCAAAAAATACCAAATTACATAATTCCAAGGCCAATTTACACCCTTACGCCAGAACACCTTCACTTTAATGCTGAAGCATGGATGTGGAGGAGTTGTTCCACATAAATTCATGGAATTAAATTCCTTACTTTTTCATTTACAAGCTATTATAGGCCGATCGAAACCAAAAATGTTGAATTATCTGCCATCCCAATCAATTCGCTGTCAATTTTGAATTTTTAGAAACTCAATCCCAAGAATCTAGTTGGATCAATGAACCATAGAGGTGGAAGTGTTCTTGCGTGGGGGTGTAAATCGGCCTCAAAATAGATAATTTGGTATTTTTTTATGGTATTGTGAATCATGAGCCCTATTTAAATATCTTAAAGAGAAATTTTAAATTATTCGCCCAAAATTTGGATGTAGGAGATGACTTCATTTTGTAACAGGATAATGACGCCAAGCGCACTGCTCTCCATGTATACCGCTGGTGCCTATATAACTGTCCCCAAATTGTGAAATACCTCTTCCATCACTTTATTTAGCCCAGTAAAACATATGTGGTGAGATTTTGATTTTCAAAAAAGAAAACATGACATATAAACACAATGTATAAAAAAACAATAATCATAGAAGTATGGTCGAAAATCGATGCAGGAATTACAAAAAACTGATTAAATCTATACCAAGACTCTTAAAAGTGGTTGTGGACACTAAAAGTTATCCTACTAAGTACTAAATTAAGCAAGAAATTCAATATTTAAAGCTAAGTTGAGATTTTTGTTAAATGCACGAAGATTTTTGTGGCGTAATTTTCAGTAGCTTTTTGATTATTAATTTTTAAAAAAAATATTTATACTATTTTTAAAAAATTAATTATGTCATTCCCTTAAGAACAAGTTGCAGATATCATAAAAAAAATTTACAATTACAATATATTAATTTTTAATAGTCGAAAACATTAAATTTTATAAGAAATTGCAAATGTATGAACACTTTTGTGGCCCACTGTATATGCACTATGTATCAAACTAAGAAAAGGAAAAAGTCTTTTAAAAAAAATTCATTCCAAAAAACTCACATTTCAGTGTTTGTTTATAGTAAATCAAAATATTAAATAGAAGACGTTAATGTTTATTGGTTTGAATCATGATGAATCTTTAATAACATCAGGATTTAAACCCATGAATTAACTGCAAACATTATAGGCTATAAGCTTACAAATCACTTAAGTAATAAAGTCTTCAAAAATTTCTCATAAATATATTCTATTTGAAATTTAAATGTGTGTGTGTGTGTGTGTGATGCATTATCTTTAATCTCTCATCAAATAACATTTAAATAAGGATTTAAAATTTAAAATGGCATTCAGAAATTGCAGTGAAAACATGAGCATGTGCTTTTCAAAGTTTACATTGCAAGAGAAAAAACTGAAATGGATAACAGATTTGTTCGTGGAAATAAAAAATGAAAATAGATTAAAACTTTTCTTTAAGGAATATTATAAGAATTATATGGAAGAACATACATAAACATCCAAATATCAAATTTTAAAGTACCACATTCCCTGTAATTTTTTAATGATGCATTTCTGTAGCAATTATTAATCACCCTTATATATTAATACCCATATATTCACACAACAGTTCGTTTTAGAAATAAAACTAGTAACTTAAAGCTAAAAATGCTATTTTTAAACTTCTGTTATACTTCATCAAAATAAGAAATCAAAGAAAAATTTAACATTTAATATGATTCAGTGCGAGTCATGTTAACGTTGCTCGATAAAGTAAAACATGAAGGCTATTGGCGAAAGCATCTCATAATTTTGAATCTTGGTCAAGTGAAAACGACAACCCCTGAGCTGGCACTCCCTTTCTAAACTACCATACCAGGCTAATGGGAGGAATCAGAGCTTTGATAGATTTGACATGTATTAGCCCCTTCTACATCGTGAGTCTTCACCACGACTCGAACCCATGCCACACTGGCTACAAGTATGTGATCATAACCTTTAGACTATCATGGCCATGGTTCAAATGGAAATAATTCAAATTTAATTTATGCAAGATTTTCATGAACTAAACTCATGTAGCATTGTGCAAGGTAAGTGTGAAGGCAGTTCTTTACAAAATGAGTGAGAGAGAAAGTCTACTTGAAAAGTCTTATCTTATTACTTAAAAAAGCTTGGATTAAAAATGAATACTCAGTTACCCTGGTTAAAAGAAATCCAATGCAAAGATATCACAATTAATGAAATTTTTTTTTAGCTTGCTTGATTTGAAAACTGAACCATAATATCATGTATAAGAAATTAATACGTAGTGTTTACTGAGTCTATATTTACTTAATATGATATTCTTTTTTCAAATAATCAAGAATAAGTTAAAATAAAATGATAAAAAGTTTATTTTCATGAAAGGCATAAATAAAAACAATGTACAAATAATAAAAATGAAACAAACACAATTGTTTGTGCTTCAAAAAATAATAAATGATACATTAATACAAAAATAAATTGATAAATGTACTTTCTCATTATATTGTCAGTTGGTTTTCCCATTTGACCTGCTTCAAAATCTATTCCCAAATTTTTTGAATAGCATACTGTGGAAGATAATATATAAACACTATATTCACAGATCTGGAAATGTAAATATCATAAATATCAACTTACCATAAATAAAAAAAACTGTGTGCATAAGCTGAGTTATCATTTGTAGCTATTCAAAACCCTTTTTTTTATCTACTTATACTATGCAGGGTTTCTATAGAAGCAAAAAAGAAAATGACAATTTCCTTAAATATCAGTTAAATAAAAATTTTTTCCATTGCAAAAATCAAGAACTGAGTATTTAGTCATAAGTAATACACTGAATCTTATAAAAATGGTTTCATATTTAAAGTGAGAAAAGTGCAATAAATCAATTTTTTTATAGCTATTTTCATCAAATTTTTTTTGTACCAATATACATATATTTTTATGCATAGTAAGAGGTAAAATCAGGATATATATTATAAGCATGAAAGTTTGTGAGGATGTTTGGTAGTCCTTTCATGCAAAAACAACTGAATGGATTTTAATGAAACTTTACAATGGTATAGCTTATACATCAGAATAACATTCTGCCATCTGCAAAAAAGCTCGCGACAGCAAATATCTATCTTTTATGTGTGAAGCAAACCTTTGCATTTTGTTTTGTCTATGCCTTGCACCAGGAACTGTGAAGGCTTGAACAGGCTGATTACAATTTTAACATAAAATAAATACAACAAAAAGTAATATTAATGTATTACACTTCCAGATATAAATTATTTATACTATTTTAATAAAAAAAAAGAACATTGTTTGTTTGTTTATGATTTTAGAAAAGTTCAAGTAGGTTACGTTCGCCAAATTTTAAATCTTAATATTTACTGACTGCGCAGTATTAATTAAAGGAAAAATTCGCTGAAATTCTAAAGACAAAACACAGACAACTTTCTATAAAAAAATCCTTGCAAAAATGAATACTTCTCGAATCAGTCAAACTGAAGCAGAATGCATTTTGAACCAAGATAGATTAACGCCGTTTTCCAGAAAAAGTTTTTCACTGTTTTTTAAATCATGCTATCTAGTTTTCAGTTATGGTAATTTAAGGTCGCTTACACAGAATTCGAAGATTAGGTGTATTTATCGATTTACACAACATGAGAAAAAACGATATTTGAATAGTATGAATGATGTTAGTGAAAATATTTTGTAAGTTAAATATTAACAGGTCCTCACACTCAATAAATGTCTTTTAAATTCAACATAAGATCGATTCTTCCATTTGAATGCAAAGTTGTGATAATAGTTTCCAATAAGTAAGGCGATAATTTAAATACTATTTATAGTGGCACAAAAAAAAAATTGAAATAAATTTACAGTTCAAAAGATAATATCGAAGTACAAAACAAATTTAGTTGAAAAAGGCCAAGTGTAGGACCCCCATTTCACTAAACTTGAAGAACGGTGGATAGTTAGGAATATTATAAACCTATAACAAAACTACAGTAAAATTGTGTGATACTGGGTGAATATCAAAGGTTTTACAAGTCTGTTAATGCACAATTCTAAGCCTTTCAAGAAAGTGTAATAATAAGTATTATAATAATTAGTAATAATTTTAATATTTTAAAAAAATAGAAGACAAAGTAACATTTCTTTCAACTGGGAATTACTTAAATTTTAATTCTTTATAGTATTTTATTTTTTAAATATGTTGCATCCATTAAAATATACTCAAATTTTAAATATTTAATAACTACTTATCAAATTCAAAGTTTTTATAACTTCTTCATTTATAAAAATAATTGTAGAAACCTTTTTTTCTGTGTATCGAACATTTCAAAAAATGCTCACAATTTTAATTCAACATTTAATACAGTTGTGAAATTTTGTAATTATAAAAATTTCTACTTTTCTCAACATACAACTATTTTTAAAAAGATACATTTTCGTTTCTAGGGCCAAAAAAGTTGCAAAGTGAGTGAGTGAATATATTAAAGTCCCACTGTTCACTTACTCAAGAGATATAGCGAGAGGGGAAGGGGAATTTCCATGACAATGTGTTATGCATTTAAAAATGTCCATGCAATGCTGGGGGTAAATAAACCTGTCTGACAGAAAAGAAGCAAAAGAATTTTGAAACAGGGAATTTTAAGTTATACATTCGGTAAAAGCCCGAGCAAGGCCGGAGGAAGGGGGGAAGTCATTTTGAAAAAGAGTATTAGAAGTGCTGATTTTTGTGAAGGAAAGGGAAAATTTATAAAAGCAGAGAAAGCCAGCGAAACGCTGGGCCATTCAGCTAGTATTAAATGTTTAACTACAAATGAAAAAAAAAACTCATACTTTTATAACTTAAATTAATACATATTTTTAAATTAATTTTAAATAAAGCATTTCTGTAATACTTATCTAGGTACTGCTTACATTTATAAATTAAATCAAACTACAAAAAATCAAATGTATAAGTTTTGGCATTTTATTATAACTAAAAAAACCCAACAATTTCAAGTTTAACTAGTACCAAGAAAAATGGATTTTTAGAATGATCTCATAAATACTCTTATTTTAGAAATATTTCATGTATGCCTCTACTTTTACTGCAACGTACTTAGATATGGCCAGAGAAAGAGTAACATTACTGATCAGACTACTGATTTAGCTTTTTATAAAAATTTAATCTATTAAATGACATACTAATTTTTAATTTTTTAAAAAACAAGAGATTTTTATGTCTAAGTAAAAACAGATTTTAAAGTATCTGTTTCCATAACCTTTTTACAATCTATTAACACACTGTATAAAATATTTCTAACTAAGAGAAGCATTACTACTTGCAAACCTAAATTTGGCAACCAATTTCTAAACTTATTTCACATAAGCAAAAAATAAGCATCTGAGACAAAACTGCAAAACTAGTTGCATCAAATTTCAACAAGAAATACAAAACTTGGCACTTAAAAATAACAAAATGCATTATACATTGAATTAGATTTATCTTGTTCACTTTTCAGTTTTAAAATCTCTTATTTCGAAGTGTGTCATATGAAAACTATAAGTGCAACAACTCATTACATAAAAGATACTAGATACGAACCACTTTAATTCTTATTCTCATACAAATTACATAAACAAAGATCGGTAAATTACTTACAAATATTTAAGAATTCAGGCATGATAAATGAATTCTTTTACATTCAAGAATAAATAAGTATCTGTGATTAAACAGGACAACTATTATCAAATCTCAACAAATACAAAATTTGGCACCTAAAAAGTAACGAAATGTAAAACATACTTTAAATATCACTTACTTCCCTATTAATTTTTAATTTACAATTTTTTCATTTCAAAGTGTATTGTATGAAAACTATAAAAGCAATAATCCACCGTATGAAAAGATAGGTACATGTCTAAAATCCTGTCAACCAAGAAGTTGGCACAATTTGAGCAAAATTTAATCCTTTCAGCACCAAAAAAAAACCACCTTAATCCTGTTTAATGAAGCATAAGTAGATCCTTTTAATTGAATCTAACACCCCATAAGTAATCCAATGTATGAATACAGGTAAGTGGTTTTCTATCTCTGGCAGAATATCACATTGATTGGTTACACTTTTCCAACTAAGCAAAAATGGTTGGCAGGATTTTACTCATGTACAAAAAGATCCAAAATAAGAATCACTTTAATCATTTTTTAATACAAATTACAACAATAAATATAAATTGCTTGGAAATATTTAAGAGTTCAAGAATGATAAATCAATGACTTTTAAACCTTTTGATATTATATAAATTACAAATGTAAAAAGACTAAAATTTGGCACAAGAATTTATAAATTCTTATCACATTTATGAAATTATTCTTTTAAAAAATTTGAATACCCTAGTGTAAAGCAATTACCATTAAGAATAACTTTCATAGAATAACATGAATTTCAATTTACTACAAATGGGATCTAATACATCAAGAAAGACACATAAAAATGAGATATATGAAATAGTATAGACTAAGTAACCTAGTAAAAAAAACATGACAGAGGAAGGGGGGTAACAATTAATACAACCTAACACATCAAGATTACATTATAAGAAATACAAACATACTAAGTTATTAACTCTCCAAATGAAGTGCCAGTTCTACAAAAAATGAATATTATTATTTCTCTATTATATACAATACAGGGGAAAAAACTATCACAAAACCCTTTATCCATCTATACAATAAATTTACTAACATTTTGATAATTCACCATGTCACTAATTATCTATTATATTTATGACAATAATAGCTACATATTTCAAAGGGTAAATAATTATTTTACATAAAAAGAGTTACAAATAAGTTGGCAGTTTATATGTAAATACTAGCAAAATATCAAATATAAAATTTATTCCACATTTAAAAATAATCAGTAAATAAAAATAAAAATAAGTTATGTGTCCAATATAAATTCTAATTTTCATTTAAAAGATTAAAAAAGAAAAAAAAATGGGAGAGGGGGAGAGAGCAGAACAGTAGTTTTATGTATTTATAAATTGAAAGGGAAAAGATTTAAAAGAATTCTGGAAAGAAATTTTAAAATCAAAAGAAGAGGAAAAAATAATGCCTATTTTAAAAATCAAAACTTTTTAAATTAAAATTTTTTTTTTAAGTATTCACTGGTGTTCGAAAAAATGAGTGCATTCTTGTAATTGGTTGATCGGAAATTTCCAATCTTAAGAATGCTTTTAAAGAATTAGGAATACGAAGTTGTTCTATACCATCAGGAAGTGCATAATTTTTACCCAAAACAGCTCGTATTTTGCAACGACAGAAATGAGAAAGTGATCTAGGTGTAGGAATAGAAAAAGATTTAGATGAACTCACAAAGGTTTCATAACAAGTGTACAATTTTGTCCAGTCACTGTCCTTCATTTTGAGCTCAAATGCTGCATCTTCTAATTCTTGGTGAGTCAAATATGAATCTGAAACTGACTGCCATATCAGATATAACAAATCAACACGAGCTGGAAAATCCATAGGGATACAGACATAAACATAGTATACTAACATGTATGCTGTTTGAATAAACAGAATTTTTCTTCGATCACTTTTCAAATTATTCAAGGTTATCTTTCTTGGGTGAGTAAAATCAGCCCTAAAGTATAAATAAAAAAATTATTAGTAAAACTAACAATACTTTTCAAAATAAAACTACTTATAAAGAGCACATAAAACTACAAATAAATTTTCAGTTAAATAAAATAGATATAAAATTTAAAAAAAGATTCATAAACCTTTTGCAGGCAAAACCATTGGATTATTAAAATTTTTACAAGCAGATGCACAGTTTTTTAAAAGGTTTATACCAGTAGATTTTCATGAGGCAGCTTGTTTACATCAAAATCAATATTAGAAATATGGGAGAAATTATATTAATAGATTTTTTATAACTGTGAAGCATAGTCAGGTAAGACAACAATTTGTACTGGTTTTATTTGTTTTTTATAAATGGTGCACTTTGAAACTACACAGCTTATTAGTCAGACCTCATAATTCTGAGTCAAGGTCAAGTAATGAGAACAACACCTGAGTTGGCAACCTACTCTGTAAATTTTCACACCATATAAATGTAAGGGCTTCAAATCTTGACCAGTAGCATTAGGACTCGGACTTATGACTTGATTAACACAATTACTTGCAATAATAACTTATCACACTTTGCCAGCAATATGCTAAAAAAGACTTTAAAATATAATTCAATTTAATTGGTAGTAGATTTCAGTAGTGCACAGAGATAAGGGGTTATATATTTCCTAAAAAAACACGTAGATGAAAGCATTCAGGCACGATCTACAAGCCAAAAATTAAAAATCTGTTGGTCTAAGAATAAGGTTTGAGCCTATAAACCCTACTTTTGTGTACACTGCTGCGAAAGAGAGAGTTCATTTTTCTGTACACAAGATCTTTAACTGAATCCAGTTGAGTCAATATTAACAGCTATAAAGATTGTAACTTTAAGCATTGGTTTATGAATCTAGCAACTTTCTTAGAACTTTGATACTATTACACTAATTTCTGGAAATTCTTATAAAAAGACGGACAGAAATTTAATTAAGTGCATCAATAATATAAATGAGATAAGTAATAGATTCCTGATAATGGTCTAGAATAAGGTCTTCAACCTTTCATGTTTGAGAGCCATATTAATAAATTTACAATGATCTGCAAGCAATATCAATAAATTCATAGTGATCCATGGGCCACATGACTACCAAATATTGTAGTCAAGAAATTTATATAAAAAAAAGGGGAGGTTTGTTTTACAAGACTACAACTGATTTTAACAACTGATGTTGTTGAAGTTTACAACTGATGTTGTATACAGATTTGTATATATATTGGTTTCAAAAAGTTAAATGGATGTTGAATTAAAACACTTTACAAACCTGTTAAAGATAAGAGTCTACCTATTTTCTGAATATTTCTCAGATTTTATGCACAGTCAGATTTTTTTTATATTTGAAATTATTAAAAATACATTGAAATTTTTCAAAAATTAATCATATTCAAAATTTTTTATCTCAAATGAATGTCAAAAACATCAGTAAAATGTTTTAAATATCAAGAATAGCAGACGAGGCATTTTTTTAAATTGCCTAAAATTCAAATGAGCTTAAAATTGTCTAAAATTCACTAAAACGGCTTCAGCAGGCTATGGGTTGAAGACCCCTAGTTCAGAACTATATTTTTAATTAAAAGAATATCTTCATTTAATTCAACAAACTTAAAGGCAAAATTTTTATTTTCATTTCTGTATAAAACCCAATAAAAATTTTTAGCCATATAGGCTTTTGTGAACCTTCTAGTACTTCATGAAGACTTTAAGTAACAGGAAACCAAGCTTTGAATTTGACTTAATATCATAACATCTGTCAGTTGGTTCATTTAGAAAACCAACAAAAAATTAGAAGGCTGGCAAGCTCCAGTGAATAAAAATTTACCCTCATTATGCTTGTACCAATTGTGACAACAACAAACTATTAGAAATATGTATATCTTAAAAGGTGTGAGAACTACCAAAACCAAGAGAGAGAGAAAGAGACAGAAAAGAGAGGAATAATTTTTTTAAAAAAAGAGGAAAAAATTAATAGATTGCTGTTAAGTAGAAAATGGGAGCATTCTTAATAAATTCTTATAATTTTCAGCTTTTTACATAAAGCCTAATTTTAAATGCTACATATGGAATCAAAACAGTAAATATAAAATAACCAGAAAGAAAATACTTAAAGATGGAGTGAGAACGAAGAAAAATAGATTTAGAGATAGGGTGGAAATGAAGGATTTAAAGAAGGAAATCCTCTCCTCTTTACTCAAGAATGCTGATTTTTTTCTCCTCCCCCCCTTGAATGGGCCCATTTTAATGATTTTAAATGCCCTCAACTATTCAAGGTATTAAAATTAAGATTATCTCAAGTTAAGATTTTAATTAAAATAATTTTTAGATAAAATTAAGAGATTATGAATTTTATATTGAATAAGAGTTGGTACTTATAATAAATATGAAAAAAATACACTAAAAATATTAATTTACTTACTTAATATTAATTATGATTTAAAAACAATTCAAAGACAGCAGTAAATGAATCCTGTAAAATCTAAGAAAGACAATTTTGAACATATTTTTCCTTAAAACAGATTATAGCAGTTTTTTACAAATAATTTAATTGACATACTTTAATATACTTTTTCTTTGTATCTGGAAAACAGATAAATTTGAAATTATTTATACAAACAGTAAATGAATACTTTTTAAGCACTAAATTAAGTCTTTCAGTACTATTTTCCATTAAAGCCATACCATGCATTTTTGGCATCAAATTCGCGAACCTGCATATTTCTTTCCTCAAACCTTTGGCTGATACAGGACATTTTTTACCCAAAACTTCATTTGTTAATTTCTATTGGAAACATCCTTCAAACCCTCTTCCTAAAATTGAACTACAAGATAAAAATAAATTTAAAAAATGGTTGTTATACTTATCACATAAAAATGGATAAATAAAATATGTGAATATACAATAAATACTGCCCTAAAAAAACGATGCTTGTAAGAGTAAAATGAAATTGAAAACTGCACTTAATGTAGTAGAGAACATAGAGAATGTTTCTTAGAAATGCACAAAGCTTACCACATGCATTCAATTAAATAAAAATTCATTTTGGACAGTAATCTCCTATTTATTGTAGCATTCTGAGCTATTTCACAAGTTTTTAACAAATGGGTATGAATCTACAAAGACTGGATTAAGAAAGAATGGTCAGCAGCTTGCAAATTGAAAACTTTACATCCACTTCATTAAAAATATAATAGGCCATGTATATAAAATTATTTTCAACCATTTCTATAAAATCTGGGAAATGAATAAGTAGAGTAAAAGGAAAACATAATCATCCTCCCAAACACCTTTTAGTGCAAAAAAGGAGAAAAAAAAATACAGTCTCTGCAATTCTTTTTCTTTTTATGAATTTTCACAACTCAGCTGCACCAAACAATTTCAACATTAGGATGAGGTTCACTCCTAGGAGAGCCCCCACCCTTGGCGCGAATTACTTTGGTTGGCGATAATTGCGCCGTCATGGTAACCTTGCTTTTAAATACAACATATGGCAACCCTAACTTTTTCTAGAATTTTCGTCATTTGTGGGCGTGCATTTCAAATTTCATTTTGTTGTTGGGCACCGGGTTGAAAGTATGGCTGTGCGCTTGTAAGTGAATACACGTTAGAATTTTTTACGTTATTGAATGCTAGAAGCAAGAAAGAATTGATTGAATGGTGTATGAAAGAAGCATTAATTGCTTCAAGTTATGAATGTCCTAAATGTAATGAGCAAATGGGATTAAATGAACGAAAGAGTGTTGTTTTTTGGATGGATTTGAATGGAGATGTCGAAAAAAAAAGGTGTGAATACGTATGATGTTTGCAGAAGTATAAGAAAGAATTCGTGGTTTTCCAATAGTAAGTTAATCGGCAATAAAACGTTTTCTCCGTAATCACACCAGCCACGCAGAAGGCATGTTCGACCATTACCTCGCTGAGTATTTATGGTGTCTCGCGCGCGATCACTCACTCAGCGACGAGACTTTCCAGAATTTTTTTAAAGCAGTTGTTACACTTTACCCTCCACTTGGGAAGGATCAACAATAAGAAAGTAAGTGCTGTTGTTATATTTTTTTATCTTAAATGTTAAATTTCTGTATTGTTTACATGTATTTTCATTGCGCATCCATCTTATACTGCTATATTTACTTGTCACCGTTGTCAGGTTTGCTTGGCGCCATTTCGTTTTTGCTTGGCGCTTTTTCCGGTTTGGCGCCAAGGGTGGGGGCTCTCCTAGGAGTTTACCGGATGAAACAGTGAGGAATTTACACAATTATTGCCAGGAAAGAAGCTAACTTAAACTAGCACAAAATAAAAATAAAATAAGCACCAAGTAGTAAGATTTTAACAGAAGGAAAAAGACAATTTTCCCAATATAATGCCAGTAATTCTTTTTTTAAAAAAAGTACTAAAGAAGATAAGAAAAAAAAATTGTCATTTGAAATCAAAAAATTCTTTATCCCACCAAGAAAAAAAAAATTTGAAAACAATTATAATATTCAAAGTACATACTTTGGTACAAGCTAAAACATGAGAAATTGCATTCATTATTTCAAAAATTATAATTATTACATGTGTATTTTAATCTATTTCTTTCATAACATTTCTAAAATTGAAGGATGCATTTTTTTAAAAAAATATTTAATATAACATAACAAAATTTCATAAAGGCCTAAAGATCCCTTTTTTTCATTTACCAATTCAATACATATGTTTATAAGGTACTTTTGGTACATGTTAATTAGTACTTTTGGTATATGTTAAAAGGTACTTTTCTGTTTCGCTAGAGCAAATCTTACCAAGCAGGCTTTATTTGTGACAACACGCAATACAGAAGCATAACATATACCCCTGCATCTGGGAGGGCAGGATTCTAGGGAGGATGGGGGGCCTTTGAAACCTTTTGAGAGATCTGGCTTGGGGCCTCAAATCTAATATTGCCTTTGCAGGAGGCCCTAATATTCTTCACTATGCCACTGACAATATACGCATAAAAAATGTTATAAATGTTAGTTCTCATTCGTTTTCATCTACTTTTGATGTATTATGAAAAAGACTGCAACTTGTTTCGAAAAGGGGTAGTAAAAGGTACCAGCAAGAATACTCTGTTTGGTGTCAGTTGTATCACTTTTGGTGACTTTGTCGCTTGCACTGGCGAAACAGAAAAGTACCTAAAAAAAGATACTCAAAATAACAATTATTGTATTTAAAAGCTAATCAATTCCATGAATATTTAAGTATGGAAATGTAAACTTAACAATATTTTATACAGGATTAAAGGCTGACATAAAAAACTTAAAGGTGAAAAAAAAATCTTGCTGTTTAACAAATTCATTAAAATTTATGAGGAAAAAATCACAGAGGACTTTTTTTTTTTTTACAAGTTACAATTCTGATTCATGACAGTAAATTGGGTACTTTTGTATTAGAGTCACTGCAGCAGAATTTGCTCCAGGTGAATTGGGCCAATATAAAAAAAAAGATTCTTTATTAGAAAAGAAGTCTGATTTTAGTAGAAACTGGTGTGATTCACATGGTCCAAATTTGGTTGTGGTGTCATTAATACATAAGTACTGTCATTTGAAATAAAGGGTATTGATCAAAGTTCCACAATCACTACCATAAATTATACATTTTAAAAATCCCTTCCTTAAATATCCCAATATACAACATCCAGAATTATTCAAATACAGTTGGACCTCCATTTTACGAATTCCTGAATTTTTCCTGGAACCAAGAACAGAAAAATATTGAAAGATGAATCTCTATTTAACAAATTTCTCCCATAACGAACTTCTTGTGGAGATTTAGTGGTTTCATTAAACAGAGGTCCAACAGTATATAGTTGTCTAAGAAAAAAATCTTAACACATACACACTAAAAAATAAGCATAAATGTACTTACACACAATGCTCAATACGTTCCTTCATTATATTAAAATATTCTTTTCCAAAAAAGGGAAAATTATACCCATACTTTATTAAAGATGACATACATCTGAAATCCCCTGAAAGAACAATTAGTTTCCAACTAAATATCTCTTCTTTACACCAAAGAGAAGATTTCATTTGATTGGCATGATATAAAGCAAATTCTAACTGAGAAGGTTTGTACATGTACAGAAAAATATGAGATAGGAAATATGAATGACTTGTTAAGAATTTGAACACGATATTGGAATCTTCCCTTTCATTGCATATGATATCCAAGAAACTTTGAAAAATTCCCCTATCATCAGCTGCATGCATCATTTGTAAATACTTTATTGCTTCTCTTGTTTTATGCGTTGACTGTTTGACAATATTTAAAATAAATGGCACAAGCCCACGATTATAAACATCCTTGTATGACACATGAACTTCTTTAAGATAATAGCAATTAGTATCATATCTAACAACACAGGGCGATTTGACTGCTGAATCATTTGAACATGCCAATCCACTTGGAGACACTTTAATTTTAGGAGGCTTATCATCTACTTTATTACAAATATCTAGATTATAGACATATATTATTCCCCTATTTCCTAAAATTCTTTTCTTAAAAGCTTCTTTGGTGTATAATATTTTTTCACAGTTAGTAAATTCACAAATGCTTAAATCTAAATACGTTGCGGATTTTTGAGCAATGAAACCATAACGGACCACATCAACGGCCTGCTTTAATATTATAATCGAAAATTCAACCTGTTCTTGCCAACCATAAAAATGATGACTGAATCTATACATTTCCCACACGGTTTAAAGTATATTTTTGTAAAGTTTATAAACTTAAAGAAAATATTTATAATTTTTTATATATTTCGAATGAATAAATAAAAAAAACCCAATGCAAACCAAACCAAAACCAGCTGTCAAGCTAGAGTTACCTAATCCGAAGTGACTTATCTCTTTTAATATGATAGATAACCAATAGGAGGTGTTGCAAACGCCAAGTCATGATCAAATGGATCGATTTATGAGTTTCAGTAAATTTATCTAATTATTTAATGATGCGGGGTTGTTTTAGTTCATAGAGAGAGAGAGAATCTGGATTACTCTCCGTTACTTTTATTTTTTCCTCTTTTTTATTTAAATCTTAAAATTGAACAACGAAGCTGCATCATTTGATTTTGTGATGGATCCTGGGGGGCTCAAGTGTAGTATAGGGAGGGGGCACTTTGGATTTGGCGATTTTTCTTCGGATTTGGCGATTTTTATCTAAATGTCATGATGAGGTATCAAATTCATTATAAAATAAATAATAAATAATTCCAAAAAAAGTAAATTGGCGACCACTTTTAGTCGCCAAAAAAAGGACTGCGCTAAGTGACACCCCTCCCCCCATACTACACTTTAACCGATCCTGGGCTATCTAATATTGTGGCTCTCCAATTCTTCATATCAAAAGAAAGTACTTCATAAACATAACTTGGATCCCATCTCAGATAAGCTTTATAAAGTACAGTCCTCTGAAATACAAAAATAAACTAGGTATGGTTTTGTCAGTGATCAGTTGCAACTTTTTAGTAGCTGTGGGATCCGAGTTGTCATAGTTACGAACTGGTGTCCTTTGTTGCTTCTGTCATTCATGTTAAATTTGTCAAGTCTTAAAGTCTTTACTTTCATTTGGTGGGGCCGCGGTAGCCGAGTGGTATAGGTATCGGATCGAGGCTTGCCATGTCACGAGTTCGAGCCCAGTACTACTAAAGACCCGCCGTGTAGGGTCGCGATGCACGTTAAATCTGTCGAGAACTGAAACGTCCTCCTGTTGGTGTGGTGTGGTGGTTAGGAGAGGTGGTACCAGCTCAGGTGTCGTCCACGTCACTTGACCATTACGTGAACAAATTACGTGGTCCGTCGCCAAAAGCCCTCGTGTAGCTGAACAGTGCGAAGTTAATATTCAATCAATCAATCAATTCATATGGTTTGGAAGTTTGAAGAGTAGAGTTCCAGCACAGGTGTGGTCCTGGCAGTGGCGTAACGTAAACCCCCACATTGCGGGGGGGCAGGGTTCTAAGGGCCAAAAGCCTAACTGACGCTAAGTAAGATAATGCTTGGGACCAAGACGGGGGGGGCTAATATTTTCCGTTACGTAACTGGGTCCTGGTCACCATGGTTCAGAATTACGAAGATATTCCCAACAGCTTTCGTGTTGTTTTCTAAGAACGATGTTCAATAAAAAAATAACAAATAGAACAAATAAATAATCCTTCCTAAAGAGATAAGCAAACATATATCTTATAAAACCTAGTTATAGTTATATTGTAACAGACTACCTCGCGCACGAAGCCTAAAAGTTGTATTCCCCTAAAGTTCTCCTTGAAGTAATTACAAGTCTTGACTGCCATAATCTTATAGAAGAAATGAAATATATAAGCGAGATAAGGTATCAGAAGCGAATAGAAGTAATACATAAGTAGATTTTTTTTTTTTTGTATAGGGGAAACATTCAACAATATGAGGGCTTACTACAACCAAGCTAATATCCAATGTACCGTTAGAAAAAGGGTTTTAGTGTTCAACTACAGCAAAGATTTAGAGTGTCTGCACTGAGGGATTAGCTACAATTCAGAGTTTATCTGAATCTGTCTCTAACAAGGGGAGGGCACGACAAAGGAAATATATTTGGGGTTGAGACTTAGTGTAATAGTAGTACTCGTTTAAGGTGTTCAACCCTCAATGTAATTCCGCCGAATGGACAGTCTATTCGGAGAAAATAGCCTTCAAAATTCATGCTTAGCTTTTATACAATTGAGTTTTAATTACATCCAGCGACTCAGTGGCATTGTTGGTAAAACACCTGCTTTCTACGCTGGCGGATAGGATTCGAATCACGCGATCAATTTTTTTTCAATTCATTTGATTTTTTTAAAAAATGAAATAAATTATTAAAAAGGACTTGTTAAATATTTTATATAATTATAAAATAATAAATTTTATATAATATATTTTATAAATTATTTTATATTACATGTAATAGTTCATTTGTAGTAGATTGAATTTCACATTATAAAACTATTTGTAGCTTATTTTTATACATAAGATCATTTAATATTTATTTTATTATAAATATTATTTAATATAAAAATATATTTATAAAATATATAAATATTTATATAATTACAGTAATTTTTTTACTTTATAAAATACAAAATAATTACATAAAATATAACTTAATAAACCTTTCATAAATAAATTTATTTAATTTTTAAAAATAATAAAAAAGATGTGTTTTATGAAAAAATAAAAACATATTTTTTTTATATACTAATTTAATTATTTTATAATTGTATAAAACATATAATAAGTCTTTTAAATAAATTTATTTAATTTTTTAAAAAAATTAAATGAATTGAAAAAAAAGCTGATCATGTGATTCAAACCCTATCCGCCAGCGTAGAAAGCAGGCGTTCTACCAACAATGCCACTGAGTCACTGGAGTTAATTAAAACTTAATTGTATAAAAGCTAAGCATGAATTTCGAAGGCTATTTTCGCCGAATTGACTGGCCATTCGGGGGAGTTACATTGAGGGTTGAATACCCTAAAGGAGTACTACAATTGCACCACGTCTTGTCCCAAAATTAATTTCCTTAGGCATGCCTTCCCCTTGCAAGAGAAGTCTGTCTCTTTTATCATGTTTGTTAAATCGAATAAGACAGTCTATGAGATTAATCAGAGATTTATACAACTGATATTAATCTAATTTTGTGTATGGTAATTTGTTATATCTATGACATTAACAACTGCTTTGGGTTTGAAAGTAGATATGTGACCGCGAACTCGGGGTCGTCGAGTCCTGGTGCCGTTCCAGATCTGGTGGTTAATGTACGTTAAATCTATTGTACCTCAAAGTTCTCATGCTAATATGGAAGCTAAGAGAGTGGACTACTATTTCAGGTATCATCCTTATCACTTGACTGAGGTCCATAGTTATGAGATCCATCATTAATAGCTCTCGTATTGCTTTAGTGCGACATCAATAAAAACAAGTAATATAAAAAAAGTTTTTAAGTCAATTCCTACTTAGATCAACAAAGAAAATTTTTATTTTAGCTACTTTTTATTAAATAATCACAATGTAACACCCGGTTTAATTCGAAGACCGAAATGTAGTTGGCGGTACTTGTAACGGAAGTGTTACCGAGCGAAGCCCTGTATTACCGCCAGAGAGAGTTGGGATTTGAATGCGTAAACGTTACTCGTCTCGCCGTCCAATCCTGGACTATGTAATATATTTAATTTCCCCTTATTTCCTTTAAATGTTTAACCTGTATTGTGTCTAAATGTCCGTCCATTGTAACTGTGTTATTTTATGTCATTAAAATATTTTAATTACCCCGAGATTCTGTCAAATACTTTGGTTTACCCAGTAATGACGTAAGAGAACCGTTACAAATTGGCGCCAAATGTCGAGCCGATCCGAACACAATCTCCAACTTTCTCTCGCTTTTTCCCACTTAGGTTGAGGCAATGTCACCCGACAACAAATAGAGAATTCGCAACCCTGCGATTAAATATTGTTTTCATCCAGAAAACCTGCAAACAGATAAGTGTTGTTTATTCTATAAATACTCTTGCTCTGTTACTCTGTATAAGAACAGTGATAATATATTATTGCTCTTAGTATGTATTGTGTGTTACAGTATATAGTAACGTAATTGAAGTTTAAGTGATATTTTCACTTATTTATTTGTCAGTATTCTTAATACTTTTTGAAAACGAAACTCGCATTCTATTGTTTGTTCTCATTAACGCTAATTGAAGGTTATTTATGAATGTATATTTTCTTACTAACTAAAAATTTAATGCCATTAACATATGTATATACTTTTATTATCAAGAAATTATTGCGATTTGTATTTATTCAAATAATTTCACTTTGATTCTTGTTTGATTACTAAACTTTTAATTAAGTTTTAAGTTGAATGCAATTTTTATCATAATATATTTTTTTTTTACTTTTTATGTCTAATATGAAAATAATTATTTTGTGAAGTACATGATTTATTACGAAGTATCACTATAACATTTGAAAACTTGTATGTTTTGATAAAGTATAAACATTTATGCTTTTTATTTAAAATTTTTTGGAAAATAATTTCAAGTACTTCTAAGTGTAAACAAGTTTGTAATATTGTTAATTTCGGAGTGGATGAAATAATTTATATGAATGGTATTTCTATTTAAACGTATTTGAATTGCTTTTGATTAAAAACAATTTAATTGTGTGATTTAATTTAACGAAAATGAAATTTTTCTTTGATTTAATTTAAACGATTTCATGCTAATTGCTGATACTCCTTTTGATTAATAATGAATATTATTTAAATATTATTATTTTGATTTTGAAGAACGAAATTAGAAGATAGTTGATATTGAAGAATTTGTTTCATTCTTTTTATAAATCTCATCAATATTAATGTGGAAATTAATTAGCACATTTTGAAATAAGAGAATAATATTGTCATTCAGGAAGAGTGTATTATAGTATAGAGTATTTTTTTGTATGTATCAGAAACTTTTAAGTGCATAAGTATTGTTTGACTATAATATTTTCAGATCACAGAATTAACAGTTTTGAGTGAACTTTAATTCATTAACTTTAATTGAACTTTACTAAATTAACTTTGAAATAGTCTAAAAGTGACGAAAAATGGCTTTTTTGGGAAGGTCCAGAAAAGAAGATTTACGAATGTTGGCAACAGAATTGGGTCTGGCTCCGTCGGACAATCTCAAAATTATTGAACTGAAAGATCTCATAACCAACAGTGATAGGTATGATGAGGAATTCGTCAAAGATATGCTCAGCGTCATTGTAGAGGAACGTACAGCAACAGAAAAACAAAAAGCTACGGAACTGGAGGAGAAACAGAAAGCCGTGGTTGTGGCTCAGCAACGAGAAAGAGAATTCGAACTGGAAAAAATGAAAATTCAAATTGAAATGCAGAAGCTGTCACAAGCACCTATTACAAGTCAACAGCTAGAAAACCCAAAGGTTGAGTTAAATAGAATTATTCCGAGATTCAATTCGAAGGAAGATGAAATGGGTCTATACTTGACAATTTTCGAACGTCAAGCGAAGTTCTTGAACATCCCTGAAAAAACTTGGACAGCATACCTGATTGGCTTATTGCCACCTGATATAGCTCAGCTCATCGCAAGAGAGGATGAAGATGATGCTCAAAACAATGAAAAGGTAAAAGAAATGCTTCTCAAAATATTTCGAGTTACAGGGGATAGGTTTAGGCAGTACTTTCCCCAACAGAAGAAAAACCCAGATTCGACATGGCGAGACTTTTATTTCGAATTGAGTTCTTATTTTGAAGGTTGGATCAAAGAGTTGAAGATAACCACGTTTTATCAACTTAAAAGTCTGATAATTGCTGATCAGATAAAAAGAAAAAATCCAGCAAATATCAAAGAACACTTTCTGGATATTTGGGCGGATTTGAACGATCCTTTGGAATTGGCTGAGAAGTTGGACGCATATGACAACCTAAGGACTGGAATGAAAAGTAATTCAAATCAGACTTTCAAGAAGAAAGAAGAATTCAGGAAACCCTTTCCATTAAAGAAAAATCAACCTGTTTGAGGATCTTACGAATACTACTCATCTGGACCCTCTAGAACAATGCCTAGATTCCCAGGTTACAAAACTGAAGGAAGAAACACGATAAGGTGTTACGGATGTGGGACTCCTGGAGTCATCAAGTCAAAGTGTCCTAAATGCATGAGAGCTAATGAAATGGAAACAGCAGTGAACTGTATGACGTTATTCAACTTGAATTCAAACTTGTTATCCCACAAGTGTGATTGTTCTCAAAATTTTTGGAGAAAAGATTGCTGTATGTGCTGATACCGGTGCTTCCCATACCATTGCAGGTGAAAAGATGTTTAAATTCCTACAAGAGCATGATGTCACCTTTACGAACAAGAGGATTTCATTTATGATGGCTGATGGAATTCGACAGACCATCATGGCTCTGAGTACTGTCGTCGACCTGTACATTGAAGGCAAAGTTATTGCAACAGAATTTCTAGTATTGCCTGATGCCAAAGGAAATAAAACTTTGTTAGGACTGAATTTCCTCAATGCAGCTGGAATCGTCCTTAACGTCCAGGGTGGAAAATGGCCCTTTTCCGGAAATCCTCGGGGAGAAACAGTACAAATTCTTCAAGAAGACATTAGAAGATATAACACTTAGTGCATTTGTACTTCGAGAGGATGAGGGTAAAAATCTATCTCCAGATCAGGCAAGAAAAATCAATATACTCCTGGACAGAAATGAAGCATGTTTCCAACACACGCCTTTCATTGAACACCGTTTTGACACGGGTGATCAACCCCCAATAGCAACGTATCCCTACAGGATGAATCCCGTAAAGAAACTGGATTGTCAGAAAGAAAACTTCGATTGACGAAGAAGAAAATATTATAAACCTGGTGACAAAGTTTGGGTGACCATTCATCCCATAAGTCGTAACAACAGGAGCAGGAAATTCATGCCCAAGAGAGAAGGTCCTTACCTCATACTCACCTTGAGATCACCAATAACATATGAGATTGCCGACCCGGCCAACCCAGACCAAGCCCTTGGAACTTATTATGTTTCTGCCTTAAAGGACTATCAGGAACCTGAAACAGAAAGAAACATCGGATTTGTTGCTCCTCAGAAAAGAGGACGCCCAAAAAAGAAATTGTCTCCTGGTTCCGAGCCGGGACGTCAACGGAACCAGAGGGGAGTCTGTAACACACGGTTTAATTCGAAGACCGAAATGTAGATGACGGTACTTGTAACGGAAGTGTTACTGAGCGAAGCCCTGTATTACCGCCAGAGAGAGTTGGGATTTGAATGATGAGTAAACATTACTTGTCTCGCCGTCCAATCATGGACTATGTAATATATTTAATTTCCCCTTATTTCCTTTAAATGTTTAACCTGTATTGTGTCTAAATGTCCGTCCATTGTAACTGTGTTATTTTATTGCATTAAAATATTTTAATTACCACGAGATTCTGTCAAATACTTTGGTTTACCCAGTAATGACGTAAGAGAACCGTTACAACAATTAATATAACTATGCATATACATATGGCAGAATCACAACATTAAGTGGCAATTAATTTTTATTAATTACCATTAAAGTATCGTATTGTTATCCAAAACAATCGTGTATATAAAATTTCAGTTCAACTGAATGCTTTAAAACGTGAGAAAAAAAATCTTTTCAAGTTTTGACACAAGTCGCCAAATTGGCTGTATTTGTAATTGTTTAAATAATTAGTTTTAATCAAAATTAATTTTTATGAATTATAATTAAATTATTGTATTGTCATCCAAAATAATCATGTATGTTAAATTTCAGCTCAATTGAGTGCTTTAAAATGTATCAACGATTAAAAATTCCACCAAGAAAAATAAACAAACAAATAAATATATATAGAGTGTGAGTTAATAGTAGGAATTATTCTCTGTTTCAAAATTCTTTCGCTTCTTTTCTGTCAGACAGGTTTATTTCCCCCCCGGCGTTGCATGGACATTTTTAAATGCATAACACATTGTCATGGAAATTCCCCTTCCCCTCTCGCTATGATATCTCTCGAGTAAGTGAACAGTGAGACTTTAATATATTCACTCACTCACTTTGCAACTTTTTTGGCCCCGGAAATGAAAATGTACCTTTTTAAAAATAGTTGTATGTTCAGAAAAGTAGAAATTTTTATAATTACAAAATTTCACAACTGTATTAAATGTTGAATTAAAATTGTGAGCATTTTTTGAAATGTTCGATACACGGAAAAAAAGGTTTATGCAATTATTTTTATAAATGAAGAAGTTATAAAAACTTTGAATTTGATAAGTAGTTATTAAATATTTAAAATTTGAGTATATTTTAACTGTTGCAACATATTTAAAAAATAAAATACTATAAAGAATTAAAATTTATTTAAGTAATTCCCAGTTGAAAGAAATGTTACTTTGTCTTCTATTTTTTAAAAATATTAAAACTACCTTTTTACTAATTATTATAATACTTATTATTACACTTTCTTGAGAGGTTTAGAATTGTGCATTGACAGACTTGTATAAAACCTTTGATATACGTCCAGTATCAATTTTACTGTAGTTTTGTTATAGGTTTATAATATTCCTAACTATCCACCGTTCTTCAAGTTTAGTGAAATGGGGGTCCTACACTTGGCCTTTTTCAACTAAATTTGTTTTGTACTTCGATATTATCTTGTGAACTGTAAATTTATTTCAATACTTTTTGAGCCACTATAAATAGTATTTAAATTATCGCCTTGCTTATTGGAAACTGTTATCACAACTTTGCATTCAAATGGAAGAATCGATCTTACGTTGAATTTAAGACATTTATTGAGTGTGATGACCTGTTAATATTTAACTTACAAAATAATTTCACTAACGCCATTTATACTATTCAAATATCATTTTTTCTCACGTTGTGTAAATCAATAAACACACCTAATCATCGAATTCCGTGTTACCATAAAACTGAAAACTACATAGCACGATTTAAAAAACAATGAAAACTTTTTCTGGAAAACGGTGTTAATCTATCTTGGTTCAAAATGCATTCTTTTTCAGGTCGACTGATTCGAGATGTATTCGTTTTTGCAAGGATTTTTATAGAAAAATGTGTTTAATGAGATACGGACGTGCCGTCAAATAATTTTGACGCGACTATTGGGAAAATTATAAATACTTAATACTAACAACTAAAAACTCTTTATTTACTACGAAAAAATACCTTTTGCCCAGTGTAGTTTTAAATGTCTTAGTTATGCGTGCAGTTCAAATTAAAGTAGCATTAGTGTGACTGCTGTTGTTGCAGACTGGATGACAAATAACTTATATTAGGATTGTAAAACCTATCTTTTAGTATATATAGTATGCACGCTGAATTGGAGTCATCTGCCAAATGGTTTATAAGCAATTGATTATTCTTGCTGTGGTTCACTTATTGACAAAATGATTTGTTTGAAAATGCCGTTTTACAGACGATGCACTGCATACCACTGTTCCAGAACATAAAACTCACACCGCCTTCTTGCCTTAATATTGCCGTATTTTTAGATTCACTATTTTGAAATTCTCTCTATTACACTTACTATCTCGCACTTTTTGTTCTTTTGCTGAACAAGTTAAGTAACAGTTAAAAATCGTAAATATAACACAAATAAACTTTAAAATACAGTTGTATCTACGAAATTGGCTATGCTATGCGTAGATAAATTTTGCACCATAAGCAACTGTAGTCTGCCACGTAACTAACGCAAGACAATAACAAACGAGTGCGCTCCTAACCTTCCCTGGAACAATCACTCGGAGTTTTTTCCTTACTTTTTAAACACAGTATGACTCGGAGACACATCCTTCTCGATTCGAGGGTCGTTTGAAAGGTTGAAGGTGTTGTATTAATTTCCTCAAGTCTTAAAAGGTTGCATCTTTCTTTTTTTATTTGTTTCCCTTTTTTCAGAGCAAGAGGTGGTTTTTTCCTACTTTTGGTTCAGTTTTTTGGTAATTTTCCAATTTCTATTTTTCTCTGGTTTTTTATTTGAAAAAAGATTCAAGCTGAGTCACTGTACATTTATCGTCTCTGATGTTGAACAACCCTTAATCAATAATAGTTTAACAATGGAAAGAGGATTTTCAAAATTTTTCAGATCTTCTGTGAGGGATGCGGAAATTATTCTACGAGCTGGACAAAGAATTATATCCGAAATCAATATTTTAGTTGAAAATAGTCAAGGATCCTCTCAGATTCCAAAGTCCAACCCATAGCTTTTAAATGCAGAAATAAAGAAAAAAAATTGCTCGTCATGAAAACATAAAAAGTATGTTTTTTACTCGTAATGGAAAAATAAGATTCTCTACGCTAGACCCAGTATGTGCAGCACAAATACTATCTCTTGAGAAAATTTTAAATGTGTCAGTTAAAACGAATATTCTTTGGGAGGGAATCACGTCTAGATTCCTTATTTATGAAATTCCACTTGATATATCTCTGAATGAGATAGCAAAGGAGCTACAAAAGAAACTAATAATTTTGAAATAATAGAGATGAGAAGATTTATTAAAACTGGTTCTCAACAACAATTCTCACCAGTATTAATTACAATACTCGAGACAACTTTACCGGAAACTGTGGTTCATCAATCATCGTATTCAAAATTTCAAAGATAAACCCAGACAATGTACATGTTTTAGTTTTCTTCATTCTGCTAAATTTTGCCAAAAAATTGCAACATATATCAACTGTGGTGTTTCACATTCTGGACAACGCTCTAGTAACTCAAGATGCATAAATTGCAAAGGTGATCACCCTGCTAACTCATTAAATTGCCCCGAATATATAAAAGAAAAAAAGATATTGGAATTGAGAAATGTGAGCAACATCTTATATTGGGAGAAGCGCGAAGAAGGTTCCGCGACAATAAAAGGGCATCATATTCTGCAGTAATCCAGACTAATGCAGTTAATCTAGATATGCAAGACTATCTAGAAAAAAACTTGAAAACATGCTGACATCTTTTCAAGCAATATTAGAAAAGCAAACCACTTTAATTATGGAAGCTTTTCAAAAAACAATGGAGTCTGTACTTTCTCACCTTAGCAAGGTTTTTGAAATGGGGAAATCGAGTCACTCCCCATTGCGGAAGAAAAAGGCTGTAGGTAATAAATCCTCAATCCATAAAACACGTGCTTCTAGTGAAAGTGACGCATCCAATAACATAGACATGAGATAATTACGGAAGTAAGATGGTTTCTGTAAAGATGTTTCTTTTATTCAAGTTTTTGTTTGGGGGGTTAATTATTGTCTTCATTAGTTTGGTTTTCTTTCCTCAAAGGGAGGATAGTTTGTTCTAGTTAATTTTTTTCTTAAGTATTTATGAATATAATTCAATGGAATTGTAGAGGCCTCAAAAATAAATTCATATGATTAAATATCCCTCCCTTTTCTGAAGCAGATATCTGGATTATCAATTCACGATAATAAATCTTCCAAATATAACTATTTTTAGAAAAGACAGATCAGGTGGTGGTTTAATAATAGCTGTTCCTTCAAATATTTCTGCACAACAGATTCCTATACAGATTCAACAAATCAGAGAATTAGAAATCCTCGCAATTAAAATTGATGTTCGAAATATTTCATTTTATATTGTAAATATTTACGCTCCACGGGGATTTAATATGATATGTCTTCGTGTGTCTGTGCACTTTTGAACGTTGACAAGCAATACAATTCTGGACCCAATCTTTCACTGTTTTCCGCATGTTTGGCTAAACATATCTGGATGCGATGAGTTGGAAAGATGCTGCAACACCAGGGTGAGCTAAGTTGTGAAAATGCTCAAATAGGGTCCTACGAAAATTAGATGGTACAAATGGTCTGGGAGAGCCAGTGGAAGTATCACAGATAAGTTCAGTGGCTGATACTGGAGATGGCACACGTTTAAAGACAAGGGAAGATTTCTCGTCATTTTGGAAACTTTGTAATTCGTTGTCTTCTAGTTGAGCCTTTGAAAGTGCCTCGAAATCTAAAAATGAATTGGATATTTGATTCACTTCAATTCTTGAAAGTGCATCAGAGACTGCGTTGCGGGTACCATTTATATGACGAACATCGGTACTGAATTGAGATATGAAATCTAGATGTCGCCATTGCCGTGGACTGCACTTGTCAGGATTTTGCATAAAGGCATACATGAGAGGCTTCTGGTCTGTGTAGATTATGAAGTCTCTTCCTTCGAGCATATGACGAAAACGTTTGACCGAAATATACATTGCCAGGAGTTCTCTGTCATATGTGGACCATTTCTGCTGACTTTTCGAGAGTTTCAGTGACAAAAAGGCAACAGGTTCCCAATTGTTTTGGCAAAGTTGCATAAGAGAACCACCTACGGCTTTGTCACTCGCATCAGTCCAAAGGCTTAATTTTGCACCTGGAATGGGATGTCGAAGAAGAGTTGCGTCAGCTAAAGCGTTTTTGGCATCATTAAATGCCTGCTCTGCCTTCTCAGTCCATTGAATTGAGTCATGCAAATTTTTACAGGAAACTTTTGTAGACTTTTTAAAATTTTTAATTCCTTCCAAAAATTTATTTAGTGGGGCTAATAAATGAGCAGCTTTGGGAACAAAGCGTCGATAAAAATTAAATAACCCGAGGAAACGTCTTAATTGCGTGAGTGTAGTAGGTTGAAGAAAATTTAAAATGCAATCGACACGATCCGACAAGGGTTCTATTCCTGATTCAGATATTTTAAAGCCATAGTCCATATTGTTGTAAGCGTGTGAATAAAATTTGTAAATGTTGTAAATGTTCTTCGGGTGAAGAAGACGCGACCAGAATGTCATCTACAAAAGCGAACACAAATGGAAGATTTCGCAAGACTTCATCTATGAATCGTTGAAATGTAGCAGCGGCATTGCAAAGACCAAACTGCTTCCGAGTGCTTTCAAATAACCCAAAAGGTGTGATGATTGCACTTTTATGTACATTATCTGGGTTAATTGGAATTTGATTATGTGCCTTCGCGAGATCAATGTGAGAATAAATTTTTGTAGATTAGAAGTAAAATCTAAAATATTGGGAACGCTATAATTATCTTTAATAGTTTGAGCATTGAGTGCACGGTAATCGCCGACTGGTCGCCACTCTGTGCTGTCTTTTTTAGGAACCATATGTAAAGGTGAGGCATAATTACTTTTGGAAGGTCGCATTTGACCTAGAGTAATCATGTTCTCAAATTCCGCTTTTGCGATGCGGAGACGATCGAGAGCGAGGCGGCGAGCTTTAGCTGTTACAGGTCGACTAGTTGTTTCGATGTAATGGACTACGGAATGTTTAATTTCTTGATCAGGCCGGGGAGGTTTTGTGATGTCAGGAAATTTTCTTAAAAGTTCATGATAAACACTATCACCTGACACAGTTTTAATTGAATGAATTCTACTATTGCCTAAAATACAATGACATTTAATATTTGTCTCCGAGTCTAACAATGCTTGCTTACTTATATCCGGTACTAAACGGAAGTTGTACAAGAAATCTCTCAGCACCGATAATTGGGGTTGAAACGTTACCAACTAAAAAGGTCCATTGGAAAATTCTCCTTAAGCCTAAATCCAAAGAAAGTGTTTGGGTTGTGTATACGTGTATGGGTGATGTATTGGCGGCAGAAAGTGTCATTTGTGAATTATTTTGCCTTTGTGTTTTTGTTGCTGGAATTATGGACACATCAGATCCCGTGTCAATTAAAAATGTGACATTAGTATGCCTATCTCGAATAAAAAGGTGACGAGAATTTCTTGGCAAGGCAGTAGTCGCCATTATACCTAACCGGACTCGTTTTTTGAGAATTTACATGGAGGGTGACATTTTTTAGCTGCTGAGCCAAATTTGTAATGGTACCAGCACTGCTCGTATGTTTGATTTAGAGCGATTACGTTTATAAAATGGGAGATATCGATTACGACTTCTGCTACGCGAAATTTCATCAATGCGCAAATTTAATTTTTTTTATTTCCTCAAGTACATGGCTTTCAATGGAATTTTTGTCTGAGGAAACGGAACAGGCACTTACCGCAATTGGCGTCACCTCCATGACTCGATCGGCTACTTCGGCAGCTTTCTCCAATGTCAGCGGGCTTATAGCTGCAAGAATGGATTGTACACGAGTGTGCAGATGCTGCTGAAAAAGTTCAAGCATGAGGTCCTCCGGAACGCTATGAGATTCCGTGCGCCTCCTCATGACGCGCAATAATTCGCTGGGACGTCTATCTCCGAGTTCTTCTCCGATGAGTAATTTTCTGATTTCTTGATGGGATGATTCACCGCTTCTTTTTATTAGCTCCGTTCTCACTTTTTCGTAAGGCTCCACAGGGTCGGGATTCATAATGACGTCACGAATGATAGTTGCAGCTTCCGGTGGTAAATGTGTGATGATGTAATTAAATTTTGTTCTGCTATCTGTTATTGCTTTCGGACAGCCAAGTTGGAATGTGCTATCGCACATTGTGAACCAGAGAGCAGGATCGTGAAAGTTATATGCCGGTATCTTGACGGCGCCTACGTCATTCTTTGAAGATTACACGTGGTTACCAGTTCTTGACGAAAGATTTAGCTATTTCGTGAAATTTTTAAAAATAAAGCATTATTTTAATGCCATAATATCTTATTCATGCAGGTCACCATTGAAGGGTACGTTGCGTTAATGTTCAATCAGGATGCAATCGGATAAAACTCAACAACTTTAACTTTATTGTAGACACATGTTCTAAATCATCTGCGTGCTTAACACTCTAGTAGAGAGAGAGAGAGATTACCCGATGATTTTTGACGATGATTTTTAAAGTCTGAGGTATCTAGACTGCGCAAGCAGTCTTCAGCCCTCTATCTGGATCTGCGATGTTCGTTGTGTTGAGACTTTGTTGGAGGGGTGGGCGTGACTTCAAGAGAGATCCAATATGATTGGATGAAACCAGTTTCTGTAGTATGGCTTTGATTTGCGAATGGAAGTGAGCTTTTGGGATTGATTGCATGGTCTTGAATTTTAAAGAAAAATACTAAATATTTAGAAAAGAGTAAAATAAATTTAAGTTAAAAATATAAAGGGTAAAATTTTAGGTTAATTATTATGAGTAAAATTAAGAATAAGATAAAGTTTAAACTTTATCCATAATTGCTTCTGCGAGAAGGCAGGTTTTTTCTTCATCTGAGTTAGTGTTTTTAAATTTAGAGAGTAGATCTAAGATTTTGGGATTTTTCTTGACTAGATTTGAAATTATGTGGAAAAGTTCTAAAACTTGGGTTAAATCAGAGGAATTATTATTATCTTGACTAAGGAATCCACGGAGGGAATCTTCTTTTTTGTCTTCGATAGGAGTCTGATTGGGGACTTCTCCGCTAACAACGTTAGCGAAGGAAATTCTCTCTTTAATCCATTTAGTGGCAAAGTTTCTCTTTTTCTTGAGGTCTGCGAACGGGGTTCCTTTTTTCGGCTGGGGGAATTTGGGGCATTTAGTGTAGCATGCCGAGTGACCGTAGTCCTGGCAGTTTATACAGAATGGATTTTCCTGTCTTTCTTTGATTAGGCAGTTTCTCGTGGCGTGGTTTTTTCCACATTTTAAGCACCTTGGCTTCATATGACAATTTGCGGCGGTGTGATAAAAGTTATTACAATTGAAGCATTGGGTTATTCCTCTAACGAGGTAACCCTCAACTTTCACTTGTAAATAACTTAGGTGAGTTAAATCGAAAATTTTACTATTATGCGCGTTTCTCGGGAGAATAACTAAGAAAAAGGGGAGGGATTTTTTTGTTCTTTTAGAGGTAAGCTGCGTACAGCTTTCAATTTTGTAACCTTCATCTGCTAAGTCGCTTGTTATGTCTTCGGTTTTAGAGGAGCTGGGGAGGCCTTTAATTACTGCTTTAATGGGTTTTTCTTTTTTATTATCAATGACGTAAAATTCGAATTCAATATCAGTTTTTAAATATTGAATGAGGGATCTGTATTCCTCATGATCGTTAGTAAACATTTTCACAACATCACCAACGGTTCTGTTGCGGAGATTTGGGAATTTATTAGTTATAAGTTTCATCTGTTCACGGAAGTTCTTTTTTATTTTAAGCATTACGGAGTAGGGGAGTTTAGTCGGGGGAGTAATTTTTTCAGAAATTACATTTTTATCAGTAGGGAGTGGATGCTCGACATCCTGTTCAAGATCGGAAAAGTTATTTTTCGTTTCTATCGGGTCCTGGGTAGAGATGGGGGAGACGGGTCTAGCCGTCTTTTTCGGAAAAATAAATTCCTCCGAGGATTCCTTATTTTTATTTTTTTCGCTTTTTACTTTGTTTTTTCTTCTTAACTTTATGAATACTTTTATCCGAAGTAGATTCATTAATGTTAGAATCCTCAACAATCAGGGAAGGGGGAATTTTATGTTCTTTGCAATCATCTCTTGTACATGGGGGGGGGAGAGTTTTGAGCTCACTTACCAATTCGTCTTTTTTCCTGGCCATAGCGTGAGTTGTCATCTGGTAGAGTTCCATGAAGTAGTTCTTCGGGCTGGGTGTACGTGCACCTTCTAACATAGAGCTATGCAGGGCTGAGATACTATGAACTGTATCACTGAGCTTTTCGCAGGCTGCAACTTCTGATTGTCGTGTCGGTGAGAAGTCCATGAAATCGCTGATATCGCTCATGATAGTAGGAAGGTCGTGGAGCTCGCTGGTGCGTGGTCTCCGAGAGAGATTACCCATGAGCACAACGTATATATATACTGCAACCCTAGCGGAGAAAACTAGTACTATTCTAGATGTACACTTCATTGTAAGGTGCTACCATCTAGTGAGTTAAAATATAGGATATATGCTACAAATGGATTACTGATTCTAATTTGGTTCTTCTTAACACGACTGTTCCCACCTATAAAAGTTCAGCAGGTGCAGCAGCATTGATAGATCTCACAGTTTGTTCTTCAAGCATGTCTGGATACTGCAATAGTTATGAACCAAACACATTTTATTTTAAATAATCCAGAAGTTAATTCTGAGAATCTTTCTGATAAGATATCGCAAGTCATTACTAATAATATTAGGGAAGTTAAAGTCTCGAATAGATCCTTCCCACCATGGTGGAATAGTACGTGTTATAAATTCTATAAGCTTAAAAAAATATTTAGGAAGAGAGCTATTAGAGAAATTTCATCTGAATTATGGATCAGATATAAACAATATGCGAGCAAACTTAGATTCTACATTAAAAATGCCAAAAGAATGTACTGGGACAAGATATGCAATAATATTTCTATTCCCAAGATGTTTTTTAATATTCTGAAAAAAATTTCCACAGTTACTGACACTAATCAAAAACTTAATATTCTTCAGCTTAATAATAGGTTTATCACTCATCCTCAATTGCAAGCAGATATGTTTGCAGATTATTTTGCATCTAAAAATGCCTATCATGAACCACTTCCTTTGGATTTTCTCTACGACAAAAATAACCTTCTTAATAAACCATTCCATATTCTTGAATTGCATAGTGCAATAAAAAATTCAAAAAATACAACTCCTGGGGCGGATCATGTTACAGCAATTTTCTTTAAAAATCTTGATCAGGGTCAACGGGATGTAATTATTTTAAGATATTTCCAAAAATTATTTGATAATGCAATCGTTCCAGATTCTTGGAAGCATGCAATCATTCTCCCGATTCCGAAACCGTGTAAAGATAAAACTAAGATATCTTCCTACAGACCAATAGCTCTGACTTCTGTATTTTCAAAAACTTTTGAGAGAATTTTGGCTAATATAGGATTTCTTACTATTTAACTAAAGAAATAAAACTTCATCCCAACATTATGGTTTCGTTCCTTTCAAAGATAGCAGAAGTGCCACTTATCTGGTACATAAAGCAATAATGAATGCAAAATTACAGAAAAATTATTTGGAGGAATAAGTTTAGACATTAAAAGTGCATACGACTCTGTTTATGTGGATAGTCTTATTTATAAATGTTTACAAATTGGTATATCAGGAAATATAGCAAATTGGATACATAAATTTCTCTCATCTCGATCCTTCCAAATAAAATGGAGGGGTTATTATTCTCCCAAAAAGCTTGTTCCGCAGGGCCTACCCCAAGGCAGTGTCCTATCTCCTATTTTGTATACTATTTACATGCATGATATTTTTGAAACCTTAGAATCGGAAGTTGAATGCCTGTTTTACGCTGACGACATTTTTATATTTTGCTCTCATAAATCCCTTGATGTTATTTGCAAAAAAAATACAAAATACTCTGGAAAGAATTTCCCAGTGGTGTAAATATTTGAAACTGAATTTAAGCCCAGAGAAATGTACAATAGCTGAAATATCAAATAAAAGAAATTATACTCTTCCTAATATTTTGTTGGCTGGATTTCCCCTACAATGGCAAACTTCTATTAAATACTTAAGAGTTTTTTTTTCTAAACGTTGTCAAAATTCATACATTAAAAATCAACTAAGCAGTAAAGCCTTGAAAAGGATCAATGCACTAAAGGGTATGGCATATAAACACTATGGGCCGAGATCTCATTAATTAAGTCAATAATAGCATATGCAGTGTTTTTTATTATATTTGTCACATAATAAATAAATGGTCTGAAAATCAATTAAAACCTTTTAATGTAATCCAAACAAAAGCCCTCCGAATAGCATTAGGTCTCCCTCAATGGACCCCAAATATTGTGCTACTAAAGTTGGCTGGTCAAGAAATTTTGTCAGATAAAATTAGAAGATTGGCAAACAAGTTCTTTATTACTCAAATCTCCAATAGTGATTTTTCTCCTCTTTATTACAATAGCCCAGAGGCAATGAATCTTAATGTTTTGGAAGAAGATAAAAATTATATCATTAGTGTGCTGCATGATTTAAGTGTTGGTGGTGATCAAATTATTTCAATTCCCAGATTAATTACCTTTTTAGACCTTCCATGTAAAATTTATATCAATATATAGGTTTAAATTTCAAGATAAAAATCTACCGATTCCTGCAATAAGCGTTTTATTTAATGAAACGGTCGAACGGGAACTTCAAAAGTTTTTCATTATAGCTACTGATGCTTCAAAAAATCACCAAATTACTTCGATAGCAGGTATATCAAAAAAATCTTTATTTGCTTACAGAATCAACCATTATAACTCCATTTTTACTGCAGAAACTTTGGCCATTTGTCAAGCTTTAGATGATCTGGTGGAATTTAATGTAAATTTACTTGTCGGATAGTCTTTCTGCACTTCAAAATTTCTCGATCAAATCCCATAAGGTAATTCATAGACTTGCTAACAAAAATTACATGCTATCTAACTACGTTAAGGGGATTTGGCACCCTTTGCGCAAACTTCTTTATTTACGTATTTAAAAATTATATTTTAACATTTTATACAATGTTTCTATTCAAGAAAATGTTACCAGATGAAAATTTTCATGTATTATTCACACAATTTTAAAAATTTAAATTTTTTGAAGAAAATTGGGAAAATTTTAAAATCCTACTCTTTTTGTAAAAATTAATTTTTTGACCTGAAATTTTTTTATAATATTCTTATGGATGTTCTTAACAATTTTAGGGATTGATTTTAGAATAACTTCATTCGTTTTCGAGAAAAAAAATAAAATGTTGATATACAGGCTAAAAATCAACGAAAAAGCCAACATGTCTTACATTTTTTTTTTTTTAAAAAGTATTCAGTTTATAGCAAAACGGATCCCTAATTTTATTACATGCTTTATTTTTAACACGCAGAAAAAAAATGGAAGTGATTGGTAAATAATTGTCGAAGGAGTAGCATTTTGAATGCACTAAGGTTTCGAAAAACACAAACTGAGAAAAACCACTTTAAAGTTTATAATTCTGAAAAAATAATTATTATAAGCTTAATTAAACTTATAAAATACCACTTTAAGATATTACTTATACGTTTTTCTTTAAAATAATTGCATTTTCATATGTTTTCAACCCACACATTTTTATAAATGATCAACTTTTAGAGAGTACTAATTGCACAAGAAAACTCAAGAAAAACTTAAAAAAAAAAAAAATTTCTGTCACGACAGAAATTTTAGCTGTTTTTCTTCTTATAATATTAAAGTATTACATTTGTATGAAAAATATATCAGGAATAAGAACTGAAATTATAAAATTATTAATATTGAATTGACTCAACACACACACACAGTAAACACACGCAGTGGACTGTAATATTTTTAATCTTTCTCTCTACTCCGTACACAACCTCTCGGAGTGAGTGTTACACTTACACTGACGTTTTTCTTTACAAGCCGCTAGAGGGCGCTGTTCAATAACAGAACTAACATACCGCCCCACATTGCACTGGTTAACCATGCAATCATTGTTACTAAATTAACATTTAGAACACTTTACACACATTCAACACTTGACAATTCTCAAGAAATACAATTACATATAAATCATTATATAAATTCAAGATTTCACAAATAATATTTTTTTTTATACAAATACAAAATCACTTTACTAACAATGAGTAAATTTACACACCACCAATGGTACACTAAATGAAAAATTCAAATTATATTTAAGGATCTTCCATTGGTAAAACACAAATTTTTGATATGGCTCTTTTACATGTACTATACTGAGTTTTAATTTTCACTACACGCACTTTTTATCTTCGCCATAATACAATTCTACGATTCTACCTAATGCCCATTTATATGTTGGTAAATTTTCTTCAATTATTAAAACCAAGTCTCCAATTTTAACGTTATTCTTCTCAAACATCCATTTTCCTCTCTGTTGTAATTGATTCAAGTAATTACGACTCCAAAATTTCCACATTAATTGAACTATCTTAGTTATTTTTTGCCACTTTTTGAGATTACTCTCTTTACATTTTGTCAAATTAGGCTCTTCTAGCGAATTTAAAGACCTATTAATTAAAAAATGAGCTGGTGTAAGCACTTGGAAATCATCATCATTGTTTGATAGGGGGCAAAGCGGTCGAGAATTTAAAATTCCCTCAATTTGTACAGTGACCGTAAGTAGTTCCTCGTACGTTAAATTAATTCCATTCACAACTCTTTTTAAGTGATATTTACATGACTTTATGGCCGCTTCCCAAAGACCTCCAAAATTGGGCGACCTCGCAGGAATAAATTTCCACTCTATTCCTTCTGCTGCTAAGTAATTAGCTAATTTTTCATCTGGTTTTCTGACTATTTCAAGGAGTTTTTAATTTCATTGCTAGCTCCGACGAAATTTTTACCATTGTCCGAAAACAGTTTTGCACATTTGCCTCTTCGAGCCATAAACCTTTTCAACGCGGCAATGAATGCTTGCGATGTTAAATCTGATACTAACTCAATATGTACCGCTTTAAACACAAAACACACAAAAATACAAATATACACTTTAAACAAATTTCCTTTACGTTGTCCTTTATTTTTAATGAAAAAAGGACCACAGAAATCTACTCCTGAACAATTAAATGGATAATCAGTAATAAGTCTCTCTTTTGGCAAATTACCCATAATTTGAGTTGACACAATTGGTTTCGCTTTAAAACATACAATACATTTATATACAATTTTTCTGCACATTGACCTACCATTCAACGGCCAAAATTTTTCCCGAATATGATTCAGTAAAGATACAGTTGCCACATGTAAATATTTCTTATGAAAATATTCTATTATTATTAAAGTTAATCTATTATTTTTTGGTAAAATTATCTGGTGCTTTTTATCGAAACTTAACTCTAAGTTACACAATCGTCCTCCTACTCTTAAGACACCGTTGTCATCTAAAAAGGGATTCAATGTCTTTAACTTACTGTTTGGTAACACACTTCCCTTACTTTTAAGATGGTTAATATCACTGGAAAATTCTTGTTCTTGCACCTTTTTTACCAGATATGTTTCAGCTTTCTTAAATTCTTTTGTTGTGAGTGGACCAGCCACTTTATTTATTCCCTTTAAGTTTTCCACGAACCTGAAAATAAAACTTAATACACGTAAAATAGTTATATAATTATTGCTTAGATTAAGAAGATCGTTTAAAAAATCATTAGCATGAATATTAAGCATCGATTGAAAGTTTTCAATTTGTTCATTAACACAGTTTTTCAGTTCTGAATTATATTCATCTAGCTTCTCTCTACAGTTTATAGTTCGATTTGGATAGTCATCACCTGAAAGAAATGTTGGTCCATTAAACCATAAGGTTTGTTGCAAAAGTTTCTCAGGATCGACTCCTCGGGAGACTAAGTCTGCGGGATTTTGATCAGATGGTACGTGTCTCCATAACTGATTAGGATAGAGTTCTTGTATCTTGGCAACCCTATTTTGAACAAAGGTCTTTAAGTCCATCGGTTCCTTTCGAAGCCACGCCAAGACGATCATCGAATCCGACCAAAGATATACTTCAGCAGTTTCTAGTTGTAAAGCCGCTACAACTCTTTTCACCAGTTTTGCCAATAGCACTGCAGCACACAATTCAAGTCTGGGAATTGTCAGGCTTTTAATAGGCACTACTCTCGATTTGCTTGTGATTAACCGAACTAAAGTTTCACTCTTCAAATTTTTAGATTTGCAGTAAACTGCTGCACCGTAGCACCGCTCTGAGGCATCAGCAAAGCCATGGATCTCAATAACTTCTGGAAAAGCTACAAGAATACGCCTTGGTATCTCTATATTGTTGATATTCTCTAAAGATACTAGGAATTGTTGCCATTCTCGATATTCTTCAGCTGGCAGAAGGTCAATCCATTCCAATTTGCTTCTCCACAAACGCTGGAGGAAAATCTTTGCTTTGGAAATTACTGGTGCCATCAGTCCAACAGGATCAAAGATCTTGGCAATAGTAGACAAGACGTCTCTTTTAGTATAAGAACTGTCCAAACAGACTTTCACTTTAATCAAAAGGCAATCTAGGTTCGGTTTCCACGACACTCCTAACGTTTTCGTCTCTGTTAAAGTTGCAAAATTGTAATTCTGTTCGGGACCTGGTGACAATTTCTCGTGATTGGCGCAAAGTTTATGCAACTCCATTCCAGCACTTTTCAAAATTCCTTTTAATTGTTGTCTGAGAACAATTGCCTCCTCTAACGTTGCAGCACCACAAAGGACATCGTCCATATACAAGTTGTTCCGTAAAACGGAAGCTGCTATAGGGAAGTTAGCCTCTTCATCCATCGACAATTGGGTTAAAGTTCTCTGTGCTAAGTACAGTGCCATAGGTAACAGTTGAAAGTTCGTAAATTTTGGGTGATTCATGTTCACTTTCACACCAAACGATTCTCTGCAGATTACGCTGTTTAGGGTTAATTAATATAGTTCGATACATCATTTTAATGTCGGCTGTAAATGCATACGTGTAAGTTCTGAACCTGAGCATTTGCGCATATAAGTCCTCTTGTATCACTCCTCCATTATATTGAATGTCATTTAAAGATATTCCATTATCAGTTAACGAAGAACAGTTAAAGACAACTCTAAGTTTTGTTGTGGACTTTTCTGGACGATAAATTCCATGATGGGTAGCGTAGTATGCTATTTTGGGTTCATTTTCGTTAGTCACTTCCTTCATGTGACCCAGTCTTTCATAATCTCTTAAAAATTCACGATATAAATTTAAATAATTTTTATCTCTAGCTAAGCGATTCCACAGCGATCCAAGTCGTTTGAGGGCTATGTCTTTCGAATTACCCAAACACGAGGGTTCCTTTTTAAGGGCATAGATACTACATATTTACCTTCTTTAGTTCTAAAATGAGTATTCGCGTAATGTTCCTCACAAATTAGCCTTTCTTTATTTTTAACTATTGGTTCCTGTATCTCCTCTAATTTCCAAAATTTTTCTAAATTTTTATTCAAATCCTCATCACGAATCAAACCGCAGTGAACCTTAGTTTCATTCATTGAATCTAAATTACCCGTTACTATATAACCAAATACGCTGTTGACTAACAGTAATTGCGAATCTTTTATTTTAATTCTTTCCGGTTTCAATAACTCATAAAATATATTTGCACCTAATAATAAATCAATTTTTCCGGGAACATTAAATTTAGAATCCGCTAATTCCACAAAATTATAAAAATCAGAATTTATTTCTAACGCTTTCTGCGGAATAAAATCAGTGATTTTTTTTTAACTACGAGCATATCCAATTCCCTTTCGAAAGATTTATTTTGATTAGAAATCGCCACTTAAACACACCCATTTACTACCATAGAAGCATCATTTAAACACGAGATTAATGTATTTATTCTTTCGGTCTTAAGTCGTAATTTATTCGCGCACTCATTCGAAATCAGACAAGTTTCACTTCCCGAGTCTAACAAGGCTCTAAATGTCTGCCATTCTGAATATTTATCTTTCACTAGAATTAAAGCAGTACTCAAAAGGCATTTGTTTTTAAAACACGCCGTTGCCACGATTGGTGTTTCGTCTTTCGGAACGAAAGTTTCGGCATTTACACTAAAGGCGAACCGGGGTGGTTCCTGGTTAACGTCTGTCATCGTCTCAAGGGGGAAGAAGGAATTCCCTCTCCTTTCTCTGGGGTAATGTAATAGTTTGTTATGCGGTTTCGAGCAGAAACAATTTTCTGATCTACATCTACTAACGCTGCATTGAGGTGAAAAACATTTAAAACAAAGTCTATTATTTTTAACAAATTCTACTCTTTCGTTTACAGAAAACATTTTAAATTGTGGGCAAAATTGTAAAGCATGATTATTTTTACACAATACATATTTATCATTTTTAACTCGGAAAAAATACATTCGATGCATCTCGCGGTATTTTAGCATTAAATTTGTTTTGTTTATTATAATTAAAACGCTTGGAATTTTCACAAAAGGGCTTAGAAAATATCTCATTCTTAATTTTGCCTTTCGATGACAAATATATATCGCACTCACGCCCTAACTCTTGTGGTTTAAAATATTTCTCTCCCTGTTTTATACTCATGTAAGACAATAATTCTCTGTCGAGTGTGTTCATTATTTTATCCGATACAATTAACTCACACAATGATTTAAAATCATTCACATTGCGCAGCTGACAATAATACTCAAATGTCGCGCATAATCGTGATGCAAATTGCACATAACTCTCTGAACTTAAGGGGTCACATACCTTTTAAAAAGTTGAAAATGGTTAAAAATAGTGAGCTCTTTAAAGCTCTATAATTTTTTTATTATTGTTTCCTGGAATGTAAATTTTGGAGGAATAAACAAATAGATATTACTTTACTTAAAACATAACCAACAAACACACTGCTAATTAGGATAAATTTTTAATTAGATAATTACAAAAAGAAATTTTTGTTTTCTTTTCGCAAGTGATATGCATTACGCGCAGCTTTATAAAAAAAGTTACCAATATTTTTTGATGAAATTTTTGCTAAGTGTTGGAAATTGTGTTATCTTTAAAATGACGAAGCATGAAACACTGATTTAAAATTTTTAGTAAACTATAACAATTTAAAATTTAACTATAAAATTTTTAAAAAATTTTTGCTATTTTATATTTGTAATTTTAAATTTTTTCATTAAAAATTCAAACTGGTTCGTTATTTTAAGTACAGATATGATCAGAATCTACAGTAAAAATTTTATCATTTTCCATGGCACGGTTTTGAAAATATCATGCGCGTAATGAGTAAAAATGACGTTCTGAGAAAATTGACATCAAACGTAAAATTTACCACAGTTTTATATATATATTATTCTGGTTACTCAAACAACAACTAAATTTAAATTAAAACTAATGTGAAGTTTTTTTAGTCAATAAACTTCAATTTATTAAAATTATTATAACTAAAAACATATATTATACCAATGCAGTACAAGCATCGAAACGATATCAAAGCTACAAAATAATCAATATGCAACAAAGTGATTCATTTCTCCAAAATAAAGTTAAAAATTTATAAATATTACTTAAAAACAATCAATACCTTAATTAACAACTACTTATTATAAATATTAAACAATTTGTGATATGAATGCAGTGTATTACTATGATTCTAAAATGCTAAAATTCGCCACATGCATATGATGTTCCCTCTTTTTCAGTTAATTTCTTACAAGTAGTTTTAAATTGCATTCTTTTAGCCTGTCGTACTTCTTTTGTGTGGAGATTAAAATGTACTTTTGCAGTCTGAATTCTTTTTATATCTACATGTGTAACAAATTTATGTGCAAATTGACCAACAGTCAGACCAAGCGATTGCATAATTTTTAGTCTGCCTTGATTGCCATCATTAAAAATGACAATTGCCTCATTTGTAGATATGTCAACAATCTTTCTACCACAACCTAAAGTTTTTGGGCATAATTCCCATATTAATGAGTTAATGGATTCATTATTATTTTGGGTTTTACCCCCTAGACATTTTTGTAGAAGTTTAGGTTGTGATAGATCATTAAACACAGGTTTTATGGCATCCATTACTGCCACTGGTAATTTGTTACTGTGTCTAAAAGTTTCCACACTGCCCTCTACTATTTGATTTTGATATTTACACCAAGAATTAGGACCTACGGGGCAAAAACTGTGCAATGGTTCTTCGTCGCTTGAACGTATATGGAAATATACAGCCCAAACAGCTTTTCGCATATCTGACAGGCATGTTTTATTTTGTCGGATTGCATTTCCATAGTACGTTGTAATTAAGTCGATCATTCTGTCGGTCAACCTTCCCTTTCCCCCAATCGACTTCCCATCACTGAGTTTGGAGCTCATTTGTTTTAATTTTCGTAAACGAGTTCCCATTCTTTTTTGAACATGTCCAACACATTCAATTTTTGAAACTGTGATATCTTCTCCATACGGATTGGATGCAGTAATAGATGAGAATGTTTTGGAATCGCCATCCCCGATGTAAGATGTATATCTCACAGAACGATGACTTAATGAACACTGAAATATACGAACCATTCCCACAGTCTCCATCATGCCAGCTGAACCATTGTGGTTCTTCAAACATTCTTTAACGTGAAGAATTTTCCACTTTTTGTAAGCAGGTGACCCCTTTCGTCGTTTCCAAGAATCATATCCTTTACAGAAAGAAGACATCACTTCTGCATCAATACACTTTCCTGTTTTGTCTCCTATAACAGCACACACACCAACACGAGAAGAATAGCCACGGGTTTTCCATGTTCCATCTCCACTAATTATTATATCGGAAGAATTTGTCAAAGTTACCTCTTCCAAAGCTGCACTTTGCATTGAAGCTTCTGCGACTTCTTTACTACACAATTGTAGTTTGTTTATAATGTTATTATAGGATTTTTCAGCAACTGGAGGAGGAAAGTCCATGACACCACAGAAAGTTGTCATTGCTGCATGACCCTGTCCAATTGTCCTCATTGCGTATACAAAACGTCTGTTTATTTCTGGAATATTTTTTCTTTTACCCAGCATTTTTGAATTTCTAAACGAACACAAGTCTTTACAGTTCTTGCATTCAATCGAAAAAACACTAGACAAACCTCTAACACATTTTTCTGATAGTTTAATATCAGGACCACATTTTTGCAAGAAGCAAAGTTTTTGAATGTTTGTAAACATGATAGTTTTATCAAACACTCTATAGCCATCAAAACAGTCATCATGTTCAATAAAAGATGAATGAACATCTTGCAGCCGAATCTTTTTCCAGATGCACTGTTGTTTAGTGATTCATCCACACTGTGTACAGCTTTGCATCTCGTATGCATATTACCAGTAAACTTCCTTTTCTTAGGACGTCTTTTAGCAGATTCAGTCGAAATCATCCTTCAATAGTTTATAAAAAAATAATACTTTTCCTAAAACTTATCTTAGAATAAGATACGGTATGAAAATCAAAAACGAGCGAGTATAAATTCAAGTTTTACTTTATCAAAACAAAGTAGAAGTAGAAGTTTATAAAGTTAGTAGAAGTTGTAGTTAATATTCAGAACAACAAAATAATATTTGAGGCTTAGATTCAAGCATTTGATAATAATTAGAATGAAAATATTAGAAACAGAGAAACGCAGCTGTCACCAGCGACATGACAGCTGTCACCCTGGAGCCAAAATGTAAACAATATGTAAATCGCCTTTTCTACTCTTTTTATTTTCTTAATAACGACCGTTCTATTGGGAATATCTGCATGCGGTTTCTTTTAGAACACTCAGAAAGGTTTACTCTATAAAATAAAATAATAATAAAAAAATCGATTTTCAGGAAATTTTAAAAGGTATATGACCCCTTAATTTTTGCGCTTTCTGAAATCTATTATAGCATTCTTGTGGTGTGGGAGAAAATTCTTTTAATACTAAATCTTTAAGCTTACTATAATTATTTAACTCTTCTTCGGAAACATGAACAAGTAAATTATTAACTCTCTCACCTAGAATATTTAAAAGAATTTCGCATTTAAATTGTTCGGGAACCTCTTTTATTTTGAATGCTTTTTCACAAGCGACTGGAAAAATAAATTATATGATTCCACTCTTGAAGGTACGGGTATTGTTAAAGTTTTCACGGACTTTAACAAAGTCTCAACATTACAATTGTCGGCAGTTTCAAAAACGCTCGAATTTCGAATATCGGGATTTTCAATTAAATTCTTCTGGATATTTGCAAGCTCTAATTGTTTTTGCAATTGCGCTAATTTAATTCGTTCAAATTCTAACTTAATTTCACTATCCAATCTCTTATTTTTAATTTCCGCCAAAGCATAATCGATTGCAGATTGAACTAACTCTTTATCATTTTTGTAAGCGTCACTATTTACAATTAAGTTTTTTAAGCCAGCGATTTTTGCTCCTTCTGGTACAGTTAAATTTAACTCTTCCGCAACGATTTTTAACTCGTCTTTCCCTAATTTATTTAAAGACATATTTATGAATTAAGGACACTAATAGAAGGATCAATTAATTGCACCTACCTCCTCAGATCGCTGTTTCACGCTGCTCGCTACTCTATTCACACTTTGGCAATCACTTATATATTTTTTTTTCACTGTGAATTTTGATAATCCACGGTTTCACAAATTCTCATATCCATAAGGTCGTTTTCCTCCGGTGAGGTGGACCATGAATTGACTCAACACACACACACAGTAAACACACGCAGTGGACTGTAATATTTTTAATCTTTCTCTCTACTCCGTACACAACCTCTCGGAGTGAGTGTTACACTTACACTGACGTTTTTCTTTACAAGCCGCTAGAGGGCGCTGTTCAATAACAGAACTAACAAATATAAAATGCCTTAATTTAAAAATTTTACATCCACACATTGCACAAGGAAGAAAAATTACATTATTGTATTGCCTTGGAAATATTCTGCTTTTAATACTACACATTCTTTTTTAAAGTTATTATTTCTATTCATAAAATAGATTTTTTTTTATCATAACGCATTTTTTAGCTTATTTTTCTAAAAAGGGGGTGTGGCTGAATTGCCTAATTTGTTTTCAAATGAAGTTTTAGTCAACTTCTAACTTTCCGACATGCACAAGTGATATATCAATCGAAAGATAATAATGCAAAGAATAAGATTAAATGAAAATAAAATAAAAACCGATAGGTTTGTGATTTTTAGGGTACCAAGTCCTCTTAATCAGTTAATTCTGCTTTGGATTCCGCGACACTCGAAAATTGTTTGGAATGAGCAGGCGGATAATCTCGCAAGATCGGTCACGGAGTCCAATGTTTACATTGACTGGATTGCTTCAAAAGACATTCATAAAAATACATATCGAAAAAGAATTCAAAAAATCAATGAAACATTTTACTCAAGCAAATATTTTGAAAAATTGGGAAATATTCCGACCATTGATATCATTTCAAAGTGGACAGAGATTCGAAGAGAAGAAATCTTAAGCACTCGAATTTTCAATAAAATGATTATTACTCCAGGCCTTCTACATAGATTTACCACGCCCACGGCTTCAAAATACGAGGTACCTTACCAAAAAACAGTATTACCCTCTCATCATAATTAATAAGAAAAAAAAGGGAAGAATTAGTTGAAAGTTCTATAAAATTTAAAAGATACTATCAAAATTATTAACAACAGCTCAGAGCCGTTCTAAAAGAAAACTTCTCACCAGTAGCTGAGGACATACTACCAGTGAGAGAGCGAGAAATAATTCAATCGGCAAGTATGTAACATATTTAATGAGGCACCATCCCGGAGGGAGGTGGTAGAAATCTGTGCTCTTCTCTAATTCGTCCTTAACGGAACGAAATCAGAAAGTAGACACGGAATTTGGAAGATAAAAAAGATGAAATGGAAAATAAAAGCAATTAATGCCGTGATGCTCGTGGTACATGATGTTTAAATAAAGGGAAAGGGCAAACACTGCTGAATCGTGTAGTGATGACGGGTCTACATAGATTTAATTTACAGGATAATGTAATGTGTATTACACGTAATTGTATAAATGATTTGGACCACATTATATAAAATTGTATTAGATATACTAGGCATCGTAATAATCTCTGGTCTATTCTTCGTATTGATCCACATTCCACTATCACATTTAGAGATGTTTTGGAAAGAGCAATGAATAATAAATCAACTTTCAGAGTTTTTTTAAAAGGGAATAAATTTTTTTAATATTTACTAATCTATTAGGATTTCTCTTGTCTTGTCTTTTTTTTTTTTTTTTTTTTTGAGGGATCATAGCATGTGTTGCTCTATATCCCTTTCAATCAATCAACAATCACTCGTGTTTGTTCGTAATACTTCAGAGTGAACTTTGTTATTTTGAGAAATGAAATGCAAAACAATATTGATCGCTAGCGTGCCACAGGTAAAAGCATGGGATTTTAATTTAGTAATGCTTTTATTGATATGTTTAATATCTTTTCTCTTAACTCAGTGCTTCTCAAAACTTTCAATATTTCTGAATTAATTTTCAATCATTTTTTCATCAACCCCCTCCCACATACAATAAAAATGTCTTGAATGTAATAATACTATACTTTGACGCTAAAACTACATTATCTTAATTATAAGCCCCACAAATTATCATTATAAATATTAATTTTGTATAAGTTACTTTTAAGTAAGCTACTTTTTAAAGTAGATATTAAATTTTAATTTTTCGAAACGATTGTAAAATCATTTTTCATTAAATCAAATTTTTCCCCCTCTCAATCATTCATTTTCTATCCATTACAAATCCACCTGGATTTTCAGTGGTGACTGCTTTGTAGACAAGATATAGATATCAGTCAAATATAGAGAGATATACCAGAATGTATATTTTGTTCTGCTTCCTTTCAGTAATTAAATACTTTTTAAATAAACTTTTATTTTAGAATTTTCGAAATGATCACGGTCCCTCCTGGGGGGCGCTCCACAATGTGAGAGCCACTGCTCTACAGATTTTTTAAATTGCTAAAATTTCACTTATAATTGGGATTTTTGTAAAATTTAGATAATTTGTTTTAAATACTTCTGGTTAAGCATGAATTTTTATTGGCATTATAATTCCTGAAAATATATTTACAATAGTTTAGGCTGCTGTTGTAAAAATGACTTTTTGAATACTTTAAATATTACATTTCTTAATTTAGAATTCATTACTCATATCAATCATTTAATGTTGAAACAATATTAAGATTGTGGTACAGGAAAAATTACAGAAACAAATTGCAATTAAGTAAATTCTTGATTTCTCTAAAAATTAGTTATATAAGAACTTAACAAGCGAGTTATATATATGAATTTTCGCTAATAATGTTTTTTTTAAATAAATTTCCCATAAAAAAAAAAAAGAATTTTAATTATTTAGAGAATCAAGATGAAGCTATTTGGTTACCAGGTTGTAAATATTCCTTAAAATCACAACATTAACACTAGTGATATAAAAAAAAAAATTTCTGGGATCATCTACAAGAATACTTTGTACTGGCGATAAATTTGCAAAACATTTTTTTCATCAAATATATGTTTCCAATAAGTTAACTTGATAATCTTTTGTATACATTTTTTTGTGTCTACACACATTATGTAGTTACGTTTAATTAGTTTCATTGATTCGTAAAATAAAAATGTCCCTAATATTTTTCTTTTTTAAAAAGCTGTCATACATTTGGAATTCAAATATTTTTTAAAATTTATAATGAAGCTGGCAATGTATAAATCCAGTATTAAAATACTGTAATGACGTTTATATAGAACACATGAAACTAAAACGAACTCTGAATAGTCTATACATAGAAGAATTACGCAAAAGGAAAATTATAATAAGTAAAAGATTAATAAATTTATGCAAAAAATAAAACAGGATCAAGTTTTCAAACTATCTAGAAGTTATTCAGCCACCAAGTATCTGGAGTAAACATTGTTTTGGCAGAGTGTGAAGGTCCCCTTGGACCTCACTTTGAGAACGAGAATAAGTTGGAGTCATATAAGAGCCAGTAGCCATTTTTATAAATAACTTTCTTTATTTGGTTATCTTATCCAAATAGAATCAAAGACTTATTAACAAATATATCTAAATAGTATTATGAGGTTGAATAAGGGTCTTTCCTTTAAATTAACTTAAATATTTAATGATCCAATTAATTAACAATTAGAATATCGATCACGCAGAGATTACTACGATAAGAGATCCCAGAATTATATTCTATAATGTTCCTATTGAACATTTAACTTTAATCTCAATCCTAATATAAAACTTTAATGAGACTTTAATCAATATTTACCACACTGCAGTTCAGCTCAGCTTTTTCGGAGATTTTATCCTCCTAGAAATCTCCAATAATATCTTTCTAATTTCACTACTATAACTTCTTACTTCAATCTCTCTCTCCTACTGCTCTAGCTTTACGATTCCATTTGACTTAAATACTTTATCTAATCTGCATAACAAGGAATCCGGTCCTCTCTTTGGAGCTGATTGGAAATAGGTAGGGAATTAAATTTCCCTAAAAAAGACGACTCAGAAGGTTAGTGATAAAGTTCCGTATAGATTTGTCACAACCCCTCCAAAAAGAAAACGGGATTTATTCGAAGGACTCATACGTCCTGAAAATAAATTACGTAATTCCTATCTTTGTCTTATAGTTCCGACGACTTTAACTTCTAACTGCATATTACGGAAACACATTCCTTAAGGAAAAAGGACAAATAAAATTACGATTTATAATTAATTGCTAAACCTCATAACACTGTACAAGTTTAAATGAATCCCTGCACTCTATCCATTCGGCTACGGAGGCGTGGGAAAAACCACCCAAGTGGTGGTAAAAAACCAGCCCCATAGAGTTTACTTAAGCACTATACATAAACAAGTTGAATCTTCTTTGGCACTGGAACATCGAGGACTTCAAGGTCAGCTACCCTGAAAGATTAATTTCCATTTGAGTGGTAGGTAAAAGCAGACATGAATTAATACACTTGTTACATGAATTTATACACTTGTTACATGAATTATATATACAATAAATATCTGGTTCCTTTGCCTTCCCATTCGAAAAAATTATTGCGCTAGTTAGTGTCAATGGTTAATCCTATCTAACTTCGCCGCGCCCCAAGTCACCAGATTTGAAACAAAATAGACACATATATACACATCATACAATAATCATTGTGCAATAAACAAATAACACAAACAACCAAATGAATTGTCGCATCTTAGCGAAGTTATACATCGAAGTAAACAAATGCAAATTTTACAGATGTTTTCTCCATAATACAAAAAATTATCACAAAAGCTGTTTTTCTGCTACAGAAAAAAACACACACAATGCAGTGTCCACTTTTGCCAGTCTTCTTAATTTTAGAGTCCGCCCGTGACTTGCTTCAATTGCAAAAATTCTTCACTTGTTCGTACCGCGAAGATAAAGAAACAATACAACCTGGTTTTTGTCTGTTAAATCCTCCTGTGTACCGGATCTCCATCCAACGCTTCCATAATGAGGCTTCTTCTCCTTATTCTGTTGTGAGGGATGCCGTTGATTTCGATGTTCCTCTGCTCCTCAGGAATTCCGTCGCTTTCCTTCACTCGGCTGCGTAGATAGTATGTTCAAGGTCTCCTTGTAGTGGCTTGATTCGACCGGACTGGTCTCTCCGCTTGTTTGTTGCGTCTTCTCGTTGTTGCTCTGGTCTGGCGGGTTAGGTTATCATGTCCACTACCTTCCGTCCGGGATCCTACTGCAGTCGAAGCACTCCATCTACGATCAGGCAAACTTGATGGATCGGCAATGGACTCTACTCCTGGTGAAGAGGTATTAGGTCTCTTAAATTTGCAATTCCTGGACGAGACCGAGGATGGGATCAACCTCTTGACTCCCTGCCTTTGCTCAGGAGCGCGTCTTTTCCGGTCCTGGTGCTCAGACCCTGGCAGTGATCTCTTCCTGCACATCTTGGACCGTTTTAAAACTTGGTCCTTCGACTCATACTGACTTAGTTTGCGTTTGTTTCTGGGGATCTCCCGAGCGGTGTTACCCTGCCGTGATCTACACCCCTCACTTTTCTGACTAGAGGTTTTCCTGTGCTCTTTAAACCGCTCTTGATTCGATCTATTCGACCCATAACTAACTTCTTGCTCGTCATACACAGTTTCTACCGGACTATCCGAACTAACCGTGTCTGTCTGACGAGGTCTGTACACTCGAACCTGATCAATATTAACAGTCGTTTTTCTTCCGCTTTTCCAAATAATCAAATTATTGCCGTTTACTTCCAAAACTCTATAGGGACCTTCAAACTTAGGCATAAATTTTCCAACCTGTTTTCTACCCGCAGCACTTAAGAAATGTGTTTGAAGTAAAACTAAATCGTTCACTTTGATGTGAACATCCCTCCTTCTGCGATTGTAATATTTTTCCCAAGACTTATGCTTTTTTTGCATATTTCGTCTTGCCTCATCGAATAATCTTTCGATGTTCCTACCAATATATTTCGTATCCTCTGTAACACTTATGAGCTTGCTAAACGGGGTTATGATTTTCCTCCCCAAAAATAACTCAGCCGGAGTTTTATTTGTTGTTTCATTTACCGCCGTGCGTAGTGCGAAAGTGAACCCATGTAGAAATTGGTCCCAGTTTTCATGGTTTTCTTCAACAAAAGAGGCTATCATTTGAACTAAATTTCTATTCACTCTCTCCGTGAGATTAGCCTGCGGTCGGTCCGTTACCGTTTTCATATGTTTGATGTCCAACCTGTGACTGAGATGTTCAGACACGTCAGAAATAAATTGGGGGCCGTTATCACTTATCAAAGAAATCAGAGCTCCGTATCGCGCTATATAGTTATCAAAAAAAGCATTAGCTATTGCCTGGGCTGAAGTTTTACGAAGAGGAATCAGCTCACACCACTTAGTGAAGTGGTCAGATATAACTAATATGAATTTATATCTCTCGGGTCGGGATGCGGGGTAGGGGCCTAATAAGTCTAGCGTTACAATTTCATTTGGATATTTTGAAACTATAGGCATTAAACGACCAGCTGGTAGCGCGTTTTTATAATTAAACTTTTGACACCGGTCACAGGTTGAAACATATTCAAATATATATTTTCTCATAAATGGAAAATAGCACGTGTCACGAAGTTTAAGGTATGTCTTCCTCTTTCCGAGATGTCCTGCCAATGGAGAAGATCATGAAATTCTTTCATTATATCTTTTCTAAGAGAACCAGGAATATAAACTCTTAGCTCTCCCAGAGTAGAAAAATATTTCGCGTAAAAGAGGAGACCATGTATTAACTTGAAGTCCTGGGACCAACTCTCGCATACCGTCGCATTAACAGAACCGTCATCAGGGTTTTCTAAATAGCGATAAATATGTCCTAATTCAGGATCTTCCCTTTGTTCCTTAATGAATTGTTCACGTGAATTTATTGCGAGGGCTCTAAGAGCTGCGCACGAAATGTGTGACCCCTCGACACTGTCTACTGGATTTCTCGATAAAAGATCTGCGACCACGTTTTGAACACCAGGCCTGTGCTCCCATTCTATGTTAAACTCGGACAATTTCAATGCCCATCGGATCATCCTACTTGACAAATTCTTACCATTGGTTAACTTTGTTAACGCTGCGTGATCTGTGATCACTTTCAGGCAGGGTCCAAAATAAGTTTTAAACTTATTTAGAGCCCATATTACTGCCAAACATTCTCTTTCGGTAACCGTATAATTACGTTCTGCTCTATTAAGGGTTCGAGACGCGAAAGCAATAGGTTTTTGATTTTGTTGAAGCACAGCACCAATTCCGACCCCACTTGCATCAGTGAATAAATTGAACTGTTCAGAAAAATTTGGTAATTGTAAAATTGGTGCCTCCGTTAGTGTGCGTTTGATCTGATCAAAAGAATCCTGTGCTTCTCCCGACCAGTTAAACTTCGCCCCCTTTTTCTTTAATTGGTACAATGGTTCGCATATATCTGCGTATCGCGGGATAAATTTTTGATACCAACCCGTCATCCCTAAAAATTTTGACACTTCCCGATTATTTCTGGGAGGTTTCATTTCCGTAATTGCCCTAATTTTATTACTGTCAGTTTCGATTCCTTCTTTGCTAATAATCAGGCCTAAATATTTTAGTTTGTCACGGGCGAAGTGACATTTTTCCTTATTCAACGTGAGCCCTGCGTCTCGTAATAAAGTAAAAACCTCCTTTAAATGATCGAGATGGTCTTTAAACGATGGAGATGCTATTATAACATCATCCATATAGACCAACACGAAACGCCCAATAACAGGTTTGAGTATGATATCGATGGCCCGTTGGAAATTAGGCGCCGCCCCAGAAAGACCAAAAGGCATGCGGAGGAACGCAAAAGTGCCATTGCGCGTGATAAACGCGGTTTTCTCTATATCCTTCGGACTAATCGCCAATTGAAAATAGCCACTTCTGAGATCTAGGTGGACATAACACTGGTGTGAGGAATATTGGTGAGTAAGTCATCAATCACCGGTAATGGATATCGAGGATATTTGGTAATTCCATTTAATTTGCGATAATCGATCGCGAAACGATACGCCTCGGGAGAATCTGGAGGAAGGTCATTTTTCTTTCGTGTTAGAACGACTGGAGATGCGTAAGGCGAATTAATAGGACAAATTGTACCATCCCGTAACATCTTATCGATGTGATAATCAATAATGCCTTGCTTGACCCGGTCGTACATGTATGGTCTCGACACTACCGGTCCCTTGTCTCCAGTATCTATCTCATGATATAGAACATGCGTTAACCCCGGCTGATCGGAAAATAACCCCTTAAAATTATTAAATAAAGCTTTTAATTGCCTCTGTTGCTCGTCACCAAGTTTTGATTCAGTGAGATCAATATCAACCGGTTTCTCTTCTTTCGGCAATTGTTTGATCAGATTGTCGGGAATGATCAAGGATTTCTGATCAAAATCCAATGTCAATCGTGACGCCTTCATAAAATCAATTCCCAAGATGCATTGGTATTGCATGTTGTCTAGAATATGGAATTCCCAGGGTTTCTGAAATTCCCTGATCCTAATCTGCAATTCGATCCGACCTAAGTGACTACATGGGGCTCCTTGTGCTGTCACGACTCTGTCTTTCGTCTTTTGACGAGGTCGGTATAAAAAATATTTGCGGTATACCTCCTCCGAAATAAAAGATTTATCCGCTCCCGTGTCCCATAGTGCTGTAATAAAGGTTTCGTTTAATAGAATAGGGACATACGGTAATTCGACTGGGGTCATCCTTATAGAGGATACTCTGATAGGCCGATGATCCGAAACTGGACGATTTTCCGTACCCCGCGATCGATTACCCCCATATTCACATCGATCGCTTAAAAGTTTAAATATCTGTTTCGTTCGTTTTGACACCGAAATGAACTATTTCTCCACCCACTTTGTCGTGCGCCCTGATTGTGGAATCGCTGATCCGATTGTCCACCTTGGCGTCGACCCTCGAATCTCCGATTATTTGCGAAACCTTGGTTTTCGAATCGATTAAATTCTCCTTGTGGTCGGCTATTATTGGCTTGATTGATTGAATATTAACGTCGCACTGTTCAGCTACACGAGGGCTTTTGGCGACGGACCACGTAATTTTGAACCATGGTCAAGTGACGTGGACGACACCTGAGCTGGCACCCCCCTCTCCTAACTACCACACCACACCAACGGGAGGACGTTTCAGCTCTCGACAGATTTAACGTGCATCGCTGCCCTACACGGCGGGTCTTTAGTGGTACTGGGCTCGAACCTGTGACAAAGCAAGCCACAGTCCGATACCTATACCACTCGGCTACCGCGGCCCGGCTATTATTGGCGTATCTCGCATTATTTCCGCTTTCCCTCCAATTTTCTTGTCTATGCCGGGTATTAAAACGATTGTTTTCATTAGGGTTTGAACTTCTAAATCCCTCACTCGAACCTCTGATCTGTCTATGCATAAAACGTTCTTCGTATTTATCAACGATTTGTAGGAGATTGGCAGTATTCCGTGGATGTCTAACTTCGACATAATCCAAAATTTGAGGTTCTAATCGACTAACGACGTGATCAATTAATTTTTCCTCCGACATTTCTAGCTTAAGGACCTTATGAATTTTCAATAATTCATAAATAAAGTCCGAAGGCTGCTGATCACGCCTTTGCGATGAGGAATAAAATCGCGTTTCTAGTTCTGAACTGTTTCTGACCACGGGGAATTGTTCCGACAATGCCTGTTTTAAGTGCACGTAGTCTGTTGTCTTATCTTCAATGACCCTATAACCAAGAACTTCGAACCAGTCTAGTGCCCGTCCTTTGAGATGACCTTTCAAGTAAGCACACGCTAGTTGTGCAGGTATCTGATAATACGCGAGATTATGATCAATATTCTCCAAAAAATCATCTATGTTCTCAATCCCCGAAAAATATTGTTCCGGAATGATTCTAAAACTGGATCTGACTCTATTCTCGGGATTTATTCGTTGGGCGCCATTGTGAAGGTCCCCTTGGACCTCACTTTGAGAACGAGAATAAGTTGGAGTCGTATAAGAGCCAGTAGCCATTTTTATAAATAACTTTCTTTATTTGGTTATCTTATCCAAATAGAATCAAAGACTTATTAACAAATATATCTAAATAGTATTATGAGGTTGAATAAGGATCTTTCCTTTAAATTAACTTAAATATTTAATGATCCAATTAATTAACAATTAGAATATCGATCACACAGAGATTACCACGATAAGAGATCCCAGAATTATATTCTATAATGCTCCTACTGAACATTTAACTTTAATCTCAATCCTAATATAAAACTTTAATGAGACTTTAATCAATATTTACCACACTGCAGTTCAGCTCAGCTTTTTCGGAGATTTTATCCTCCTAGAAATCTCCAATAATATCTTTCTAATTTCACTATTATAACTTCTTCAATCTCTCTCTCCTACTGCTTTAGCTTTACGATTCCGTTTGACTTAAATACATTATCTAATCTGCATAACAAGGAATCCGGTCTGGAGCTGATTGGAAATAGGTAGGGAATTAAATTTCCCTAAAAAAGACGACTCAGAAGGTTAGTGATAAAGTTCCGTATAGATTTGTCACAAGAACACTGAGCAGACTGGGAGATACTCAGCATTCATCCCCGCACCATTACAACAAAGGGGGCAGACAGAACTATCGACTATTTCTATCAAAGTGTTCCTATAAACAATCATGCATCGTATCTAGTCGAGAAGTAACTACGGCACTTCTTATGGGCGTAACGTCGTCAGAAGGTAGCGTGAAAATAATACATCACAGCAAGGTTGTGGGAGTAAAAAAAATAACTTTAATTTTTTCCTCCAATAATATAATCGATTTAAGTTAGATTGTAAAGTTAATAGTTTCCGTGCCTAGCCAGTATGGTGACCCCGTTTTGAAGTCTCTCACTCCACAGCTTGTCTCCGTCCAGTCCGCAAGGCGTTTTTACTCATTCGCGTTTCGGATTCCTGGTCAGCATCACCGAGCAAAACTCTGGGATTCTCCTCTCCGCTTCCTAAAACGACCAGCCCTTGTCTTTTCCGAGCTCTTTTTCCTTCTTTTTCTCGTTCTCTCTTTCTTTTCCTTCTCGTTTTTTTCTTTCTTCTCTCCAAAAGAACCCTTTTAAACACCAAGGGTGTGTTCACAACACGCCCCTCGCTCCTTCTTATTCGCAGGTCACCAAAGTCTCTCTTGACCTCCTCCTTCTTATTTGCGCATAACACGCCAAAACACACCCGAACCGTCTGGCCCAAGGCGCCATAGTTTCTTGTCCACATCTGGACACACTTGTCCATCACGCCACCTGTTTCTAGTATTCCATTCACAAAACCCTAGAAAAGATGACATGATTATTTTGAGATAGGCTTCGCCTATTGTCAATGGGGCGCCGAACTCTTTAAGTCCATTATGGCGACCCGTCTGCTGTCTCCACTCCCTGAGTTCAGACAATAAACAATGGCCCCATGGCCACGTGCACTGGTCACTCCCCAGCTGGTTGATCATAAAAATCCAGGGACAATCGATGGGTGTCGTTCTTGTCCTTGACCAGCTGGTGAAACCATAAAACCTATTGTGAATCGGAAGATGGGAATTCACACCCATCGAAGATGTCACAACTACTCCTTCCCCATGAAAAAGGTCCATTTCACTGGACTGCTCTGGCTTCAGTTTGGTTCAGTTCGCAACATTTCACACCAAAGGGTTGTCTTATCAATGAGACCGATCAGGACAGCAATCCAAGAAACATATACAATCACAAGTAAAATAAACAAATAAATCCAAAATTCTTTAAAACTTACACTTTACAAAAAAAAAACTTAAATTCCGAATCTTGGACCATTTTTTCCATTTCATACAGTTACATCATACTTCAAAATTTAGGGTTTTAAAGAAATTAACTCAAATTATAATATTTCTATAATTCTAACACATCAATTGCTCCTTCAATTGTGTTAAACATCTGTGAGCGTACACAGTCCCCCCTAAGTATTACTCATTCCCATCTACTTATTCCAACGTTGTTTCCAACGATATTAATTAAACAAAATAAACATTCCTAAATTCCAAGCTTTGCAAAAAAAACATTAAAAACCAAATTTTTAAATTAAGAAGTTTAAGCTAAGACTTTTTAAATTTAATTAAATTATGGCTATCAGCAAGCATTATTACAACCATCATAAAAGGTTATTCACAATTCATGGTTCTGTCTTCCATTACGTTAGTTATTGAGGAAACACTTTAATTGGGAATATAATTAACAAGCCTCAGTAGCTCATGCAATGAGAATTTTCTAAATCTACATTATATCTACACGGAACAAACTGGCCCATGTCTCTAATTTACCTTTGGTCGGTCCGACCTCCGACCCAACCCTACTCAACCATTTTAACACAAAGTCTATTTTCTTTACACGGTTTTTCCAAATTTGTATCAGAAGGTCTATGTCGACCATTCGCGATACATACAACCTCAAAATCAGAGTCGTTAAATTACATCCATCATAAGCACAAAGAAACTTAAACCTCGATTTTTTAATAATGTACATGCCAACTGTCATAACGCATGTGGTGTGCTTCGGATAATTCATCATTAGTGAACGACGAAAATACCACTTCCACAAATCCAATACAATCACCCACGATGCCGCGTTGAACTTTTCTACCAAACTTTTCCTTTTTAAAAAAAAATAAATCTCGGCTCGCGTCACCTGGTTCAAATTCCCATACTTTATACATTTGATACGCGGGTACGGGTATCGGTTCACTCTCCCTAACCAAACAACGGGCAGAGTACGGTTTGACTGCCCCATCCCGTTCACACCTAAATCTAAAAGATACTCTGTATCCTCGCGTTGTGAATTAATTAACATCTGGGATGAACAACAAGTTTTAATTCTAAATGGCTTTCCCGTAACCAAATTAATATCCTTCTGTCTTAAAACAATCGTCCCAGGACCTGGTAGAAACCTTTCTTTCTTCTTAGCGTTAATCATCCTTAAATAGCTACTTCGATCAGGCGGTAATTTAAAATACAATTGACTTTTCCTTAAATTACCCTGGAAACCAAAATCCATAAATAGCTTTACCGAATAGAGAGTTTCGGAATCTATTCCTTCTGAGCTATTCTTCATAACCAAATTTTCCAATTCCGGCTTTCTACGGTACAGTTTTATTAAATTAAGACGATAAACGGTACTGCGATCTCTTTTTCCGGGTAAATCTATCTCGAAACTACATTCTGAACCAATGTTAGACCCATTATCCGTCTCTAAACTATCCTTATAAATCTCCCTTGGTTCTGAGAGAGGCAATCGCATTGCTAACCCGTCTTCCAAGCATTTCCGCACATCTGCTTTACACATGTTTTCTTTCCCCCCTTTTAACTGCCCCGCTATCTTAGCCATTGTATGATTTTGAAAACTTTCCCGATTCACTGTTATCTGCTTTTCACACCCCATTAACGTCCCAATGGTATATTTTTCCTCGCAGATATTCTCACAAATCAATCCTTCAGGGTTCGCCACTCCCTTTCTCTTTTCAATTCAAAAAAGCCATCTCCGATGTTATCAGGATTTATTACCCGCTGTGCACCCATCGCCACAGTTTTGACCCTTCCTTCACATACCCCTACTTTCATTTCCACGTCACAATCACTACTCCTATTCATGTTGAATTCTTTCCTTCCTACTTCAGATGGGTGGGAAACGTTCGTACATCTCACTGGGGGGTCACAATTCTTCTTTTCAAAATCACAAGACGTAGCGTTCTCCACGCTTTTATTAACTACCGGGTTAATTAAAGGCCTGCACTTATTAACCGGTTCACTAACTTCTGCGGTACGTTTTCCTGACAAAATACAAACATTTGCGAGATCGTTAATCCTATTCCCTGCCTTCAATTTATTTTCATTTAACTTATTTCTGAGTTGAACTCTCAATCTTTCTAACTCACGTTCTCTAGCTAGTCTACGTTCCTCGAATTCCTTAATTTCCTGTTTTTCACGTTCTTCCTCCAAAACACCCTCCAACAAACATTTAACCGATTCTTCGTTATAGTCTTCACTCTGACAAATTCTATTCTTAATTTCTGATTTGATTAGAGTACTATTGACCTCGACTCCCAAATCTATCGCAACCTCTAACAATACTTCTTTTGTTTGCTTTAAAAGAAACGCCATCATGCTTTAATAACTACAACACTAAATCCAATCTTAATTGTCTCTAAAACAATTCAAATATCCAACATAAATCAACACTACACTATACACTATACTTAGTTGTACTACACAAACTTATACAACTACCAAACGTAACTAACCGTACACTAGACCTAGACTTTAATTATACTTCCCAAAATTATACTCATAACTAACAGTACCCTAGACTGAGACTTAATTATATTTCACAAAATAATAAAAATACTCAGAGTAACGTGACAATACACTACGCAAAACTGTGCTAACGAAGCAAGTATACTACTGTATACTACGACCTAACTCAATAAACAAACACACATACAAACATAGCACATCAATACACTTCAAACAAACTTAATAAAATTTCTGTAGTCTCTCAGTCTAGACGTTTAACTTTATCTAGCATTACTTTTCTTACAAGATTTTACATAAACTAGAAATAATGTATTGCTGCCCCGATACTATACTCAAAGAAAAAGACTGACCTTAACATTGCAGGTGGAAACACTGGAAACATCTTCCTCATCCTTCTCCGGGAAAAAAACGGAAGGCAGGCACTTCGCGGGCACTCTTCACAAGCAGGAAAATACAGGAATTCCGGGAAACCTTTCAGGTGGGCACGCTTCCTTAACACACGGGCACGAGCAAGGCACTCCGGTCACTTCTTGTTGCATGTAATTCGATGAAACACATTTCTTTCACAAGTTGTGCGAGAATCAGGCGGGCATAACTCCATACGGCTGGCGTTTTATTTTTTCTTCTCAATAAAGGGTTCGAGGCATCTATTCACAGAAATGCCTATCCCACAAAGCTGTCACCAAATTAGATCTTGCTGTAACGTCGTCAGAAGGTAGAGTGAAAATAATACATCACAGCAAGGTTGTGGGAGTAAAAAAATACCTTTAATTTTTTCCTCCAATAATATAATCGATTTAAGTTAGATTGTAAAGCTAATAGTTTCCGCGCCTAGCCAGTATGGTGACCCCGTTTTGAAGTCGCTCACTCCACAGCTTGTCTCCGTCCAGTCCGCAAGGCGTTTTTACTCATTCGTGTTTCGGATTCCTGGTCAGCATCACGGAACAAAACTCTGGGATTCTCCTCTCCTCTTACTCCAACGATCAGCCCTTGTCTTTTCCGAGCTCTTTTCTCTTCTTTTTTCTCGTTCTCTCTTTTTTTTCCTTCTCGGTTTTCTCTCGTCTCTGAAAAAGAACCCTTTTAAACACCAGGGTGTGTTCACAACACGCCCCTCGCTCCTTCTTATTCGCAGGTCACCAAAGTCTCTCTTGACCTCCTCCTTCTTCTTATTTGCGCATAACACGCCCAAACACACCCGAGCCGTCTGGCCCAAGGCGCCATAGTTCCTTGTCCACATCTGGACACACTTGTCCATCACGCCACCTGTTTCTAGTATTCCATTCACAAAACCCTAGAAAAGATGACATGATTATTTTGAGATAGGCTTCGCCTATTGTCAATGGGGCGCCGAACTCTTTAAGTCCATTATGGCGACCCGTCTGCTGTCTCCACTCCCTGAGTTCAGACAATAAACAATGGCCCCATGGCCACGTGCACTGGTCACTCCCCAGCTGGTTGATCATAAAAATCCAGGGACAATCGATGGGTGTCGTTCTTGTCCTTGACCAGCTGGTGAAACCATAAAACCTATTGTGAATCGGAAGATGGGAATTCACACCCATCGAAGATGTCACATGGGGTATGTCTGGGAGATATAGATGTCAATTGCCCAGAGTTTAGATTTCGTTCCTTTTTAAGATGGAACACAATTGTTGGACCTTGATGGCCATGCTGACTTTTGTCGATGCAGACTACTAATCAACCTGATGATTTGAAGCTTGATAAACATGGCATCCTATTATGGCCAGCTCATTTGTCTTTTAATTACCGGGAAGATCTCAATGGGAAGGAACCCACCGTAAAACGATCCTTTTATGTCTTACAAGAAGTTTATAGACTCCATTACTGCAAAAACACTTTATAAAACTTAACTTCAGGTTTAGTCTACAGGTTGCCCAAAAAATTGTTTCAAATACCTATTACAGTATAATGTTTTATCTAATAGTTTGTATCTTACATCCATTTTGATGAGGATGTATTAGTTTTCTGTTCTTGCTTGCATCTCATTCTGTAAAATATTAATTGTCCTTTACAGCTCTGTATTATATGTAATTTTTGAATTAAACCATAAGTCCATTAATTAATTGTTAAATGTATTAGTATAACGGAACAATATTCATATAATTTTATAATTTTTTAAAAAATTCAATGTGTAATTCACAACAATTTTTTCTTAGTATACAAAACATTAATGCCTTTGCTTCGGATCTGATTTTAAATGCTATCACTTAGCTTAACACATAATGGGATCTATTATTTATATTTTTTCTATGGATTGTAAACATCAAAGCGATTAACGTATTTAATTATCTGCAATTATGTAACTTGTTGAGTTTGACTTATCAAGCCCGTTGGTGTGGTAGTTAGGAAAAGGGGTTGCCAGCTCAGGTGTTGACCACGTCACTTGACCACAATTCAAAATAACAAGGCTGTCGCCAAAAGCCCTTGTGTAGCTGAACAGTGCGGCTTTAATATTCACTCACTAGACTTATCAAGATGGACTTGAGATTATTTTTTCAATTAGTGTGTGGAAAATAAATGGTGAAAATAAAATGTCTCCAACCTATTAAGATAAAATACATTTTATTCTAACCTTTAATTCTGTATCTATAATTTATGTATAAGACAAGTTAATATCTCCTATAATAAATCCCTTGTTTTCCAAATACCTTAAATTAAATTTGAAGCTTTGTAAACTATTCAAGTCATAAGGGATACATTATTTTTATTTATTAAAGTGTGATATATACTATTTATTTTTTCTTTACTTTACACTATGTTATCTTAATTGCTGTATAAAATATTTTTGGAAACACTCTCTGAGAAAAAGGCATCAGTGTTGTAAAAAGAAAGTTGGCAAAGTTACTTTGGGTTTCTTCTAAATATTCTACGCAGAAATTTATAACAAAATTAAACTTAATATACGTATTTAGTTTCCATGAAGGTAATACATATAAGAATGTGTAATTCCATTAAAGGAAAAGGAGATGCGATTAAAAATTTTCCTTTATGAAATCTTAGTGGAATCTTAAGTGTGTTATAATTGAATTAATACATGGATAATTTATTCTTAAATGGTGAATAATTATTCAGATATAATTTTGTCACTCTGTGTTAATGTATAACATATTTTAAAGGAATTATTATAGAATAGGTTATATTTCAATGGTCTAGAAGTTACTTCCATTTATAATCCTTAAATTATTCAAATTACAGAAACTACGGATAGGAAGTTTCTAATATTTATAATTACTTCAGTATAATTTTTTATTATAATCAGTTAACTTTAAATGTTATTAATGTGCATAAATTTTTTTTAATACAGAATATAAGTCAATCAAGAAACTATGCAAGAAATGGTTTCTATGCTAATTTATATTTGGTTATACTAGTTTGTTAAATTCTAGCAAGGAGATAAATGTTCTCTTGAAGCTTTCACGCGATTGAAATAAAAATAATACTTAATAAATTTTATCAGCTTCTCTGCATTGCTAGCTTATATCCCTCTAAAGTTATGAACTGTTATGAGTTTTAAGCTTAGGAAACTGAAGCCATTCTTTTGGATTTATAGGCTCTTTATATATTATTTATCCTTTATTAGGTTTACTACTTGGTGTTTCTGTAATGGCAGCACTTCATGCAGTTTTAATACTGCTAAGTAATCAGCTTTAGTTTGAATATTACTTTCATTTCTTTAATTATTATTTCAGTTATTTAAAAAAAATAATTGAATGACATCAAACCTTGTTCAAATACAAACGAATGTTATAGTATAGTGAAACATGAAAACACACACACATTCAGATTCTATAATATATATATTTTGGTATTGCGATTTGAACCAGAAAAAAGCATCCTGTATTCATTTTTGAATATGAGAGTAAGAAAACGCGCTCACTTTCCTGTTTTTTAAAAAAGTAATGAGCTAAAAAGAGCAAAGGCCCTATCTCTTTTTTTAAACAATAAGACAATAAATGGTGCATACGGTGATATACATACGATGATTATATTTATGAAATAAAACCGATCTTTCTTTATTCAGTTATATTTTTAATTTAAAATAACATAAAAAAGGATTGCAATACTTTTCATTTATTTGAATTAAAATCATATAAATGATATTTTTATGTTAACTGAATATTTTTCGGAAAAAATCTAAATTTTCATTCCTAGTGTTCTCCTTTTCGAACTTCTTGTATTAAATAAAAATTTCTTTTCTACATCGGCATTTGTGATAGACATAACACACACATTCAGTCAGTAATTTTTAATTTTAATGGGGGATATACTTCTTCAAATGCGCATGACAATACTTCTAACCATTTTCTACTCAAGTTTAATTTCTTATCTTTCTGTTTCTTTTATTACAAGGAAAAATGTCACACATCGATAACTACATTTTCACACAATTCAGTCATTATAAATTCTATTGTGAGAAAAGTTCTCCCTAATTAATTTTGTCTTTCAAAACAGTACACTTAAAACAATTTTGTTCAGTGAAGTTAACCGACAGTTCCACAATGTATCCATACCAAATTTTAAAAACAATTTTAACATTTTGAAATGTATCCTGTATTAAATTTTTTGAGTATACACAAATATTTCCTGCTGTATGGAAGACATAGTATGAGATGTGGTAGGTGGTTTTGAAAGAATGTTTTCGCACGTGTAGACTATTTTTGAAAATTTAAACATCACTAAAGCTGATCATATAACTGCAAATGAGCCTTATTTTAATGTGTGCTGGTATCAAAATAAAACACTTTACAATATTAAACAGCCTATGGGTTTATATTCAATATCAAACTATTCGCAAAATGTGACGTACAACTTCTATTCAAATTGTAAAGAAACTGAAATATAAATATATCTTACTGCAGTCAAAAATATTCATAACATGTAAATATCTTATTCCTCCACTTATTTCAGTACATTTTAAAAACTGTAGCTGAATGCAATTTTAATTACTGAATGCCATTTTTTTGAGTGCAAAAGATTTATTTTGGCTGCACGAATTAATTTTAAAATGAATACGGTTACGAAAAAGTAGTACAAATCTATCTAAAGTAGGGTTGGTTACCTTAGATATTGTCAAACACAACAATGTATTAGAAGTCAATTCCACAATTCGTTGTTATAAAAATGTATGGAAGACTTATTTTTGCATTTGTAATTTATATATATATTTGTTTCCTGAGAACTTTAAAAGCTAGAGCGGCATCCATCAAAACCGCGGGCCCCTCTCTGTTTTTCCAGATCGCCCCTGACTAAGCCGGCTCTGTCATAGTAAGTGAAAATGCCGTATTTTGTTTGTCAAGATCATTTTTATAGCAGACTGCATTTTTCATGTATTTTAGATGGTCGTTTTATATTTTCTACATCAATATCTTAATGTCTGAATTTAAAAAATTACATAAAATTCTTGACATTTGCATCAATGACCATTATAATTTTTATTAGTATATGAATGTGTCGTCAAACGATTACATGACTATTATTAACATATTATTTTAACCATTTAATTAATATTAAGTATAACATACCGCACACAAATTTTCTGAACTTTAAAATAAATATTTCGAAAACTACTTCAGATATACTCAAAATTTTTCATTCCTACGCTTTAGCTTCTCAGTTTGCTTCTCTATGTAAAACTTTATTGTATATTCATCAATTTTTTTAGTATATTTTTTGCTCTTAGCATGCAGTTTTCAACTAAATTGTATGAAATTTTCGAAATATATTAAAAAATACTAAAGAAGCTATATTAAAATTTGAAATTTATATTACACTCAAAGAATTGCTAGAACTTATGGTAAATAATTTTTAACTGCGCGATACGTTTTTTTTCGAAATTTCAAATGGAATTTCTAACATAAAATTTCTACCTTTATATGGTCGAGATTTCAAAAAATATCCAGATTTTAATAACTTATTCAGTTAGCCTTTAAAAAAAGATAAATGTTGAGGTATTTTGCATAAATAGATATTTTTGAATAATAATTCGAATGTTTTTGAATAGCTCGAATTTAAAATTGATTTTTATGTTTATTTATATGCATAAATGTCTACTGTAAATGTTTCCGTATATTTTTGATTACCATTTATTCAAACATTCAAGTTATAAAAAAAATGTAGAAAAATCTTCATTCATGTTGTCTTTGATGTAAACTTCAGTTCAAGCACTTAAAATTCAAATATAATTCGGTGTATTTTAACAATATATAACTAGGTACTGTACGTAAACTTCCCTGAACACTTGGGCTTTGAAATAAAAAAAAATAACTAATAGATCTTAATTAGTTTTTTTTTTTTTTTTCGTTATTATTTTTTATCAAAGTGTAAGAAAATGTTTCAAATTATTTGATGAAGTTTAAGCTTATTCATTTTTAGTGGTTGGAAAGTTGAAAAGGTTTCAAATTTTAAAGTGTTTGGTGTTTTATGATTTTTTTTTTTTTTTTTTTTTTTTTTTTTTGGCATCTTATAATGAAATAATCATGTTTCAAAAACTGAAAGCATTGATTAAGATAAGAAAAATGAAGCGAAAGAATATACTTAAAAAAAGATATATATAATTTGTCTAACTATATAAAATTGCAGATTGCCCTGACACGCCCCAACTTGTTACAGTTTCAAATTAATATGAAACCAAAAGGGAATTGTAACATATTTTACTTATGCGTTGGGACATTTCAAAACTTTTAAAATACAAGCTAACAAACACTTCCTGGGGTCAAAAGAAATTTTCCCGGATTTTTTACGATTGCTCCAGGGTCAAAACACGGGGTTCCCTGCGAGCCATAAAACTTCCTATCAGTGTCCTGCTGTGTTGCTTTCACCCTCCCTAATTATCTTTCAAGATGTTAAACCTTTAAAAGGGGGAAAGGATTTTAGAAAAGTACGGCTCAACCGCTTTTGAAAATGTTACTTGAAGGCAAAAAAACCCGTGCAGTGCATTTTCGAAGCATCTTTACAATGACGGAATTTTCCGTGCTAACCGCTTGGAGGGTTACAGAAAACAACCGAAATTCATATTTCTATTTCCTCAGAATTGTTTTATACTCCTCATAATTTTCTCCATTATAATTCTCAGCATAGGTTTAAAACATTTATTCATGTAGATTAAAATTTTATTTTGAACAAGAAATACATAGATTTAATTTCATAGAAAAAGCTTTTAAAAAACTTTTGATACAAATATAATTAACACTAGTTGCAAAATTTTGTTTTAGTATCTATAGCAGAAAATTTTTAAAAAAATTACATTGTTTTATTTAGAAACTATGACATATGGCTTGCAATTACAAGTAGTACAAGAGGATCAGTTAAAATTTTAATGATTATTAAAAATAATTAAAATAGAAACTTAATTTTAGTATTCTTATCGAGTTACAGAATTTTTTCATTGTTTATTGAACCTTTAAAGGCCATCATTACAAAATTCAACAGATTGCATTGAAAACCTTTGTTCCACCTCTTGAAAGACATTATTTGTGTCGTCAAATCTCTGAGACCACAAAACTTTTTTTTTTATTTTTGAGCTCTAGAAATAAAAAAAGCTACTTGGGATGAGATAGAGAAGATGTAGCAAAATTTTCAAAGCCTTTTCATCTTGCTCCAAAAGATTCAACAGTTTACACCTCAGATCACTCCGTTTTCGATTCCGTAATCATGCCCCCTAGAATGCTGACACCTTTGAGAATAACTTTCTACATACTGCTATAACTAAGAACAATATTATTCATGAACATTTAGATCAGTGGTTTCCAAAGCGGTCCCTGCAGACCCCCCAGAGGTCCTTGATATCATTCAGGGGGTCCATGAAAAATTAAAATTGATTTTGGGTCCCTGAACAACGCCAGCGGTCCGTATAAGATTTAATACAAAATAATAATAAAATTGCGATCTATTTTTATTATAATGGGTATTTAAATAATAATTAAAATAGTGGCAATTTTCACGTCCTGAGTAAAATATAAATATAGGTAGGGTGCTTAAAATACAGTTTGTTATTTTAGTACTGAGTATTATGTAATACCTTAAGTTAATGAACATCAACAAAATTTATTTCCACTTATATAAGACTTTAATATTAGCTAATACAATTTACTACTTTTTTAACATTTTAATATTACTAAATGAACAATAACTAAACGAATAGTAATTGTTCAATTGACTTCAATAAAATTAAACTTTCAATTTCTATCAATATGCTAACTATATAACAATTATAAAAAAAAATTGATTATCCCTCAAAAACAAAAATAAAAAATCCAAAGACACACACTTATGATTTAATAGTTCTAGATGGCACCAGAGCTACTCAAGTCCACCCCATCCCAGCTTTTAACAAATTGTGCTTGGGCAGGCGAAATGTACCATCCTTGCTCATTCCGAGTGTAGCTCGGGCACTGTGCAATCAGTCTTTCCCGAATTATTTCACATGCACTCTTTAAGATTTCAAATAATTGAAGAGTACCACTCGAGTTTCCAACAAAATGAGGACATCCTCCAGCCGAGTTCCTCCTACATGCTTATCTGATAAGACACTTTGTTGACTACATTGCTCCAATAGGAAAGAAAACTAATCCAACACAGCAATGTATTATTTGCTGCTCAAAGAAGAACAGTAAAGAGAAGATAAGAAGAGAAACAAGATACAACTGTCCAGATTGTGGATGGGTTATGCGCAATAGCGTGTTTTCATATTTATCATGCATGCTCAAACTTTGATTGAACATTTCATAATTATTTGTGTAAAAGCAAAAGATGTATTTAAAATTTGTCAATCAAGATAAAAGCTAGGTATTTTAAGCTTTATGTTTATTGTTAGTGAGAAATGACTAATGATTTCTGCCATATATTGAATGCCAAATTTACAGGCAAATTACTCATTTACTCAAATTGACTTTTATACATTAACAATTAGGATATTTTGTATGTGAATGGTGCTATTATGTTTAAAAAGATATGTATATTTAAAAATACGCATAAGAAAATTGATGTCTTTTTATCCAGAAATAAAATGAGCCTGGAAAAGGTTTAGAACAAGCACCCTACAGTGCGAGACAGCCAGCCGAAAACAGGTTTAAACAGGAACGCAATAACGCTTTTACATCATGCACTAACTTGTCCACAATATAAGCATAAACTATTAAAGAAACATACATCGTACAACTAATCTACAATTAAGTTTTATGTCCTGCGGATAAGAAATGTATAAATAAATTTTCCCAGAAAGAGAGAGAGAAGTTTTGTATTGTTAGGCAGATAGTGTAGTTTTGTTACATAAGTATATTTGAATAAAATTGATATCTTAAGAAAAAATTGTGTATCACTTTTTTTAATATAGTAAATCCCTTAAATGTTAGTTAAGGGAATACTTAAAAAAATTAGGACGAGATTGCAATTTTTTTTTTTATATACAGATGTTTCACGAAAGAAATTATTTATTGAGAATTATATTTTGTACAAAAATTAAATGAAATTTTATCCTTATGTCAAATAATTCAAAAGGGCTTTACTGCAGCATTTCATTGAAAAATACAATAACAATCACCAGTAGTTTGCAAATAAAACAATTGATACACAAATTTTCTTGCCTTTTTCAACAGATAACAGCATGAGAGAGCAGAAGAAAAAATGCTGTCAATACAGTGCTGAATATTTGAAGAGAGAGAGTATGGCTTCATTTCATCACCTGGAAAAAGTACTTTGCCTATGTGCTCTTCTGTGTAATAAAACTATGTCAAATGATTCAATGAAACCTTCCAAGCTTAAGGAACATTTAATGAAAATCCATAGTGACAAAAAAAGATAAGGATATAATATTTTTTCAAACAATCTAAGAAAAATATTTGAAAATACCGTCGCTACAATAACTCATAGGGACAACATCTAAGCGAGGTGAGAATAGACTGTATGCTTCTTATAGCATATTGCAAAGTCCGGAAATTCGTACACTATAATGGTGAAGAACTAACTCATTTTACCACCTGTAATGGAGGTGATATGCACCATATTGCACAAACCAGCTATCGACATTATAAAAAGAATTCCGAGTAATAACACAGTACAAAGAAAGAGTGACAAAATGTCCTCAGTGCATACACAATTCTTAATGTGAGTATTTAAAATCCTCTGAATTTTCTATCCATCTTGACAAGTCCACTTTACCAGAAAATGAAGCTTTATTATTAGCTAATATAAGATTTGAGAAGAAGAAAAAAATCTGCCTATAATTGATATTTGCTGAATGTTTGGAAACCAATGTGAAAAGTGAAACGTTACTGAATTAAAAAGATTTTTCGATGCAAAACCTAAATAAACCCTTGTCTAATCTTTTCTATTGCTACTGACAGTACTCCAGCAATGGTAGGAAGATACCGAGGCTTTTTTAAGAATACTTAAAACAAGTTGAACCAAATTTATTTTCCGTACATTGTGTCATTCATTAACATTACTTAGCCGCAAATAATTTTTGTGAACTTTTATATGGGTCATGAGATTATGCCATTACAGCAGTTGATAAAATCAAAAGGAATGCCTTCAATGCGAGATTATTTACCCAACTTTTTTGAAAAATGACATGAATACATACTACTTAACAAAGAAGTACGATGGTTATTTAAAAGTGCATGCTTAAATAAATTTTAAGCACTGTTTGATTCAATGTTGGAATTCCTGATAAGCTAAGACAGCGATTTGTGACGCAATTTAACTAACTCAAAAAACCAGCTAAGCCTATATGCCAAATTTAACAAACCTTATTTGAAACTACAAAGTGATCAATTACATTTAATTAAAAGAGTAATATGTGCGATTGTTGCGTAACTTTATCCTGTACAAACCAAACTTGTGGAGAGCAGAATGTTCTCAGTTTCCAAATCTTTTGATATTGCGAAATAGAGATGAAGATTTGGTTGCTTACTAAAAACACCTAACGGCTCTTCATGCAGACCTGAACTAAAGATTTGAAGAAATTCTTCTCTTGGATATTTCCGACTAGGTGTTGAACTATTTTGTGCGTGGACAAGTTCAGATCACAAACACAGATGAATCTATACTAATATAGAGCCGCTTATTGAAATATCCACAAATAAAGAACTTAAACCGATGTTTGAACAAGGATACTACAATTTCTTGTAGTAAACTAGACATCAACTTTATATCCTATATTATGGGTACAGAACTTGTTGACTGCTTTGCAATCCTTCTATTTGATAGAACATGGATTAAGTGCCGTTGTAAACATTATCACACACACAAAAAAATAATAATAAAAGAAACAGACTAGAAATTAGTTCTTGGGATTTGCAGTTGCTATTCACAAACATTAAACTAGACATAAATACATTCATAACGTCTCACCAAATTCATCCAAATCCTTAATTATTTTAAATTTTATTTTAAACTGAAATTAAAATTGTAATAAATACCTCAAATTTTTTTTTTAATTTAATTTGTATACTATGCATTTATGTAGCCTTTTCACTTGGGGGTCCGTTTTAGAATTTCGATTATAAAAAGGGGTTTATTGGTAAAAAGTTTTGGAACCACCAATTTGGATAGTTGCTCTTCAGTCTAATAGGATAAAATCCTTCACTTTCTTCACAATGGCAACATCAACCATGAATGATAGTCTTTTAATCACAAATTTATTATTGGAGTCTTAAATCATCACACACACAAACACACCTTATTTTAATAATAATTAAGGAAAATATATTGTGCGTAAGAAATAGATATGTTAGAGTATACATAATTAATAAGTCTTCACAAAGTATTATTCTCTCTCAAGCCAATATTCATAATAACTTAACTATACACAATTGGTATTGGTAGAAAGCTTATGCACCTTAAAAAAACTACAAATAATTTAAGAATGAAAAATAACTCAAGATATGAAACAACTTTATGACAACACAATTATGAATTTTTGCAACTACCATCATAAATACATTTTAAAAACATAATTATTATTAATAAAATAAATTTGGACAAATGCCATACATTGTTTCTAAGTTCTTTTTGGTACTTCTTAAAGTTGGGGGAGGGGAGGAACACACAGCAATGTAAGTATAAGGTACATTTGAATATATAGTAGACCAAATATTTTCAATGATGAAGAAATTTAATTTATGTAAAGCAATTAGTTAATAATTAGGGCAAAAAATAATATGGGTAGATAATTAAAACAGTAACATAAAATATTGTATAAAAATATTTCCCAGCTTTTCCTTAATTTTATATGCTGATACATGAAAATAATACCTTCTGATGGAGGGGAGGAACACACAGCAATGTAAGTATAAGGTACATTTGAATATATAGTAGACCAAATATTTTCAATTATGAAGAAATTTAATTTATGTAAAGCAATTAGTTAATAATTAGGGCAAAAAATAATATGGGTAGTGTAACCCCCCGTAGTTTAAACTCTTCTCATATGAACAGTAGAAAGACTATCGCGCCCTCTAGCGGCTAGAACAATCTTCAGTAATGGCCAAGCTTCGGAACTGTAAAGACGTACGAGCATGCGCTCCCCGACCCCTTTCAATTCTATTGTAACTGTTAGTTCTCTAGTTATGTATGTAAATGTTTGTTTTGTCTAATAAACGTGTTTAATTAACTAGTGGACTTAATTAAGAACCCCTTCCCCGCGTGTCCCTTTATTACATTGGGTCACACCCCTTATAGTAGATAATTAAAACAGTAACATAAAATATTGTATAAAAATATTTCCCAGCTTTTCCTTATTTTTATATGCTGATACATGAAAATAATACCTTCTGATGGTACTGGAACAATTACATCTGAAGCAGATAACGACATTCCTGAGTACTGATCTGAAGGGACAGCCATAGGAGCTGGGGTTGTTCTACCACCAGCAGAACACATCTTTAAAATATTAACAACAGTAGTATTACTGTGCTAGTGTCTGGATCACTTGTAACTGGCTAGCAAGTATGTGGCTGAAGAATTTTTCGCCAGTATGTGTGGAATGAAATGTTATTGGGTAAGGTGTGTTGTCTGGGTTGAAAGTGCGCTAGTTTCTGGATCAGTTGTAACTGTTTATAGAATGAGTTGCAAGCATGAGGTCGATGAGGGGAGGTAGAATTAGAAACTCTCTCGGTATGTGTGTGTATGCGTGCCTCCCTATGTGATGTGTGTCCGCATGATGAAAAGTGAGATGGTAAAAATAAATACAGACGCGAGAGAGGAGAAATAAAAAATGATGTTCTTTAAGAAAGTTCTTTTTTCGCTTTCAGTGATGCTAATAAAAACTGGTGGGTAATCTTTCGAAAGTCATTTAACGAGCTGTCTTCATGGTGTTAAACACGTCATGAAGAGCAGTAAAATCTGAAAAAAAGAATGGCGTTTAGTTTATCTACATTTAAGCTGTTGTGTTTAATTGTCTTAGGTTTCATAGCCATTTCTCTTATTGCAAGCTTAGCGCTTCATTGTATTTTTCACGGCGATGATTGTCGGTATACGGATCAGGTAGACTTAACTAACTCGTCATGTATCTATTCAGAAAATTTAGGTAGAAGACTATATTTTCATATTTGTAAGAGAACATTTAAGAGTGTACGACATTCGTTACTTTTGGAAAGAGGAACCGAATCTTATAAAGCCACAAATTATTGGAGTGCAACTTAGCAAGCCAGAATTTGGAAAATTGTGTAAACAATGTTTAATTTAAAGCATCTGAGCAGTTGTTTGAATTAGCCAGTCTGGAAAAACGTCTCTGGTTCGTAAAATGAAAAAAAATAAAATTTATAATCAAGATATTAAAAATATAAAATGGTGTTATAACTACTCTTCACCTTGGTTCTTGGAAGAACCGGGTATAGATTTTGTCAAAGGTCTTCATGAAAACTATGAAAACGTTGACTTAATAGTGATTGATGATTTGATGCATCGGCTCAATGAACAAATATCAGAATTATTTACGGTTGTATCCCACCATCGAAACATAAGCGTAATACTTATATTACAAAATTTGTTTCCGAAATTCAAACTAATGCGAGATATCAATTTGAATTCTCATTACATACTTTTGTTTAAGAACTCTCGTGATATGAGTCAAATCAATTGTTTTGCTCGTCAGTTATATTCCCAGTTTTTGACCGAAACTTTTATAAAAGCAACCATACATGCTTATGGTTATTTAGTTGTGGATTTACACCCCACCATATATACGAAGAACACAGGCTCAGAGAGAGTTTGTTTCCCGATGTACATGGAATTCATTGGATTTATCGCCCAAAATGAATAGGTTAAAACAAAATTATGATTTTTTGAATTTGCTCGCGAAATCACGACCCCAACGAAGAAGAATACTATTAAAAATGTGACTAAATCACAAATATTATCTCTGAGTGAAATATGTTTAAATGTTTTAGTGCGTAATATTCCTGTGGACATAAAAATTACGATTAGAGGATGAAGTTTCTAAGCTGTTAGATCGAGAACAATTAGCGGACAATCTGAAAGTGAAATTATTGAGCCAGTTGCTCACTCGATATCAGAACATCGCGCTCGAGCCCTTGGAACCGGTTCGAGTGAGTATCATCGATGAAAACGAACATCCTAGAGCGGTTGCTTCTCAAAAAATAAGCAAACAATTTGGGGATAAAATGCTCGAGAATGTGAAAGCTGATGCGGAACTGGATCCCATTCTGAAAGATATTATAACATCTTCTCCTCGCTCTTACGTAAAATATATTCCTTCTATAGTCGAGAAATTAATAACTCGTGGTTATTCTTGGAATCAATAAGGGGAAATGACGCGAGACAATCTTCCTATAAAAGACTCACGCATTGTTGACTTTTTCTCATACCTTTTGAGGAATACAAAAACACAAACAGAACCAGCGCGTTTTCAAATATTTTTAAAAGCAATTCGAGAAATAAATATTCCCCACAGTTGGGTGGCTAATAAAAAATTGCTCCTGTTTTTAAAGTATAAAAATGATAACAGCTCGATGAAAAGAAGTTTTTCATCTCCTGAACTAGATGAGGGAAAAGTTGTTATGGTAGGAGAGCACGGAGGATGGCAATCACCAAGTCGAATGATGAAAGACCGGAGGACATATTACAGGATATATACTATGATATTCAAAATCCTGCCTCATATGGGGGAGTGAAAAAAATTGCTAAAGAAGCAAACGTTCCTGTAAAAGTAGCAGAAAAATGGTTGATGAAACAAGATACTTACACACTTCACAAACCAGTACGATTCAAATTTCAACGTCGAAAAACTTTATCCTATGGGATAGGAGATTTAATTCAAAGTGACTTAGTAGTAATGCGACGCTTACTTAATTTAAAAAAAAACTATTTAAATTATTTCATTAAATCCATTTTATATAAAACCCGGTTTAGCGTCACATTATAGCTTAAGTTTAAACATTAGATCTTTTAAAGACAAATAAACTGTACGCTAAATCAAAAGTCATTCTGTTAAATAATCATTAATTTATTTTAACACAATAAGATTGAAATTAAGTTAAAGCATAAAGATTTACTTAACTGATAGAGATCGAGGGAGAGGAGTCATGTCGCTGCCTGGAGTCCCCACCTGCGGTGACTAATTGGAAGGGACGTGTCAGACCAAGTGGGTGTGAGAGAAATGCCTCAGAGAGTGTCAAAAAAGTGCGACAATTCGGGGTGCATCCGCTTTTATTCCAAGGCGGCTTGCTCCTGTATTCTGGAGCGGATTCTTTACATTCACTCAATCATTATGTCTGATTGGTCTAGAATCAGCGGATGAATACCGTCTCACGGTCAGTGACATCCCCAAGCGCGGGAAAATCCTAATGACACTCCCTATATCATGATGTATTTATGGGAACAATGCCCCCTTCCAGGCGTGGGAACGCGTCACCCTTTTCGGTGGGGTAAAGAGACGCATTCACCAAATTCCATCCGTTGTAAACAACAACAGGGCAGATGTAAAAATTACAGTTGTAACTTTAGGGACCGGCGACATCCCATCAGTAGATATGTCGAAATTTTCTCGACAAAATAAAGCCATAAAATTTCTTCTGACATCGATTGATGTATTTTCGAAAACAGCTTATGTACATGCCCTTAAAAATTAAAGTGCTAATGTGGTATTAGAAGCCTTTCAGAAACTATTAAAACAGATAGGACCTATAAAACATTTGCAAACAGATCAGGGGAGAGAGTTTTATAACAAAAAAACTTCAAAATTTATTTACAAAAAATAAGATCCATCATTACAGTTCACATAGCAAATTCAAAGCTAGCGCCATGGAGAGATTTAATCGAACTCTTAAAAACAAATTATTTCGAATTTTTACGCATAGTGGATCCTATAAATACATCGATATTTTGTCGAGGGTTTAAAAAGCTACAACGATAGCATTCATCTTTCATCATCTTTCGCTCCCAACCAAGTCACTTCGAAATTGGAACCTATCATTTTTAGAAAGCTCTATATGGTTATAAAAGAAACTTTAACTACAAATTTAACATCGGTGAGCAAGTAAAAATATCGAAAAGCAGGAAAACTTTCCAGATGGGTATTTACCAAACTGGAGCGAGGAAGTATTCACCATAGTCGAACGTTTTGCTTATAACCCTCCAGCGTATTTTCTGAAAGATTTTGCAGGGATAAAATTTAAAGGTCGCTTCTCTCTATGAAAGTGAACTTCAAAAAATTCACAAAGGTTCAAACTCTTTTTGGAGAATCGAAAAGGTATTAAGAACCAAAGGTATTGGTGCTAACAGGGAATATTTCGTTACGTGGAAAGGTTTTGATAGTCGTTTTAATTCTTGGGCGAGAGCAAAATGGATGAAAGGATTTCGGATTTCTACCTATCTCTCCCGAGGATTGCTAACATGGACTACTTCCCCCAAAACACGCAATCGTTTTATAGCACAAAACTATCTCACCCGCTATTATTATTTGGCGATTAGGAAGTTACTCTTTCGGAAATTTGTATTCCACGAAACTGGTTTAATATTGGTAATCATAATAACTTTTATACTATATTATTAGAAGAAAGATAATCCAAGAGGAACAACCATTTGAAATTAAATTCAAGTACGAAACCAATGATCCTGAAACGTTCTTTAAATTATTAAACAGGAGAATTGCTAACCATGTTGGTGAAAACGAGAGATTTTCTTTTCAAAGCTAATAGAATGGAAGTCAAACTGTTTCTAGGAGAGGGATTTGAAATACATTTCCAATACGCTAATTCTTCGAATTTTTTGCATCTATTAAGTTTAGAAAATCATGACACCGTTATAAATATTTCAAAAATGTTTGCGTTTCAACCGCCTCTACAACTGTCTAATGATTTCAGTTTTGTCAAAATGAACACAAATCCATTGAGCATGAGTTAGCATATTATCTCCGCCACACCACATCATAATGAGAATGCTATACCAAAAACACCAAAACAATTATTTGAAGTGTTTAGGGAAAACATAAAATTATTACCTTTAGAACATCTAATACATTTCATTTATAACGATATCACGAGCGAGGTTGACATCCATCTTGCGAAGCTCATTTTACACAATCTTCAGGTATATCGCTACTAGAAAAACGTGAATTTAAAAAATGATATGATTTTGCAAGGCATCACTTCATTCAAAGTAAACAGAGCACATCCTATCGATAAAAATGATCATTTTAAAATAATAGTAAAGGAATATTTCGAAAAAACAGACGTCCTTAAGCAAAGATACTATCTATTCCTAAATATTGGAATGTATAAAACAGAAAAAGAACTGCTTGACGCCTTTCATTTCGTCACTTTAACACATTTACAAAATTCCCACGTAGCTATCGAAGTCCCTTCACATGTCAAGCTAATTCTCAGTCAGGGTCTGGCTGATCTATTGGGGTATAGCGAAAGGGAAATGACGAGCGGCTCTTACATAGAAAAAAATATCCGATGCAGTTAAATGCTGGGATCTCTGAAATATTCGTATACAGCGATGTAGTAGTCTCGCCATGTTGGAGACTTTATCTCCTCTGTTGCGGATAATACCGTGTTTGAATGAAAAAGATGAACAGATAGTTAAATATTATGACACACAAACCTTTTTATTTCGCAATAAAAAAAAGCATGTGTAGAGACAATTGAAATTGATCTCCGAACCAGTCCTGGTGATATTATTTTCACGGGAGGAAGAACGTATGCGGTACTTTTGTTTATACGAAAAGTTGTATAATAACTAAGCCTTTCAAAAATTGCTCATTCTCTTACTTTGGACAAGACAAGATGCATCTGAGTAAAAAGGATTGCGAGTTATACCATCAACATCAAATTGACAGAAATTATTTCCAGGGGGTCTCCCTATCAACGAGAATATGGATTTTTTGGGGATCTTCCGACGTTATATAACACCACTAGCATTGCGAGCAAAGAAATATTTAGAAAATCATCTGCTGCGAACAGGTAAAAATGTGGTACACGATGTTGCCGGTGGAAGTTCATTTTAAGATTCGGCTCGTAACCGTTTACAAGAAATTTCAAAACAAATTAAGGATGATTTTTTTCGAAAATTACAAGGAAAAGGTATAAAAAGACGCGCGAAGAAAAAAAAGGACGCATTTGAAGGCAAAACGACGCAAAACGCAGACAGAAGATATTTTTTCATAATGGATGAAAAATCAAATATTTGTCTTAAAAGAGAGCTGGATTTGTTTTTGTTATTCTTTACTGTAAATGAAATTAGCAGAAAGCAGTTTCGGCATTCATGAGACTTCGTTGTTTTTAAAATACTTTTATTTGAAACTATCGACAGGGCATGGTACAAACAGGAATCGACAGACATGCAACGAATTGGAATACATACAAGTACAACGTGTACGGCGACCAATCAGCAATGCGACGACGTCAGTCACAAACAGGTCACAGGATGACGTCATTGGCAGTACAAACGAATTTGCATATTCATCAGCCTGTTGCGATGAATATGAAAATAAAGAAACATTACATGACTCGCGTATTTAATTTAATAGATAGTGGACATGAGAAAAGATTTAATTTCTAACAGTTTTCAACTTTGCCTACACAGCTAGCGATAGATTCCTCGTCTTTCGTGCAAATTCATCCTCTGGCTTCGTTGAGTGATTGCGCTCCACTTATAATATCAGTGGGAATGGAGAGCATTATTTAGATCTAGCATTTTGCATTTGCAGATTAAGAATTTAAAAAAGAATGACACTTATAGGAGACAACGATCATGTTGCTCCGCTCATCTATATTTTGAATACGATGTGGTCAGAATAGTTTTTTTTAAAAATGATAAACAGATTGCCAATCAAAACAATTATTCTTACCGGTCTTTTTTTTGAAAGTTTGCTTTTTTCATCAAAATCAAGTCCGGATTCTTTCTTGTCTTCTGCACTGTTTCACAAAGATATGGCCTCAGATCATAATGTGGGTGCTACTAGCACAAATCAGGGGTTCCTCACCAGAAACTTATAAATTGGTTAATTTAATAGGAATCCTTCAATTTGATTTAGCAGTACAACCTAAGCTTTCAGTTAATGGTATCAAGATCCGAATAAAATTAGAACGACAGAAAGATCCTTTTTCTTTGATGGTGTCCGGAGATAACTACAAAATATGCCTGAAGCCTTTTCAATCAAAAAATTAACGTAGCAGCCTCTGTTGCTTTAGCACAAGAAAAAGCGTTAGAACTAAGTCTTATTAAAATGCCAATAAGACACGCAGAGGCTCGATCTTTTGCTCTTAGCAGCGGATTACAATCTTCTACGATTGCTAATGCTTTTATCGGGCAGCTTTCTAAGCCTCATTTTAGGGTTCGTTTAAAATGAAGCTTAGAATGGAAATTTCGGTAAAAATTCATTTAATTTCCAACATTATAACTTAAATTATCTTTCCGTATTAAAGGTATCAAAAATGATTCCATCTAAGCCCTTCCAACCTAATTTTATTAATAATTTATATGCGCGTAGTGTTACCTCGGCCTTTTCACCGATTTGAATCATTTTCATAATTCGCAAAATATAAATATTACCTACGGAGAATATTCTAAGGGTTATACAATGTATGCAATTGACTAACTCTGGACATGGCAGCCGGTGAAAACTCTGGGTACTGTAAACTCTCCAGAACTGGTAACATTGCTATTAAATTTGCCGTTCCTCTGCCTGAGGCGATTACTTCTAATGAATGAATTTGTATCATTTATAGTAAATTTAGACCCTAAGAATCTTCCTGGCAGTCATTGGGTTAGCATTTTCTTTCGTCCTAATGCAATATTTTATTTCCATAGCTATGGCGATAGCGATTGCCGGACACTTAGTATAGTTGGAACCCCCTGCCAGACACCCCTTAACTTAAAAAAAAATTATACTTTCATTATAGTATAAAAGCTGAATTTTATATATGCTACTTGGGGACCCATAAAAAGATGTTACCTCTATAGCCAGAATGGTTTTTACATCTTGCCAGACACATTGAAAGTCTGCTGCAGGTGTGAGTGTAAGGTGAGTGCGAGTAAGATAGGGCGTTTAGTCTATTGCGATCGCTTAAGAAATCCAATGAAAAAAATAGTTTTATTACGTTTATAAGCATCTTATATAAAGTAAAAAATATTATTTTATTATTACTAAGTACAAAAAAAGTATTATTACATGTAAAAATCATATATCATTTTCGTTGATATTTTCATCGTCACTACTTCTGTGAAATGTCATTTCACATTGAAAATGAAGATCTGAAAGAATTGATGAATAATTACATTATTTTCAGGCAACGATGTCTCAATGGTAACTTGGTAAAATTTCACCATTTTACTTGATTTACATCAATCTTATACATCATTCGCACTGGGAATTTTGAACTTTTCATATCAACATTGCTTAAAATTACAAATATATTTTTATATGCTGTGACGGGGCTTTACGTGATTTTATATTAATCCTCTTGGAGAATCTTTGGGGCCAGCAATTGAGTTATTTCACAGCTATCCCCCTCAAGAAGAAACCTTGATATGCAAATTAGCTAGTATATATATATAGTGGAAGTTTAGTAATCGTAAATAGAAGGAAAAGCAGCCGAGTTGCGGAAAGCAGTGCTGTTACGGTAGGGATCGGAATTTAGACGTGTGATTTTAGGACGGGCTTTAGCTATTAAAATAAATTAAGGAAGTTAAGATAACTTTAAGTAAAGTAAAGCTATTAGGATTTCATGCGCTTATTCACATAGGGTTTTAAGCTATCGTTATATCACTCTAGATTTCCCCTCTATAGTTGGCTTTTTTTTTTTGTCTTGGGATTATTATGTTTGGTAATAATAAATTGGATTTCTCATGGATTGTTTGGGTCATCAATCTTTACCTCCTACAAATTTAGGTCGAGTAGATGGCTTCCCCAGGTGGGAGGCCATTACAATACAACCAACAAAATTATGCACGGTGGACCATAAAATATTATAATTTGCTGAAAGTTGCAGAAACCCATCCTGACTTATACGAAGAATTTAAACAGTTGTTTTGGTATCAAACGGGCCACTAAAACATTTTCTAGACAACCAATTGACTTGGTATTAGAGCAAACTATAAATGCAGACGCTGCTAGAAGGCTCACAGGTGTTATAATACACTTAACAAATTCAATTTCGGCACATGAACGGTAGGCTCGTAATCGTGATGTTAGGTCTACGATTATAAATCAAGTTTATCTAGAACTAGGACTGCCAACTCATCAAGATGTTTCAATAGAATTAAATCTAAAAAATACCCGGAAAAATACCAAACAATTGAGACAATTTATCGCTGCCTTTGATAGATTTATTAATCCCTTTTGTCCATAAGTGCCCAAAGACTAATTGATAAATATTTCATCTGGAAAATTCACATCACCCCTGGTAGAGGCAATCCTTCTAAATATTGAAAAGAGGAGATTATCAACGTAAAACATTTTTTCCAAATATTTATCAGATATTAATAGATGTGAAAAAGATATGAAGAAAATATCCAATGACAATTTCTCCAAAGATTATGAGAAAAAGAAAGTAGGTGGTAAAATTCAAGAAATTAAAATCCAAAGAATTTATTTGGACGCATGCTGGGTATCTCTATGGATTACAATGTAGACATTTCAAAGATTTTGTTTTACCCAATTACCTCAGTACCATTTGGATGGCACTATTTGTAAGACCGATAAATCTGCTTTGATGAAATGCCTACAGAAAGAGGTCATATCTTCACAGCGCACCACAGTTTTATGCCTTCCCCTCTTAAAACTGCGTGAGGTCCTCAAATGGTTTTGCATGGGACGATTTTATTGCTTTTTCGGTTTCTGTGTAGTTGGAAAGAGGGGGAGAGGGGTTCTCATTCACAGCTGTTGCCTAAGGCGAGTAGTGTGTGATGGACATTTTATCCACTTCATGGCCAACAGAAACTTCTCCCAATTTATTGCAAACAAGCAAATAAAGGGTAAAAAATAAAGTTTTAAACAAATGACTCATTCAAAGTTGAAAAAATATTTTTAATGTATGTATATATATATATATAAGCAAAAGAAAATTTATTTTTGTTCTGTTATTTTTAAGAGCTTTAAAATTTTTTTAAAAAAGAACATTTTTATTTCGGTGTTACATTTTTAGCCAGACGGAAACTCTGTAATCATTGTTGAATATCAGACGAAGAAAACTCAAGAATATTTCCTGTTATTTTTTTTAACTATGAGGTAAAAAGTTAAAGTGATTATTTTTTTATTTAACAAAATTATAATAAATGTAGTATCAATATATATGATGAATAAATTTGTAAAAAAAAACTGGGATTCCTGCAATTTATTACATTTTTAATTAACAATAACATAAAAAGTCATTTCAATACTTTAAATTTATGTAAATTTTAATCCTGATCTTTATATTTTTCTGTTGAATGATTTTTTTCGCTATAAATCAACATAACTTGCACCGAGAGAAAATAGCCTCACTACGTCAGCGTTTGCACACATAATACACATTCAATCAGTGGCGCACACAAGGGAAGGGATCCTTGGGTCCCGACCCCCCAAAGCAATTGATTTTTTTTTCCGATTGATTATAATACCATACATATATATAAGTATTATATATAGTTTGTACAGTAACTGTAATTAATAATTAATTTTTTAGTGTTTTTTATTACCGAAAATCAAAATATGTTAGGTGGCGAATTGGATTATAGGAGAATAGTGGACTTTTGACCCTGGACCCCCTCGAAAAATTCCTGTTTGCGGGTGCTGCATTCAATCAATAAGAAAATATATTTTTCTTAAAAGTGTGCTTGCGAAAGTGTTTCTAAACATTTTCTATTCTTTCCGTTCCTTTAGTATTTCATCCTTTAAATGCATATTCACACATATCTATAAATGTTAACTCTTTCTACTCAGTTATTGCAAAGATGTATTACCAATTAATTTTGTCTTTTAAAACAATTTACATAAAATTAGCTGATAATTAATTCTATAAGAAATTTTAACATTTAGAAATGTATTCTTAATTAAAGTACTAGAACCCTACAAATTGTTATTTTATTATTAAATATTAACACAGAAATAATTCATAATCATCATAACTCGTTCTATATTGCAAAAAAATCCCTACCTTTTGCTTCTGAAATACTATTATATTAAAAATTTTGTGTAGTTTTAGAAAAAAAAATTACACCTGTGGAAAAAACGGATCATAAGTTTTTGTTTTTAAATAATTTTCTCGTATGTATGGAGAATTTTTCTAAAGGCATAACAATAGCTTAAATATAAAAAAAAAAAAATCGGGGAAGGGGGTGCATTTTTTTAAGGATCATACATTTAGAAAACTTGCTCCAAAATTTCTGATCTGAAAACCAATTAGGTTTTAAGATATTTTAATTTTCTGAGCTTTGATTTTAGTTTCGGTTTCATTTTCATCTTTGCATTCCTAGATTGAATTAATTAAAAAAAAATTTTTAACACAATCCATTATTTCGTGTGAAATGGCTATTAACTGCAATTTTAATTTCTAAAATCATTTCTGTTTGCTCATGTTTTTAAGTTTTTTCTCACATTTACTTAATTAAGATTGATTTAAAGACCAATAAATTTTTTGACACAGAGTTTATATAATTTAAAAGCTCTTTACTTTGTCTTCATTAATTTTTTTCCTTTTGAAAAATGCCATGACCAAAATGTACGCAGAAATAATACTTGAAAGGGATGGAATATGACTGAAAATGGTAAATCTAAAATCCAGCTTTCAGGTGATATTACAATTAGACTACAGAATACAAATGTTGCAGAATGAACTAAATATTTCCCTGATGTCCCACAAACTACATTATAATAAATATATTGTAGTACTTACATTACAGTATTTTAAAAGTCATGCAACAAAAACTTACAACTTGCTTAGCTGCCACGATGGGGAATTGAGAAAAAAATAAGATATTATATTTACAAACTTGGTGATTTTTGGATTACGTTTATATCATTACTATTTTCTGTATAAATATTTTGCATTTAAAACTCTTGTGAAAATATAAGGTTCAGATAAAACTGAATAAATGATCAATTAACAATTGTTATCAATATTATGTCTAAGAATATTTTGAATTAAAAAAAGATATATTCAGTCACGTTTATCTCAAGTAGAATTTTGATGTAGAACATAAGTTGGATAGTAACATATTAAAAAATTAAAGCTTTACAGGCATTGGAATTTTTTTTATGTCTTTACAAATTTTAAATGTGTTTTTCTCAGATTTTCAATTTTGGAAGATGAGAGTATTTTCTAATCCCTAAGGCATTTTTCCTGTTCAAGATAGAGTCTTGAAATATCTTGTAAATATTCCCTAACATATGTTCTATAAAAGTTCATATAGAGTTAGGTCTGAGAGCTCGTTATTTTTTAAAAATATCTTAATGTTAATATTTTTAAAAAAATTGTGTTTTTTCCAGGTTTAGCCATAAAAATAATTATTAAAATTCACCAATGAGATATTTTTAAATTTTATACTTTTTGTTTCCAATAATCTAAGAAATATACATCACTTACAATAATTAAATATTTTTTAATAATTTAGCATTTTATAAAAGTTTTAAAAACTTGAAATAATGGCTTGTAAAACTAACCTATTTTCAGAATCAATATAATAGTATAATCTGAATATAAAACAAAAATTAATTTTACTGTGACAAAACTGTTTACGACGTCTACTCATACTGTGAAAAGAATGAAAGATAAATATATAACATAGTGGCAGTCAAAAACATAAGATGTAAAAGTCCTGTCCCTTTACTAAATTCAATGCATTTTCCAAACTGTAGCTAAAAACAATTATATGTTTATTAGGCCAGAAATTATTTATATTTAGATATATTTTTCCTTATTAAGTACATAATGAATAATGGCAAGATAATTTGTAAAATCCTAAAAGATTTTAATGGAGAAAAAAGCCAGACATAATTTTAGAGATAGGTAGAAATTTCATTATATAATACACAAATATGCATGTTTTAAAACAAATAAGTTGGCTAAGAAAATGAAATTTACTAAACATTTCCGGAATAAAGTAAATCAGATTTCATCCTCAAATACATATAATTGTAAGAAAAGGTTTCATTCAATTAACAATCAATTACAAATAAACTTTTATAAAAAAAATTTTAACAGGTATAAATAGCAAAAAATATCAAAGTATAAGAAAGACACATACATGTCGTTTCCAGAAATGTCACAGTGTGATATTTTTCAAAACACGGCACTGCACACAGTCCAACATTCAAGTCTTTACATTGAAAACGAGTTTCTCTTTGAATGCGTTTTCCATTATCATTTATCTTAAGGTTGCATACAACATTTTCGCGATGGTTTTTTTTTTTGAAGAGTCACTTCCTACATATGAAGGGAAGTGCCTACCAATAAAGCGGACATTTTCAGAAATTTTAGGGTTAACAAAGTTTTGAGAACTAGAATCTCTACATCCTTCTTCTATCAGTTTCATTCGAAAACCAATATGATTTAACAAATGTCGAAAAATCTTCTTGGTAGTATTTTCGCTGTTGATTTCGGGCAACAGGGTAGTAAGATACACTGATCTGATCTATCAACCCCCCCCCATGGTGTTATTATAAAACACCACGGCTTTTGGTTTCAGCTTTCCCCCTTTTTAGCTTTCACTTCCATCATGTCAGCGTTATGAAAAGTGCTAAGCATATGCAGGAGTTTTTCATCCTTCCACTTTAAAACACACATTTCACCCTTTTGGAAGGCTATAATCTCCCCTTTCTTCAGTGTAGAACTTTTAAATGAAACAGGTAAACCTTTTCGGTTTGGTCGTAAAGTTCCACAGATATCCGTTTCACTGTCAATCAGTAATTCCACAAATTCAGGCGATGTATAGAAATTATCAGTCTCATTCAATTCGTGGATAAGAGTCAGGACACTTTTCGTCGAAAGACCATTATCATTATAGTTTCCGTTGAAAGCAGTACCTTTTCCCGTGTATATCAATGAGTTCCAAACGTAGCCACTTTCTGATTCTCATAACTGAAACAATTTAATTCCAAAACGAGCTCGTTTTTGAGGAATATATTATTTCCAACTTAATCGACCTTTATATGCTATCAGCGATTCATCCACTGATATATCCGGTTTCGGTACATACACAGATTTGAACTTATGTACTACTAGATTGTGAAACTCTTTTTATTTTTTTTAGCTTCGTGTTATGATCTAAATCGCTACTGGACTCATCATTATTTGCAAAGTGCAGGAACTTCATCAAAAGTCCATAGTGGATAGAATTGGTTTTTTTGACCAAAACCACTTTTCCACAAGTTTTTGTACTACGCCTTGTAGGAGCAACAGAGCGATCAATCTTTCATCTCTTCCTTGTTCGTATTTTTCCATTTTAGAGCCCTAGAAGAAGGTGTCAATTCTGCATTTTCAAAGAATGATTTGTTTCCTCTATTTGATTCTATATGATTTGTTTGATCTATTTGTTTCCTCTACAATACATGAGAACATTTCATCGACAAGGAAGAGGTTGAAATATTCTAAAGGATCCCCAGAATCCCCGATACATACTTTTATTCCTGGATTTTCAGTAAATGGAAATTTAGGATGACTAGGTAAAGGAGAGGTAACATCTATTTGACACCAGTCTCTAGCACTATCTAAGCAATCATCATCAGACTCACTCAGAGGATGAAAATTTTTCATCCAAACTTCTCTTCAATCAAACATTCATTTTCAGAATCACTATTCATTTTTAAGGTAAACCAAACAGCCCTTCTTAAAAGGATTCGAAAAACAAATGGTAGCTATATATATTTATTTAAGCTTTTATAAGAGGAGCTTTCCAATGAAATTTGGGAGAGATATTGCTAAGAAGCAGTAAGACCAATAGAAATGGAGATTATTGTTTAGAATAGACTATTCACAAAAAATAGTGGTGATTCAGGCAGGAACGGGCTTTTTCTTTCTTGGAAATTCTGTTGAAAGAAGCTCTGGACGACCACACACTTCCTTAAAAGTTGCCGAATTGTTTTCCAAATGGAAGATATTATCGGTGTAAATGACGTGTTTCGGATACTGACAGATACTGATGTCTGCTTGTGCCGTGTACATTTTTCAGTTAAAATTTACACGTCAAATAAAAAGTCAGTAAATCTTTTAAGTTCAAAGCTTATCTATCTCGACATTTAAATCTTTGAATACGCAATGAAATGGCAAAGTTTTCGGATTCTACTGGATTATATTCGTTTCATTGTAATAATTTTATGTAAATTTTCTAGTAATTTGCTTCTAAAATCTAAATATTTCTTTTACCTTAATTTTTTATACAAATATTTTATCCAAGTGTTTGATGTTTCATGACTAAATCGTAAAATATAAGAAACAACGGTCAAATATCACGAGTGCAGACGGTGCTTGCTGATATTTGACAGTGAAAATTACAGCAGCATAAAATGCAACCTCGTTCAAATTATATCTAGTATGCATATTTGGAACTGTCTAGCGCACTCGAATTAACTCAAGTGCACACATTAAGGGTTTATATTGCATTCTAAATTAACACGGTGGCTACTGACGAGGACGATACCTGAGCTGATAAACTCCCTTTCCAAACTTCCACACCACACCATCGTGGACTTTGAGCCTCGACATTTTTAACGTGCATCAGCTCCTCTTCAACACTAGGATTTAGTGGCACCAGGGCTCTAACATCGGACACGAGTTCATGACCATGACCATAAGGCTACCGTGGCCGCAAAAGAAAATAGCAAGTTTGAAAGAAATGTAATGGAGAAGTATATTTGAAGAAATAACTTCAAAACTTAACGAAAAACCAAAATATCAAAATTTGTTTTAGGAATAATAGTGAATATAACTTCGTACACCTAAAACCACTTTATGCAGTGTATTTTGAAAGTGAATGTTTCCCCTTTTAGAGAAACTTATTACAATTATGTCAAATTCCTTTCATTTTGCTCTAAGGGGATCCCCAAAACAATGTAATTTTTTTTATACACAAAATTACTTATGGTTGAACCTAATACAATTAATTCCCCACCCAATGAGTGAAAACCCTTTTTTATCATTTAAATTGTGTTTGAATAGGAGAGGGTTAGTTAATAAGAACATTTAAAACAGGTGTCGGCAATCTATGGACCTGTGGCACGTGGTACAATTCTCGGTGTCACTCAGTACTACTCTACAAATTTGTCAATTCTTGAGTGGATGGAAGTTGATAATAGACCTTATTTGACAAGCGTTTTCTGAGAGAGTTATGGACATTTATGGAACTATGAAATAATCTGAAAGATAATTATAAGGATAAATTTACAGCTATTTTGTAAATAATTGAATGTTATTGCTAGGGGATTTAATTGTTGAAAAAAGAAAATTGCATGTACTCTGCTTTCCACTTTTGGTTCGGCATATCAAAGTAAAAAATCTTTGCTAATATGAAAAATATTTCGACTCCGCAAAGAAATTGTTTTAACAACTGAATGCTCAGAATCGTGTCACGCATTACACCCCTGGTTTTGCGATATGAAAGAAGAGTGGTGAAAGAGTTAATTTGCATTACAATTTTTATTTAACTGTAATAAAGGGAAACATTTATAGTTCACTGTCTTTTTCTTATTTAAATAAATGTTGGAAACATACATTTTTAATTTTTTTTATCTTTGTTGAAGAAATAGTAACATTTTATATTGTTTATTTTTATGTTAATAAATGTATTTAACTGATCCACATAATTAATATAAAATAAAACAGTAAATCTAAATTATTAACCTCTATTCTTTAAATCAGCAAATAGCATCGTATGAATCGAAGGATTTTAAAAATTTCCTACCATGTGGCACGCTGAATGATACTGATAGATTGGTTTCGCACGTCTCAGCTACATGGTTGCCACCCCTGATTTAAAATGTTGGGCAAGATAATCATTATATTTTTAAAATTTTGTAAATATACAAAAGGAGAGTATTTTGGCAGTACATGTTTTAAATGGAGTAAAGTTTACAACAACAAAATATAAAATTGCCTATATATACTGGTGTGCAAAAATTAAGGACGAAGTCGAAAAATTAGCATATCAGCTGAACGAAGAGCCAGAGCGGACAGAAAGACCAATCAGGAGATTAAGTAAGGTGATGTACAGTAGCACATGCGCAGATATACAGGTAGACGTAATGGGGGAGTGTCTGAGTAGTATAAAGCATGTTATCGGTGTAAGATCAGTATTTCTGGCAAAGAGATTGCATGCCGTATAGCAGTTAAAATCACACCGAGTTGCTGCCTCAGCGAGAAATGGCGAATAATCAATCTGTTAGACGACACCTGGATGCTTTTACCCGAGGTCGAATCATTGGGAAGTTGGAGGAAGGCCGCAGTGTGACTGCAGAGTTCCGAATTGCTCACAGCATCGTTTCACGACTTTGGAGACAATTTCAAACTACGGGAACAGCTATCCGGGTGTTCAGTAGTCGTCGTCCACGAGGAACCACACCCGCAGATGACCGGTACATTGTCGTAAAGGCCAGAAGAAACAGGCGGCAGAAATCGCTAGACACACGACACAGGCGACTGGACGACCGATATCGCGTTTTACCGTGGCCAGAAGACTGCACGGTGGTGGTCTGTTTGCACGACGCCCTGTACGGTGTGTACCTTTAACGCCTGCCCATCGGAGAAGGCGTTCTCTGTGGTGCCGGAATTGGAGAGACAATGAATGGGGACGAGTACTCTTTACAGATGAGAGTAGATTCAGTTTGAGTAGCGATTCTCATCGCATACTCATCTGGAGAGAGTGGGTAAGCCGCAATCATCCCTCGAACATCATTGAAAGGGACAGGTATGGAGGTCGCGGTGTTCTCGTTTGGGGAGGCATCATGCTTGGTAGTCGTACAGACCTTCACATCTTCGACGCAGGTTCAGTCAACGGGACCCGTTATTGTAACGAGATTCTTCTTCCATATGTGCGTCTTTTTAGAGGCGCTATGGGTCTGCAGTTCCTTTTCATGGACGACAATGCACCATGTCATCGCACAGTAGCTGCCGAACCGCTCTTAGAGAGTGAGGATATTCAACGTATGGATTGGCCGGCACGATCTCCGGATCTCAATCCCATCGAGCATGTATGGGATTTTCTAGGCAGACGCTTGGCAGCTCGTACCTTACCACCAGTAACGATTCAGGAGCTTCGATTGGCGCTGCAAGACGAATGGGCAGCAATGCCTCAACAACTCATTGACACCCTCATTCTCAGCATGGGCAGACGCTGTGAAACCTGCCTAGCAGTCAGGGGAGATCATATCCCCTACTAAAGACCGGATGTTTCTTGCTGGACACCCATCACAGGGATGTTTCGGCCTTCAGTCGCATTGCGCTCCATGCTACTTTTTCAATCAAGCTTATTTTTATCCCTCTGATTTCTCTTTTAGTAAGTGTTGCTTACATATTACACATGTCCTTACGTATTGGGGATCTTACGGTATTAAATGTGTTGATTTGGAAAGCTTTTGTACAAAGTTATATTGAAAAAACCGTCTCGTCCTTAATTTTTGCACACCAGTGTATATACATATAAGAAGTACGGTTGATAGTACCGTAGTTACTGCCAACTCGCGACAATAAAATGGAAATTAATTTCACAATTTATTATTAAAATATATAAAGTTTACATGACTTATTTTGTAATTGTTATTTTCATATTCCTTACTGAAAACAACAATTGGGAATTCATTACCTGCCAAAACAGCAGAGGCCTGGTTGTTTACTCGACAAGCTCCTACTTTATGCTTACTCTGCCCTACTAAGTAAAAATGCCGTCTTCTGCTCGTCAAGATCATGGAATTGCAGATATTGTTTTCCATATATTTTAAATGTTAGTTTTCTAACTTCTACATCAACCTTTTAATAGTCTACACTCCTGCAAAGAGAAGTCTGAATTCAAAACTATAAAAACTTATTACTCCTAACAATGTCATTTATACCTTTATTATTTAAAATCTATGAATGTGTTAAACTATTAATTTGTTATGGCGACTATTTAATATTAAATGCGAAAAAAATGAAGAAATTTCAACCTGAAATTTAAATTGAATGTTTCAAAAATTGTCATCGATATTCTCATAACTTTTACATATTGTTGTTTTAGCATCTCACACATCTTCTATGTAAAAATCTATTATAAGTTCATTAAATGTTTCAGCATATTTTTACTCATAATATGCAGTTTTCAACCAAATAGTGAGACAGTGAGTGCCTAATGGTCAAGGTAACTCGTGGGTGGCGTGTCATGAGTTCGACCCCAGTACCACTTAAGATCCGGCGTGTAGGGACGCGATGCTCAAGCGTCATCCTCGTCACTTGACCATGGTTTAAAATTACAAGGTCCGTCGCCAAGTGAGTGAATATTAACGTCGCACTGTTCAGCTACACGAGGGCTTTTGGTGATGGACTTCGTAATTTTGAAGCGTGGTCAAGTGACAAGGGTGACACCTGAGCTGGCCCCCCTCTCCTAACTACCACACTTCCCCAACAGAGGACGTTTGAGCTCTCTACAGATTTAACATGCATCGCCCCCCTACATATATTTTTCAACTGAGTATGTGAGACACACATAAATATTTTTTTCGAAATTCAAATGCAGAATTTCAGTGCAGCTAATATAAAATTCCTAGTTTTGCATGGTTAAGATTATAAAAATGTCCAAATTTTAATAACCTTTTCTTCAGTCAACCACTAATGGAACATAAAATGATGAGGGATTTTACATAAATAGATATTTTTTTAACTCGAATTTAAAAAGGATCTTTATATTTATTTATATGCACAATTGTTAACTGTAAATTTGTCCAGATGCTTTTGATTACTCTTTATTTGAAAATTCAAGTTTAAAAATATAAGCTTGTAGTTAACGTTCTCTTTGAATGAAATTAATGTCCAGACATTTTAAATTCAAATATAATTCGTTATCAGAACAATACAAAACTAGGGATTCTATGTAAGATGCCCTGAATACCTGGCTCCAAATAGATTTAAATAGGGTTTTTTTTAGCAATGCGTAAAATTTTTTTTGCAAATAATGTAATACAGAAGCTTAAAAATTATTCATGTTTAGAAGTGTCCGAAATTTTAAAAGATTTTAAATTTTGAGAGAAACTTTTTTCTGTTAATTTTTCACACAAAACGAAATAATCCTTTTTAAAAAAAACCTGAAAAAATTGATTAAAATAAGAAAAAAAAACAGTAAATTTTCCTCAATGTTTTAATATATACTTTAAATTTAAATACTTTTGATATTTTAAAAAACTTACATACATTATAAAAACTTAATTCCATTTGAGAATTTTCAGGTAAAAAAAAATAATAAATAGATTTTATCAAGCTATCCCCTAATTTTCTCAATTTGTTGACTTGCAATTATATGATTACTGCAGGGGAAGAACCCAGCTCCCCGCAAGCCATAAAACTTCCCCTTAATGTCCATTATGTCTCCTGGACCATCTCTAATTATCTTTTTAAGATGTTAAACCTTTAGGGGGGGATTCGGAAAAACACGGCTTTACCGCTTTCGAACACGTTACTTGAGGAGGTAAAATTACGTTTGGTGCATTTTTGGTGAATCCCCGGCCTTACGGAAAATTCTGTGTGTTCCGTTTTTGAAGCCTCTCTGGTAGAGCAGAAAAGGACGTGCTAACCGCTTGGAGGGTTAATGAAAATAAAATGGTTGTTTAGCCCTCCTTCCGCCCCATGGTACGGTGGATTTTGGAAAAGAATGGTTAGCAGTATAAAAAAACTACTCCGAAAGTGTTTAGGCAAAGCATGCGTAACATATGAAGATATGTTGACTTTACTCTGCGATTGTGAGGCTACAATAAATGGGCGACCATTGACATATTTATCAGATGATACAAAGGACTTGAAACCTCTTACACCTGCTCATTTCATCCAAGACATTAAAGAAAGAGAAACATTTGATTTGGATCTGATTATCAGCAAAATATTGAAACGAGTGCATTTTCTTCACACCTTACGATAAAATTTACGCTAATGTTTCTACAAAGAATACCTCAGAGAGTTAGTAAGAAGTCCCTAAGTAGCTTCAAGAAGAAAGATGATTTCTCCGGGAGAAATCGTCATAGTTGAATCAAAAAACCCAAACCAAATGAACTGGTCTTTGGCTCAAGTAATCCAATTGTTTCCAGGCAAGGACGGTGTTTTGGCCCATCGTTAGCTCTATTTAAAATAAATTGAGTCGTACTCAATAAAAGAAGTGGGACTGTATGTTTTAACTCTCTTTATTACAACGGCTCTTCGCCATGTTGTTTTTACTCTCTCACTCTTAGCGTCGGCACACCCCAAGCTCACTTCCTTTCACTTCGCGGCATTTGCGAAGCGATGTAAATACAATTGGCAAGGCGCTCTCAACATACTGCCCGCCTTGACAAATTTTAAGAAAATTTTCAACTAACAATAAAACAATTACAAATACATGATACAGTTTCTCCACAAAAAAACATAGTACAATACATTTCTACACACACTTATACAATAAAGATCAAGATACGGTTAAAGAATCAATTACAATTAAAAGGCAATTTAACAAGTCGTTTATATACACCTTTACTCGTTTTAAAGTTACTACTCTAGTAATGTCACCTGTGCCTGGATGAACTAGTTATGTCACCTATGCCTGGATGAACTTCTATTACTTTGGCAAGATTCCAGTTAAGTAATTTTGAATTATTTTCACCAATATTATTCATTTGAAAAAGGTATCACAAAGAGTTATCTCAAAATTGTTGGGAAAATATTGTTTTACATACAAAGAAATGCACATAGGAAAATTCTCCGAATCTAATTAAGTAGCAGTTTAGAAAGATACTTAACTTTTCCTCACTCTTTTATGTTAATGTAGAACACAAGTGAAGAAACCAAAAGTATTTTACTATAAATTATCAAACTTCACAAATAGCATTACTGAATTAATTCTAATACACATGTAATAGCATTACTGAATTAATTCTAATACACATGTAAACACTAAATACGTATATAAATTCAATAATAGACAGTTTCTTAGCATATTATGAAGACTCCACTTTTGAATGAATATTTTAAGGTTAACATATATGCATACCGTTCCTGTTTTAACTGGCGGTGTAGAAGAGGGGACATTCAGCGTTGTTTTTCTCCTTTAGTTCTCATGTACTCATAGGAACCCGTCTTTTCCCATTTTTGGATCCGATTTCAACTCACAGCCGTCCAGTGAAGGGAGGGGTGAATGAGAGGGGGTTTCTCTTTCGCACCTTTCTCTTGAACACAAATCTCCATGAACGGTTGCTCGCCGTTTAAAACACTCTTTTGATATTTTTGCGAATCGATGTCGCTAATTCTAGATTTAAGTCTAACCTTTTTTCGCGTTGTTGGATCGCTTTCTCATAACAACACTTGGCTGGACAAAAGGCAGTTTCCGAGTAGGGTTTCCTACTCCTCGCTGAACTTGCGAATATTTACGCCAATGATGGTGCACAAATATTGCATTGCTTGAGGCCTTTAAATTTGGCTTATATATAAACCACACTTTCTGTTTTATTTCTTCAATTTCATCATTATTTAAATTCAATGGCTCACTATTTAGTACCACTGGATTAATATCTTCTTTAGCTGTCTCCTTTATCACATCGACTGATCTTTCCTCTTTTTCTTCACACATCTCATCGGCAGAAATTAGCAGTGCTCTAGGTAAACACCTTTCTTCCGGAACAGTGACAGGTTGTGCCATAGCATCTGGACCCACATTAAGAATTTCGGCTAGTTCACTTTCAAGAGGAATAACTCTCTCGGTTGCTTGAGGTAACTCCATGTCTTCATTAATAGACATTTCAGTGTCACATACGTTAAGAGAGATCTCGCGATTATTTGCACTGTTCCTTAATTTTGCTAATTTTAATTCCGCCTTAACTCTTTCCAATTTAAGGCGTTCTAGCTCTATTTGACTGTTCAGCTTGGATTTTTGGGTTTTACTTTTTTCTACCACTTGCTCTATCACGGTTTTCACAAATTCATAATCTTCTTTAAACACATCACTCTCCTCAATTAACCGTTTTAAATAAAACATTTTTGCATCCCGTGGCACAGTCAAACCTATTTCCTCAGCCACTAGCCTCAGCTCATCCCTCTTTAATTTTACAACTAGTGACATTTTGCTCTAACTCTACACACTTTCTCAAGAAGATAGTTCTAAAACTCAAGCGACCTTAAACTCACCGATACTAAAACTAACTTCAACTTGAAGAATTAGTCTATACTCAAAGAACTAAGTTTCCACACACAATATTCAATAACTAAATCTCCATACACAATATTCAATAACTAAATCTCCACACACAATATTCAATAACTAAATCTCCACACACAATACTCCATAACTAAATCTCCCCACAATACTCGATAAACTAAATCTCCACACAATACTCAATAAACTAAATCTCAACACAATACTCAATTAACTAAATCTCCACACACGATATTCAAAACGAAATCTCCACACATAATATTCAAAAAACCAAGTACCACACACAATATTCAAAAGACTAAATATCCACACACAATATTCAAAAAACTAAATATCCACGCACAATATTAAAAAAAAACTAAATATGCACACACAATATTAAAAAAAACTAAGTATCCACACACAATATTCAAAAAACTAAATATCTACACACAATATTCAAAAACTAAATATCCATGCAAAATATTCAATAACTAAATATCCATGCAAAATATTCAATAACTAAATCTCCACACACAATACTCCATAACTAAATCTCCACACACAATACTCAATAACTAAATCTCCATACACAATATTCAATAACTAAATATCCACACACAATATTCAATAACTAAATATCCACACAATACTCAATAAACTAAATCTCAAAACAATACTCAATTAAATAAATCTCAACACAATACTCAATAAACTAAATCTCAACACAATACTCAATAAACTAAATCTCAACACAATACTCAATAAACTAAATCTCAACACAATACTCAATAAACTAAATCTCAACACAATACTCGATAAACTAAATCTAAACACAATACTCGATAAACTAAATCTAAACACAATACTCGATAAACTAAATCTCCACACACGATATTCAAACTAAATATCCACACATAAATATTCAAAAAACTAAATATCTACACACAATATTCAAAAAACTAAATATCCATGCAATATTCAAAAAGTTAACTGTTCACAATTCTCAAAGAATTAACCATTCACACAATACACAAGAATAAATTATTTCCACAATATACAAGAATATACTATTTCCACAATACTCAGAAAATTAACTATCCACAATACTCAAAGAATTAATTATTGACAATACTCAAAGAATTAACTGTTCACAGTAATCAAAATAAACTTTTCACACAATACTTAAGAATAAACTATTCACAGTAATCAAAATAAACTTTTCACACAATATTCAAAAATTAACTATTCACACATTACTCAAGAATTAACTATCCACAGTACTCAAAAAAAATTAAATATTCACAAAATACTCAATTAAATCACAATACACAAAGGACTAAGTCACAATATTCAATCGCAATACTAATAGAATTAACTATTTTCACAATACTCATAGAATTAAGTGTTCACAATACTCACAAACCACAATACTCATGGAATTAACATTCTCACAATACTCAGAGAACTAAACCACAATACTCAAATCACAATACTCTTAGAAATAACTATTCTCACAATACTCATAGAATTAAGTGTTCACAATACTCAAAGGGCACTATACTCAAGAACTAAATCACCATAGTCAAAGAACTAATGTTCACACACAAAGCACAAATCACCATAGTCAAAGAACTAAATCACAATACTCATAGGACTCAGTCACAATACTCAATTAAATCAAAATTCTCGAAAGACTAAGTCACAATACTCAAGGGATTAAGTCACAATACTCAAGGGATTAAGTCACAATACTCAAGGGATTAAGTCACAATACTCAAGGGATTAAGTCACAATACTCAAGGGATTAAGTCACAATACTCAAGGGATTAAGTCACAATACTCAAAATGACTTAATTACTTAAATCTCAAAATGAATTAATTCCACAAAACTCAGAATTAATTAATTATACAAACTCATGGTAAATTAATTACTCAGACCCAAAATTAATTCCTTACTCAACACTCAAAGTGACTTAATTACTGAGATTTAAATTAATTCCTTACTCAAAACTCATAGGAACAAGTTTGCTCTCACCTCAATGCCAGAACTTCTTACACCAGAGACCATGATCATTACTTGAATCCTCTGAACACGCGTGGAATACAATTCTCAATAATCACCACATACTAATATTTTTTGCCGATTTCTACGGCTAGCTAGGACCATGTTTTGGCCCATCATTAGCTCTATATAAAATAAATTGAGTCGTACTCAATAAAAGAAGTGGACTGTATGTTTTAACTCTCTCTTTATTACAACGGCTCTTCGCCATGTTGTTTTTACTCTCTCACTCTTAGCGTCGGCACACCCCAAGCTCACTTCCTTTCACTTCGCGACATTTGCGAAGCGATGTAAATACAATTGGCAAGGCGCTCTCAACAGACGGCGTGGAGCGTGTGCCCAAATTACGACTAGCCAGTGGCGGGATCATATGACTGCTTCAACGAATTTATCCTTTGGAGCTCAGTGCTAGTGACCATCTCATCGAGGACCATCAAGGAACTGATATAGCTGAGCAAATCCTGGGCCCTACTGCTGCTGATGTTCTGGAAGAAGGAAAGAAATCTTGATGTGGCCGTCCGTTAATTCTTGTTAAAAGACTGGACTTGTGAACTGTTAATTTTCTTTTTTTATGTCATATATAAGATTTTAACTTTAAATTTTAATGTGTAGTAATTTGTTAATGTTTTATACTGCTTTAAAGTGATTGTATGCAATACAAAAGGTGGGAGAATATTCCATTCATGTTATATTTCGCACTTCCTGTTGTCTTTTCTATTTATCTAACTATTTAATGAGCTAGCGGAATTAACAACAGAGGAAGAATTAGAATAAAAGCAGAATTTCATTCATGTTTACGTTTTTTAATATAGTTTCCCGTACATAATGTAAATAAAATAGTATATAGATAAAACATCTTCAGTCATAACACTCACATAATGTAAATAAAATAGTATATAGATAAAACATCTTCAGTCATAACACTCGTTGTAGTACTTTTGCCTTGCAAGTATGACGACCCAAGTTCGATTTCCTGCAAGGCATTATTTTTATGTAGTGAAGCCAATTGACTGCACTTGAAAAATAAATCAAAACAAAAACATATAAAATTTCAAAACATTAAAAAAAAGAAAAATCAGGAACAAAAAAAGGGGGGATCAAAAATGCTAATCAACTATTTAACTACCAAATGTGCATCAATTGACACATCTCAAATCCAACGCAATGAGAGACTGAAGATATTTTCAATTGAATACGCCTAGAAAATTCCAATATAAACATGGATTTTACAGCAGAAATATATGACAAATAGCTGATAATGATGGGTGTATTTTTGCAATTCAAACTTCCGATTAGCATTACTAATTGTTATTAACAAAGTTAGGGGCCTACCTTTAAAACAGAGTGGTTTATATCTAGACAGAGACTGCTATTCACATGGACAATTATTTGTTATCTGTCTACTTAAACATTAGCATCACCGCAGCCAAATTACCACCATGCAAATTGCACCATTTTCCATCCCAAATTTTTTTTTTCATAAAAAAATGTTAAAATCTTTGTTGTTTAGATATTAAGGTGTGAAGCATGTGGCACCAATTTTGTTAGTGATTTTAATACATAATTACTGTTGTGTGTTACTGTAATATTCTTATGTAATCTGGCATCACTTAATTTTGTTTTCTAGATTGGCAACACCCTGTACAGTCATTGTGTAAACAACAATCATGTAACCTCACTTTAAGTCATTAAAAGCTAATGTTGAATAGAGCTGTCCATTCAACTCTGTTTACTTTATTTATAGTACAATTTTAATGACTTAGAAATCTTCTTGAATCGTTTCTGTTTTTAAATTTGATAACGGAACAATTGCTGAAACCTGAAAGATTTGATATAGATCCTACGAGTTCTAATTCAGAAACAAAATGGCGCCATTAGAAAAAAACTTTTGAAAACTTTTTAGGAGGCATAAAAACCATTACAGAAGAAAATAAAACTCCCTTTGCTATGTCATTACGTAACCTCAAATGTTTATCAGTTCATTAATGATTGCACAACTTATGCTCAAGCTATTGCGATACTTGATTATCTTTTTATAAAGAAACATAACGTTATATTCGCTAGACATTGCTTGTCAACGCGAAATCAACAAACGGAAGAAATTGTCAGTGAACATTTACAAATTTTAAATCAATTGAGCAACGACTGTGGACTTTACTGATGTGAAGGCTGAAGAGTACCGAAAAGAGTATATTAAAGATGCTTTCATACGAGGATTAAATGTCCTCGTATTCTTCAACGACTCCTCGAAAATACATAGATGACTCTCGATCAAGCTTTTGAGCAAGCTAGAACACTTGAATCAGCTGAAGTCCATGCAGCTTCTTATATGGAAAGTTCATTCACTGTACAATCTGCAGCTATGAAAACAGAAGATTTTTCAGAAGAAACTGTTGCAACATCAGTGGCTTCCTCCTCCTCCTCAAGGTCTCAAAAATGCTTCTTTTGTGGAAATGACTTACACTCACGAACCCTTTGTCCAGCTAGAGATGTTACTTGCAGAAACTGTGGAAAAAAAGGGACATTACCAGAGAGTGTGCAAATCTAGACCTGGGAGAAACTCTTCAAATATGGTGGCTTCTTCAAACACACTGGTAGCTATTTCGGGATCTACTCACTGTCTCCAGAAATCAATAATTAAGGCATTGGTTAATAATATTCAGCTCAGTGCATTAATCGATACAGGAAGCTCTCTTAGTTTTCTTAACGAAAAACATGTGGCGAAATGTAAATTGAAAGTTGAACCATATTTGGGGAAAATATCCATGGCAAACTCCTCTATAGTGACTGAAACAGAGGGTGTTTGTAAAGTTAATTTGAAAATTGAAAACTTCACTTATCAGAATGTGGAACTTTTAGTTATGAAAGATCTTTGTAGTGATGTTTTGATTGGCCATGATATTCTAAACAGACATTCATCAGTAGAAATTGGATTTGATGGTAATAGACCTCCACTAAGAATTTGTTCTTTGGCTGTAGCACAAGTACCTCCTGTTTCGTTATTTTCTAACTTGAATCCAGACTGTAGACCTTTGGTTACAAAATCGAGACGTCAGACTGTTGAAGACAATATTTTTATGGCATTGGAAGTTCAGAAACTTCTCCAGGAAGGAGTCATCGAACCAAGTAACTCACCATGGAGGGCTCAAGCCTTTGTCAGAGGAGAAAATCATAAGCCCAGAATGGTGGTTGACTACTCTCAGATAATTAATAAATACACTTTTGCTGGATGCCTAACCCTTTGCCTAAAATAGAAGAGGTAATTTTGAAAATTTCAAAAAATAAAGTTTTTAGCAAAATTGATCTCCAAAGCGCCTACCATCAAATTCCTATCCAGGATAGCAAGAGACATTATACAGCTTTTGAAGCTTGTGGAAAGCTCTACCAGTTTTTGCGTGTTCCTTTTGGGGCTACTAATGGAGTAGCTTGTTTTCAGAGTCATTGACAAAATTATTGAGGATGAAGGACTCACCCTTACATATCCATTCATTGATGATGTTACTGTGTGCGGAAAAGATCAGAAAGAACATGATGACAACTTAGAGAAGTTTATGACTGTGGCATAAGAAGTATAATTTGACTCTAAATGAAGATAAGTGTACCTACTCAAGTAATTCTGTCCATTTGCTAGGCTACATTATTCAGGATGGTATAATTAAACCGGATCCTGAAAGACTAAAAACCTTTGCAAGATATGCCTGTTCCGAAAGACTCATCTGCATTGCAACGTGCTTTAGGAATGTTTGCCCAGTGGAATATCTTTATTTAATTATCTCTAACGGATTTAATTTCCAAAAGTGGAGTATTTTGTTTATGAATATCCCTTAAATTTTAAAGGCAGTGATCCAAAAAAAAAATATTGTATGAAAAAAACTGCAGTAAATCATAATGCAGTTGGATAAAGTATTAACGTGCATCGCTACACTACACGGCGGGTCTTACAAAGCTCGAGTTATGAAAGTAGCTAGGCATTTGCCAACTTGACTCTATCGTTATCATTACGCTATGTTTATCATTGAATCGTCATTATAATTTAAGAAACGAATATTACAATTTACAATTTTAACATAAAATAAATACTACAGAAAGTAATATAAATGTTTTATACTTTCAGATAAAAATTATTTACACTATTTTAAGCCTTCATTACACAAAACTTTTAACAATGTGTTACTTTTGCTGAGCAGAGATCAGCTTAGGAAGGTATTTTCAAAAATCGACGAGTGTTACGGGGAGTATAAATAAAAAAAATCCTTTTTATCAACTATTAGATCTACATACTTAAAATTTAACGAAGGTGTTTTATTTGTCCTTTGTTTTTTTGCAAAAAGCTTTTTGTCTTTTGTTTTTTTGCAAAAAGCTTTTATTTTTTAATTTGCAATTCACGTAAAACTCATTAAAAACTTCTTTATCCTTCAATCTGTGTTGTTTAACTTTTCAGTTCACGCGTGCGAAGAACGGGTATACCAGCTAGTATATATATATTTCCTAATAAGAATCTAGAAGTTTTAATATAAATCATTATCTATTTTTACAAAAAGATATAATACCAAACTTTAAACTTAACTTAAAAAAACTTTATAAAACCAAAATTATACATGATTTTCAAACTTACTTTAACCCCAACGCGATCACCTACTAACAAATCAAAACTGGCTCAGTTTTCAATCCCATGATGACTTGAGTAGCAAGAGCTATGAAATGACAATTAAAGTTTTTGAATTAAATGGAAATAATCGAAAATCTCTTAGATTGTATTCTTTTTCTGAATATCCTACAACAAAAGACAGTTCATTAGATGACTTATGAGAGCAATATAATTTGTAAAAAACTGGTGATGAAATATATTAAAAATACAGCAAGAATTTTTGCAACAAACCACAGGACGAAATTTCCTTATATTTTGACCTTTATTTTTCCTTATATTTTGACCTTTATTTAAGTAATTTAAAAGGTGAAATTTTTTATACAACGACAAAAATACTACAAATATATTTAGAAGAAAACTTAGCAAAATCAAAGTTCTGAAACAAACACAAAATTAAAGAAAATGATACTTTTGCTATCAAGGACCATTAGCTTCTCTCCAATTCAACTCTTCCAATTTCAAAACAAATAATCCTATTTTCTTCAGAGTTTCTTGATTAAGATCTTGAGGAGTTACTAATGTAGCATCTCCTGAGTGAACTCCAGCATTATCAACGTGTTCGGAGACAGCCATACAGATTAATTGCTCATTATTAGAAACAGATGGTACATCAATTTCCTATTCTTTTAAACAAAATTGAATATTAGTGCAAGCAAATCAACATGTGTGGACACAACAAAATGAATTAAAATTATGGTCTTCACTGATATTTCAAAATGTATATTAAATATTATTCTAATAAAGACAACAAATAGAATAAATAAAAGTTACAAAAAATAATTTAACGAGTTTTTCTTTCATTTTAATATGAAAAAAGTTCCAAATTTTTTTAATGTAAATGATTAGCCTTGCATATATTAATTTTTATTGTTAATAAATTTATAAAAGTTAAAAGATAGAAATGTTCGCCTCTTGAAATACATAAAGATTAATTATATTGAATGAATTCATTACCTATATAATTTTAAAACATTTTGAATTTAAACATTATAAATTTATTTAAGAAATCTTTTTTATGGCTGGCTCACTTCCAATTTTATTCTTTAACTAGCTGTATGGCCCGTGGCTGCACGAGCTATTGCAGTTTTAAGAAATTGTGCATATTATTAACTCATATATGCATCGATAAAATAAACGCTTAAACATGACAAATAAAATTGATCTAAGTGTTTATTTATTTTATTATTTTTACTTCTATTTTTTTTAAAAAAATTCAATCTGTGTGGAACCATTAGCCTGTGCATTAAATATTACATTTAAAGCACAGTGTCCAGAGTGAGGGGCGAGGACCCTGTTCCACAGGTCACTCCACAGTATGCAAAATATTAGTAACATTACAACAAACACACGCTTCAACAACAACAAACACACGCTTCAACAATCAACATTAATCATGAAAATCAAAATAGAATGCCAATTAATGTTGAAAGCCAATATCAAACTTTAATTAACTTGAACACAGCAATGAAACAAAAAATAACAATACAACAAACACTCATCAACAGTCAACATTAACATTGAAAGCCAATAACAAACACGATTTAAATGGTACAGTGATGAAACCAAAAAACAAAACAAATATCTAAACATGCAACTAAACATAACTGAATATAAAATATAGTTGATGGAAAAAAACTTTCTAAAAAACGTTGTATTCGAAAAGAAATTCTAATTCGATTTCAGTGAAGAGCTTCTTAATAAACAATGTTAATCGTCTTACCAATGGAGTAAAGATATACAAATTTTCTGGACTGCCGATTCATGAACCCACATAAAGCTGGCATTGGGGGGGTTAATATTTTAAAGCTATATTGTACAGTCTTAAGCTTACAAAAATTACTGTAAAAATTGAATCAACTCGAACAGGGTTAAAATTAAAACTACACACAAAATAAATCAAAAATTTTTAAGCTGAAAAAGAAATGACAAAATTAAATGTAAAAGTAAACATTTAGGACGGAAAAGGTGTAGGTATAAACAAAACTTTCACTATTTCTTGTTTCCAGTATTCCTCTTATTCCATGTTGATCCCCTGCCATGATAACTGCTACTTCAGATGTCATAGGTTCATTAAAACACCTGCTGCGTTCACCAGAGGGAACTTTATCCGCTTGAATAATTATACAAAAATCTGGACCAAGTTTTTCGATTGCAGATTTGAAGCTTTTTATGTAAGAATTATTACGTTGTAATATGTCTTGCAACTTCAAAACTAAATCTTGCTTAACTTGTTGCACAATCTTGCAATGTTGTTCAGCTTGTTCGGTATTGTCTGTAAAATAAATCAGTAGAAATTTAGGTTCTTCAGCAGGGCAAGGAAATATACTACCAATTCTGTGGTAAACTTTGCCTTGAACTTTAAATGTAGGCATAAATCCAGTCTCAATTACTTGCTTGGAAGAAAGAGCCAACTGTTGTACTGCCTTATATTTTCCACCACCACAACATATACCAGGAAATTCACCTTCATTGCATTGCAAAATTGGCAAGTAATTGACATGGGTCCAATAGTACATGACGCATCACTTGTTTTGATGGATTGTAGGAATAGGAAGTATTTTCTTTATCTTTCCAAATAGCCATTTTTGAAGGGTGTGCAACATTTCTCTGACACACATTCCAAGTCTCCATTCTTGATCTTCAGCACTTTCAGATATCCTTCCATGCATCATTTGTAAACAATTAGACTTTCTTCTTGTTCTTGCAGTTTCCAAGGCTTTTAAACGTGCCATTCTCAGTCTGTAGATTTCCTTGACTCTCGTTTTAGTGAAACTTCATTTTCCTGTTTTCTTATCATATTTTCTCTGATTTTATGTGTATGACACCGTACACTTCTTTTCCTTTTGGGTGGCATTTTAAGATTAATGTGCTTCTGTTTTCCTGGAACTTTAATGCTGCTTTCAAAAATTTTACATTCCTCATTATTAGAAAACACATATGCATCAAAATGTCCGGCACTCAAGTTTTTGCCACTGAACCTTACATTTTTAACTATTTCAAAATGCTTCCCAAATACAGCAAAGATATGTCCATTACGAAAAATCTGGAAGCGGTAAGAAAACGCACTTCTGAGGCAGTCCGTAACTCAGAAGCAGAGCCATAAGTCATATGGTTCATAATGGCAGTTTTATAAGCTTTGCGAGATGGGTAGCTGTTCCCTTGATGATCATACATACCTTGAATCTATCCCAGTTACTGATGATATAATCAACAACAGCCTGCTGTACAACAAAAATGGAATGCACATTATAACACAACAAATAAGAAATTGAACTGAAAAGGCAGGAACCATCCCTGTGAATTGGGACAACTTTGCAAGGGAAGTGTATCATTCCCTAATTTCAACAACTCAAACATTTGTGTCATTGTTTAAAATAACACCTTAACAATCTAAACCCAAAAATGGTTCAAAATAATCAAATAAAATATAAGCAGACAAAAATGTATATTAAAAATGTAAAAAGTAAATCAAATTCTTAAGCTGAAAAAGAAACAAAATTAAATCGGTTTGGAATAATCAATAAAATATAAGCAAACAACAAAAAAATGTACAATTAAAACAAACACCGAAACAATCAATACAACATTAACTGAAACCATAAAAGATGTACATGAGATACAATTTACACTTTAATTTTGAAAAACTGTGAAAAAAAATAGTAATTATTAACATGAAAATAACTCTGACCACACACAAAGTAACAAACAAAATATAAGCAAAACAAAAATGTATTTAAAACAATTAAATTTAGAATTATAAAATAGACTTAGCTGTAAGAGCCATGCATTTGAGCGCAAATGAAATATAAGCAAAATAAACGAGACTGTTGTCAAAACAAATAACTAAAAACCCAGCTGTTGAAGAAAAAAAATGTAAAAATCACTTAAAAATTTTAATTAAAACAATCTAAAGAAAATTTCGAAAAAAAAGTATTTGTAGTGCACATCATTCAGACCTAGAGTAATTACATGCAAAGTTTTATACTTCTGGGTTGCTTAGTTTGACCGGTAGAGGTGAAACACATGCGAACCTCTTCTTTTATTAGTATAGATACAATCTACATAATTCCTGAAATTTTTTAAAGAAAATCTTGTTTTCAAATACTTTTCAATCAGTAAAAAAATTTGAGATGACAACTACAGTGCCAACAGCTGCAGCTTCATTTAAATATGATTTTAGATCTTGGTGTGAATATGCAACATTCATTGCAGCTCCACAGAGTACATATAAGGCCAACAACATGGATAACCAACTTCATCACAAAACTCCTTGGCAATCTACAAAAAATATTAGTAGATTAAAGAATTTTTTTTATTGTAATTACAGGAGTTGCATCCAACATTTAAACTAATTGTGTTGTTTGAAACATTTTATAGAAATTAAATATCCGATATGATTTTCAAACCTAAAATTGACAAAGTAAAATAAAATATATATATATTTAAATATGCCAATAAAATAATAAAGAAACACCTAAAATATTTTGCTGCAACTAATATATTACATCTAAAGTTGTCGATTCTTTCCATTGTGATTGTCATACACCAATATTGTCCCAACATCATAGAAAATTTGAATCTCTTTTCTGCACTAACAATTGATTCTGGTGATGTTCCCAGAATTTTTGCCTTAAGAAAAATTATTTTTAACAAACCAAGGCAACTATTAATAATCAATACCTTCTGAAACAAATTTCTTACAGAATCATTTTGTTCAGATTTATGCATTATATATATATATATATATATATATATATATATATCCTACTGCTAAAGAGCATTAGACATACAGATTATTGATCTGTAATTTTAAGGCCATTGGATGAGTTTGTAAAAAGTCAGATAAAAAATACGAGATTCTGATTTCACACACACATTCTTCAACTGACTTTACCTTACCATAACAATAAGTCATCAAGTAGAGTTTAATTGTTTTGCAGAACTGATGAGAATGCCTATTACAATAGATATCTCACACAATTTCACATAAGAAGCAATCTGGTAATTTATTTCCATATAAAAAAAAATAACTTTACTTAAATTAACCATTTAAAATGACTTAAATTAAGATCATTTAATGATCATAAGGCCTTATCCATACCAAAGCCTCAAAGAAAAATTAACAGAAGTATGAAAAAATGGTTAAATTCATAGTAATTGTTAAATTATTTAAAATGTCACACAGTCTCATTACATTTCAACCTGAAACAAAAAATAATCCTTTTCATGGATATTTTAAGTGCACATAATAATAAAAACAATGAAGAAATTCAATTAAATAATTTTAAATACATAGAAAAATATAAGATTACCTTGTTAATTTCCCCTTATGCATAATATAATACCCTCTGGATTTTCAGCATTGTATACCATCCATAACGACCCGAGTAAATAGTACAATTTCAACTTAATTTTTTTCTAAACAGATACATTTTCTTAAATAAACATTTCTTCTAATGTTTAAAATATTTTCTTAGAATAGAAATTAGACAATTAGTTACAAACAAAATATTCATTAATTAATAAAAACTACAGTATCTTAAAATTATTCTGATATAACTTCAATTAAAGTTGTAGAAAATTTTAAAACACGGGAGGGAGGCTATTATGAATTATTATACTCACATAATTGACATTTAAAGTTAACATAACATGAATCAAATATATATAAAAATCTTATTACCTCAAATGATATTTCATGAAAATATAATCTGTCGCATTTGCCATAATCAGTACTGACAGTTTCAAGGTTGTAATTTACCATGATTTTGTTTATTCCATCTAAAAAGAAAAGAACTGAATACTGATTCCAACCAACTGGATTTTAGAAATATATATCTTTGTTAGGTATTTGTATTTAATTTTATGGAAGTGGCACTCTTAAAGTAACACAAGGATCATTGGTGATGGAACTCATAATTTTCAACTACGCAGGCAACCCACCCTCTTAACTTCTGCATAAGACTTAAAATGCATCAGCCCACCTACATGGAGGATCTTCAATAGCAATGGAGCTCAGTCTCACGACACGGCAACCACTAGTACATAACTAGAACCATTCAGCTTCTGCGACCACACAAAACATTTGAAATCCAAGAAAAAAGTTCATAATTTATTTTAGCCAAAAAAAATAATAACACTTAATGAGGTTGATGCACGACAAAGAGACGCCAAGTCGAAATCATGTGATGAGGATACCAACATTTCCCCACGTTTTGAATCAGTGTGTAACAGTTTTTAATTTGTACATGAAGCAAGAATCAATATCAGTCTGTTCGGCCTTTGAACAGAATAATCATTTTTTAAAGAGTTTATTTGTAGGGTGCTCCAATTCCTAAAAAAATCAGAAGCATTTTAAATATAGAATAAACATAATAATCAAAATTAACTATTTATATCCTTTCACTACAAGGAAAGAAGAAAACGACAAGTTTGGAATTCACAAACACAAAAATTAAAAAATCCAATTCTTCATATTTAACGTTTTTTAAATGAGGTCACATAAATCATAAAACTTTACATAAAACAATGTGAGAATTTTTAAATGTAAACAGTTGACATACAGGTGGTTGTCAAAATAATGGAAACACCTTAGATTTATAAAGCATCCTTTATTAGTATGTATAGGACCGCCTTTGGTATGTAATACAGCCTGGATTCGATTCATGCAAGTGCTTAATATTTGGAGGAATATTGTCCTTTCTTCATTGAGATATTGTTAAAATTACGGGAAAGATGCCGGTGGAGGATATCCATTCGGTATCAAATGCTCTAAAATAGACCATAATGGTTCAATAAAATTGAAGGTTGGGTGACTGTGCAGGTCAAGGTAAATGTTTAACTTTCATCCTTGTGTTCATCAAACCATGATCGGACAAATCCCGCTGCATAGATAGGTGCATAAATATCCAGGAAAATAACATCTGCAGCAAAGTTTGCATCATAGGATGGACCTAGTCAACTAAAATTTCCCTACACTATTCTTCCTTTCAGGGTTGCAATTGGTCCAGCAGAACACTACGACGCAGCTACCCATATCATGACACATCTCTCTCCACGCTTGACAGAAGAGACAATCACTTGCTTGAATAGGTGTCCTCTAAATGTGCACCAGTCCTGTTGTGCGGACAATTGTGGATTTTGAGAATGCAACAACACTGTAGAGAATAGTAGGCAATAGCATCTGTTGAAAGTGGATTAGGAATTGCTGCTCTGTTGTAAATGTTCTGTTTATGAAGGTGCTTTATAACTGTAGACATTGACAGAGGAGAATCCAGACTTCAGTGATCACTTTTGCTGCAGTTGTTCGCTTTATAGACCTAACAATAGCTTATTATAGCTTCAAAAGCACTTCCCTTTTTGTCTACCATCTTGATTCGCCAAGCTTGGCTAGCTGCACTGTGCATAAACTGTTATGACTTTAGACACTTGAACTCTAAAAAACGTAGAGAAATTTTGGTCACACCTACTCTGGTTAGACGGGCTCCTACAATTTGGCCTCTGAAAATTTGAGAGGTCCAACATATTTAGCTATTAAAAATTTCCAAAACTTACAGAACTTTAATACAGATACCACTTTCCAAAACTTACAGAACTTTAATACAGATACCACATATCAGAATAATACTTTTGTGCTTTGAGGCCATTTATTCGAGGTATTACTCCAAGCCTCAGAAAGAAATAATACTTCTAGCACTACAATCCTTTGAGTTGACAAGCGCATTGTCATTTCTTTTAAATAGAAGTATTTTAATATATGTAGAAGTTTTAATTTTTTCATTCAGCTTATAATATACACATATAAATTTCGGTGCTATTAAAAGTGCATGTTATACGCTGAATTTTACAGTATTTATTTTGAAAAATAATTCATGTGGGGAGGGAATTAAAAACGTTGGGGGTTAAACCCTGTAACTGCCACTGGCATACATATATGTCTTCATTGTTAACCAGTGCGTTGAATACCCCAAAAGAAAAAATGTGCACATCCATCCAATCAATATATTATTCCTTTATAATTGTCTGTTATAAATAAAACTATTCCAAAAGCTTTGGAATGCAGTAATATAATTTTATTACCTTGACAGTATTTTGCATGTAATTAAAAATAAAAATAAATCAGTAATGCATTTAGACTTATTGCATAACTTTAACTTAAATTTGACACTTACAGGGTTAAAAATTTCAAGGGGAGGTAAAAACCTCGGTGGCTTTTTGGGGAGGGGTGTACCTTTCTAACAACTTTGTAATAGTTTAATATTTTAGATTCTTTTTTTTAAATTTGCTTTCTGTCTATTAGTCGGGTTGTTTCGTTTAGTAGAACCGTGGGAGAAGGAAGGACAGCATTTAAGCTATGAGATCAAATATGTTTTTTGAAAATATGAAATATGTACAATATTTTTACACATACATACGGGCTTAAAAACTTTTAAGAGGTGAAAACTTTGGAGGCTTTTTGGGGGTGGAAACATTGGGGGAGAGGTGCATTTTTCTAAGAATTTTGAGGGCGGATTAATGCTATCTTGTTTTTTTTTTTTTGTGTGTGTTCGGGTTGTTTTGTTTTGGAGGCCGCTGGGAAAAGGAAGGAGAGCATTTAAACTGCAAGATCGGAACATATTGCTTTTTTAAATGTGGAATCTGTACAATATTTTTGAACTTACGAGGTTGAAAACTTGGGTGGCCTTTTTGGAGGTGCAGAAACTTCGGAGGGGTGTATTTTTCTACAGATTTGGGGAGAGGGCGTTAAAATTAATTTTTTTGATTTTTTCCAAAATTTGTTTTGCGTTTCGTAGTTGGGTCTGTACATTATTTAAGGGACATATTTTGACTGCTTTATGTAAGTTGTGTTATTTTCTCTGTATTTTTGAATAGGGCACATTTTCAGGTTATCGCTTCTCGGCCTATCGGCTAAGATCAAAGTGTAGTATCTGTTCTTATCAGCTTAATTGTGCCAGGCGTGCATTGGCACGCCCTGCGGTTTGAACGGTGTCTTTTCGGGAGTGGTCTGTGACTGAGGATCCATGCAGTTCAGCCTTGTGTTTACCAGCTCTTGCGCATCTACCATCCTGTTCCAGTGCTGAGTTCCTGACCTGAACCGGTTCCCGAGTGCCTGGCTGATGATTCCAGTTCCTTCCTGAGTTTCCAGTCCTGTTCCTGGGTTCCAGTCCTGATACTCTCTTGATCTCCTCCTGAAGACGTGCTTTCCCTTGGCCATAGGATTCCTTTGGTGAGTGATATCTTCCACCAAAATTAGGCGTGTATACCCGCCTGGATCGCGTTCTCTTTGGCATAGAGACGGTGTGTTCACCCACCAGGAGTCTCTCTTGCCTTGTGTGTGTGACTCTTAGGAGTGTTTACCCTCCTGGATGTTGAACATGAACATGTTCTAAACTCTTCAAGCTGATGCCCTGGTGAGTCTCGCATGTCCTTTTGTTGTACAAAACCTTGTAGAACACTCTTTTTTGAACTTGTGAACCTTGGCTTTGTTAAAATTAACTTTCTTGTGTGTGAAAAACTTCTTAAAATACTCGAATTGTGTTTTTGATCTTAAAGTAATGTATAGATATCCGTATGTAAATTTATAATTTTTGAAATTTTACTGCTCATTGTAATTACATATTTATTCTGTGTCTGAAAAACTTTTGTCTTAAAATTTTCTTAAAATCCTTAGTAATTTTTAAAGTTCTTGGTAAGGATTTTGAACTTGAAGATTTGTTTTAAAGTTCTTGGTAACTTTACTGTGTTAAATATTTTGAAAATAATTAGTGTGAAATAATTTAGAAAAATTTTCTAATGTTCTTGGTATTTTGCTATTGATGCTAATTGCGCTGTTAAGCTTTCCTGTATGTGTGAAATTTTCCGACCTTTAAAAACTTAATGCTCTTAAAGATCTCGGATAATTTTATTGTACTTGGTAATTGTATTGTGTGAAATGTTTTGAAAATTGGGTGAAATACTTAAGAAAATTTTTATCGTTAGAAAATTTTTATTGTTCTTGGTAATTGTATTTTGCTTTTGATGCCAATTGCGCTTAATTTAGTGTGTGCTCATGCAAAAATGGTGGAACCACTTAGATAGTAATTCCTTCTTGTGTACATGCGAAATGCGCTGTTCCCCCTTATAAATACTTTTGAGATTATTAATGTGTATGTTCAGTATCAGGACGCCACCGCTGGCCCCTGTCTTGCTGTCCTTACTTAGACATAAGTGTTGCGTCATGATGGTCGGCAGGTGGTATCCATTACACGTGGTCACCCCTTTTCTTTATCCTTGTGCCATTCGTGTGTTCGTGGAGACCGCCGCGTTGTCCAGGGTCGAACGATGGGCTTGCCTGTCTTGACCTGTGGTGTGTGTAGTCTTGTCACGCTCTCACCCCACTCATGTCGTGGCTTAATGTAAGATGCATTTCCTTTTCTTGAGTTAGCTATCTGGCCATGTGGTTGTCCTTCCCCATGTTCTCCAACACCCATCGTTGGCAGCGCGATTTGACTTAATTTCATTGTTATGCTGTAAATGCTGTTCCACTGTTATGTGTATTTCTTCCCGAGTGTACGCTTCTTCTACCCACCATCCTGCTCCATGCTACGCTCGGTCCACGTCTGTACATGCGAGTCCTCGCCAGGGCATCACCTCCAACGATTTTCATCATGCCAAAGAAAATAAAATCCTTCTCCCAGACTCCATCATCTACTCCCCGTAGACATTCACGTGGGTCCCCCATTGCTCACCGGCTTAGAAGCCGAATCGCCACTCAGCAGGCGGTACAGCAGTCAATTTGTAAGGTGTGCCACAAACAACTTTTTAATCAAAACGAACTATGGTACCACCTCCTTAAAAAACATGAACATTCTCCAAGAGGTATTGAACAAATGAATGCATTCCCCCTCCCCTTCTTGGCACTAGCAAGGGATCCCTCAGCCATTTCCTTCACGGAATACTGTGTTTCCCTCCGCGCTTTCATGCGTCTGAAAAAGGAAATGGATCGAAAATCAACTGCGCCCTATGGAATAGCGCAAACTACAAGATCTTGCGAGTCGTCCCCAACATCCATGGGACCAAGTGCTGGCTGCTTGAAGCGCTCTGAAAGCTGCCCAAACTTTAGCTCGCCTCTTCCTTTTGAGGTCTCTCCAACCTCACAGTGTCCAGACTCAATGCTTGTGGGACCACCTCACAACAGTGTCGACCGGTCCCCACCGGCGGCACACACCAGCAATCCAAATACGTCCCCACCCCCGAGCCAACACCAAACTACTCTTCTGTCAACACCCTCCGCCCAAGGGAAAATCCAAATGGAAAGTCCAACTCCCAAGGCAGTTACTCCACCTCGTCAGACTTCGACTCCACCATCGCCGTCTGTTCTAGACATCGTCCTCAGAGGCGACATCTCCTTACCTCCCTCTCCTGAGGTCGCAGAACTCGAGGCCACGTGGAAACCAGTCCTCACTGGCTCCCCACCAATTCCGGCCTTCTCGCCACCCACTTTCTCCCAAGTTCTCCAGAGAAAACCTCCTCTAAGGCAAAGGCTGTCTCTGCTTTCTTGCACCAAGTGTAATCAATCATTTTACACACAAAGTGGGTTGGCAGTCCACACCTGTCGGGTGGAGGGACAATTGGATTCTACCCCTCTTGCTGTTGAAATGAAGTCACGCCCTGCTTCACATAAGTCTTCTCAGGAGGACGTTGCGGACGTCAATTCGCAACCAGCATCCACAACTCCACAAAAGGAAGTTGCGTCTTGCCCCGATTCTCGACAGCCTGGGATCGAGGAGGATGCGATTTTTACTTCGCACCCACCATCTCCATCTCCCCCTCCTCTCAGCAAAACTGGGCCAGATCTGGCTGATGCAGAGAATCCTCCAACGCAACAGTCAGTTCGACACCGGTGCAATTTCTGCGAAAAGCCCCTCAAAACTCAAAAAGGGCTTGAGCAACACCTGAGAGCGATCCACAAGCGTCGCCTCAACCAGCCTGATGCTACACCCCAGGCAGGGAAACCAAAACGAAAGTCAATCCCTTTTTCATCTAAACAGGGAAGATGGTGCACCAATTGCGCCAACTACGTTAATGATGGCCTCTCCCCTCAGGACCACAGACAGCAAGTTCATGGTAACATTCGGGTCCATATTCAATCGGAAGGCGATATTCACAAATGCCCAAAGTGCCCTTTTGAGACCAGTAGCAAGAAAGGGCTGATGTACCATGATAAAGAAGAGCACTCGGCGCCAAATGTTTCCTACACTGTCTCGGCGAGCCAGCCATCAACTTCTGTCGCCCAAGCCGTTTTCAAAGATAAGCTTCCGGCTCAGCCTCCTGTCGACAAGGCTGCTCTTCCAACTGACAAAGCCAACGTTGAAGACCTGACTCACGCCCCTCTACCGAATACTGCTTCCAACATTTCGAAAGTGTGTTTGCCTGATGTCACCCACCAGGACTCAGACATCACACTCGCATTCCCGATTCACACGCTACTTGAGTGCCCCGTTGCTGGCTGTTCATTCCAAACCAAAACCAAGAATTGGTACACCAGTAGCGGTTCTATGAAGAAGCACTTCGTCACCTACCACAGGATGCAGTCAGTTAACATCTTTTTCTACTGCAAATTATGCAAGCAGCGGTTCACGAAGAAGCCTTCCGCACACCCGTGCTTCAAATCTACACCATTTGTGATCGAACGGCCTTTTTCGTCCGAATGGGAATGCGGTGAATGCGGGGTCTGCTTCACTTCGAAAACTGGTCTTGACAACCATGTCCTTGCGCACAAGAAAGCTAAGATCCATGAGAGCGACATCCCGATCAAAGTCCCTCCTCCGTCCAGTGTCAAAAAGAAGAATAGGCGACGAAAAGTTAAACATCTCAGTGAAGGGGAGCCGGGCACAACACCGCTCGCTGTTCCACCGCCCCCTTCCACCACCATTCCTGTTCTCCAAGACCAACCGGTGGAGTCGCCCCTCATTGACGTCGAAGAGTGTAAGGTACTGTGTTCATTCAAAGAACCATTATTGCACTTCTTACAGCACGATGACCTTCCTGGTGCGACACACGACTTTTTCGCTCTCGTCGAGGACATGGTCTCAGTGGTTCGGGAGCATTTCCACCTGGGTTCCCCACCACTAGAACAAGGTGCCACCCCGCGTAGAACTCGGGAGCTGGATTTACAAGACCCCCAAGCAGTCCAGAAATGCTACGCCTGGAACAGGAGGAAACTTATTCGACAGTTAACATCCTCGAACTCAACAAGGTGTTTGATCTCAAGAGATCGCCTCACGGAGCACTTTTCCTCCATCTGGCAGGCCCCGAACGACCCCCTCGATCTTCCTGATATTGACCCTCCAGAGAGAACCCAGGTGTGCCAAATATTGACACCTAAATTTGTTGCTCAATGCCTTCAATCTGCGGAGAATTCGGCCCCCGGGCCAGATGGGATCATGTACAAACACTGGAGAGAGGTCGACCCTGGTTCCAAGATCCTTTGCCAGGTCTTCAATGCTTGCCTCAAGATCAAAGACATCCCACCTTCGTGGAAGAAGTCATCGACAATTCTGATACATAAGGATGGGGAGGTCGACTCAGTCTCCAACTGGAGGCCAATTGCCCTCTCTAACACACTTTACAAGCTTTTTACGAAGTGCCTCGCGAGGAAGTTGGCCGAGTGGTGCGAATCACACTCAGTTCTGTCCCCGGCGCAAAAAGGCTTCACTCCCTATGACGGGGTCCTGGAGCATAACTTCCTGCTCGCCCAACACCTTGAGCAGGCTAAGTGCTCCAAAAATGATTCTCTCCTCGCCTGGCTCGACGTTTCAAACGCGTTCGGCTCTGTGCCGCACGAAGCTATCCTCCACGCCCTTAGGGCAGAGGGCGTGGACGAAGAATTCCTACAGCTTGTTACCAACATCTATGTCGGTGCCTCTTCTGCCATCCTCACCGAAGAAGGGCCTTCGGATCCCCTCCCCATCCTAAGAGGCGTCAAACAGGGGTGCCCACTTAGCGGCATATTATTCAACGTTGTCCTCAACAACACAATCAAAACCGTCCAGGGCAACACCGACGAGGAAAAAAGAATTCTTGCTTTCGCGGACGACATCGTCCTGCTATCACATAGCACTGATCAACTCCAAGATCTGCTGAACCAAACTGAGCAATCTCTTCGTCGGGTTGCCCTTTCCCTCAACCCGTCCAAGTGTGCCACGCTCCATCTTTCGGGAAGTTCACCGGTTGGCTCTAGGCCCTCCGTCTTCACTGTCTGCGGAGCCCCAATCAAGACCTTGTCAGACGGTGACTTCTACAAGTATCTCGGGAAACCGGTGGGGTTCTCCATCCGGAAAGATGGTACCAACATCAATGATGCCATCATTGATGGTCATAAAATAGCTACCTCACAATTAGCTCCGTGGCAGAAGTTGGATGCTCTTAAATCCTTCTTCTTTCCATCGCTCAACTTCGCGATGAGGACCGGCCAATTTCAGAAGACCGACTGGATTCGGGTTGAGGAGTCCATCACTAAGGAGGTCAAAGAGATCCTGGCCCTCCCCCTGAAGGCATCATGTTCCTATCTTTTTGGGGACAGCAAACAGGGTGCATGTGGCGTCCCGGAGATCTCCCGGGACTCGGATTCCTATCTCATAGATACGGCATTCAAACTGCTGACGTCGAAAGATGAGGAGGTTTCCGTTAAGGCTCTGGCTCACCTCCTTTGCACGGTCAGGCAACGTTTGAAAAGAGAACCAACCAATGCAGACCTCGCTTCCTTCTTAAGCGGCTCCATGGAGGGAGAATTTCATTCCACCACCAACGCCTACCATAACCATTGGACCTGGGCTAGGTCCGCCTCACGACGACAATGTGTCACCTGGTCGTTCGTTGAGGACGCTCCCTCACTCCACTTCAATGGTCACACCATCACGACATCTGGCCGCAGGAAGCTGCTGAAAACACTCCACTCCTCCCAGCGTCTTCAGCACACCGAAGCATTAATCCGCCTCAAATCGCAGGGAAAGGCGATCGAATGCGCCGCTGCCCACCCTGCAAGCACCCACTTCCTCCATACCGGCAGGTATACCAGATTTGCCGATTGGAGGTTCGTGCATAAAGCACGACTTAATCTCCTCCCTGTCAATGGCGCCAAACAGTGGATAAACGCCGCTGCACGCATGTGTAGGAGATGTGGCTATTCCAACGAGACCCTCCCACATGTTCTTAACCACTGCGGGGTTACGTCTGCTGGATGGCAACGAAGACACAATGCCATCCTTGACAGGATTAAAAAGGCTGTTGCCTTCCGGGGGAAGATATTGAGTTTCAACCAGAAAGTGGGTGACTCCCGATTACGCCCAGACATCGTAGCACTCATCGACGGGAAAATCTTCATCGTGGATGTTACCACTCCCTTCGATAACCGCTTGTCCTCCTTCGACGAAGCCAGAAAAGCAAAAATCCACAAGTACAAGACCCTTGTCCCCTTTTTTGAAAGTTTAGGCTACAAGGAGATTTGTATTGCTCCCATTGTCGTTGGCTCTCTCGGGGCGTGGGACGTTAATAACGACCAATTCCTTCGTCTAATCTGTGCTCCTTCCTATCTGAAACTCTTGCGAAAACTCTGCGTTTCTGATTGCATTCACTGGAGTAGGGATATTTACGTCGAACACATTTCAGGTCATCGTCAGTTCTCAAATGACGGAACCAGCGTCGAAGATGATTGCCAGGACGATCCAACAACATTGTAAATTTTTGTACATACCACCATTACGTTGATTTGTTACTGTTTATTTTAATTTGTATTTCCTATGTCATTGTATTTTGTATTTTCTCTTGTCCCCTGTGTTGTCCCCCTCCTTCTTTCCCCCGCCTTTTGTCTTCCCCCGTTTTTCTTTTCCTTTCCTCCTCCCTTTCTTTGCAAGTCAAGTCTCCTCTCCACTGTTGGTTTGGAACTGTCTTGTTGTGACATCAGCAAAATCCATTGTAATACTCTCCTTCATGTACGGATAATCTCTCATGATTATTTTGGCGTGAGAAGTTGTATTACGAACAAATCTGTTCTTATCAGCTTAATATCTGATACGGTGTCCAAAGGATGCCTACGATATTAAACTAATTTTTGGGACATGGTTAAAGGTTCTGAGTTTACTCAACCTTGATCACGGGTCAACTAGTTATTGCACTAAATACTAGATTGGCCTGCCATAAAACATAAAATTAGAACCACAACACACATATACCTTTTATATTTCACATTACCTACCTACCTAAGAAACTTGAACAATTTCTATGACTGGTTTCTTTGCAATGTTACGGAGTACATTCTCTATGAAACAGTTAATAAGGGTTTTAAGAGAATCTCTTATTAAAGACTCTAAAAAAATATACACAAAGACAGATGCCTAGAAGTGATTTTATAAGAATTGGAGCAATGGGTAGGCAAGTTCGCAATAAACTTCCAATAGTTCCAAGGGAGTCAACGCAGACAAGAAAAGAGCGTACTTAAGTGAAAATACAGAGTGAGTAAATATTAGCGTCACATACTAATAAATTTCAGGTAATTATTTTCTCCTCTGTAAAATGAATTTGGAGGAGGGATCATTGATACAAACAAGTAAATGATACTGTGTATTATTACACAATAAAATTAAAAATTATTCATCATAAATATTATTATATAATTAAAAATTACAATATAATTATAATACTGAACTGATAAGCAATTAACCCATCAAGGGTTTTTTTTTTCAACCTTGATAATTATGGATCAAGTAATTTGCATTGCAGAAATTGCTTACTTTTCAAAACAATGTTGATTAAAATAGCATATTAAGGGAAAGCTATAATTAAAAAATTAGTTTTACACTATTAAGAAATTAAATCTAATTTTCAAAAAATAAAAACTGTTTAATAATTATAAACTTTATAATAACAAAATCATAATTCTTCTTATAAAAAAACTCAATTCATATATAGTTAACATGATTCATAGATAAAAAATATTTTAATCAAATATTGTATAACACAATTTAGCTTCAATTTCAAAATTCAGCATGGGAACTTATTTCATTCTAGTTTAATGATTCACATAACACATCAAGTAAAAGGCTGACTTATTTAATATAATTCAAATTATAACTGCTACAATGCAGAAAAAATCAAATGTCAAACCTGAAAAAAGGCAAATATGAATGAAAAGCCAATCTCTGATTTGAATTTATTTGGCATCTACTGAAAATCCATGATTCTATATTATGCAACACACACATCTTTTAGTATCTGTCAACGATTTCCATACCTATAAAATGTAAAAACTTTAGCAAAGAATATTTAGTACACAGAAAAAACATTGCAGCTGTTGATTTTTCATACCACAATCAACATATAAAATTTTGTCTTTGGGACTTCCCAAGATTTAAAAAAAAAAAGTTATGTTCAAAATTTCATTTATAAGCATAATTTTAATTTAAAGCTTTTATAATTCCACCTGTTTCTGGATAACCTAAAGTGAATTTCTCAGCTGCAGCATGTGCGTTTGTCGGTAGTTAGAAGAGTTGTGTATTACTTCATTAGTGTTACTTTTATTTAGTAGATATCCCCAAGTACTAGGGAGTAGATTTATACTGGAGCATACAAGATTTATCAGTCCCGATTGTTTCTAATGAATAATGCCTAAAAGTGGATTCAGAAAGATTAGAAAATTATATCATATTATCGATGATAATAACATCAGGAGATAAAATGGGGAAAATTTCTCCTTTTTATGCAGAACTTCTGCACCTTTCATCCTAAACCAAGTAAGTACAGATGAACAGATGGTCCCTTATTACAGACCCCATTCAGCCAAAATGATTATCAAAGGCAAGCAGATTAATTAGGTTTGGATATAAAATATGGATGTTGTGTTCCAGAAGTGGCTATGAGAATTTATTGTGGGAAAAAAACCAAAAATAGCGAACTCTCCATTTCGCATGGGAACTCTTATCCAGTGTTTTAAGTCCGGACAAGCACGAAATATGCTTTGAGAATTTTTTTTCATCACAAACTGTTCTCAGAATTGTCTGAAAAGAATTTTAAAACAACTGGCACAATTCGAGATTCATCACACAGGAAAATGCCCTTTAAAATCCCCAATACCAAACTGATGGACAATTTTGATAGTCAAACGGTTGCCATTAGAGTACAGTGCTGTGGTATCTATTGCATCCAAAGTAATGTTAAACAGGTGTATCAACCCAAATGACCTTGCAGGCCATTTCAAAATAGCATTATAATCTTGTGGGCCACATAGATATGTACCTTTATATCAGATTTGGAAACAAAAAACATTTATTGAAGTGAAAATTTAAAACAGAATGAATTATTATTATTGTTTTCACTATTTTTTCATGTATACAGACATAGATAATATAATAATGTTTATATAATATAATAATGCAATGATCAAATAATGTTTAAAATATTACAGTGTGTTACCATTTTCTTGAAAATTACGGTGCTCTAATTGAATTGATAATTCATTACTCAGTGTTGAAATTTGATTGTGCTGTCATTCGCAAACGATTTACGTATACGTTTCCCTTTATCTTAACCATCCAGAATATTTTCTAAAACTCTGACTGCATCTTGATTTTGCCCCAAACAGAAAAGGAGGAGGAGAAATGAAAATCTCACATACAAATCATGCATCACCATCCATAGTAAAGGATACTCATAATGCACACACAATTCAAAATTTATTAAAAATAGTAATTTTCTACAGTAAAATCAAATGTAACTGTTTGATAAAATATAAATCTATTTTAATCTAAAGGACATTCCTATCTCAAAAAAAGGATTTATTGTAAAACAAGAACAGGTAAAGACAAAACACATTGTAGACATATATATATTTCCCCTGAAATAAAATTCAAATTGAAAAAAAAACTTAAAATCTTTCAGATCTAAAAGATTTTCAAATTATTTTTAGTCGGCGGACCGCCCTTATGTACTTTGGTGGGCCACATTGGCTTGCAGATTGGACAACCCCTGATGTAACATATTTAAAACCAAGAGATTTTGCTGTGACAAAAAATGTAAATTGATATTTTGACTAAATCTTATAAAATAACAATTAGGGAATGGGAAGTGTCGATTATAGACGAACTATCTTGGAACATATAGGCCACTGTTTATAAACAAAAAATGGTATTGCAATCCATTTATCAATGCGCTAAACATGGCATTCCATACGTCACTTGAGCGTTTTATAAAAACGGTTGCATGAGAAATGTTTTTTAACTACCACGGACAGTGAAAATAGCTAAGGACATAACACAACACACATATATAAAAAATTATATATTTTGTGTTTATTTTTCATTTTAAACAATTTTTTAAGTCTGTATTTTTCTACTTTTTTTTTGCTTTATTATGATATCAGCTTTGGAATTTTAATTTGATTTTACTCTTTGTCTAAAGATGTTTTCCTTTAATGAGTGTATTTCTAATAAGTAGTTGTAATTTTCGTTAAATGTATAAATTTCTATCTATAAAATATTTTCTTTACAAGTTAATATTTAAAAATTTAGATTTTTTTCTTCAGGGGCACTCATTGGGAAATTATATAGTACATTTTCCAGGGGAAAAAATAAGATTTTACATTTTTAAGACCCATTTCAATGGTTTGTCGGGTATCATGCCCCTCCCACCCTACACAAAAAATGCTGAAACCCCTTGGGGATATGTTGATTTAGATACCACTTCTTAAAAATGTATAATAATAATTGATTTTTGAATTAAAATGTCATTGGTCATACCTTTAAAAATGTTAAAAAACTAAAGGTGCCACCAAGTTCCATTTTTAGAACATGCTAAAAATCTTTTTGAAAAAATTGTTTTTATTGATCTTATGTTTCAATTTTAATTTGATTTTTACCAAAATTTATTTTGTTACCTTTCAATCATTGTGCAGCATGTAAAAGGTTAATGAAAAAAATAATGTCTTATGAAAATGAATTTCAAGAAATTCAGTAAAGTGAGTACCAACTGGAAAAAATGAACATACCTTTGTTGAAACTCTGCAACCAAATTTCTGATGTTTGGATCAATAAATTCTGTCTTCTAATGGTTGTCCCTTCAGTAATAATCTGTAAAAATAAGTGAAAATAATCTTAAGTTCTGTTGAACAGTACAAAAAATGTGATGATAAAATTTAAAACCATCATTAATATAAATTAAATAGTAAATATGTTACGTATATTTGAAATATGTACTTTTTAAAGCAAATATCCACATACATGTAAGAGAAAAGCAATTGACTCACTCACTATATGAGATTTATCTAAGGATTATACATTGAAAAAATTTTTTATAAATCCTACAAACTTAAATCAGAACCATAAAGAACAGGTTTTGAGAAACTTACATAGGAGTTGTGGGAGGTTACAGGGACTATTGATAAAACAATCTCACTTTTAAACCATTTTTAAGCTCATACACACCAAGAATAGGCATACACACCAAGAGTAGAAAATAGATATTTTGTCATTGGTTCAAATATCCCCAAAACTTTTTCGCACAGGCAGTGGCTAGTTAAGTATGAGTATTAATCATGAGAAAAGGAATATTTTGCAATTTTGCCAACACAGAAAAGGGAGGACAAAAGATGTTGGTGGGTTTGACTTATTTTTCAAAAAAAAAAAAAAAAAAAAAAAAAAAGAGCATCTACGCTAATAGAAGACATGTGTTTGTCAGGCAAAGCGCTACAATAATTTTTCTTGTGAATGTTATCACAACTTTTATAATATATGATCAATATTTGGGCCAATTACTTCTAAAAGGGATAGATAATATTCAACCGAAGGATAGATTGGCTCTTTCTCTTAAGATTATAAAAATTTCTTCAAATGTGAATTATTAGTTCTGAAATTTTAGATGCTCTTATTCGTTAAATCAACTTCAAAATGTATGATATGCTTGAATATGTTTACTTACCAAGAATATCTTTCTATACAAATCAAAAGCTTCATGCTAGGAAGATATCAATAACTTAAAATCAATAAATAGCTATTAAGCATTATATAACCAGTGAAGTATGTGGGGTAGCACAGATAGTATATTTGTTTTATTAATAGATTTCTTATCAATTCAAGAAATAATGAGTTTTTCTTTTATTACTTGGATATTTTTCAGTAAATATATACAAAAATTACCTATGATTTATTTATAAAATAAAAAAAATTAAGCATAAAATGCAGTATTTTAAAATTTACTCCCGGCAATATTAGCAACCATCTAATATTAATTTTTATAACTAAAAATTTAACAACACAATTATTACAAAAAAAACTTTCCAAGACAACCTTTTTTCTTCGAATTCTCTTAGGTCACGAGTATCAACAGCTACGTGACATTAATAAAAAGCAGTTATGAAAAATTAAATGTCCAAAGAACAATAAATTTAGCACTAAAATAAGAAGTTTGTGTTCTTTAAAACTTGCTACAAAGAAAAAAAAAAAAATATTATGCTTAAAAAAATATGTTTTGCTTCTGCTTCTTTCTTTGCCTGAACTTCATTATCCTTAATTTATGGACATGAGTGTAAAATCCACTGAAAAAGATCCAATGCACATAGCTATCTTGATTAAACTATCTAAATACAACTTTCAATTTTACACTATTTTACAAGAATGGTCAAAATGAAAGGATTAAAGGTATGTTGCTGCAACAAATGGAGGTACTTGCACATTATCAAACCCATTGGCAACATTATATCAAACAAAGCCCATGGATGCCAATTTAGCGTGTACTACACACGAAATCAGGGTTGCCAATTCGGCAAGTTATTGATAGGGTTGGCGATTGTTACAATAATACGCATAGTACTCGGACGGATTTTGGAGGAGCATAATTGACAATCATGAGTATACTGTATTTAAGAACATACAAAAAAAAATTAACTTAAAAACAAGAAATTAGGAAAAATATATAAAATGTACTCTTCTTCATATAAATCCTCTCACTGAAATTTTAAAACAATTATTTGATAAACTGCTTTATAAAACCTAAGATACAATATCTTTCATGATTTTGTTCTCTTTGCTCGTCTTCTATGAAGTTAATCAAGATATAAAATATTGAATTATATTTTCATGAGAATTCGGAATGCTCAAATGTTGTATTGCTAGTACTTTTACATTATTAATCACTGTACAAAATTCGTACTGTTTCTTATTTCGTACTCATTAAAGATTCTTAATTAAACTGCAGATCTTTTAAAATGAAATGAATGGCTTAATAAAAAAATGAAGTTCTCTGAGCTAATGAGCCAAGAAACCATAGTAGCGAAGCAGCAAAAGTAAAAAAGTAGATAAATTGTGTTAAGTTTAACTTGTTATAATTATTAGTCTTAGCGCCTATTCATACTTGAAAAACTCATTTTAATACATTTATCCTTTATATATATAAATTTTAATAAACCAATATGCCAAGGTAGCCTAGTGGTCAAATTAATGGACTTGTGACTGGTGTGTCATGAATTCAAGCCCTAGGGCCACTGAAGACCCGCCGTACAGAAGCAGCCGATGCACGATAAATGTGTTGAGACTCCAATGTCTTGCTGGTGTGGTGTGAAAGTTAGGAGATGGGGTGTCAGATATTTGGGTCATATTGTTTTGGTGCCTCACATCAGAAGCCCTGAACTGCCTGGCAAGGGCAGTGTAACATTAAACATGGCGAGGGGAGTGTAACATTAAACAATGTGCTTTTTTCAAAAATATAATAAGCAGTTCAATCCCAAGTGTCATCATGGCAATCCTTGTACTAATAAATAATGGAAATAAAAATAAATGTATCTCATAAAATTTAAATCAACATTCTCTTACATTTTTGTTGTAATAAGTTTACACAATGTTTGCATGAAGCAACAATTTTTCTTCCCAGCATGTATTTTTGTTGATAATATTTAAATATAACTTACTTTTGCAACATATTCTCTTTTTTCCCTTTTCTGTTTAACTAATAGCAATATAATAAATTAAATCATCTCCACTTTCTCTAATTATTTATCCTATTTATGATCCAATTTACAAAACATCTGTGAAATTATTTTTCACGTCAAAGGTCTATCTTTAGTTATTTCATGGAATACCTAGTTGTTTCACAGAATAACTAAGTAAAGTATGAAAGTGTTCATTTATTGACTCACTTGTCTAGTTATTTTATGAAATACCTAGTTATTCATTGAAATATATAACTGAATTATACACTCTTTAACGGTAACATATACCATATATTGAGTTCATCATATTACTGAAATTTTATTTTAAGACTAGCTGGTATACCGTTCTTCGCACGGGTGAATTTAAAAATTAAAAAATACAGACTGAAGGATAAAGTTAACTTTACGTGAATTGTATAATTGCTGATTTTTTTTATTAGTTACTATTTTTTACGACGCCCGTAACTTTTTTTGTAGGTCGATGCTTGAAAACACCTACCTGCTCAGCAAAAGTAAAACATTGTTACAAATTTTGTGTAATAAACGCTAAAAATCGTGTAAATTTTTATCTGGATGTGTAACACGTTAATATTACTTTCTGATGTTAAATAGCTGTTACCCGCGACTTCGTCCACGTGAAATTTAAAAAAAAGTTCGCAGTTTACGAAAACTTTTCTTCTCACTTTCACAAATTATTGTTTGGCTGAAAAACTTTTAACTTTTGAGTCACAGTATCATATAACTTATGTCCCCCTACAATCATAAGTAAGGAAATAAATATAAAACTGTGTGAAACTGAAATAGAAATTTATAACATTAATTTAAATTAAAAGATTATATCTAAAACAAATTTAAGCCGTCATTTGATAAAATTACAATAAACACTTCTAAACAAACAAAACACTAACAGAAAATCTTAAATATGAAAAAAAAAATGATTCTTCATGCAAAGCAAAAGTGTAGATATTTAATGAAATTTACATAATTAAAAAATTGTCTTTTTCAATCATATTTATTTTAAACCATATTTACTTCATAATACAATAAATTATTTTCAAACTAAATAAATTGCACATTAAACTGAGGTTTGATAAATAAATCATGAGATACATTCACAAAAATAAGTGATATTTTGGACAACAGATGGCGATAGCATTGCAAATATCTAGGTGCAGTAGCACTATTTTTTGATCCACTGGTTTCAGCCAATCACATTGGATCTCTCTTCGAAGTCACGCCCACCCCTCCAACAAAGTTCTAACACAACGAACATCGCAGTTCCAGATAGAGGGTAGAACTGCTGGCGCAGTCTAGATACCGGAACAGACTTAATAATCACCGTTAATTTTGATCCACTCCTTAAGGTGATGGCCATTAGTTTAACACCTTACATGACATCTAGATGGCGTTGGCTATTGCGAAATTTTTGGCACAAATATTTGTCTCAAGACTCCCAAGATGGGCAATAAATTTCTCTCTGGGGTAACCTTTTCAATGAAATTCTCCCCTTCAATGAAAGGGAACACACTGGCAGGCTAAGGGAGGGGTGACAGTTGTAAAACTGGTAAAATAAATGTTAGCTTTTTTTTTTTCTTTTTCCGGGGAGGGGTTAAAGCAGCAGAGTGAATCTTGACCATGAAAGACTTCTCATTTCTGGACATTGGTCAATCATCAAATTTTTCAACTCTTGGAATCCCTAGAACTGTAACATGTTTTTCGAGGAATCCCCTTCCTCGCTGAAGGGAATATATCTTAAAATATTTAAAGTATATAGATAAACATATTTTGATATTATATGTAAAGACAATTTAAAAAAAAAAAATATTTTTTATTAAAAATTTTATGATGTAATTTTAATTTTTATTTACTCATTGATAATATAAATTTGTGATCCAAATGTCACCTACGCATGCATTATACTTAGTAACTGAGACATGTGTTCGCAATTTTTACACAAACTATCGACGTATAAGCTTTTTTGAAATTATCTGCAGTAGCATTTCATATTCCGTGTTCAATTTGTTTTTGTATTTTGTTTTTGTTGCCTATCGCGTTAAAAATATTTCACTTTCTAAATACATTTTTGTGAATGGCATGAAAATGTTCATAGCTGTGTGAGAAATTCTGCGTATATGGCATGAATTGGTAACCTAAGAGATATAGGTCTTCTAGCTTAAATTTAAATTTTAGCATCGAATCTGTTCGTATGTTGATAATTTTTTTACCTTCTTCATTATAGGTGTTTTTTCTCCCACAAATGTAAAAGGTTTCAAAATATTGTACTAACTAGTATAAAATTACTTCGTGGAACTCGGGATAACAAACAATAGTATATTCACAATCTACTGCATAAAATAAAGTTTTAAAATTCATTTATTATATTACAATAAAAGTTAAAAAAGATCTTAAGATAATTGTGGCTAACCGAATTTCATGAGAAAATAAATCCATTTTGCATACATATTTGTAATTTTTTTTCTTTCCCATTTTTCTTTATTGGGACTCGTGGAACACAGTCGATCAATTCTCTAGATAAATGATGTACAGAACGAAACTGTTTAATTTTTCCTGAACAAATGATTTTTAAAGGAAGAATAGGTGGATTTAAAGCAATTAAAAAATTAAATTTCACGTTTTAATGAACAAACAGTATGATACAATTTTACTTTTTATACAATAGAACAGGGGTTGGCAACCTATTTCAGGAGAGGTACAATTCTCAGTGGTACCCTGAATTACTCAACAAATGTGTCAATTTTTGAGAGGATGGAAGATGATAAATTTATAATGGTCCTTATTATACGAAGATCTCCAGAATTATGGACAATTGCGAAATTTCAAAAAATCGGAAAGATATATCTCGAAACATAAATTTACAGCTATTTTGTGAATTATTGGATGCCATTGCTGGTGAGATTTGATTGTTTGAAAAGAGAAGATGCGTGCACTCTGCTCTCCGCTTTCCGTTGATTTCGAAAAAGGCAAGAAAAAAAAAAAATTCTCTCTCTGTGTGTGTAGCCCACTTCCTTCAATAGAATCCTCCCCTTTCTCTGCAGGGGAAGAGGGCCACAGTCTTTAGGACTGTGGAACGAAATACTTGTTCTTTTGGGGGGAGGGGAGTAAAATAGTGTTGAATCTTGACCATGAGAGAGATCTAAAATGGCTTTCTTACTTTTTTTCGACTCATGGATTCTGATAATTTGTTATGAATGCTTTATTCGTTTTTAACTATGGAAAAAATCCTATGTATTTTGCAATCTAAATTTTAGGAGCTGTTCTTGTTTTAATATAGATTTTACCGTCAAATGTCTTTTAAAATGTCAATAAGTTGTTCGCTCTCCTTGATTATAGGTGTTTTTATCTACAAATAAAAAAAAAGTTCATTTTCCATTACAAAACGATTTAGTTGTGCAAAAACAATGTATTAACGTGAATAAATTTGTTTTGTTGGTCCCGGTACAGTAAACAATGGAATGTTCACAATCTAGTAGGCACTACATATAAAGAAAAACGATTTAATATTCTTTTATAATGGAATAATAAATGTTTCTAAAAGTATTACAAAATAAAGTTCTTATGTACAAAAAAAAAAGTTTCAGAAATTTCCAATTAGGTATACACTTACACCTGTATTACATTATTAAAGGTTTAAGAATAGTTTTCTTTAAAAAAGTAGTTTTATAAATGTTAAAAAAGTTAAAGGTTATCAATTTTGATATTTTTCTAAGATAGTATGCAGCTATTTCATTAAAAAACTGGTTAATTATGGTTTTGACCATTATTTTACATATAAAATATTTTTCAAATTCAAAAAATATTTTTATAAGAAATGGTACGTAAATGAAAATAAGCATTACAAAAATTATTTCATGTTCAGCAAAAAAAAAAAAAAAAAAAAAGGAAGAAAGAATGATATTTTGAAATTAAAATTTACTTTTGTAACTTTAGAGAATGATTAAAATTATCATTTATAATGGAGAGAAAATAGGCTGGCAATTAAATTATCAAGCACAATTAAGCATATAATATATAAACATTGCCTTTATTTTTTCTAAGAAATTTATGTTTATTTAATGAATATATATGTCAATAACAATTTTTCAATTTGGAAGTTAACATTATATTTAAATCAAAGAAAATTGCATTATTGTTTAATTTTTGGGCATATTTGGTAACAAAATAATAGTTTCATTCTATGTAGGAATCCAAATAAATTATTCTTCCTCTCTTTCTGTTTTAGTACATAGGAAAGAAATTGGAAACTTTATTGCTTTTTTGTACTTTTCTTTCCTAAACACTTCGGACCAACAAGTGTTTTCCGGTCCCTCTGAAGTGAAATTCCCATGAAATATTATACATCGTGGGGTGGATGACCAGAGTACTTAGCTCTTCGGAGCTATAACCTCTCGTCATTAGGATTTCGAGTGTTATGACTCTTACATTTTTAAATAATAGTACTTAAAAGTAAAAATAATTTTAAAGACAGTAATAGAAATAAAAATTTAAAATTAAAAGAATGCATTAAGTGCTTGAAAAACACCATGAGATGTTGACCTCATGACATGATGAGATGCCTTTGAAAGGACGCTAAACGGTATTGTGGCTGACAAAACGGCAAAGTAATTTATCATATAGTGATTATACTGAGTGTAAAAGATTGTTTTTAAACAATAATTTATGGTAAAATAGCTTTGTAATAATTAGAATGAATTGAAGTTTTCTAGTGGATAAGATTCAATATCTCCCCTCCCCCGGAAAAAGGTATAAATTGCCAACTGATTATGATATTTCCTGAGAAAATGAATAGAAAAAATAAGAAATGTAAAACTTTTTAACATTTGAAAATCGAGCAATTTGATCCACAATTACGAGATAAAAAAGCAAACATTATTAATTATAAGTTATATTTTTCCTTCGTTTATAAAATAAATCATTCATTTTAAAAGTCTTCCAAAATTAAAAATTATGAATATTTGGGTTTAAAAATGAAAACACCGTTTAATTATTTAGAAAATTAAGTTTCAATTTTTTTAAAAATTAGTGTTTTTAAAAGTTTATTCAGCAGATTTATCTTTTTCTGAATGCTTTATTTCTAATTCAAAAATGAACTAGTAATAAAAATCAATATTTTAATTATAGTAATAAAATAAAAACTACAATGAGCAATAAATATATGTTCATATCGTAATGCCCAACATGTCTTTTTCCATAAAGAATTCATAATAAAATTTTACTACTTAAAAATTTTTATCATTACGAGTTACAACGCCGCATCATTACGCAACGCCGGAGCGCGAAATTCAAGATGGCGGAAGGAAAATCATTAAAAATAGCATTTTAAAGTTTAGAAACTGAAAATCGCTGCAAAAATCAGGCATTTAAAAATGGAAATAATTTCACTTACCTTAAAAAATGCTGCTATTTCCGACATTTATGATGATGAGTTGCCTACTGAAATTATACCAGTGTGCTACTGCATATTTCTGAGAGCACGTTCTGAAACATTTTTATTTTTGCATCACTAAAAAAAACGGTGCACAATATTGCTCAATTCAATCCAAAACCATTTCTTTACACTCCTAAACACATGATGGGTATCCCTTTTCACACTGGACTGAATTTTGCAGTACCATTCAAAAATAATCATTCACTTTCTTACCCGTTCTTTCTTTCCCATACTTTTTCCACATTTCGGACACACATACGATGATCCAATCAAACCTTCTTCCATGCACCATTCTAAAACAGCTTTCTTTCCAAGCACAGGCAACATAGCAAAAAACCTTTAACAATAGTAATCGTAATTTTTCATGCATTCATTCAAATTAATCCTAAGAGCATCGCTGGACATCATGGCAATCTTTTTTGAAATTTATGTGAAGAAAGAAATAAAGAAAAAATTACCTGTAAAAAGTAATTCCCAAATAAAAGAAAACGAAGCCGAACAGCTGACCCAAACGGAGCGAAAGTAACCGTTTGCTGAGTAACGGATTTTTTGAAGAAAAAAAAAGCTTTCTGCTCATGCGCGAGAAAAACCGTTGGAGAATTAAACTGTAAAAATAAAAAAACCAATTACGAATGCGCTAATTTCGTTAAAACTTAAGCGCCGCATTTTGCCAAAAAGCGACTTCTCCACTGAAAAACGAATTCAGAAGGGTTACCAGATTTAGCGCATTTATCGATTTGGCGAGAAAACACTTGGCGCGGTAAGTGCCGGATTCGACAAATCAACCGCTTAGGCTACAAAAATTCTGGTGCAGCTTAGATTCGAAGACTGAAAAAAGTTTAATGCTGGTAAAGTAAATTAATTATTCACACTTTTTTATTAATTCACCTGTGTGTGTATTATTTTTTTTATTTCGTTTAGTTAGTGATTGAATATAAACGTCATATTGATCAGCTACACGAGGGCTTTTGGTGACGGACCTCGTAACTTTGAACCATAGTCAAGTGACGAGGACGACACCTGAGCTTGCACCTCTCATCTCCTAACTACCACACCAATGAGAGGACGTTTGAGCTCTCCGATTTAACGTTCATCGCTCCCCTACACGACAGAATTTCAGCGGCACTAGGCTCGAACTCATGATACGCCAGCCACGAGTACGTTACCTTGACCACTAGGGTATCGCAGCCACTTTTCATTCCGTAAATATATCATATATCGATAATATATTTTACACTATTTTTTTTCACAAAAAATGCTGAGAATTTGGGGTGCGGCTTAGAATCTGAACATAATTAATTGAAAAAATTAAGTTTCTGTTAATTAAATCAGAAAACAATATTTTGTGTTAATAATTGTTCCAATAGTTTATGGTTTTAAGTTTTTACGTCATATATAAAATCAATGGGAAAATTTTTTTTTTGGTTAATTAAAAAGAAAGTAATATAATAAATAATAATTGCATTACAATAACTAGATTAAAATTTTAATTTGCGAGTAAGGAGTAGTAATTTGTGTTCTTATTGTGAGTTAATTCACAACTTTATAACTATACTGTATAAAGTAAGTATACTTTCATTCTTCGTTAAGTCATTTCGCAGAATTTAAATATTCTTACAGACATTCCTTCAACAAAAAAAAAAAAAATCTAAGCAGTATAATTATAAACGATTTTTTTTTTAAAGCACACATGCAGAAAATATTTAAAACTTTCCTAAATCAGAAAGTTCGTCAGATTTGAGATGTTAAATCTCTGTACATCATAAACTTTTCCATTGTCCACAATTTGCAAGTTAACATAATTTCAGCTGGCGACAATATTTCAAAAAGATATCGCCAAAAATAAGAAGAAACACTATCCTTTAAACAATTATTTTTTCTTTATATCCATAAAAATTTTTATTATTATTGGAGCTTTTTCCTGCCCACAAAAGTCTTTGCCGTTTCATCCCTATCCTTTAACATTGACCGAAAACAGCCTTAACATGCAACGCTGGAGCGCGAAATTCAAGATGGCGGAAGGAAAATCGAATAAAAAAATAGCATTTTAAAATGGAAATAATTTCACTTACCTTTAAAAAATGCTGCTTTTTCCCACATTTATGATGACGATGTGATTCCCTACAGAAATTACACCTTATTTCTGAGCGCACCTTCAAAACATTTTACGATCTCTTAATAAAACGGAACACATCCATCCATATTACTGAATTCAAACCTAAGTCCCAATCTTTACACTCCTAAACACATGATGGATATCATATTTCACACTGGACTGATTTCTGCAGTACCATTCAAAAAGCATCATTCACCTTCTAACCCGTTCTGATCTAACGGTATATCCAGAGCATAAGAATGACCGCTTTCCTAAATAAAAGGCCGTTAAAAAAAACTGCTACATGCAGAAATTAAGAATAGTTAATTTTTTAAGGAATAAAAACTTTCTGCCCACGGGCAAAAAGCGCCGTTGGGAAATCAAACTATTAAAATTAAAGAACCGAATTACGCATGTGCTAACTTGCCGCGAAATCGTGAAAACTAAGAAATGTACTGCGCATACGGAAAATTTCGCCAAAAACTACTCCTTCACTGGAAAACAATTCAGAAGGGTTACCAGATTTGGCGCCTTTATCAATTTGGCGAGAAAACACTTGACTTAAAAATTTCACTGATCTTTCTTAAGAATGACTCGGGTAGCAGCCAGGTTGTCTACCATGGAAGTTGATTCACCAGATGATGATGAAAACCATTCGCCATGTTTCCAGAGACTAAAACTCAAGGGTAAAATTGCTACCGCTCAGATGCGCCAAAAACTTTTCATGACCTGCAAGCTACTTTTAACACCTCCAACCCAAGTCTAATGGAGACCACCAGTGCTGCAGAACAACAAGTGAAACTGGATGCTTTGGTGAGTGAGCGTGATTCTCTCCCCGAATGTCTAACTTTTCAACTGCCAGTTCTGTAATAATAGCAACCCCACTACTCCAGTGGAAGTAAATGCCCCTATTAAAAATAAAAAATTCTCATATTAATAAAAGGCTAAAACTGATAAAAATATTAATAAATCCCCCTGTTAATGATAAAAATAAAACTGCTAAAATTGAAAATACTAATGGAAAAAAGAAATTTAAAAAACGTAAAATTAAGAAAGATTCCGTGGAGGACTTTGTCTTCCCCACTAAAACTGCAAGACCTGCTTCTCCTTCCAACAGCGAGCAAATCGCAATTGCAAATAATTTTCAGATCTCACTGTAGATCAAAACCAAGTAATAGAAGAGAAAGAAGCTAAAATAGCAGACATCCCCAATCCCAGGCCCCTTCAACCTATTCATCTTAAAATTACTAAAAATTTTAGAAACCAAATTAAATCTATCTATCAAAAATTCCCAGAAACTACTAACAAAACATCAGGTAAATTCATTAAACTCTTTTCTAAAGATGTGGAGGAAAAACATAATCTAACAAAATTTCTAGAAAGCGATAAAGATTTCGAATTTTTCTGTATTAAGCCTAAACTTGACAAGCCCATTAAAGTTGTAATTAAAGGTCTCCCCATCTATACTAAAACCCAGGAAATTCTTTCTGACCTAGAGGAAGAAGGCTTTTTACTGTTGATAAAGTTAATCAGTTAATCTCTAAAAAACACAGAGGCCCGCTCCCATTTTTTTCTAATAACCTTACCGAGAAATGCCACTAATTCAAAAATTTTCGATATTAAAACCCTCGGTTATTTACAAGTTCGCGTTGAGGGATTTCTCGTTCGAGGAATCACTCAATGCTACAATTGCAACAATTTTTTCCACACGGCCAGTGAATGCCGTTTAAAGCCAAGATGTCTTAAATGCGGAAAGGAACATCCAACCAAGCAGTGCCCAATTAAGGAGGCAGGAAAACCCCTTTTGTATAAATTGTATGGAACATGGCCATTCGGCTTGTTATACAAAAATGTCCTCTTTTCCCTAAACCTAAAAAGGGCGCGACCCTTCCTATGATTTCAAAAACTAAAGTTAATAATTGTAAAGATGGAATTACCTACGCTAACGTAGTTAGCGGACGTGACTCCCTCTATTCCCACCCCTAATGCGTCAGAGACAATTCAGCAATGTGAATGTAAAAACTCTAGCAAGGGAATTCACGGAATCAATCAAGACAATAACTCAGATCTGGCTCAAGTAATTGAACTTATTAGCATAATATCTAAAATACTTAAAAGATCCCCTGAAATTTTACAAATGCTTAAAACCTCAAAAGTGCTGAAGACGACCACTCAAAATCCTATCTAATTGTCGAAGCTTTGCTAGACAAGAAAGATATTTAATTTCCCTCTAAAAAAACAAAAATTTTTCCTCTTAACTTATAATTATTTTCTCTTTTTAATTCAATACTATAGGTAATTTTTTCATCATCATTGAATTCTTTTCTAAAATCTGTTAGTTTTATCTGAATCCATGCTCACTCCCAACATCCATCTCATTGGTTGACCCGGTTCTCCTGGCCAGCCATCCCTCCACCCCATTGGATCCTGCTTCTGAAACCCCGCCCACCATCAAATACCAAGTCACAACACCAAGCCAACCTCAATACAAGATAGAAGACGGAGGAATCATTCGATTCCAGTTCCTTGTGCAATACAGCAGTCTTAAGAATGACTACAGCAAATATTTTCAATCACAAAATTATTCGACAACTAAAAACATACATATTTTAAAACTTAATGGCAACTATAGATAAATAGAGGGGAAATTAAACCGATATTGCTCCCATGAGTTAAATAAAAGGAAAATTTAGCTCAGGGTACTCAAGAGTTATATTGTTTTAATCATAAGATCCCTATATAAAAGAGAAAAGGAAAGAAAATAGGGAATACACAAGAGTCAAAATATATTTCAAAAATACTACTTACATTTAGTTTGCGCATTTTCAAAAAAATACATGCCATGTGCTCCTAACAAGTATGTTTTTATCATTCTTCACATCTTTTACACATTCATTTATCTACAGATGATTAAATGTCTCCACTGTGTCCTTCCTGATTATGCTTTTAAAATTACGTGGAGGCATTCCTTGCTGGCTCTTGCATTCTTTGTATTGTGTGATACGTAAATTGAAATAAAAATGAACGCCTGGTGTGTTCGATTTAGAGTTAAATGGTTTCTGAGCGTTAACAAAGTAAGTCGTGCATTTATCGATTCACCAACGCAAAATATACTGTGATGAAACAGCAACGAATACATTTTCTAGCCGTTGAATAGGTTGTAGCCATTTTCATCAACATCAATTACTTCTCTTAGTCAAATTGCAGCTGTTATTCCAGGTTTTTTTGAGTCACCTGTAGATGGATTATTGCTTCATTATCCATTGTTGAAAACAAAAGAGCAAACATATTTTTCTTCGGTGTATATGAAACCATTGGTACTTTTTGGAAACGAAACAAAAAGGAATAAACTTTTCTGTGCTTTGAATACAAAAATTTTGGTGAAATATCTTTAATTTTTTCTCATGTGTGGTTCCAACAATAGTTATTTCATTTTTCTTTAAAAGCTCAATTGTTCTTCCACAAACAGCTTCTTTATTATAATATCTGTGTCCCGATCTTCCCTTTCTAAATCGGGAGTGGATTTCGGTAAGAGGAATTGTATTCATCATCAACACAGCAAAAACTTTCTTCATGCGAAGATACATCTAATAAATTTGTCGAACATGGTGTTCCGTCTAACTAGGATAACGTGCCATAATGACGCTGGATGACGCTGGATGTCACTGGGAAATGGAACACGAAGTGTTCCTCCATCCCATATCTAGATTGTTTCAGAGTCCTTGTGTGGTTGGGCCTGCCTGAGAGAGAGTGTCCTTATTGGTGGATCGAATGTGGCAAAGGGGCGTGGTTACGAGATCAAGGATTTTCTTCTATACGGATTTGGCGGGAAAACAATGTGTTGTCTAAAAGGCTTTTGCTGTGGTTGGTTCATGGCACTGTGAGAGTAGGCACTCGATTGGCTGCACTGAAGTAATGGAATATATCAAAGGGGAGGTCTAGAGAACTAGCCTGTGTGGGGTTGCAGAAGAGTAAACTTAAAATGAATTTAAAGGATAATAAAATTAGGAATTAAAAGATTAAAAATATGAATTTAGCAAGGATAGTGGTCACTCGCCACCCGGCAAGTGACTAAATTAATTGTTAGGGGGGATTGTAGGAGTCTAGGAGGATTCTCCTAGGTCTCTTAAGATCTGGCATAGGAATATAATTATTGAGCATTTTTACATTATCGTTATCAATATTAGGTAAATTATTAAAGAAGGAAATAGCCAGCTTTTGAATATAGTTTTTGGGGAATTTTAATATCTTCATAAATTTTAGAATTTCTGGTATATCTATCTGCTCTTACTATATTTCTTATAATCGAGTTCTGAGCTACCTCGAGTGTTTTAATATTAGAGTCTGCTGCATAACCCCACACAGGTGAACCGTAAGTCAGAATTGGACGCAGAACGGCAGTGTAGAGAAGTAACTTATTGTACATATTTAATACTGAATTCCGGCAAATTAGGGGGAAAAGGGCTCTTTGAGCTCTCCGGAATTTATCTCGCGTTTTGAATTATGTGTTGTTTCCAAGTGAGTTTATTATCTAGAGTTAATCCTAAGTATTTTGTACTCTGAGACCATTGGAGTTGTGTGGAGTAAAGAGTAGGAGGTGTTGGTTTTGTTTTTCCTTTTTTGAAAAGAACTGCTATTGTTTTATCAATGTTAATTTTAATTTTCCAAGTGTCGAAAAAGATTTCTAGAAGTTTTAGGTGATTATTAAGAGCTAGTGTGATTGTATTATGATTTTTAAAAGTTGCAAGGGTGACGGTGTCATCAGCATAAATATTAGTGGAGGTTAGAGGGTGAGTAGGTATATCATTAATGTAGATATTGAATAAGAGTGGCCCGAGAAGGCTACCTTGAGGGACTCCATAATTTATTTTAAAGGAATTAGAAAGTGTGTCATTAACACGAACTTGGAAGGACCTGTTAACAAGGTAGGAATTAATCAAATGTATTAGTGCAGGCGGGGAAGTTGTTATTAATTAATTTATAGATGAGGCCACTAACCCAGACCCTGTCAAAAGCTTTCTGAATGTCGAGAAAAGACAGCTCTGTGGATCTGCCTCTCTGAAATCCAGCAGTGATTTTTTCAGTTAATCCGAAGTAGTGGGTGGTAGGTAGACAGATTCCTGGTGAAGCCGTATTGATTAGGATTAATGAAATTGCTAATGTTAGTGAAGGTTTTTAGTCTATTGAGAATTACATATTCAGTGATTTTTACTTAGAATGCTTAGCAATGAAATCGGACGATAACTTTCAGGGTTATGAGCATTTTTGTTAGGTTTTTTAATGGGAAAAAACTATTGCATTTTTCCAATTGTTTGAAAATGTCTAAGAAACAAAATTTTATTAATAAGGTAAGTGAGAATTAAGATTATTTTGAGAGGAAAATTCTTAATCATTTTGTTAGTTATAAGATCAGAACCGGGGGGCTTTGTTATTTTTAAGAGTTTTTTATAATTTAGAATTTCATCAGGATTAGGCGAAATAGGAATTGAAGGATGATTATCAAAGTTTTCTAAAGTATTAGTGATTTTCGATAGGATGATTGTTATCACCAGGTCTTATTTTCAGAAAAAGTTGTCTTTAAGGGTTATTGCAAGAATATTGGCCTTCTGTTCGTCGCTATTAGCGACCCGGAAGAGCCAGAGAGGGAAGGAATGTTAGTCCTTTTATTACGGAGAAACTTTTTGACACCAAAGGCCAGTATTGTCGCGTGTGTTAAGAGATTCTAATTTGTTATTCCAGTTTTGTTGTGAGATCTTTTAAGTTCCTTTTGCCATAATGAAAGAAGATTTTAAAGTGTATTCATGTTTTCCGAACTAGTGTAACTGACATGCGCGCGCAGGGTGTGACACCGAGAAAGCGTTAATCCAAAGGCTTACTCAACTTTCAAGGTTATGACCTTTAAGTCAGCTACTCCAGGAATCATCCATTTTGCCAAAAAGGTTTGGAAGGAGCATCTGGAACGAATTAGGTGGGACATATCCTGTGCGATAACTGCAGGGTTGAATATGCTCAGGAAATGTAATGCTCATATACACATAATCGATCAATTTTATAAGGCAAATGTTCACTTTTTCGCATCTTGTAGAAGCATATATACAGTTCAACCAGTGGCGTAACGGAGAATATCGAGGCTGCCCTGCAAACTCAGGTTTTGGGCTCAAAGCCCAAATACGTACTTAGCGTCAGTCAAGCTTTGGGCCCCCTAGTTCTTGCCCCCCTCAATGCGGGAGTATACGTTACGCCACTGAGTTCAACATTCTTTGACATTTATTTCTGATGATCAAAATATGTACACTTTTAACAATATATAATTTAAATTACATTCTTATATATATATTAACCAAAAAAAAGTTTCTTTCCAAAATACATGAGGAAATCTGTGACACCTGGTAAAAGAATAATGGATCTCTTTACTGACTGAAGGGATATCGTATTGGAAAACGTACTAAAATTTTGATACACTTAAGTGAAGCTCATTCTTAAAATTGAATCATTTTTACTCTACAGCTTATATTGCTATTTGTTATGTTTTACAAGTAAATAAGAATTTGATGAAAATAACTCAAAGCAGGACTGAATTTTAAAATATTTCAGTTTTCAAGTAACCATACTTCACATACATTCCACCAAACATGTTTAAAATGCTCACAAAAAAATCCCATAACAGTGTGAGGAACATGTTGATCTTTCTTTTACATTTTACTTTTAAATCTCTCAACAAAAGAAAAAAATATACCATATTTATCCTTATGTTCAGTTAAAAGATATGCCTTTAGGCAGTAGCAAGCAGGAATTTTTCGGGGGGGTCGAAAGTTCACCATTCTTATCATGCTCTTTTGATTTTGTCGATTTTCGGGAACAAAAACACAGTAAAAACTAATTATTGAATAAATAATTAGCATTAATTAATAAAAAAGTAATCATTAATAACAAATACTTAATTAAATTTTACGTTATATACTTAGAATTATAATCAATCGGGAAAAAATCAATTGTGTGCGCCACTGTTTTCATAGCAATATATATATGTGGGCATTTTTAAATCTCTTCTATCCAGAAATCTCAAATGTTTTGTCCTGCATTTTCTGAATCGAAATTGATATCTTTATTTGAAAGAAATATACATTTGCAATCGGAGTATACGAATTTTATATTACGAACGCATAACCCGTAATGTACATTAAAATATTATACTCTTCTATTGAGATATCCTCTAATTTATTTGATATGTTTAATACTTCGTTGAGTGTGTGTGTGTGAAATCCTTAATATCTACTTAAACATTAAATATCTCTCTGAATAATTTGAAATTAAATTTTTCAGTGTGAAATAGTACCATATTTATCCGAGTGCAAAGATAGCACGCTATTAATAAAGCAGATTTCTTCGAAAACATTAACCGTAAGAATATTTGGCGATTCACTGAAATAGTTGATCAATGTTATCTCATTCATATAGGATGGAAAGCCGGGAAAATGTAAGGACATGTATTTTATTTGATGAACAGTTGGGTACATAACAATAACGAGGCATTGCAATAAAATGTGTGGGTTTTAGGTTGTTATTAATAAAATTTAATATTTTTAAGAAAAACATTTGATCGATTAAAAAATATATATATAAATTTAAACATCAATTTCTCATATATAATAACAAATCTTTCAATTTACAAATAACTAGGCGATGTTGGGTATTAAATGCATCAGTTTTATTATACTCAGTTATCTAATAATAAATTTAATAATGACTCACAAGAATAAAGTTATACAATAATATAAATATCCTACCCTTTATATCAAATGGTGTTGCTGATGTTAAAAAAGCTCACTACATTTCATACATAAAAACATGTGACAAGGTAAAAAGCACTGTATCGCAAGCTTTGATGGAAGACTGGTGAAGTGATGGTCAAAAGCGGGGAAAATCGTCCCCCCTTTGATCATGTGACTTGTTGGGGGGTGTATCTGACGCAACCTTGCTTCTGCCCAGTGTTAACACCCCTCCCCCACTTTTCCCCCTCCTTTAATGATTCGCATTCCTTTCGGACTGTTACTTTCTTTGATGTGGGGTGCAAAGAAAATATGGGTGGGGGGCAGTGCAGATGACCTTTCCCCCTTTTCGTCTATTTCTTCTCCTTCCACAAACAGTAATTGCCACATTTCCATGAGAGGAGCCCATTAGTTTGCAGCGTGGTCTTTTTGCACTCTTTCCAAAAAATAAAACAGAAACAAAAAAATTGGGAGCCTTTCCTTTATTTCATTTTGTATTTTCCCCTCTCCGTCTTTTGTTTTTATTTTTTTACGAGCGGTACCCATGAAGTACTGTTATTTCATTTCCAAGAACCTTTTATCTTATCAGTGAGACTGCCATCTGTGTTACTTTTACTATTATTCATTTTCTGACACCCAGTAAGGGCCACTTTTGTATTTCTTTCCCTTACTGTATTTTATATACTTCTCCCTACTCTAAATAATTTGGGCTGGGTCTCTCAATCAAGATCATTTTGTAAATGTATTTCGCTTTGTCTATCAATAAATTAAATGTCTTCTCGGAATGACGGTTTTGCAGATCGAAACCCTTTCGGTGGCCTCGGTTCTCCGAAGTCCTTGTGCAGCTTCGAACTACGTTTTTTACAAACATTTAATAAAACATAATTTTCCTCCAAGCACACAGTTCTGTGTTTCCTTACTATTCCAAGAACAATTAATGAAAAGGATGTAAATCGCATTATATGAAACTTTCCCACTCAATTACAGGATATCAATAAAGCATTTCTTGGCAGGACAAATTATATCTTTTTATCATGCAACTATTTTTAACCAATAATCAACAGGCAGTTCTAATGTAAATTTTACAAAATGTTTTTTTCATGTTAGGACATAACACGGTTACTTTTGAAGTTCTGTATACATAAACTTTTAACTGAATGACTGATAACAGTAACTTTAAAACATCTTAATTTAGAAACTTTGTGATGGTCTAAGGATGAGGATAAGATAGTGCTTTTTCCAAAAATATGACTAATAATAAAATAAAGGTTTCCGACATCTGATCGTTGAAATGATATAACTGAAAAATAAACCTGCTCAAAAAAAATTTTGAAATTTAATTTTTTAATTGTAAAATCTAATTCAGACATTTTTAAAGGTGTTTTAAAATCATGTATGGGGAAATAGAAGAATAAAGCAGTAATGAAAATCAATGAAATTAGAATACGAAGAATATTCCGATAGAAATATTAAGAATATGATGCGATTTTTACTTAAATTTCGTTTCAGAATTTTTAGTCGTTATTAGATTTTTTCGTGCAAAGGTATCATTAAAATCATATGATAATGCTGCAATTCATGTTTTAAGTTTTCCTGTTCAATATTAGCATGACAGTCAAAATATGAATGTTGATAAAGGTGTGTAATTTTTTTAAGTGCCATACACTTCAAATTTCCTTTGCAAAAGACTACTTGATTTAAAATTTGTTGAAATTATCCAATTCTAAACACACTACTTAAATTTTTTTTAAGTTTTAAAGAGAGACATGAAATTTTTGGACGAATATTTCAGGATGCCAAGTTCATTAAAAAGATTTTAAATTTTTTATTGCTAAGAAATTTTAAAAAAAAATTTAAAAATCACACAAAAGGCGCTTTTTTTTTCTACTTAAGCACTTTTGGTTTTTATTATACTGTATTGTTCTTTCAAGCGTTATTTAGCATTTTCACTATTATTAACGAGGTAGATATGCAATCAGTTAATACGTTAAATTTTTTATTTCTAGTACAATGAAATTTCAGTATTTAAAAGCTAGGTGTTAAAAACAAAATGTAGCATATTTATATAATCTTGATATCGGCTGGTTTCCTTTTATTTTGTTACAATATACTCAGCGCAAAAATATACAAACTATTAAATTATTATATTTTTACTATCTTATACAAAAATAAAAATCTTTTTTATTCTAATCTTTTTATTTTTATTTATGGGCAATCCCTGCAACATCACCAATTTAAAAATAAAAGTCATTATACATAGCCCCAATTATGGATAATTAAAATATTTTAGTCATTATATTTTTTCATTAACACGAATAAGTAAAGGAAATGATCGTTGCAAATAAATAACATAATTAAATTCCATTGTCCAAAACATACCTGATAATACGAACTTGAAATTTCAATCAGTATTCACAGCGTACGTAGATTTCAATACTAAGAATATTCAAAATAATTTGATTTAATACATTCTACAATTTTTATCAAAATTCGGATTTTGTATACTTCTTGTCAAATTAATCTAATCATCTTGGATGTTTGTTACTAAGATGCGCGAAAACTTTCGCCAAATAAAGGTAATACAAATTATTTATTAGGACAATTTTTTTTGTTCCAATGCATTTATATATGTGCTTCATATATTTATTAAAATAAATATTATATATTTTTATAGGGTCCATTTTTGGTCTATAAAGAATTTTTCCTATGGTTATTTGAGTAATTCTTAGAAATTACGAGAGTATTTCTTGGTGTTAACTTATTTTTTCCCCTAAACAGGTAGTATTGAAATCTGGCGTAAATGCTGACATATATAGAGATGGCGTAAATCGTAATTTAATGTAAAATTATCAGTAATAACTTTTGAAATTCATTCATTTTCACCACTTTTTTTTCCAATTCGTTAAGTTTTTTTTAAACCATTTAAAAATGAATTTGGGGTTATAACTAGGGTTCCCGATTTTCCGGTCATTTTCCATTAATGGGAATGCATCAAAATTCCAAAATATCTAAAAGCAAGTTACTTTTAATTAGTATGAATAATCTATATTAATAAAATAAAAAGTCTGATGGACATGGCATCAGATGTTTATAATCATTTCACAATCAGTAAATTTTATTTTTTAGCTCGTATTTAAAAACAGATTTTACTACAAGAAAACTTCCAATAACGAAGGAAAAGGGATATTCTTCATTTGACGGGGAAGAAAAAAAAAACGCGATGATTCATTTTTAACTCAGTAAGAACAAACGATTCTTTTTCACTGTCTATAAGAACAGCGAAGAACAGAAGAGAAGATTTCTATTCAGAACAGAAATAAAAATACAATGCGATATTAAAAAGGCTACTAGCAATATAATCTGGCAATACAAAAATTAATAAAAAATACATTGTATGCTGGAAGCTGTTCGTGATGCAGTTTCATTAAATCTGAGCAGATTTTATGGTTTCATACACAGCGCATATTAGCACTTGTTTTTAAAGCCTCACACTGTTATATTACATTTGATGATTGATTTTCTATTGAGTCAGATAATTGCATTTCTTGCTTCACTATCTTGTCGAAGTTACAGATTTCTTTTTAATAGAACAAAATATATGCCCCCAATGTTCTTAAGATGAATCGCTTGTCGAATTTTTCGTGCAGGTTGAAGATTTCTATCAGAAAGTTTCCATGTTCTCTTCTACTATGTTCGAAAAGTTGTGCTGTGTCTCATTTCCCTCGCCAAAAAAAAAGCCTTAATATTTTTGCTTGTCTAATAAAACAGTTTATATTGGCTATTAATATAAATTGCTAAAAATTAGCGATTTTAAAATATTGCTAACTTGGCTCTCATGTGTTATTCTGAGTAGCAAACCTTCCAGAAGACGTTATGCATGAGCGCGAAATTCAAAATGGCGGAAAAGTGAAACACTCAGAAAAAAAAACATTTAACTGAAAATCGTTGCGAAATTAAAAAAAAAATTTAAACTTAAAAATCGTTTGTGAAAAGTTAATTAAAAATTAGATAAAGTCAATCAAAATTAATTAAAACTGTAACATTAAAATATATTTCTGGCGACCCAATTAAACCCTCTTTCACACACACACCATTTTAGAGTACAGCTTTCTTTCTCAACATGGCTAAAACCTTTCTAAATACTCAGCATACTTCAATATACACTTGCCTCCGAAAGTCAATCATTTCACGTGTCTATGCTGTAATTAATATAAAAATCTTGGTTTAGAAAATCAAAAAACACTTGTCATCAATCCTTCAAAATTTCCTAATTCAAACAACAGCAACGAAATTCGCCAGAACGGGAAAAAAACAAGTATGACCACCAAATAATCACCAACCATCCGCGCCAAAAGTCTGCGTATACATACAAAAATCCATTCTTATAAATATTTCGATAAACAAAGAGCATTATGAAATCTTAAATTACGGATGTCATTAAAATAGTTTATAGAAAATTTACATGCAGTGAAACTTGGGAGATTTAGACTTACGCTTTCGCGGCATAATCATTAGGACAAATTTTCAAAACTTGTTTGTGGTTAGTAGTTAATTATAACGCTATAATTTTACTTAAATAGGCAGATATTGCATTTTTAAGTATAAAAATTGTAACTACTGTTACTGTATTTTTTTGGAGTGAGTGAATATTAACGTCGCACTGTTCAGCTACACGAGGGCTTTTGGTAACGGACCACGTAACTTTGAACCATGGTTAAGTTACGTGGAGAAGACACCTGAGCTGGCATCCCCTTCTCCTAACTACCACACCACACCAACGGGAGGACGTTTCAGCTCTCGACAGATTTAACGTGCACCGCTTCCCTACACGGCGGGTCTTTAGTGGTACTGGGCCCGAACTCGTGACCAGGCAAGCCACGATCCGATACCTATACCACTCGGCTACTGCGGCCACTTTTCAGATTGGGAAATTTAATAATGACACAAGAATAAAGTTATACAAAAACATAAATATCGTACCTTTCTTTATAGTTATTCCTACCAATACATCTTGAATAATAAATACATGTGGAAGATGAACGAATTAAATAAGCATACAAGAAAGAAGACTAGTAAAAAAACAGGAGAACGTTCCTCTTTAATTTAGGGGTGGACAATCTTGTCAGAGCAAGTTTCTTGCACCCCTAGCCCCTTAACACTAAGTCTAGCTCTGGTTAGGATAAACCGGAGTTGGGGAAGAATTTATGACACGGCAATAAACTACAGCGCTCCAAACGTAAACATTCCCAGGGTTGAAAAATTAATGTGTTAGAATAGAAAACCGGAGAGGGGGATAGTGTTTTATGTGCAATTTTTTATTATGGGAATCATTTGAATTCTAAATGCTGTATGGCGATGAAATATCCACTGAAAGAAAAACTGATTGGTTTTAAACATGGTGCAAGTAAGTCATTTAGCCCGTTTTAGCAGGTCAAAAGTTGAATGCTCAGACCGTTGAGAATCACAAGTATTAACTATGTGCAATTCTGAGTCATTTGCATAAATCAGACGACACGGCATCTTTATGCTTTTTTCAACAATTCTCTTTGTAGATTTTTTCTGACATATTATCTTGAACTTTAGTCCCTTTATTTTTTTAAAAAAAAAGTTACTACAAAATTAATGTAGATGAAGAATGGTAGTCAGTAATGGGGGCAAACTATACTTGGTTCTATCCAGTGAACCGCAAATTTTAAACAGTAACACATGTATGTTAAATTGCAAGGTTAGGATGTTTCATTTTTTTTTCCGTGCATGCGAAAATGTGCATAAATATTTGAATACTTTTTGCTAATTCAAAGAATTTATGTAGAAAATCATTCATAAATTCGGCCCCGTAATAAATCAGCACAGTTTTTAAAATATAGCTTAGATTTAAAAAAAATAGATTAAGATTTTAAAATATATTTAGATTTTTAAAAAAAATTCAAAAAGAAACGGAAATGCAGACACATTTTCAATCCATGCAGTAACAATGAAAAAAATTATTCAAGTGATAATGTATTTAATATTTTAATTGCGCTTTATGACAGATTACAGCGGCCTCGTGAAACATTTTTTTTTTTTTTGTCTACTCTGAAAAGAATTGAGTGGCAGCGGTAGCCTAGTGTTTATGGTCAGACTAGTGGCCGGCATGTCATCTCAGTTCGAAAATTTATCTAATCTAATATATGTGTTTATGGTCAGACTAGTGGCCGGCATGTCATCTCAGTTCGAAAAATTTATCTAATCTAATATATGCGAAAGTTTGTGAGGATCTTTGTGGGTCTTTCACGCAAAAACAACTGAATGGATTTTTAATGAAACTTTTAACAATAATAAAGCTTATACATCAGAATAGCACATAGGCTATAATTTATAGCATAGACTATAATTTATAAAGATATTGTATGAAGTGTCCAAAATATAACGATATTTGTAAAGTAAGGAGGAAAAAAATTCTGCCACCTGCGAGCAATTCTGGGTTGCGATGCAAAAAAGCCAACGTCAACATATATCTATCTTTTGTTTGTGAAAGAACTTTTTTGTTTTTTTGGCTACAAGGTTCTCCTTCTAATTAATTCCTCTGATCAGCATAATGCCTATTTTTTTTTTTTTTTTTTATTTCAGAATAAAACTTTGAAGGGAGAGGTTATGAATCTCTTTATTTTAATGTTTTTTTTTATGATTTTATTATGCACATTTGGTAGTAAGAAATTGATCTTTTTTCCAAATAAATGCTTTTTTTATCAGTTCTGATACATAAAGTAATTCACACTGCATCATTTGGACAAATTTTCAAAAATTTGTTTGTGATTAGTAGTTAATTATAACGCTATAATTTTAATTGAATAGGCAGATATAACTATTTTTATACTTAAAAAGGCAATAACTACTGTACTGTATTTTTTTTTTGAGTGTGAGAATGAGTGAATATTAATGTCACACTGTTCAGCTTACACGAGGGCTTTTTTGGCAACGGATCACGTAATTTTGAACCATGGTAAAGAGACGTGGACGACACATGAGCTGGCACCCTCTTCTCCTAACTACCACACCACACCAACTTAAAAGGAATATTCTACCAATACTTAGCAGGAATATTCTTTGAAATCCACTCTTCCAAGATATATGGCAGCACGGGTTCCATGATGAGTATTTTAGCAAGGAAAAAATAGTTTGTCAAAATTTAAAGTGTCTTTAGTTTTTGTATGTTAATGTGAAGACCTTAGTGAATGATTTGACTACTTATTTTAAGTGAACGGTATATAATTAATTTTACAGTGGAATATCTTTAATTAATTTATTAGCTCTAACGGATTAAATTTTTGAAGTGGAGTATTTTGTTTATGTATATCCCTTAATTTTAAAAGTAGTGATCCAAAAAATATTGTATGAAAAACTGCAGTAAATCAAATCATAATGCGGTTGGATAAAGTATTAACGTGCACCGCTCCCCTACACGGCGGGTCTTACAAAGCTCGAGTTATGAAAGTAGCTAGGCATTTGCCAACTTGACTATCGTTAACATTTCGCTATGTTTTTCATTGAATCGTCATTATTATTTAAGAAACAGCGTTGCTTGCGAATATTACAATTTTAACATAAAATAAACACTACAGAAAGTAAAATTATAGTATTATACTTTCAGATAAAACTTATTTACACTATTTTAAGCGTTCATCACACAAAACTTTTAACAATGTGTTACTTTTGCTGAGCAGAGATCAGCTTAGGAAGGTATTTTCAAAATCGACCTTTAACAGTGTCACGGGAGTTATAAATTTTAAAAAAATCCTTGTTATCAGCTATTAGATCTACATACTTAAAATTTAACAAAGGTGTTTTATTTCTTTTTTTTTTTTTGTTTAATTTGCAATTCACGTAAACTCATTAAAAACTTCTGCTTTTTCCTTCAATCTCTGTTGTTTAATTTTTTTCAGTTCACCCGTGCGAAGAACGGGTATACCAGCTAGTTATTAAATAAAAAAAAAAAGTAGTGATTACACTGATCGCGGAATGAATTAAAAACGGAGCTAGCACTGAGGAATGGCGCAGACAAAACAAAATGATTAAGGAATCGCGCCAAAAAGCGCTTGACGCGTTGCACTCCTATATTAAATCAGTAACGCCGGTGGAGTTTATCTCGTCTTTTGTACTTATTAGTCTCCATATAACGCGGTACGAATGATGTGATTCGTAATATTTTTGAGCTTCTTATAGTGCGGTTTCCAAAGAACGCGGTACGCACTCACGGCGTTATAGGAGGGTTGACTGTATTTTAAAAACACTATATTATAAACAAATGCATGAGTAACTATGCCACCAATTTTTATAAAAATTGAGGCACGTTTTCTGCCTGAAAATGTGCTCCACGTTTAGTTTACGTTCTTGTGCATATGAACCTTAACAAAATAATTGGCGCATTTATTATCGCTACGTTGAACAGCACAAAAAATATTGTCATAGTCTAACGATTAAATTTCCCAGCCATTGAATGTGATGTGGTTATTTTATCGAGATCGATAATTGCTCCCTCAGTAAAATTATCTGGATCGATTTCAGTAGAGGAATCATACTTGCTATATATTTATATACTCTTCACATCACATTCGATTCTTCCTCATCATTCCCGCTAAGAGACTATCTTCATCCGAAAATACTGCTGCATTATATCTTTAAATACTGTATCTATTACATTTCTTATATATCTCATTTCTTCATTACAATAATAAGCCATTGTGTAAGAATGCTTTTAAAGAGTGGAAATGATTTAATGTTCCTTGTGCGGCCCACGGACCGGGGGTGGAGATCACGGTCAAAACCTACTTGAACACACTAAATTTAGAAATTCACCGTTCACCAGACTTTCCCCCTTCCGATTATCACTTGTTCTGATTGATGGCACATGGGCCTGTCACATCATATGAAGATCCCAAAAATCGTGTTGATTCGTGGATAGCCTTACTAAAGATGAAGTGCTATTCCGACGCGGTATCCGTATTCTACCAGAGATGGGGGTAAGTAATGGCAGTATAATCATAATGGACATTATTTTGGCTGTAGCTGTATAATGGAAAAGTAATGGACAGTATTTTAAAACAATTGCTGTGCTTCCACACAAAAAATTTGGCAGAAACTTACTTGTATTCATTTTAAAATATTATTTCAGAAACTTACTTGTATTCATTTTAAAATATTATTATTTAAGAATTTGCCTGTTTGTTTAACAAGATACTTTTTTTTTCGGCAAGTGCATTTTCATAGCATCCACAGCAGAAGGTTTAGTTCAGTTTCTATTGACAGCATTGGTAAGTTCCTAAGATCAGATTTTGTCCTATGTAAATGATGAGATTATATTTAATAAATTTTAGCATGGGGGGATTTTAGCAGCTGTTGTAGTAGTAACCGGAAGGATAAAAAAAATAGGCATGCTGTTATAACATCCAGAAAACTGTGAAGGCGAGGTTATTGAAATTAATAAACAATAGGTCTGTGAGCTCTTTAATTTCGGATTTTAATGGTTTTTTGAAGCAATTTTTTGCTCATAGGCACTGTCTTAATAATATTCACTGCTCCTTTAACGGCCTGTTTTATTAATACTTCGTTTGAAGGATAAGAATTTATACGGTTGTTAGGTTTCGAAAATATTACGGAAGATCATAGACTGAAATCTTTAGTTAAATTACTTATTATTTATATTTGAACCTTTCATCCCACTGCAGTGGGTCGATAAATGAGCACCAAGCTCGCTTGGGGACTGAGGGTATCGCTTTAGACTGACCACCTGATCGGGACATCTGCTCATGCACCTCAGAGCCCAATGGCCATGTACATTGGGATGGGCCACTCACTGAGTTTGAGTTTATTTGTATTTGAATTAATGAAATTTATACTCTGAGCGCCATCAACCAACTTAAAAATATATATAATCATTTGAGAACCTGTAAATCTCTCAATTGTTCCTCATTGAAATTAAACCATTGTAGGAAATTAAATATGGCAGTATTGAGATAAATATTCGAATTTGTAAAATGCACAAATATTGTAATTAATATATATATATATATATATATATAATATATATATAGTTTTATTCTAAAAATAATTTGTACAATTTGTTAGTTGACATGATAAGGCGATTCGGACATAAATAACAAATGTAGCAAGTATAAAAATTACTACAGTGCCTTTAAAAGAAAATTAAACATAAATGTTTTGATAAGCATGCTTAAATAACCTTAAATGTACTATAATATATACAAATATTACACATTACACACTATTATATCTTTAATTTTCTTCGACTACTTGCCTTATGGACTTCCCATCAAAATGTTTGGAAACAGATACCAATTATTAAATTTTTTTATTCATTTAAATTCTGGGTGAGAAATTTTGATATTAGGAAAAATAATAATTATAAATAATTTAAGTGATATAAATATTTACAATTAATATTTTATAATATTGCGATTGGTTTTCTTTATAATAATCATAAACCACATAGTTGTCCTCTTCAATCGCTTATAACAAATAAAAGATTTTGAGCAATAAAATATAAAAGCACAACATTTTTAACACCGTTCTTTTATAGTTCTAAAAAATGAGAAGCATTTCATTTCCCCGATTTAATTACTCTTAACATGGGTTGTAGAAATTGTTCCTGAAAAATGACTACGAAAAATTCAGATACTTACTAATAGTTCAAATTCTGAGGTCAATTTTGTACAAAAATCTTACAAATAATTTTCAAAATATCGATCGAAAAGTGAACTAAAACTTATAATTACCACATTAATTTTTTGCAGTTTTCAAAATTATCCATAATGAGCTTACAAAACCAAAGTTATATAAATAATAATAAAAGTAATTCATTTCTAAAGGCGTTTCCACTTCTCAAAACAAAACATTAGAATGAGAATTTTTATTGGACTTCAGTATAAAAGGCTTTCATATTAAAAATGACGATTTCAATTCATCTCGGCATTAACTAATGGATTATATACAAAATAGTCGAAAATAATTTAATAATTTTTCAAAAATTATGAAATTATTGTCCTCCATTGAAGCAATATGCACGTGGTCCTCGTTTTTATTTTAATTATTTACTAAAACCAAGAAATAACAAAACTAAGATTCATTATAATTGTATGCAATATTTAAAACATGTCCCTTAATTTCATATTACATATATGTCCGTTAATTTCATATTACATATATGAAATGTAACGCCTTTTACTATAGAAATTATATTATTCGTATTGCGTAATTTTACGCGGTGTGTTTCATGTAACGCATCATACGTATTGATTCCTATAATACAGTATAAAGAAATAATTTTAAAAAAAAATTCTTACCATTACATTCCCAGGGTGGATCCTAGCAGAGAATAACATCTTGGCAGCAACAAATTTTTTGGCTCTTCATAATATTTTCTAAGCACCACTGGCAAGCAACTGGGACATATTCTTCTATTTTCAACACAGTTCACTGCTCAGAGAATCTCTACGTAATAAATGTCATATACAGATTTCAATGAAACAAGTTTTAAAACATCTTGTTGCCAAGCGTCATGACTTGAAAAATTTCGAATCTGAATTAAGAATTCCGCACCATAGGATAGCTGTTGTAACTGGCCAATTAACAGCGATTGGGTGGGTAACAGAGGATGTGGTCCATCTCATTTAAAAAGAGGGGACAACTTCCAAGCCCTTATTGACCTTGAACGCGCATTCGATCTTTTGGATGTTACACAAATAAGGGTGGAATCTTCCTCTTCTTACAGCCGCATTTATCTGCAGTCAATCAATCAACAGAAGAAGGGATGTTGACATTTACAAGCATACAGTACTTCTTCGAATGGATTTTTGCATTCAGAATGTTATCTGTTTTGTTTTTTTATCTTCAAACGACTTTTCTGACAAGTTACTTCGCAGAGAGGAATTTTTCGAACACTTTCTGATTCTATAACACCCCCCTGTCTTCCCATTATTTTGAGTAAAGCGCGATATCCGATTTTAAAGGATTCCAATGTTTTTTTTTAAAGGTTGGGAACAGAAATAGAGTTAATAGCAAAATTTTAACCATTTAAATTAAAGCCAGTGACACACGATTTTATAAACTAAGGTGACCAAACGTCCTCCTTTTATAGGTTCTGTCCTTCCTCGAAAAGAGTGTCCTCCTTTTCAATATTTTAAAATTCATCTATTAATCTCTATTTTCAGAGATAAACCAAACATGTTTCCAAAATGTCGCACAATAGTCTGAAACAAATATCACAGGAAATAACAGTTTTCAATGGTGCTTTTTGACTTCATCGCAAGTGAAAATTGTGTTGATTTTTTATGAAAAGAAATGCCTGATATTAAAATCGTTGACAATGGTTTGTTTGATGAAATTGGAAGACTGAATGTACATTTAAATTATAATAAATTGAAACAATTGGAATTTCAACGTGCTGAAATTGATAAAAGATGGGTGAAATACTTAACAATTCCAAAAATAAACACATTAAATATAAAAATTTAGTTATTCTTTTCGCATTTACGTTGTGCTGCCCTGAACTAATAGCAGTTGAAACAGTTTTTTTCAGTTGGTGATGATTTTTATGAAGTGACTAGTGAAAGATCACACACAAAACTTACCGTAAAATTCAGTATGAAGGATATTTATTGCCCGAACTTTCCGATATATTAAAAAATGATGTTGACCAAAAAAAAATCATTCAATGGGAAAAATACTCGTTCAAGATAATAATTAAAAAGAATGTAATTAGCGCATTTTTGTTTGAATTAATAAAACGTTTCATACATTTAAGTTGTAATTTTTTCTTAAATTTTTCGTCCTCCTTTTCATTGTAAAAAAATGGTCACCTTATTATTTTGAGTAAAGCGCGATATATGATTTTAAAGGATTCCAATGTTTTTTTAAAGGTTGGGAACAGAGATGTACAGTTAATGGAAAAATTTTAACCATTTAAATTAAAGCCAGTGACAAACGATTCTATAAACGTAAATGAGATTTTGGTCAATAATATTACTGGTAACATTTTACGATTTTTTTACTTACGCATGTTGGAGCCTCGTATCATTGATACGTCAGTAGCTACGCCTCTGACTTCCATTCACACCACGCTCTCTTTTTACATTTCTAACATACGCGTATTGTTATATATTTCCCAACCTTTTTACATTTATAACAGATTCTTCGAGCTTATAATATTAGAAGATTTGGATCACTTTCGAATGTGTCCAGCAGCGCACACAAAAAAATTTTCAGGGGGGTCTAGGGTCGAAAGTCCACCATTTTGGCATCATGCTCCAATTCGCCGCCCAACATATTCTTTTGATTTTGTCGTTTTGGGGAAAAAATAAAATAATAATTAATTTATTATTAGAAGTAATTAATAAAATTAATTGTTATTAACAAATACATAATTAAATTTTACGTAATATATACATAGGATTATAACCAATAAAAAAAATCAAGGGCTATGGGGGGTGTCCGGACGCCTTGGACATCCCCCTTATGTGCGCCACTGAATGTGTCCTATTCTTTTATTACTTTACGCGGATTAAATTTCATATTAGTTTTGATATTACAGTCGGACCTCTATATAACGGTCGCTAAATCCCGAAAAAAATTTCGCTATCTGGAATGGAAAATTCGTTATATAGCGGTTCATCTTTTTTAATAAACTTTATAAACCACAAAAAAAAACAAATTTTAAATTCTTAAACACTACATATTAAAAAAGTAATTATTTACACCTTTTTGTAAATTAATATTTTTATGTGTTTTATATATCTTACCCATCAAAAAAAGAAAGAAAGAAAAACTTCAAAGAAAACAAACAAAAAAAGAATATTGAGGAATATACTGCATTTTCAACATTAAGAAAATAATTTTAAATTAAAATTAATGAATTTTAAGAACATTTTCTAATTTAAAGCATACAAATAATTTTAAACAAACATTATTTTATAACTAGAGATTCTAAACATTACATTAACCACATGCGTCCTTAAATTGAATTACTCATAACTTTGGAGTTTTTTTTTTATTGAAAAATGCTTTGTTTTAAAATACGCCTCACATCTTGGCAAAGAACCAAAACTTCCTTTATGACCACCATAAAATGTGTTAAAAGAGAGAATAACTTAAAATATGCCCAGAAATTATTAAAATATAGAGAGAAAAAAATGTATTCACAAAAAAAAGTTCGTTATATATAGAAAATTCACTTCGCTATAGGGAGGTTATTTTACGAAGAAAATCGTAAAATTTTCTTGGTTCCTGGAAAAAGTTCGTTATATTAAGGTGACCATTTTTTTTCTCAATAAAAAGGAGGTCGAAAAATTTCAGAAAAAATTACAACCGAAATATATAAAACTTTTTATTAACTCAAACAAAAATACGCTCTAATTACGCTTACATTCCTTTTAATTATTTTCTTGAACGAGTATTTTTCTATTGAATGAAATTTTTTTGTCAACATATCATTTTCTTAATACATCGGGAATTTCGGGGCAAAAAATATCTTTCATACTGAATTTTACGGTAACCACTGTAGCTGAGAGATATTAACATTCAATATTGATTTCTCTCACTATTCCAAAAATCATCATCAATTGAAAAAGACTCTTTCAACTGCTGCATTAGTTCCAGTGTTGTACAATGTAAATTCAACAAGAATAACAGAATTTTCATATGGAATGAGTTCATTTTTGAAATGGTTAAATATTTCTCTAACCATCTTTTATCAGTTTCACATACTGATTTTATGAAAATTTAAATATACATTCAGTCTTCTAATTTCTTCAAACAGACTATTGTCATTGATTTTAATACCAGGCCTTTCTCTTTCGATAAAAACTTAACACAGTTTTCTATATCTACCCAATTTACTAAATAGGAAGTCGAAAAAACACCGTTGAAAACTGTTATTTCCTGTGTTATTTGTTTCAGACCATTCTTCGACATTTTAGAAACATGTTTGGATCTTCTCTGAATACAGAGATGAACAGATCAGTTTTAAAATATTGAAAAGGAGGACAATTTTCGAGAAAGGACATAACCTATAAAAGGAGGACTGTCCTCCCTAAAGGAGGACAGTTGGCCACCTTACTATACAGAAAAATTCGCAATATAGAGGTTCTATATGGAGGTTCGACTGTATTTCTAAATCAAGAGACAAACATTGCATATACATATATATTTCCAACGCTAACATTATTTTCCATACATTATTTATTAATGTAGCATTTCGAAACATCATGAGAAATGTTGGCAGCGAATCTCTTAATTTTGAACCACAATCAAGTGACGATGAGGACACCTGACTCTCCAAACTTCGGTACCAAAGTGAGAAATTTAAGCCTATACAGTTTTAATTTGCCTCAGCTTTTCTACACAGCAGATCTAAAGCAAACCCAAGACTCAAATCCATGATTCGACAAAATCCAAGAGTTTGACACCAGTGGCGCACACAAGGGGAGGGTCCTGCGGGTCCGGAACCCCCCAAAGCCCTTAATTTTTTTCCGATTAATTAGAATTCTGAGTATATAGTACGAAAAATTTAATTAAATATTTGTTCTTAGTGATTAATTTTGTTAATTAAAATGTATTTATTCAATGATTATGTTCGATGGAAAAAAAGGAATTATCTACTATGAATTTAACGTAAATATTTGAATTAGGGCCAGACCCCTAGCCGTGGCGACAAATTGAAGGGGGGCATTTGGATCGCATTAGAGAATTTTTTTTTTCTTTGTTAAAAAAAATGTTACATATTTTCTGAAATATTCGGTAAGAATGTGGTATTTCATTTAACGCATCTTATTTCCTTATTTTGTACACTGCATGTTAAATGCCAGTTTTCTTTTCTGTTGAAATTTGAAGGGTTCGAGAAGGTACGTTCGAGATGTATATGTAAAATCAGGGGTGTCCAACACGCGGCCCGCCAGTACGTAAGTTGCGGCCCACCGACTCTTATAAAAAAATTATTAAACATCAGGTTTCTGAAGTTTTTTCATTTTGAAATTTATTTGAGGGGAAATTTATATACAGTTGACAAAATGATTATTTGTATACCAATTTTTTTCTTCGTTTTTGATGAAATAAATACCCATATATTAGTTGCGAATTAATCATGCATTTCTTTAATACGTCTAATTGTTGTATGCAAATTATTTTTCTTTTTAAGTGTAAAAGTAAATTGTAATCTGGAAAAGTGTGAAAAATCGTTGCAAAAAGAGTATTTGTACAGAATTCTTTTGGTGTAAGTATGGCAAAAGTTTTGATTAAACTTTCTAGATTCAACTTAGTTTTTCATATGTTTTTCTTAGTTTATCAATAATATTTAAATAGTTTCAGAATATATTTAAATTTACAGATATAATCTTGAAAATGGCCCCTAAAACCATAAAATTTCTTTAGATATGAGAAAACATATTACAGAGCTCCATAAAGAGGGAAAATCTTTCCGGGAAATAAGAAAAGTTTTAAAACTGTCATTTACATCCGTTCATTACATCGTAAAAAAGTATTTATGAGACCGGAAGTGTTGAAAATAAGGCCAGCAGACCTGGTGGTCCGAGTAAATTGACTTCAAGAGCTAAACGAATGATTGTAAGGTCAGCAACAAATAAACAAATGACATCAGCTCAAAATATTGCCAATGAACTTCTCTGTCATCATGTAACGATTCAATGTCTGCTCAGACTGTCAGAAATGTACTGCACAGCGCTGGTCTGAAAGCCAGAACTCCCAGAAAGAAACCTTATATTAGAAACCTTATATTAGAAACCTTATATTAGTGAAGTAAACAGGAAAAGACGTCTAGAGTTTGCCATGAAGTACAGAAATAAGCAGATGGATTTTTAGAAAAAGATTATTTTTTCTGATGTGAGCAAGTTTGAGATTTTTACACCACTAAATATTCAGAAAATTTGGAGAAAAATAAAACAGCTCTTGAACTCAAATTGTGCTTCCCACTTTAAAACACGGTGGTGGAAATGTTATGGGTGTGGGGATGTGTAGCTCATAATGGAGCGGGTAACTTAGCATTTATTGACAATAAAATTAATGCTTTAGCTTATATCGATGTGTTGCGACATAATTTGTTAGATAGTTCTAAGAAATTGAGCACACATGGAGAACACTTTTATATTCCAACAAGACAATGACCGAAGCACACCGCTATAGTTACTAAGACCTGGTTGCTTTATCATGCTCCAAGGCGACTTGAAACACCTCCACAATCTCCAGATCTTAATCCTATAGAAAATTTATGGATGCATTTGGACACTGAAGTTAGAAAAAAATGTAACAAGTAAAGAGAACTTAAAAGAAAAAATTCAAGAATTTGGAACTCCATTCACACAGAAATAACAAAGAAATTAATTGAGTCAATGCCAAGGCATCTTGAAGCAGTTATAAAAGCCAATGGACTGTTTACGTATTGAAATTTCATTACATTGTTGCATATGTTTTGTTAATGTGTACTAAGCAAGTGTACAAATAATCTTTTGTATATATATATTTTTTAAAAATTCACTTATTGGAAATAAATGCTTGTTTTATTTTTTTATTGTGAAAGAATCTTAGTTTTTTAAACAATTTAAATGTATCTCAATAACTTTTAGTTATATTACTTAATTTATTTTTGAAGAACATACAAAATTGTAAGGGTACAAATAAACATTTTGTCAACTCTCTCTATATATATCTACAATGTATTTGCCTGTTACCTGTGCTTGTTTTAAAATAAATCCTTTTTGATAATAGAAATGTACTATAGATTAAAAGAGATTTATATTTTATCACAGTTATACATTTGAATTTTTTGTAATAAATTACCTTTTCAATAAATTCCGAATTGCATTATGCATATCCTTCAATATGGGTGGTACATGATTCTCTGTGTGCGACTTTCATTTCTCCTCCTTTTCTGTTTGGAGTGCCCAAAAAGCAAGAGGCAGTCAGAGATGTTTTTTAAAGTTTAAAAAAAATTATTCAGGACGGTTAAGATAAAAGGCAATGTATACTTAATCGTTTGAGAATGACAGCACAATCAAATTTTAACAATGAATAACGAAAGATCAAGTCAATAGGAACACAGTAATTTTCAAGAAAATGGCAACTGTAATATTTTAAACATTATTACATTATCTATGTCTGGGGGGTATGCATGAAAAATAATTAAAACAATAATAATAATTCATTTTGTTTTAAATTTTCATTCCAATAAATGTTTTTTTGCTTCCAAATCTGATATTAATGTACATATCTTTTTGTGCGGCCAGCGAGATAATGTTTTTCTGAAGTGGCCCGCAAAGTCATTTGGGTTGGACACCCCCCTGTGTTAAATCATGAAATTTGATATCAATATACATCTTTCATTGGTAGTTCTCTCTTCATCCCGGAGTCCCAACTGACATTCCTTTCACCCAACGATGTCCGGTGTTGGCTTTCCAAAAGGGGATAGGGGTAATTGGAGTTTTTGATAGCTACAGAGGACCACATGGGATGTTTTATTTTTTTCTCGAGTGTAGTTACTATAAGTTCAAACAAACGCTTGAGGACCCCACCATCAGCAGCCTCTTTTTTGAAAAAAATGGACCGCTTAAATGGGCGATTCCTTCTCTAATATTTAACTCGTTTCATATAACAGGTAGTTATGTTCTTTATTTCGAATGATTTTGTACTTTTTTTAAGACTTAAAATAATATATATCGTCGGCCTAATTATCAGACTGCGTAACTCCACCGGTGTTACTGATTTGATATAGGAGTGCAACGCGCAAAGCGCTTTTTGGCGCGATTCCTTAATCCTTTTGTTTTGTCTACGCCATGCCTCAGTGCGCGCTCCGCTTTTTAATTTATTCCTCGATCAGTGTAATCACTACTTTTTTTTTATTTCATAATAAAACTAGATTTCGAAGGGAGAGGTGGTGGCAAGATACATAAAAAAAAACTGTATTAACTTCCAGTTAGAAATTATTTACACTATTTTAAGCGTTCATTACACAAAATTTGTAACAATGTGTTACTTTTGCTGAGCAGAGATCCCGCGGGAAAAAAAACCAAAACAAAAAACTAACACTAATATACTTTATCCTCATTTGGCAACCACATTTTCGCACGATAAAAATATCAAAAGTAAACCCTATTGTAATATTATCGCCTATCTTGGCGAACATAAAGAACAACTTGGTGCCTAGCCCTACTGTATCAAATTAGCATCCCAGATGGAGTTACGCAGTCTGATAATTAGACCGACGATATATGATTGTTAAGTTGCCTTTTTGTTTGCAAGAATTATTCCAGTTTTATAGGTGTGCAAAAATTTGAATAACTAATCTTTTTTTAATTTTTATTTTTTGCTTTGGAGAAAGAGGCGGCAAAACTGCTAGAGCCCAGCCCTGAACGTACCTTTTCCACAAAAAGTGCTATCTATTGAAGCATTACAAAAATCTCTTTCTCTCTCTTCTAGCGCTTTTCAATGAAATCACCATTTCAATTTTGAACGCTATTAATGGTATCTTTAGCGAATTAAAAATAACATTATGTAATTCGGGTGCAGCAGGCCAGAGAAGCCAGCAAAAGCTCTTTGTGACAAATTAGCGATTTTTGTTGTTCATTAAACTGGTTCTTTGTCATACAATTTGGTGTATTTGCTTTTCATTAAGCCTTACCTTAGGTGGCCTTACTGGTGTTTTGAATTAAAATTTTGATTAAGGGGTCGGTGGCCTCTCAGCCCGAGAGCGTCTGATTCTGTTTCGTTCAGATGTAAGCCCGATGAAGGGTTAAGTAACAAATAATTTGGATAAAGAGGAAAGAAATATTTTAAAATCAAATTCTTAAAAAATAAGGTAATCCGGGAGCAAAAGCAGTTTTGCTCATCTTCATAAATAAAATAATCTCATATACAAATATCATTTTACAAAATCAACAACTAATACAAAAAAAATTTAGGTCAACAAAGAAAATTTGTGTGTTTTAGTTACTTCTTATTAAAAAGTTACAAGTATATAATTATATAAATATGTATATACATATGGCAGAATCACAATTATTAAGTGACAAAATAGAAGCAATTTTCCATTTTCCTTCCCATATATGGTGTTAGACTATTTTTTTTTTGTTTGTTACAACTTAATCATTAATTAAATTTAATTATTCTAATGTAATAGCATAGTAAAAAAGGAAATCACATTCTCAGAAATTAGGCCATTTTTTTTTTTTGCCATTCTAGATGGGATTCGAACCAGTGGCGCAACACAAGGGGGGTCGGACCGCCCCCCAAAGCCCTTGATTTTTTTTTTTCCGATTGATTAGAATTCTAAGTATATAGTACGTAAAACTTAATTAATTACTTGCTATTAAAGATTAATTTTATTAATTAATGTTAATTATTTATTCAAAAACTAGTTTTTACTGTGTTGTGTTCCCGAAAATCGATAAAATCAAAAGGAGCATGGTACAAGAATGGTGAACTTTCGATCCCGGACCCCCCTTGAAAAATTCCTGTGTGCGCCACTGAAAGTCCAACGCGGTATCCTTTGCGCTACAGACACAACAAACTATTTTCCTTTCGATATATGCTCGATATTTTTGTTTGCTACTATTTATTCATTTTTAATTTACTTAATGAATTACTATTTGAAAAAACTGTATTAACATCAAGTGTCATCCACTACAAGTTTAAAGAAATGTATTTGAACTTGAATGGATGAATAGAAAGTTTTTTATTAACGATTGCAAATTTGAACAAGATATTTATTTATACATATATGTATATAGGAAGAGAGTAAACTAATAGTAGGAACTGAAAAAAAAATCTTTTTGAAATTATTTGAATAATATATACTAAATTATTTTAGTTTGCAGTGTAGTAAATAGACTTACTTCATAAGATATGGAAAAACATCCGCATGAACACCCTGAAATTTATTGAAAGCGTGCATATAAATAACGTTTCACTTCGTGATGAGGGAGGTGAATTTAAATCGATTTTACCATATTTAATAACTACTTAAACTCAGTGGCGCAACAGCCAATGAGGGCCAGGGGGCCTGCTGTGCCCATCCCAGTATACGTGACCATTGGGTGCTGAGGTGCATAAGCAGATGTCCCGATCAGGTGGTCAGTTTGAAGCGAGACCTCCAGAGTTAAGTCCCCAAGCAAGCTTAGTACCCATTTATCGACCCATTGCAGTAGGGTTGATTGATTGAATATTAACGTCGCACTGTTCAGCTACACGAGGGCTTTTGGCGTCGGACCACGTAGATTTGAACCATGGTCAAGTGACGTTGTCGACACCAGAGCTGGCACCCCCTCTCCTAACTACCACACTACACCAACGGGAGGACGTTTCAGCTCTCGACAGATTTAACATGCATCGCTGCCCAACACGGTGGGCCTTTTAGTGGTACTGGGATCGAACTCGTCAAACCACGATCTGATACCTATACCACTAGGCTACCGCGGCCACCATTGCAGTAGGGATGAAAGGTTTAGTCGACCTTGCCCAGCCCGGGAATAGAACCCGGACCTGTGGTGTGAAAGCGCGATTTGCTACCACTCGACCACTGGGCCTTTAATAACTACTTATTTATCAATAACATAGAATAATGATGGAACATGCATTTAGATGGAACAAAAGGTTTTAATTTACTAAGATTTCAATTAAAAATAATACTGTTTTAAATTCCTGATTAATGATTTTAAATTTAGCCAAATCTTTGAAAAAATGTGGAAAAGAAAAATAATAATAGTAATGCAAAAACAATATGTGTTCAATTAGTGTAAAATCTCTACAGCAAAGCCAATTTTGTGGCAAAAGCCTCTAGTTTCGGATCTCTCACAAGCGATATTGGTGTCGTGTATTTCTTTCCGTATTCAAGTCCTTGTTTTTCGGTTTTTAAATATTTATTATGACGACACACACACAAACATTTAAATATAAATTAAAAAATCACTATTTTGTGGGTAGGCACACCCACCGATTTTAGGGTTAAGTTATCGGCCAAAGTTGTTTAAAGACTGACTGAATCCCCCCATCGGTTAGGGAAGGTTCACGTGGCCGCTGTAGCCGAGTGGTCAAGGTATCGGATCGTAGCTGACCTTGTCACGAGTTCGTGCCCAGTACCACAAAAGACCCGCCGTGTGGGGGAGCAATGCACGTTGAATCTATCGAGAGCTGAAACATCCTCCCATTGGTGTGGTGTGGTAGTTTGGAGAGGGGGTACCAGCTCAGGTGTCGTCCACGTCACTTGACCATAGTTCAAAATTACGTGGTCCGTCGCAAAGCCCTCGTACGCGTTAATATTCACTCACTCACTAAGGAAGATTCACACATATTTTCCCTTAGGGATTAACTGAGAAGCAAAAGCGCCACAATTGGCTATAATAGAGATATTACTAAAGAATTTTTTTGCAATAGGGGCTCTTGGCGAACTTTAGGTTCTTTTGTCCCCAAAGAGCTTTTTGCTTGTTTTAATATATATATTAAAAAATATACATATGTGTTGTGTGGTGGCAAATGCCACCTGTCTGACGTAGTCAGAACGAGGCCCACGAAATTAATTGTGGCAAGGGGCTAGAAGTACGCCTGTCGTTGGCCTAGGCCTTGAGCACCATACAGGTGACACTATGAATTAGCTCGACGAAATTCCCCGAAGGGACGATAGATGGCGACAACACCTATCTCCACCTCCACAATTTTGGCATGGAACTGAAGGGGAGGGAAATATGCTCCAGTCCCCTGCAACCATGATTCAGAACACAAGACTTTCGGACTCGCTGATTTAACGAGCACGTACTCCGTGGGCACTCGGAACGTATTTGTAGCATCGGGCATCGAACCCAGGCATTCCAATCTGGTGTCCGATGCTACCCACGGCCTAAAAAATATATGTAATATAGATCAGTGGCGCACACAAAGGGGTATCATAGGGGTCCAGACCCCCAAAAGCCCTTGATATTTTCCCGATTAATTATAGTTATAAGTATATAGTCCGTAAAATTTAATTAAATTTGTTATTAATGAGATTAATTTTATTAATTAATGCTAATTATGTATTCAATAATTAGTTTTTTATTGTTTTTTGTTGCCGAAAATAGACAAAATTAAAAGGAGCATGATACAAGAATAGTGGACTTTAGACCCTGGACCCCCTTGAAAAATTCCCGTGTGCGCTACTGATATAGATTTAACATAATTTTTTATAATTTTTCGAACAGTGCTATTCCCGGGAATGCAAAAGTATGGAAATCTTACGATTTCTCGGGAAAACAGCCTTACCTGTGACACGAACCAATTTTGCTTAACAAAAAACTACTTTCACTTTCCATCCCTACGTACGTTACACAAAAATATCTCATCTCTTAAGGCTGTTTTCGGTCAATGTTAAAGGATAGGGATGAAACGGCAAAGACATTTGTGGGCAGGAAAAAGCTCAATGATAATAAAATTTTTATGGATATAAAGAAAATAATTGTTTAAAGGATAGTGTTTTTTGAATTTTGATTTTGGAAAATTACACAGTTTTCAGCATTTTTGCAAAATGAAATTTGACTTTTCTATGTTAAAGTATAGGAGGTGGAAACGCAAAAGACATTTTAACAGAAAAAAACATTTTTTTAGAGTAGAATTAAATAGTATATAAGAAAGCAAGCTTCCCTCTTTGGACTAGTGTAGCCAGAATTAAGTTTTATGTTTTTCTTAATTAACTTTTTTTAAATTTTAAGTTCATTCTGAATTATTTTTGGCGTAGTTAGGACTATCTCAAACAGATGGCACCACCATCGTTTGAAAAGCGAATTTATTCTTGGCTACGAATACTTATTTTTGGCGATATCTTTCTGAAATATAGTCGCCAGCTGAAATTATGGTAACTTGCAAATTGTTACAAATAGTGGACAATGGAAAAGATTTATGATGTACAGAGAGATTTAACATCTCAAATCTGACGAACTTTCCGATTTAGGAAAGTTTTAAATATTTTCTGCATGTGTGCTTTAAAAAAAAAAAAAAAAAAAATCGTTTATAATTATACAGCTTAGATTTTTTTTTTTTTTTTTTTTTTTTTTTTTTTTGTCTGTTATTGAAGGAATGTCTGTAAGAATATTTAAATTCTGCGAAATGACTTAACGAAGAATGAAAGTATACTTACTTTATACTTGATCGAAAGTTGTGAATTAACTCTAAAGAACACAAATTACTACTCCTTGCTCACAAATTAAAATTTTAATCTAATTATTGTAATGCAATTATTATTATTATATTATTATTTTCTTTTTAACTAACAAAATTTTTTCCCATCGATTTTATATTTGACGTAAAACTTTACCATAAACCATTGGAACAATTATTAACACAAAATATTGTTTTCTAATTTAATTAACAGAAACTTATTTTTTCAATTAATTATGTTCAGATTCTAAGCGCACCCCAAATTCTCAGCACATTTTTGTGAAAAAAATAGTGTAAAATATATTATCGATATATGATATATTTACGGAATGAAAAGTGGCTGCGATACCCTAGAGGTCAAGGTAACGTACTCGTGGCTGGCGTGTCATGAGTTCGAGCTTAATACCGCTGAAGTTCTGTCGTGTAGGGGAGCGATGAACGTTAAATCTGAGAGCTAAAACGTCCTCTCATTGGTGTGGTAGTTAGGAGATGGGAGGTGCAAGCTCAGGTGTCGTCCTCGTCACTTGACTATGGTTCAAAGTTACGAGGTCCGTCACCAAAAAAGCCCTCGTGTAGCTAATCAATATGACATTTATATTCAATCACTAACTAAACGAAATAAAAAAAAATAATAAAGGCGAATTAATAAAAAGTGAATAATTCATTTACTTTACCAGCATTAAAAACTTTTTTTCAGTCTTCGAATCTAAGCTGCACCAGAATTTTTGTAGCCTAAGTATCGGGAAAAAAAAAGTGCGGCTTAGATTCGAATAAATTCGAAGAAAAATTCAGTGTAATGAATGTTCGCTACATGTCTAAAGACATGTGCCAGTACAGATATACGATAATTTAATGGAAAACCATCTTTCAAAATTAAAAGTACAAAATATCTATGATTTAGAGAGCGAAACTAGGGGGCAAGCATCTTTTGAACGATGGAGATATGAGAGATCGTTGAGACTCTCATCTTCTTTTTCAAAGAAATTGCTTGCAGGAAAAAATCTACTCCGTGTTCGAAGCTTGTGATGCGCATTGTGTATGGTAGAGACTTATGCAATGCAGCAATGAAATATGGATTGGCAAACGAAGAGATCGCTCGGAAGCAGTATGAGAGGGAATATTCAACTGAAGTAAAAATATGTGGCTTATTTGTGGACAAAGATAAACCCTTTTTGTGTGCTTCACCCGATGGATTGGTTGGTGATGATGGACTCATAGAAATTAAATGCCCTTATTCTGCGAGATTTGAATCAAATCTGCTGGAATTTTTAATTACAAAAAAAATAGTCTAGGTTTCAAATTTTCCAATGAAAGGGGAATCTATTTACCATTAAATCATAAATTTTACTTTCAAATACAAGGTCAGTTATTTATTACACAACGGAAATGGTGTGATCTGTATTTATGGTGCAAAAGGATTCGTTAACTCTGCGTATAGAGGCAAACGAAGAGTTTTGAAAGGAATTATTCCAAAACTATAGAAAAGTTTTATTTTAAATGTGTTCTTCCTGAAATTCTTGATGGAAGAGCACCACGAAATATGCCTTTGAGGGAGCCGTTATATGTAGAGGAATCTAGTAGAAGCAAAAAACAGAAAATGATTGATATAGGTTAGGAAATGAAACCTATATATTATCGAATGATTATTTGATTAACGTCAAGCTTTGAAGCTTCACTGGGACTATCGCCGACCTCGTCATTTCGATCAAGTGACGAGGACGAAATCAGAGCTGGAACCGCAATCTCCCAAAATTTCCACCATTAGCAACATATAGTATCATCTACTTCAAACATCTGCTTTGAGGTTCAGCCTTCTACATAGCGGACGGCCGCGGTAGCCGAGTGGTATAGGTATCCGGACCGTGGCTTGCCTTGCCACGAGTTCGAGCCCAATACCATTAAAGACCCGCCGTGTAGGGCAGCGATGCACGTTAAATCTGTCGAGCTGAAACGTCCTCCCGTTGGTGTGGTGTGGAGTTAGGAGAGGGGGTTGCCAGCTCAGGTGTCGTCCACGTCACTTGACCATGGTTCAAAATTACGTGGTCCGTCGCCAAAAGCCCTCGTGTAGCTGAACAGTGCGACGTTAATATTCAATCATTCAATCAATCAATTCTACATAGCGGATCTTCAGCAGGGACACCAGAATTCAAACCGACGATGCAACACCACGTCGATCACGAGTTCGTAACCATGAACTCTTGCCTACTGTGACCTCCTATATCTTCTCGAACAGGATACCGTAAAAACTGTCCGTGATATATATTTTTATAATTAAGTATATTTTTTACTTAGCCATTTATTTGGATTCCTACATAGAATGAAACTATTATTTTGTTACCAAATATGCCCAAAAATTAAACAATAATGCAATTTTCTTTGATTTAAATATAATGTTAACTTCCAAATTGAAAAATTGTTATTGACATATATTCATTAAATAAACATAAATTTCTTAGAAAAATAAAAGCAATGTTTATATATTATATGCTTGATTAATTGTGCTTGATAATTAATTGCCAGCCTATTTTCTCTCCCTTATAATGATATTTTAATCGTTCTCTAAAGTTACAAAAGTAATTTTAATTTCAAAATATCTCTTTCTTCCTTTTTTTTTTTTTTTTTTTTTTTTTGCTGAACATGAAATAATTTTGTAATGCTTATTTTCATTTACGTACCATTTCTTATAAAAATATTTTTAAATTTAAAAATTATTTTACAAACATACGTAAAATAATGGTCAAAACCATAATTAACCAGTTTTTAATGAAATAGCTGCATACTATCTTAGAAAAATATCAAAATTGATAACCTTTAACCTTTTTAACATTTAAAACTACTTTTTTAAAGAAAACTCTATTCAAAATTGTTTCCCTTAAACCTTTAATAATGTAATACAGGTGTAAGTGTACACCTAATTGGAAATTTCTGAAACATTTTTTTTTTTTTGTACGTAAGAACTTTATTTTGTAATACTTTTAGAAACATTTATTATTCCATTATAAAAGAATATTAAATCGTTTTCTTTATATGTAGTGCCTACTAGATTGTGAATATTCCATTGTTTACTGTACCGGGACCAACAAAACAAATTTATTCACGTTAATACATTGTTTTTGCACAACAAAATCGTTTTGTAATGGAAAATGAACTTTTTTTTTTTTTTATTTGTGGATAAAAACACCTATAATCAAGGAGAGCGAACAACTTATTGACATTTTAAAAGACATTTGACGGTAAAATCTATATTAAAACAAGAACAGCTCCTAAAATTTATATTGCAAAATACATAGGATTTTTTCCATAGTTAGAAACGAATAAAGCATTCATAACAAATTATCAGAATCCATGAGTGGAAAAAGTAAGAAAGCCATTTTAGATCTCTCTCATGGTCAAGAGTCAACACTATTTTACTCCCAAAAAAAAAGAACAAGTATTTCGTTTCACAGTCGTAAAGACTGTGGCCCTCTTCCTCCTGCAGAGAAAGGGGAGGATTCTATTGAAGGAAGTGCGCTACACACACACAGAGAGAATTTTTTTTTTTTTTTTGCCTTTTTCAAAATCAACCAAAAGCGGAGAGCAGAGTGCACGCGATCTTCTCTTTTCAAACAATTAAATCTCACCAGCAATGACATCCAATAATTCACAAAATAGCTGTAAATTTATGTTTCGAGATATCTTTCCGATTTTTTCGAAATTTCGCAATTGTCCATAATTCTGGAGATCTTCGTATAATAAGGACCATTATAAATTTATCATCTTCCATCCTCTCAAAAATTGACACATTTGTTGAGTAATTCAGAGTACCACTGAGAATTGTACCTCTCGTGAAATAGGTTGCCAACCCCAGTTCTATTGTATAAAAAGTAAAATAGTATCATACTGTTTGTTCATTAAAACGTGAAATTTAATTTTTCATTGCTTTAAATCCACCTATTCTTCCTTTAAAAATCATTTGTTCAGGAAAAATTAAACATGTACATCATTTATCTAGAGAAATGATCGACAAACTGTGTTCCACGAGTCCCAATAAAAAAAAATGGGAAAGAAAAATTACAAATATGTATGCAAAATGGATTTATGTTCTCATGAAATTCGTTTAGCCACAATTATCTAAAGAACATAGACTAAAATTAAAAATTTTATTTATACATAATTTGAAATTTTTTTAAACTTTTATTGTAATATAATAAATGAATTTTAAAACTTTATTTTATGCAGTAGATTGTGAATATACTATTGTTTGCTATCCCGAGTTCCACGAAGTAATTTTATACTAGTTAGTACAATGTTTTGAAACCTTTTACATTTGTGGGGGAAAAACACCTATAATGAAGAAGATAAAAAAAAAAATTTATCGACATATGAACAGATTCGATGCTAAAATTTAAATTTAAGCTAGAAGACCTATATCTTAGGTTACCAATTCATGCTATATACGCAGAATTTCTCACACAGCTATGAACATTTTCATGCCATTCACAAAAATGTATTTAGAAAGTGAAAAATATTTTTAACGCGATTGGCAACAAAAACAAAATACAAAAACGAATTGAACACGGAATATGAAATGCTGCTGCAGATAATTTCAAAAAGCTTATACGTCGATAGTTTGTGTAAAAAATTGTGAACACATATCTCAGTTACTAAGTATAATGCATGCGTAGGTGACATTTGGATCACAAATTTATATTATCAATGAGTAAATAACATTAAAATTACATCATAAAAAGTTTTTAATAAAAAAATAAAATATTTTTAAAATTGTCTTTATATAATATCAAAAATATGTTTATCTATATACTTTAAATATTATTTTAAGATATATTCCTTTCAGCGAAGAAGGGGTTTCCTCGAAAACATGTTACAGTTCTAAGGGGTCCAAGAGTTGAAAAAGTTTGATGATTGACCAATGTCCAGACATGAGAAGTCTTTCATGGTCAAGATTCACTCTGCTGCTTTAACCCCTCGCCCGAAAAGAAAAAAAAAAAGAGCTAACATTTATTTTACTAGTTTGACGACCATCACCCTCACTTAGCCCCCCCCCGCGTGTTCCCTTTCGCTGAAGGGGAGAATTTCATTGAAAGGTTACCCGAGAGAGAAATTTATTGCCCATCTTGGGAATCTTAACACAAATATTTGTGCCAAAAATTTCGCAATAGCCAACGCCATCTAGATGTCATGTAAGGTGTTAAACTAATGGCCCGCCATCACCTTAACAGTAGGTTTTGAAATTCAGTGACAAGTACATCGCAATGTGAGTAAAAATCAGTGAGTTTGTTTCGCAATATTTTTTTATTTTAGAAGGGGTTTTTTTTTGGCAAACACAATGGCAAAAGCTCAGGAGAAAAGCAAACTGCTATTTCGCTTGAAATGAAGATGGAGCTTCTGAAGGCTATTGCTCAAAAATAGAAGACAAAAATGGAAATCTGTGAAGATTTTGGCATAGCTTACTCTGCTTTATCAACAATAACGAAAACAAGAGTGCAAATTTCGTAAATGTTTGAACGTTTTTATTAAATACATGATATGTACATTTCTATGCAAATAAAATGTACTCTAATAAACTTAATTTTGTCGAACATATGCTCTTTTTTTTTGCAATATCCTTTAATGCGTAATTCTTTTAACACGAAAAATTTTCAGTCCCCTTAGTTTCGTGTTAAACCAATTTTCACTAAATAAATAAAAGAGATTTAAAGCGTAATTAGTGTATTATATAATTCCTATTAGCTCACACACTCTCTATATATTTATTTATTTATCTCGGTGGAATTTTCAATCGTTAATAAAATACATTTTAAAGCATTCAACTGAGCTGAAATTTTATATACATGATTGTTTTTTGAATGACAATACAATAATTTAACTATAATTAATAAAAATTGATTAAAACTAATTATTTAAAGAATTACAAATACAGTGGGTGATCGGTTAACGAACATAATCCGTTCCAAGACTATAAGTTTTAAAAAATAATACATACATATAGTCTTGCATATTAATCAGTCCTTTTCATTTTTTGCTTATGGGGCGTTGAAGAACATGTCCAATGTCAATTGCTTTTCTCTCTTTTTCAGGATTTTTCGGAAGTAATTAATAGCATTGTTGTTGTAAACAAGGCCGGACCGTGACATTTGGGGGCCCTGAGCTAACAATATCTGGGGGCCCCTTAAATAATTAAACATTTGCCATTTTCCTAAGAAAAATTTTTTGTGCGGGTACATTTAAAATATACGAAATTTAAGGGGTTTTATTTAAAAAAATTTTCTTTTAAACAACATAATTTACAAAAAGAACTTTTCTACATTTTTATGCAGCAAATTCTTTTATTTGCTCGCCACACTTTAAGTCTTGGGTGAGATCAGTATTAATAGAAAGAAGTGATAAATAATTAAGCCTAGTATTTGTTATTGATGTCCTATATTTGTTTTCGATAAAAAGATTTTAGAGAAAGCACGCTCTGCTTCACAACGGTGCTTCAGCTTCAATAAGGAGCATTAAAAAAATCTTTAAAATGGTATAAAGTTTGGAAAAACGCCAACAAGTTTCTTTTCAAAAATTAAATTGAATATATCTCTACAAGCATATGACTCTAGCTCAGTTCCTTTTAGATAAGTTTTGCATCGAATACCTTCTTTTACTAAATGTTGGTCTACGTCATCTGAATAGATATCAATCATAGCGCATACACTCTCCAGGTTGATGTTCTCCTTACTTTGATCTTGCAAATCCATCAAAAATTTTAATTTCTTACTATATTATTCTATTTAAATCAAGAATTAGCTTGCCTAATGCAACACACAAACAATAAGCGTGTCTCTTAAATTTTTCTATCCCATACATGGCTTTTTCTGAGGATTTATCTGCAAATTTTGAAATAACCCGTCTCTTGTTCACATCGCTATATTCCGTTTCTACACTAGGACTTAAATTTTTGGCTGCGTTTCGACACTCCTTTAGTTTTATGTGATTCATGTCGTACATTGCTTACAAACGTTTTTAATGACATAATAAACTTATTTACTTAACAGATGTCCAAACCAGGAGTCTAACTTTTTGTTAACTGAATTAAATCTTTCTAATATTTCTTACCAAAATATAATTAAAATGGCAATTTCGAATTTTGTTAATTTATTATATAAACTTACTGCCTCTCTCTCTCTTTTCGAAAATCAATTTCCTCATTTTCATTGTCACTAAATGTCTTAAGAATATTCTTGATATCATAATTATCTTTCAAGGCTTCAACAGCATAGTAGTGACAAGATCATCTGGTCTGACTTAAACTTTTAAGGTAAATCTCAGTTTAGTTTCACGATTTAGAAGCTCCCACCTATAAGACGAAGCAGAAAGAAAACATATTTGTTGTACTAATCCAAAGAAGAGTTCACGATTTCAGTTGCAACCTTAACTAATTCTGCCCAAACCAAATTAAGAGAATGTGCAGCACACGGCAGATAATTAGCGAATTTATTTTCTTTTGAAGAGCTTACACCATTATATTGACCGGACATATTGGCAGCGTTGACAAATGACTATCCCCTACAATTATCCAACAACAGTCCATTTGTTTCTAAAAATTCTTGTAGAGAATTAAATAAGTATAAGCCAATGTGACTACTAATCTTAATTAATGGGGCACACCTTTCCTGCACTTTCCCCGAAAACAATATCGTAGTACAATAGCAAGTTGGTCAGTGTGGGACAAATCTGGTGCTGAATCCATCACAATTGAATTGTACTTTGTGTCACCGTTGTTTATCTGAGTTGTAATTGTTTTAATGATTTTCTTGCCCACATGATCTCAATTATCTGCTCATATATTGTTTTTGATAAGTACGGTATTAACGATTTTGGTCGTAAATCTCACTGTTCATTAAGTTCACAAATGAATGGATCGAACTCATCTAGCAGTTCCAGGACATCCATAAAATTACTATCATGAGGAGAACCAAAACTTCCTCAGTACCTCTAAATGCTAAACCTATTATAAATAAATACTTTACTACCGCAATAACACGTTTGAGGACATTGTGGTAGTATTCTGCATCTTTTCTTAGTTGCTCCTATAACAGTTTATCTAAACAGACTTAAATTGATTCCAATCAGAAAAGCCAGTTGTGTATTGAGAATTTGTTTTAGAAAACAGTTTGCAGGTCAAACAAAAACACTATCAATACTGGTTGAATAACACAGCCAAGATCTTTCCAGCACTTGGCCATAAGTTTTTTAATGAAATGACTGCTCGAAAAGGATCTCTTTCTCGACCTTTGTATTCTCTTACCGAAAC